>OU342743.1:474987517-476187517 GCA_910589775.1 Avena eriantha | reverse complement strand
TGACGAGATCATTCTTTTCCGTAAAGAAAGTGCGAAGAATATTGGATCTGAATGCCACAAGCCAAGTTTTCACACATATATATAGTGGATCAACAGCATGTTGTACTTGCGATTCCGATGTTTTATGAGTTTTCAACCTTCCTAGCTAACTCCGCCCACTTGAATGACTTCATGTCGATGTATTGAAATAAGGTCGAATTTGAACTAAAAGTAATAAGTAGTAGGTTTCTTTGAAAGTTTTATGAAAAAAATCTTTTGGAGGTACCCATCGAGCAGTCAATTAATATACCAGAAACCGCAAAGAGCTTTGACGACTAGTTTGACCTCTAGCTAATATTTTGCATCTTGAAAATTTTGAACCCCTTTTAAAAACGATCACATGAAATAGGAAGAGAGGGGAAATGATTTTTCTATTCTCTATGGGCAACCCACAATCTTGAGGTACACCTTAGGCTTAAAGATAACTTTATTTTTCCACTATATAGAAGGTGAACCTTAGCGGATGCCATATAGTAGGCCTTATTAAGGTGTCTTTTTTTACACAATGCGGGAGTAGTATATTTCTTTGCTTAGACATATGCTCACCTATGTCCACGCGCTGTACATGCTAAGTTATGATGGGTTCCTGACACGAGGTACTCCTGGGGCCTTATAGTGTACACTCTACTAGTAGTAAATTTCAGGACCTGGGCCCGCAAAACAAATCGTGTGTTTTCTCTCTCCTTCGCTATCCTCCATCTCTCCTCCCCTTTCCCCTCGCGCACCAGCCCGAATGATCTCTCCCTCATCCAGAGCGTGGAGTTATGCATGTGTGCCTTGGTACGACGACTCTGTGTCTCTGGCGTGTTCGGCAGCTGCGCTTTGGTGTAGAGTAGGGATGGGGAGTACATAGGAAGGAAACCACTTTGGGTCCTTGGCGGCACAAAAATGCAAACTTTTCTTGTTTTCGAAATTTTCAATTGCTTCCCAAACATCAAGAGAGAAGGTTATTCAAAAGATCGTCCATGCACAATACTGTACTTCTTATCTTATCTTTATCTTCCCTTGTCTCTTACAATACCATACCACTGTATAATGTATGGAACATTGACCGTTTGATCAAGACTGGCAAATCCAAACATTGTTAACCGTTGGATCTTATTTTCCATTCTTAGCATCTAGAAAGATTCTACTTATAGTATTTAGCACCATGAACGCTAGTATGCACAAACCTCAAAACACACACTTCATTGGTCAGTTTGAGGGTCTTTGTGCTAAATGCATGGACTTGGATACAATTTTCATTTTTATGAGGTCCTTGATGTAACTTATACTTCCACCGACCGTGCTAACTCTCATGCACCTCGCTCCTACGGGACCTACCATTTGATCGGCCATTCACAATACTTCTTATCTTATCTTTATATTGTCTTATCTCTTACAATACCATACCACTTCATAGTGTATGAATTAACTTTGAACATTGACCGTTGGATCAAGACTAGCAAATCCAAGCATTGCCAACCATTGGATCTTCTTTCCATTCTTAGCATCTAGAAATATTCTATTGAGATAGTCTTTAGCACGATGAACGCTAGTATGCGCAAACCTCAAAACACACACTTCATTGCTTAGTTTTAGTGTCCTTGTGCTAAATGCGTGGACTTGGATGCAATTTTCATTTTTATGAGGTCCTTGATGTAACTTGTACTTCACCCACCGTGTTAACTCTCAAGCACCTCTCTCCTACGAGACCTACCATTAGATCGGCCATTCAAAATACTTCTTATCTTATCTTTATCTTGTCTTATCTCTTACAATACCATACCACTGTATAGTGTACGGATTAACTTTGAACACTGTCTGTTAGATCAAGACCGACAAATCTAAACATTACTAACCGTTGGATATTCTTTTCCATTCTTAGCATTTAGAAAGATTCTACTGATAGTCTTTAGCACGATGAATTCTAGTATGCGCAAACCTCAAAACACACACTTCATTGCTCAGTTTCAGGCTCCTTGTGCTAAATGCATGGACTTGGATGCAATTTTCATTTTTTACAAGGTCCTTGATGTAACTTGTACTTCCACCGACCATGTTAACTATCAAGCACCTCGCTTCTACAAGTCCTACCATTTGATTGGCCATTCATAGTACTTCTTATCTTATCTATTTATCTTGTTTTATCTCTTACATAACTACTATATATAATGGAGCAGTTTTGAATTGGATCCATAGCACCAATCCTGACCATTGGGCTGTTAGATCCAATGTAAGAGCAGCTGGATTCATGTTGAATAGTACCTAGAGCAAACTCCACCATGTTCTAAACCATCATGTCACCACCCCCAAAATTTCATAGCATACAGTAGGCTGTATTCTCAATATGTGTAGATAGTTATTATTAATAGACTTAATGTATGCATTTTGTTCTCTAACAAGACTATTTGTTAATACAAATTAATGTTTGTTAAATCACATTTCATACATTATATATACGTTGTGGCACGTGACTTTTAGTACTCTCTTACAATACCATACCACTGCATAGCTGTGTACGGATTAACTTTAAATGTTGACCATTGTATCAAGACTGGCAAATCCAAATATTGCTAACCCTTGGATCTTCTTTTCCATTATTAGCATCTAGAAAGATTCTACCGATAGTGTTGAGCATGATTAATGCTAGTATGCGCAAACCTCAAAACACACACTTCATTGTTCAGTTTGCAGGGTCCTTGTGCTAATAAATGCATGGACTTGGATGTAATTTTCAGTTTTTATGAGGTCCTTGATGTAACTTGTACTTCCACCGATCGTGTTAACTCTCAAGCACCTCGCTCCTACGAGACATACCATTTGATTGGCCATTCGTAGTACTTCTTATCTTCTATTTATCTTGTCTTATCTCTTACAATACCATACCACTTCATAGTGTACAGATTAACTTCGAACACTGACCGTTGGATCAAGACTAGCAAATCCAAACATTGCCAACTGTTGGATCTTCTTTTCCATTCTTAGCATCTAGAAAGATTCTACTGATAGTCTTTAGCACGATGAACGCTAGTATGCGCAAACCTCAAAACACACACTTCATTTCTCAGTTTCAGGGTCCTTGTGCTAAATGCATGGACTTGGATGCAATTTTTATTTTTATGAGGTCCTTGATGTAACTTGTACTTCCACCCACCATGTTAACTCTCAAGCACCTTGCTCCTACGAGACCTACCATTAGAATGGCCATTCACAGTACTTCTTATCTTGTCTTTATCTTGTCTTATCTATTACAATACCATACCACTATATAGTGTACGAAACATTGACCGTTTGATAAAGACTGGAAAATCCAAACATTGCTAATAACCATTGGATCTTATTTTCCATTCTTAGCATCTAGAAAGATTCTACTGATAGTCTTTAGCACGATAACTCTAGTATGCGCAAACCTTAAAGCACACACTTCATTTCTCAGTTTCTGGGTCCTTATGCTAAATGCATGGACTTGGATGAAATTTTCATTTTTACGAGGTCCTTGATGTAACTTGTACTTCCACCGACCGTGTTAACTCTCAAGCACCTTGCTCCTATGAGACCTACCATTCGATCGACCATTCGCAACACTTCTTATCTTATGTTTATGTTGTCTTATCTATTACAATAGCATACAACTTCATTGTGTACAGATGAACTTTGAACATTGAACATTGGATCAAGACTGGCAAATCCAAAAATTGCTAATAACCATTGGATCTTATATTTCATTCTTAGCATCTAGAAAGATTCTACTGATAGTCTTTAGCATGATGAACGCTAGTATGCGCAAACCTCAAAACACACACTCCATTGCTCTATTTCAGGGTCCTTGTGCTAAATGCATGGACTTGGATGAAATTTTCATTTTTACGAGGTCCTTGATATAACTTGTACTTCCGCCGACCGTGTTAACTTTAAAGCACCTCGCTCCTACGAGACCTACAGTTAGATATGCCATTCACAGTTCTTCCTATCTTAAGTTTATCTTGTCTTATCTCTTACAAGCAATATCATACCACTTCATAGTGTACAGATAAACTTTGAACATTGAATGTTGGATCAAGACAGGCAAATCCAAACATCTTCTTTTCCATTCTTAGCATCTAGAAAGATTTTATTGATAGTCTTTAGCACAATGAATGCTTGTATGCACAAACCTCAAAACACACACTTCATTGCTCAGTTTCAGGGTCCTTGTGCTAAATGATGCATGCACTTGGATGCAATTTTCTATTTTATGAGGTTCTTGCTGTAACTTATACTTCCACCGACCGTGTTAACTCTCAAGAACCTCGCTCCTACGAGACCTACCATTTGATCGGCCATTCGTAGTACTTCTTATCTTATCTTTATCTTGTCTTATCTCTTACAAAACCATACCACTGCATAGTGTAGGGAACATTGACAGTTTGATCAAGACTAGCAAATCCAAACATTGCTAACCATTATACTTCTTTTCCATTCTCAGCATCTAGAAAATTCTACTGATAGTCTTTAGCATGATGAATGCTAGTATGCGCAAACCTCAAAACACACACTTCATTGCTAAGTTTTAGGGTCCTTATGCTAAATGCATAAACTTGGATGCAATTTTGATTTTTTATGAGGTCCACTTGAACTTGCTTAACAAAGGAAATCAGCGTGGTGCTCATTCCCACAGCCTTACAGTGTGATACTCCTCCTCTATGCAAGTAAAATAAATTGTGTACTACTCTCTCCTTTGCTGCATCACGTCCATCCTCCAGCTGATCTCTCCCTCATCCATAGTGTGGCGCTGCACACGTGTGCCATGGTACTACGACGGCTCTGTGCCCATCTCTTTCTCCATAACTTTGCTCTGACATCGAACTGCCTTCAACACCTCTTCGCTGCTGCCCTCTCGGGCTTCCTTCTCTAACCCCATAATCTCTTCTACAATAGCTCTTCATTCGTTACCCCTCCATTTTAATCCTTCTTTTTCCTAGTACTACTATTTGCTTTATGGAAAATAACGTTCTAGTTTTCATAAAAAAATCTCATCACTTAGAAAATTGACATCATCTCTTTCCATAATACTTCTTGGAAACTCCCCTTGGCAAAATATTGCTTACCATGCCAAGATGCACCAATCTACACAATATGAGGAAATTACCATAAACTATGATGTGGATCACAGGATATGGCATTGACCTTGGTTGTCCGACTCGAAACCTATCCTTACGCATTGCAGGACAATTTTGTGAACCTGGTTTTTGAAAAGTTGTCAAAACTCAAGTTTATCATTTTGCATGGCATGTGATACATGCAAAATGACACCACGCACATATATTTCATAATTTTTTAAGAACAATCCACCTCAAGCTCATGTTACAATTCCTTTACTTTCCTGTGAATCAAACACTTCTTTAAGAAAAATTCCCGTAGGCTCCAAATCCTGTAGGATTCAACTGGACATGATATTCTAGTAATACTATGTTTTCCCTATTCCTTTGTTTTTCCTATCCCACGAATTAAAGATGCCCAATGTTGAGACTTCCACAGGCAACATTGCCTACTACGCCAAGATGCACCCATATACCAAATTAATGTGGAAATAGTACATTAACTATGATGTCGATATGGCCATGACCTTTTTTAGTTATCAGGGTTGAAACCAAATAATATTCATAGATGGTGGGAAAATATCGTGGGGCTGGTTTTTAGAAGTTGTTGAATCCCATGGTAATCAGTTTCCTGGTAGGCTGTACACGTGATGTGATAGGATGCCATGCGTAAATATTTGTTTTTCTGTTTTTCTTTATTACATGTGATTGTTTCAAAACAGGTTCAAAATTTCTAAGATACAAATTCTGAGCACGAAGTTGAATTGGTCAAAACTCGCGATTGTTTCCGATATATTAACTACCTGATGGGTACCTCAAAAAGCTTTTTGTAGAACTTCGATAGCAATCTACCACTTTCTAGAGCTTCTAGTTCAAATATGACCTGATTTTGTTAAAAGAGACATAAAGTCATTTGAGTGGGCCGAGTTAGCTCGAAATCTTTGAAAACTCATAAAACCTGGGAATAGTACATAAAACATTGTCCACTATATCTGGAAACTTGGCTTGTGGCATTCAAAACCATGTTCTCTATACTTTCTATGCATAGTATATCCATGGTTCTAGAGGCCAGCAATAATTGAATCTTCTATATGCTAGACATGACATAATCAAATGTACTAAAAGAGAGCCAATGGTCAACAATGTTGGGTTTTGCCAATCTATATCCAACTCATGATGTTCAAAGTTATTCTTACACTATATAGTGGTATGGAAATTGTGAAGCAACATAACAGTTTTCTCTTTTGAAAAGAAGTGTCAAGCACTTATTTCTGATTTTTTATGGCGAGCAATACACATAAGAGGATGCCACATGAAAATATTTGGTCTTGAAAACATTATCAAATTTGTAGGCATGCATATTTTTAGCACGAAGTTAGTTGTATTTTTCAAATATCGCGATGGTTCTCGATATATTGACAACATTGGTACCAACAAACGACATTTGTAAAATTCAAGAGCAACCTGTCACGCTTACTTTCACATCTGACATAATTTCGTTAAATCGGCATAAAGTACTCTAAGTGAGGGAAGTTACCTAGCTAGGAAGCTTCAACAATTCTAAAATTAGGAAGTTATAAGAAAGCATGGTCCACTTTGTCTGAAATGTGGGGCGGTGGCACCTTTTTTCAACTAGGTTTGGCCTAGAAGGTGCGAGATGCTTCAGTTAACAACTTAACATGGTTAGTGGAAGTGTACATGTTACATCAAGGACCTCCAAAAAGGGAAAATTACACCCAACCCATGTTTTAGTATAAAGAGACCTGAAAATAAGCATGGAAAAACATTCGGGATTGGCTCTCCTTCTCCACCCACTATCTAAGGCATACCATTCATATTAGAACAACAACAACTTGCTTAACAAAGAGGAAATCAGCGTGGTGCTCACTTTTGCCGGATCTTACTGATGAAGTGCATCAAATACGATGGGACGTGTATATATATCTCTAATAGTACAATATGACAGTTTTGAATTTGGCTTTATGGCTCACTTCTCAGGTTTCCCACCAAACAACACTGAAGTATTCTCAGCCGTTGATATGCCATAGTGGGTTGGCATCTACCCTTCATCAATCATGAAGGCTGAACATCTGATGGCTGACATGCATGGGATTTGCCTCCCCCTGCCACACACATCATTTTTGCTCCAGCTAGGTGGAGTGTGAACCACCGAGGAGCTAGACGATTACTCCAGAAGCATGTAAGTTCGTCCATGGGGTTCTGCCAAAGTGGATCTTCTGTGCTGATAGATCTGGAGCGCATTATCTGGTACCACGGAAGAAAATTTTAAATACACATCTCAGCTCTTTATAAAGATGAGATTATGCCACCAAATTCATTTTGGAACTGATGCCTAGATATAAAAAAGTAACTAAGAAGTGTGCAATAACCGAAACACTGCAAGAGTAATGTGAATTTCGCAATCGACGGATCATTCGTGGCTGCTGATTTTCGCCCTTATTTGTATCATCGTAAATGTTTGAAATCTTTTTATGTCCTATTTGAAACTTATGGAAGATAATTTACCCTGTTTCAAATTCCAAAAAATAGTTTGTGCGTGTAAATGTGCTCTTTTACATTTCTTGAAATGTGATCGTAACAACCCAAATTTATATTGAGTCGTCCATATAAAATGTATGTATAATATGAGTTAGCATGACACAAAACACGTCTTTGCAGAAGTACCTAGCATCGTTTGCATACCAATATTTCATATATATGTACATACATGTTTGGTTGGTCCTCGGAAAGTGTCTTTGGATTCCGAACATTAGTTCTCTCTTCATTTTAAAAAATAAAAAGAAAATTATACAGTGCTCAAAAGTATCTTTAAAAAATTCCGGACATAATCAATATTGTATCCCACAAGCATGCAAAATCGTGACATAAAATTCTTTATTATTTGGCTTACACAAAAATGACAAATCTGATAAAATTTAGGGATTTAAAAGCATATTTGTACATATCTACATTCTTGCCATTTTTGTACAGCTCAGAATACAAACATTTTGAAATTGATATTTTGCAAGTTTGTGTAGGGCCACGCAGAGATAAACAAAACTTTTTCCCTAACGCGGAACTCCCAAGATCCAGCTCAGGTTATAGGCCACGATATTACCGCTAGATGCACATATGCGGAAGTTGATGTAGCACGTCGAAGCAGTGCCGAACGATCCCCGGACAGCCCTTGCGAATCTCACGAACTCCTTCGTCAGATCCCCATGAGCTTCCCCGTCTCCAGCGCCGCACGTGCAACGCCTCTACCAGTATCCACACATATAGGAAGGAGCTTCGGACAGATGACTGCTAGATCCTGTCTAGCCCGAAATGGAAGTGGAGAAAAAGTGACGGCTAGGTTAGGAACTATCCCTTGTCACTCCACTTATATACACTCCTAGTTGGGCTCAACGCTTGAGGTCCATCTAGGCCGTATTCCAATCTCCACCTGGATCCAATCCATATGGGCTCCTTATCCTTAAGTGTGTGACCCTGTAGGTTCACGTACACCTGGACACGACATGAGCTACTCCTCCAAGTATCCCGTCATGGATTTGAGTCCAACTCACTTCCATAAACACTCGATCTCAAGTTGATAGATGCTAGCGGCCTCTAGCAAGACGTGCCAACTCTCAAGTGTCGTAAAGTCAGAAGACGAACCTTCAATGTGACTTTCGTCCAAGTCCCTTTGCCACACGATATATCTGTTAAGCTATAGGCGAGTAGTTGCCATCCCTTAAATAGCTTAACTCTCTTCTCGTACCATGATATGTGATTCACTGGACTAACTCTTAGTCTGACTCCTCAGTTAACACTTAACTGAGTAGCGCATGGCCATGCTTCCGAATCATATCACACGAGAGGGCCCAGAGAATATCTCTCTATTACAGAGGGGCAAATCCCATCTTGGTAATCCATGTCATGCAGCTTGCTTCACGACCAATCCGAACTCTACCTTTGTAACTGCCCATTTACGGAACAACGTTTGATAGAACCTAAGTTGGCGATCCACAACTCGGATCATGCAATCACCTCAGGTCAAAGGATTCCATTGCTTCTGACTACAAATGACAACATGCTCGTTGCATCTCAACTGTGGGTCAGTCCGACTCGCTAAACTCTTTAGCAGAATCAGTGTAAGTCGGAATAGCATCACCATGCCCATGACAAGTGGAACCGTGTCATCAGCCGACTTGCACATTGGTCTAAGTTGTATGTCCAGCACAACCTCAACGACCAAGGACAATCTAGTATGAACAATCATGAATATATAGTTTCACAACTGAATCACGTATTCAGTGATACATATCTGATGTTCATACAAGGACAACTTTACTTTATGAATACTTTGGGAAATATCATCAACCATGATTGCCTCTAGGGCATATTCCCAACAGCCCCCCACTTGCACTAGAGTCAATCAACCCGACATCATATGTCTAGGCATCTAATGCCCATGGCTCTTACGTGCGCCTCATGCTTAGGCTGTGGAAGTGGCTTTGTCAATGGATCTGCAACGTTTGCATCAGTGTGTACCTTGCATATCTTGATATCACCATGATTCACAAACTGGCGAATCAGGTGGTATCGCATGAGTATATGCTTGTTCTTCTAGTGTTTTCTAGGTTCCTTGGCTTGTGCAATAGCACCATTGTTGTCACAATACACGTCTAACGGATTGGACGAGCCCTGAACCACACCAAGATCAATCAGGAAATTCCTGATCCAAATAGCTTCCTTTGCTGCCTCCGAGGCAGCAATATACTCAGCTTCTGTTGTAGATACAGACACAGTCTCTTGCTTGGAACTCTTCTTGCTCACAGTAACGAACACATACCCAGATTGCGAACGAGAATCATCTGAGTCAGTAAGGTAACTCGCATCCGTGTAACGCCTTACACTGAGTTCAACCTCACCTCCATAAACTAGGAACACATCCTTAGTCCTTCTCAAGTACTTAAGAATGTTTTTAACTGCTGCCCAGTGGATTTCTCCAGGGTCAGCCTGGTATCTGCTCACAACACTTAGAGCATAGGAAACATCTGGCCTAGTACAAATCATGGCATACATGATGGACCCAACTGCTGAAGCATACAGAATCACACTCATCCTACTTCGCTCATCAGTTGTCGAAGGACACTGAGTCTTGCTAAGTTTTATGCCATGGGACATCGGTAAGAACCCCTTCTTAGATGATTCCATGTTGAATTTCTTCAACACTTTGTCCAAATATGTACTTTGACTCAATCCAATGAGCCGTCTGGATCTTTCTCTATAGATCTTGATTCCTAGTATATACGTTGCCTCACCCAAGTATTTCATTGAGAAACTCCTTTCCAATGACTTCTTGGTTTCTTGCAACATCTGGACATCATTTCCAATCAATAATATGTCATCCACATATAAGATCAGAAAGTTTACGTTGCTCCCACTAAACTTCTTGTATAAACAAGAATCAAGATCACTCTTGATGAAGCCAAACGATTTGACTACCTCATCAAAGCGAATATTCCAACTCCGAGATGCTTGCTTCAATCCATAAATGGATTTCTGAAGTTTGCATACCTTGTCAGCATTAGCCGGATCGACAAAACCCTCAGGCTGTATCATATACACGTCCTTGGTTAATTTTCCATTAAGGAAAGCCGTTTTGACATCCATCTGCCATATCTCATAGTCAAAATAGGCTGCTATAGCTAACATGATCCGAACTGATTTAAGCATCGCTACGGGTGAGAAAGTCTCATCGTAGTCAACTCCTTGAACCTGTCGGAACCCCTTCGCGACAAGCCGTGCTTTATAGATAGAAATGTTTCCATCCATATCAATTTTACTTTTAAAGACCCATTTGCACTCGATGGGTCTTGCACCGTCTAGCAGATCAACCAAGTTCCAAACTTGATTATCATCCATGGACTTTAACTCGGATCTCATTGCTCCAAGCCATGACTCAGAATTAGAACCCACCATCGCTTCCGAATAAGTTGGCGGCTCATCACTGTCCAATAGTAATACATCACGAACACTTCGCAATCTTGCCGATCTTCGCAGTGTAGGTGCAGCTGCCGGCTTAGCTACCACGACTGGCTCAACGTCCAAGGCTTTCACCAAATTGCTACTGACCGGTTCCTCTCGAACTTCTTCGAGCCGCACCGTACTCCCACTGACTTCCCGACTGAGAAACTCTTTCTCAAGGAGACACCGTTTCGAGTGACAAACACTTTGCCCTCCTCTCGGTTGTAGAAGTAGTAACCCAAGGTTTCTCTTGGATACCCAACGAAAATGCACTTATCCGACTTGGCTGCAAGCTTGTCCGACTGAAGTGGCTTGACAAATACTTCACAACCCCAAATCTTAAGAAAAGACAAACTCGACTTCTTGCCTGTCCACATCTCATGTGGTGTCTTCTCTACCGATTTTGATGGTACTCTGTTTAGTGTGAACACTGCAGTTTCTAGACAATAACCCCAAAATGATAAAGGTAGATCTGACCGACTCATCATTGATCGTACCATGTCCAACAAGGTCCGATTCTGCCATTCCGACACACTGTTCCTCTGCGGTGTACCTGGCAGAGTGAGCTGAGGAACTATTCCACAACTCTTCAGATGGTCATCAAACTCATGGCTCATGTACTCGCCTCCTCGGTCCGACCGAAGAAACTTTGTTTTCTTGCCGAGTTGATTCTGTACTTCTGACATGGGTATACCCTATAGGTACTCGAGCTTGGTATATACGTCCTGAATACATGGAGGCCCCCGGTGTCGCCAGGGCCCAAATAAAGAACTCGAGTAACCTACGGACTCTCGATTGCTTGAAGAACAAGAAGAAGCTAAAGATAGAAAGTTTAAAAGGGGAAAACCCTAACTTGTAACCGACTCGACCTGCTACCCGAGACCTGGCCTATCTATATAAAGGCTAGGAGGGGGCAGAGAGAAGGACACACACAACCCTAGTTTCCACAACCCTCGCCAGATGCATCTGTACACCGTTGTAATCTTTGATTCCTTTGATAATGCCACGAGCAGACAAGCAGGTGTAGGGACCTCTATGAGGCCTGAACCTGGGTAAATCTTCGAGTCCCCTGTGTGCTTGTTTGCTAGCCGATAGATGTCTCCAGCGCTCCCTCCTTCTCCAAAACCCAAGTACATAACAATGGGCATTGATGAGTTAAACCCTCGTCAATTAGCGCCGTCTGTGGGAATTGGGAGTGATGATGTTGCGGCTTCTTCGGCCCCATCAACCGCGATCTACAACTCCGAAACAACGGAGATTCGCCAGCTCTTCGGCACGTTCAACTTCACCGTCCACACGCCGGCCACTTGCCCGGCTTTCGAGTCCGTGGGCGACGGGATCAGCCTGGCAATAGGGAGCTTCCACTTCCAAGTTGGTCAGATGGGCACGCTCCGTATGCCTGACCAGCCGACGGTGCCGTCGATTGCCCCAGCATCATGGTTCCCTCCATCGATCGGCACCCTTAGTGAGCTCAACGCCCCGACAACAGTCAAGAACACGGTCAGCGACAGCAGTCGCAACTCTGATCTGAGCGATCTGGCCACTGAAGATGGAGCCTATGGCTCCGGATCTGAGAGTTGTGGAAGCAACAGCTTCCCCAATCACTTCATGTGCGCCGTCATCAATGCAGGCGACACCTCCGCCAATCGCGACATCATGGGCAATCGCGGTAACGGAACCGACCCGCCTAACGGTGGCAACGGTGGCAATGGCGGCAATGGCAGCAACGGTGGCAATCGCACCCCCGTCGAAAATGGAGGAGCAGTCGAACCTCCAACCATAATAAACGAGCAAACCGACGAACGCGTCGTGATTAGGCTCAACGAGCAAGAATGGGCTCGCTGCCGCGAGGCCTTACGAGGCACTCCTCTACCCTTCGGATCTCCGCAAGAACTGCTAATGGGCTACCACTAGCTCCTGAAGGAAGAATTCAAGCGCCAAGTACAAACAATCGTGCAACTTGAGGCGCGCAAAAAAGCAGCAGACGAGTCGAGCCTTCGTCGTGCTGGGCTCTCCTTCCATGGAGGATCCTCCTCAAAAGGCAACAAGTACATTGCCAAAAAGGGGCAATCTCGGATGGCCCATCTCACCGAGCAAGAACGCATAGAAGCTGCAAAGGTCCTCGACTTCAGCTCTATGATAGTCGATACACGGGGCAATGTGGTCCCCAAGACGCCGCAGGCTGTAGTGACAACGGCCACCATGTACCTCCTCAACAACCAGCCACCAGCTGGAGATCCCAGAGCCGCCATGCAGCGATCTACAATCGCGGGCTTGGGATTAATCGAGGCTGCCCTCGACAAGGAGCCAACACCGGAGCCTAAGAAAGGTAAAGCGCTACTCCTTGCCCTCATCCAGTGATAACAGTCACGACCTGTCTCGACGCAGCCGCTCACAGCGACACGACCACGACTACGATGCGCGTGATGACATCACGTAGCGCAAGATCGACAAATCAAGGGCAGGACGTGCTCGGTCGACTGACTCAGAAGAGGAAGATGTGGAGCTCTGCGCCGCCAGATGCTTCAACAGATCCATAAGGCAAAAGCGAATGCCTAAGGGGTTCAAAGTCCCATCGGAGAACCCGAAGTTTAACGGCCTACAGGACCCGAAGATCTGGCTAGAGGATCATATCTCCTCCGTCAGGCTCCACGGCAGCAGTCGAAGCACGACCATGCAATGCTTACAGCTACAGCTGCAGGGCGCCGCCTGAGCATGGCTCAACAACCTCCCACGCGGATCCATTTGTAGTTGGGATGAGCTGGTTTACAGCTTCGAACGCAACTTCAAAGGCACGTATAAGCGACCTGCATCAATCGAAGAGCTGAGATGCTGCCAGCAAAGATCGGGCGAATCGCTGCGCTCCTACATCCAAAGGTGGTCCATCACCAAGAACTCCGCAGAGAATATCTCGGAGGATCGCGCGATTGACGCATTCAACGGCAGCGTCTGCCGCATAGAGCTCAGGGAGGAGCTGGACCGCTCAAAGCCCAAGACCATTGACCACCTGATGGAAATCGCGAATCGATGGGCCGATGGAGAAGATTCGGTAAAAAACCGCGTTTACTCCGACGAAGAGGCAGAACTCGAGCACATACGCGATCGCCGAGGAACACGCTGTATGCGCATCTACGATGACCGCAACGACGTCAAGATGGTCGCTGCTAGCTACGCCGACAGACGTGACGACAACCGCAACAGCGGATACCGTAGCGGTGGATACCGTGACTCTGGGAAAACCACGCAAGTGTGGCAACGCCGCAATCGTGATGAAGCACCCGCGACATCCATCGAAGAAAAACTGTCCGGGCCATGCACGATGCACTTCTACATCGACAAGCATGATGGAAAGAAGAAGTCCAGTCACCTCCTCAAGGACTGCCACGGGTTCCTCAAATTACATGAGGGATTGGTTCGAATCGCAACATAGTCGAAAGAGGCTACGGAGCGGCTCCAGGCGCCGTGGCACATGGCGTTCTGCCACCGCCACCCGGAATGCCCCCAAACGCAGCTGCGCCGGACCAGCACCAGGAAGGTGAACCCTACCCACGGGCCATGGGCACCATGATGATCCAAAAAGGACGCCCCTCCAATCGGGTGCAGAAGGCCATCACTCGCCAAGTCAACTTGGCCACACACTCGCCATCATCTACCACTGAGTACCTCAGCGGAAGCGAGTCCTGCCTCAAGTACCTCGTCCAGGCCACTGTCCCCTCGTACTCGAGGCGCAAATCGGAGTCTTCGACATGAGTCGCGTCTTCATGGATGGCGGAAGCAGCATCAACCTCATATTCACGAGTACCCTGCGAGCAATGAGGATCCCTCTAACTTGCCTAGAGGCCTCAGACACAACATTCCACGGCATCGTCCCAGGCAAGGGCGTGTATCCCCTAGGCAAAATCAACCTCGACGTCATCTTCGGCACGCCGAAAAACTTTCGGCGCGAGCGCATCGACTTTGAGGTCGTCGACTGGCCCTCACAGTATCACTGCATCCTCGGACGTGTCGCGTTCGCTAGGTTCATGGCAGTACCACACTACACCTACCTGCAAATGAAAATGCCAGGTCCCAATGGCGTCATCACAGTCAACGGGAGCTTCGAGAGATCCGACAGTTGCGACAGGGAATTCAACAGAATTTCCCAGTCCTTTGGCATGCAGGAAGAACTCACGAGACTGAAGGAGTCGACAGACAATAGTCTGCCTCCCCTAAGCTGGCCAAGCTCACCCGATCTATATTTCGATTCATTGGTGCACACAAAGAAAGTGCAGGTCCACCCATCGGATCCCGCCAAGATGGCCCTCATCGCCAACAACCTGAGTCCTGCATAGGAACTCGCACTCGTCGAATTCCTCCGTGAGCACTGGGAAATTTTCGCCTGGTGTCTTGCGGACATGCCAGGAGTTCCTAGGGAATTCGCCGAGCACGCACTCAACGTCAACCCAGACGCAAGGCCAGTCAAGCAAACAATCCGGCGATTATCTGAGCCACGGGCGCATGCAGTTGGAATGGAGATCAACAGACTCCTCGATGCCAAATTCATACGCGAGATCAAGGAAAACACTTGGCTCACCAACATGGTGCTGGTACCAAAAAAGGGCACGGATATCCTGCGGATGTGCATGGACTTCACCTCTCTGAATAAGCAATGCCCAAAGGATCACTTCCCGTTGCCACACATCGACCAGATCATCGACTCCACCGCGGGATGCGAGCGCCTCTGCTTCCTCGATGCCTACTCAGGCTATAATCAGATTCGAATGAAGGAGGAAGATCAAGAGAAAACAACATTTACAACGCCCTTTGGTGTGTTCTGCTACAACACAATGCCCTTCGGGCTAAAGAATGCGGGAGCCACCTACCAGCGGTGTATGCAGGCTTGCCTCAAGGAACAACTTGGTCGCAACATTCAAGTCTATGTCGATGACATAGTAATCAAGACCAAGGAGGAAGCCTCCCTAATCGACGATTTGCGCGAAACCTTCACCAACCTCGACCGCTACCAGATCAAGCTCAATCCGGACAAATGCGCCTTTGGCGTGCCATCCGGGCAACTACTCGGGTACCTCATCTCCGCGAGAGGAATCGAGGCAAACCTGAAGAAAATAAAAGCCATACTGGCCATGGAGAAGCCAAAAAACATAAGGGGCGTTCAGCAACTGGCTGGGCAAATTGCGGCCCTCAGTTGATTCATCAGTCAAATGGGTGAAAAGGCACCGCCCTTCTACCAAATCCTTCGCAAAGCTAAAAAGTTTGAATGGACCAACGAAGCGCAGGAAGCATTCGAAGACCTCAAGCGCCTGCTATCCACCTCGCCAGTACTAGTGACCCCACGAGAAAGGGAACCAGTGTTGCTATATATCTCCGCCACCAACCAGGTGGTCAGCACAGTGCTCGTCGTCCAGAGAGCCGAGGAAAACAAGGTCCATGGGGTACAATGCCCAGTATACTACCACAGCGAGGTCCTCACGCCAACAAAACAGCGGTACCCGCACTACCAGAAGCTGGCGTACGGCATCTTCATGACGGCCCGGCGACTGCGCCATTACTTCTAGGAACACCCAATCGTGGTGGTCAACGACGCCCCGTTGGGACACATCCTCAACAACCCCGACGCCATGGGACGAGTCGCGCTTTGGGGAATAGAATTGTCTCCACGAGACATTACATATGAAAAGCACGACGCAATCAAGTCGCACGTTCTTCCTGACTTCCTCGTGCACTGGATGGAGAACCAGCTCCCTGAAAAACTAGACAAGTCCGACCTCTGGACAATGTACTTCGATGGATCCAAGCGAAAGGACGGAGCAGGTGCAGGTGCAGGTGTCATATTGACATCACCCGAAGGGGACAAGCTGAAGTACATCTTGCGAATGTAGTTCACCGCCTCCAACAAAGAAGCTGAGTACGAGGTCCTGCTACACGGGATTAGGATGGCAAAAGCCTGCGGCGCCAAGAGGCTCATTATTTATGGCGACTCCAAGTTGGTTGTCAACCAAACAATGCATGAGTGCGACACACTGAACAACAACATGATCGCCTACCACGACCTCTACGACACACTTGAAGGGGACTTCGACGGCTGCGAGCTGCGACACGTAGGCCACGAAAGCAATGAAGAGGCGGACGCACTCGCCAACATAGGCTCTACCTGCGCCTCCATACCACCTGGGGTATTTCTCGAGCGCATCTGCGAACGCTCCATCAAGCCAAAGGCAGCAGAGAAGAAAACAAGCGCAGCAACGGACTTGGGGGCTATGCCACCCAATGAGCCAATAGCACTCGACGACCTAGAGCTGTATACAGGACTCGAAGGACCAATGAGCGTCATGATGATCGAATCATCCTGGACGCAGCCGTACATCACGTACCTCCTCAGCAAGAGGCTACCGGATGATCCGACTAATGCACGACACATCGCGCGGCGATCCAAGGCTTTTGCTGTTATCAACGGCGAACTATACAAGCGCAGCATCACAGGAGTACTCCAATGATGCGTCTCCACGGCCGATGGAAGAGCTGTTCTCTTTGACATCCATGAGGGAACCTGCGGACACCACGCTGACAGTCGCGCCCTCGTGGCCAAAGCTCTACAAGCTGGGTTCTACTGGCCTACGACCATGCGTGATGCCAAGGACATCGTCCAGAAATGCAACGCGTGCCAATGATTCGTGGACAAGCCGCACACACCTGGCGCAGAGCTCCGGCCAATTCCATTGGCCTGGCCCTTCGCGCAATGGGGACTCGACATGGTCGGCAAGCTCCTTAAGTCCTCATGAGGAGGCTACGTCTACCTCCTGGTGGCAGTCGACAAGTTCACCAAGTGGATAGAAGCCATGCTAGTGACCAATCAATAAGGGCACAACACAGTCAAGTTCTTCGAGTCCATCGTCTTCCGCTTCGGAGTGCCACACAGCATCATCACGGACAATGGAACAAACTTCACATCCAAGGAGTTCCAGGAATTCTACGAAAATCTGGGCATCAACATCAGCTATGCCTCGGTGGTGCATCCACAGACCAACGGTCAGGTCGAAAAGGCGAACGGGCTCGTCTACGGCGGTATCAAGAAGCAACTCTTTTGACCACTCGAACAAGGTGCGGGTTGCTGGCCAGACGAATTGCAATCAGTTCTCTAGAGCCTACGCACAACTCCAAATAGTGCCATGGGCTACACCCCCTTCCTCATGGTCCACGGGGCTGAAGCGGTTCTGCCCGCCGAGGTACGGTACAAAGCGCCACGCGTGGTCGCCTACAGCGAGCAGGAGTCATCCCTCGCACTATAAGACTCTGTCGACCTCCTCGATGAGGCGAGAGAACTCGCTGCGGAAAGATCAACGATCTACCAGCAGAACCTGCACAACTACCATAGTAGGAGGCTACGCCCTCGATCCTTCATCGAAGGCGACCTGGTCCTGCGACTAAATCAGCAAGGACACCTCAAGCTCGAATCCCCCTGGGAGGGACCATATGTGATTACAGAAGTAATCCCAGGTGGCGCCTATCGCCTTCAAGATTTAGAGACAGGAGTCGCATACTCCAACCCCTGGAACGTCGCGCAACTGCGACGCTTCTACCCTTGGTCGTTTTTACGTTTACATCACAAATAAGGCACTCAGCCAAGGCTACTTAGCCACACATTATACTTCGTACTGTCTCACGAATAAATAAAGCTAAGTGCCCCAAAATTCTGTGTTCTCCTTTATTTTTTTAATTTTTTTCCACTCGGGGGCTACGCCACCCTATACACATCTGTTCTACGAACTAAAACGCGATATCCTGAGTAGCTGGCACATCAATCGAAACCCTTGACACAACATCAACCCAGTTACAACGCACCTGACAGGTGGACAAGGGAATGAGATAAACGCATGGCCAGGCTAACGAAAAGGAGTCGCATAGTGCAACGCACTTACACGCTAACAAGCTCTTTATACATAGTCGACAGTTAATTATACACAACATTTATACGAACTTTACAACATTGGTACACTTATGTGCAGGATACAAACTAAGCTACTACTTCAACAAGAGAACGTTGGTTTGTTCCTCAAAGAAGTCGACAATCTCTTCTGCTGGGCGATCCACCGCCTGGTAATGCGGCACCATATTCCAAGAAGAACCCGCTGGTGGTGCAGGTGGCCCAGCCGCAATCGACGCAACGTCTACATCAGGCCTATGCAGTCGTACAAGCGATAGAGCAGCCTTGGCACCAGCCACCAATTGTTGTCTTACACACTCGCGAACCGCGGCCAAGTCTTGGAACTTGGCGAGGAGGGCCAGCAGGCTTGATGGAGTAACATCCAGCGGAAACATCGTCTGATAAATGTTCTTCAAGCATGACTGCGACTTCTTCAGAAAGTACAGCACTCGCGACGCATGATCCTGTAGGGTCGCCAGCGCAATCGCACAATCATGATCTACCTAGGAGTATCCACTCTGTTGAAGTTGCTCCTGGGTTAGATCATGCATGCGAATGACAATTCTATCCTTCTTATCCTGCGGATGACGCGCGCTGACAACTATACGAAGCAACAAAAGAAGCATAAGGACAGCGCACCATCGCGAGTGACTACAAGGAAAAGATAAGAGCAAGAAAACTAACACTTCAATTGGTCGGCCAACTGCGTCACCTCGCCAAGCAGATACTGTTCTCGGGCAGTGGCCTTCTCTGCCTTTGACTTCCATACATCCGCGTTACCGCGGAGCACAGGCAATTCATGCTCTAACTGCTTCACGCGGTCACGCAGTCGCAAAAGCAGCGACAGCTCATCCACCCTGGAGCGCGATGGCGCCAAAGTATCATCAAGGGGCGACGAGTCCTGAGGTTCCCTCAAAGGATCACTTGATGTACCCTACCACAAGCCAAGCAAGAAGCGAATAAGAGATCAAATCGACACACAGACAAAATATTCGAATGCATTAAAGATTGGCAAAAGTATCAGCAGATACACCCACCAAAGGCATGTTCTAGAAAAAAGGCATAAAACTAATCAACTATTACAAAACTACTGAGGAGCGATTGGCTTCTTCGACTTCGATGGCTTCGGGGGCTTCATCGAGTCCGTGGCAGTGTCAGATGCCACTGACTTTCCACCAGTCCCTGATGCCGCAGCCTTTGCCGCCTTCTTGGCTCGCTGCAGCTCCTCAGAGTACTTCGCAACCATGTTAATCAGCTGCGGCCCATATTTGTCACAGGCAGTCGCGAAGGGAGCAAAGACTACCTGCTGGCCGTCCGTGCTAACGGGCATCGCCTTCGAAACCGCTACAGGATCAACTTCAATTCCGTGGGCCTGCACCATGGCAAGTGACATGGACGCGCCAGCCGCACGGAGTGAGTTCTTGAAGGATGCAGGAACACCCCCGGCGAGAGACTCCACCAGCTGGTTCATGTTTTCGATTAGCTCTGCCTTGGGCACCAACTCCTCCCAGAGGCGACCGAGCACACCCTTGGCCTTGGAGAGCATATCCTGAACGGCGGTGCTGCGGTCTTTGATTGCTGAAAACACGCCCGCCAAGGCATTGTCACGGCGGAGGGCCTGAGGATCAAAGCTCATATCGCCAGCATCTGTACATAAACCCACATATGGACAAAAACATCAGCGCCAACGGCAAAAGGTTGAGCAGAGAAAGATAATGATATCCAAAGGAAAGTACCTAAGAGGGCCTTGGCAATCGATAAAATTTGTTCTTCGAACAACTTCTCCCTAGCTGTGAAGGAGGCACGCATATCCTCTTCGTGCCTTTGCGCCTCGTCACGTGCCGTGATTGCCTCATCGTGGCCCTTCACAGCCACGGCCAGTGTCTTCTCCATGCTGGCGGCGTTGCGCAAAAGGGCATTATGCTCAGCTACAAAGACAAAAGGGATGGACTATCAGTCGACTACACAAAAACGGCGCAGAAAAGAGAAAAGTAATGGGCACTTACTTTCTACCATGCGATGGCGCGTTTCCAGCATTGCATGCTGGCGGCCCATCGCAAGCACCTGCTCTGCCAAGTGAGCAGCTTCTTTCACAAGGAGCTATGGCAATGAGGAAAACAACAAAGGATAAGCAGAAGCCATCGACAACATTGACTGCAACGACAAAAGAAGTAATCCTACACTTACATGATCCTCCAATGACTCTGAAGTCGATTGGTGTGCAGCCATCTGGGCAACCATTCGATGCTCCCCTTCATGAGGAGAGATGGAAGAGTTGTGCTCGGAGTGGGCCGCCAATGGAGGAGAAGGAGAGCGCTCGACCTCCTTCTTGGCTCTGGAGGTCACGACTCCCGATTCTTTGAAAAATTGGACGTCGCCAGAAGATGACGACGCCTGCTGACTGCAAGACAAAATCAACATCAAGAAAAGGCAAATCCAGAGACGAACCAAAAAAGGGCAAATCCAGAGAAGAGTAAACAAACTAGAAAACTTACCGATCAAACTTGTCAAAGTCAAAAGTGGGTTCCCCCGACTCTGACGAGGACTCCTTGGGCAGTCGCATCTTCTTGCGAGAAGATGGTGCCATGGCGCTCACGGGAATAGCAGGGATTGGCGACTCCGCACCAACGCCTGCACCTTCCAGAGTCGAAGGAGATGATGCATCGGAATCCTCGCTGCGCGAACGCTTGCGAGTATCCGGACTACCCGACTCGGGGGCTTCCTCCTCCATATAAGATAGGACGGTCGACTCCGACTCGTCCTCTTCCAAGGCTTCGCGAGGGATAACCTCCTCAGGAAGAGGGGGCATACAAGGTGACACCGCCCAATCCTACATATACAGACAACAAATTCAGCAAAAAGCAAAAAAAATAGCAAAGAAGCAATCCACAAACTAAGCTACTACGTAGCACAATTGTTCCTTAGGAGGAGGGTTAGAAGCGTCGAACGGAGGAACGACTGACTCACTAGGGAGCACATCTTTGACGATGTATGTGGTCACCAATCGAACCCTTTTATCTATATCACTCGTAGACATGCCATCGGCAGACATGCGAGTGGCATCGTCAGCACCAACCCACTGAAACATGGGGTGGACTCTGGCCTGCAGGGGCTAGACGTGACGGCGCAGCCATGTGCGAATGATTGCGCACCCTCCTTCCTCTTTACCTATGCAACTCTCGAGGTCGCAGACGCGCTCGTACAGCACATCTGTCTCCGCGGACTCGCCAGGCATGACTACATTCTTCCAGGAGCGCCTCCTCTTGCATGGCGTCGAGGGGTCGAAGGGCACGAGTCCGAAGTGATCTTCGTCGGCCTTCTGGTCGCGAACGTAGAACCACTTGTCCTTCCACCCTTGGATGGACTTCATCAGCTTGGTGGCGGATGGATTGACGTGGATTCCGCAGCCGCCTAGATCGTAGACTAAGGAGCCAGACGCCGATTGGCGCTTCAACTTGAAGAGGCGCTTGAAGAGGCTGAAGTGCAGCTCGATTCCGAGCCAGCACTCGCAGAGGGTGATGAAGCAAGAGATGTGGAGGATGGAGTTCGGGGACTGATGGAGCTGGAGCCCGTAAAAACAAAGGAGACCCCTGAAGAAGGGATGCAGGGGCAACGAGAGGCCGCGAATGATGAACACCAAGAACATCACTCGAAAACCAGCGGGAGGAGAGGGGATTATCTCACCGCCGGGGACGCGTGCATCAGCGACTATGGCGGACAGCACTCCGTCTTGGCGAAGAAGACGAAGATCAAAAGACTTGATGATGGAGGGACGCCATGCGCCATTCGTGATGCGGGTGCCCGTCCCCTTCTTCTTCCCACTGGCGGCGGTGCTGGTAGCCGCAGCGGCGGAGCCGCCCTTCTTCTTCACTGCAGCAGCGGTGGACGCGGAATTAGCCGCAACACCTCCCTTCTTCTTCCCCATTGCGCGGTGGCGATGTGACCGGAGAAAGTAGCTGGGAAATGTGCGGAGCTGGTCCAGCGCCGCGGCGGAAAAGAGAGCAGAGAAAGCAAGGGAGCAGCAGCAATGGTGATGAAGGCAAACGATGAGCGAAAGCAGATGTGGATTTTACCGTCGCAGCACCACTACTTAACCCCTGGAAGATGCAATCCAACGGCTCAGAAAAACCCTACTAGACACGTGGTGATCATCGTGCTAGACACGTGGAGGAGCTGAAACACGAACCGTGCCCCCATACTCCCATTACGTGCGGAAATCGAGGAGGCGCGGTTAAAATAATGATTACGCATGTCTAGTCAAATCAGAGTCAGATAGTGGGACCCACCGCTCATCACGTCCCATCAAACTCGCTCACGCGGGCAACTGAGGTCATGAAATCGTCAGCACTGACGTCATCAAAAGCTACACAGCAGCAGACTTCGACTACTTTAGTTCTTGCTCGAGTCTTCGACTCCACCAAGCCCTCGGGGGCTAGTCCCATAGGGAGCGCTGGTCGCGCACCCTACAATTTTTCTTTGTTCTTCTTTTTCAGGAACATGGACGATCAAAGCAAACCCAACCACTCGAAGCATGGCTCGACTATGGACATGGGTTACTCCCATAGGGAGCGCCGGAAGCAAATTCGACTGAAACAAGCAAACAAAAGACGACAACACTTGCAAAAGTTATTTAGTCCCTGCCTGAGTCTTCAACTCAACCAGGCACTTGGGGGCTACTCCCATAGGGAGCGCTGGTCACGCACCCTATGATTAGTTGTACAAAGTACTATGTGTTGATAACATCCACACTCGAAGTTTATGGCGACACCGCCTCATAATTTTTTCCCTACAAAGAGACTGCGTCTCTTGGGTCACCCGAATCATCTCCGCGATGATAAAATTCGGATGCCGCGCTTACAACGTGAAGGTAAGACCTGAAGAAGGCCTGACAACAAACTTGCTGCGCACTACCAGAAATATATACGTGCCTGCAGGTACGATGAATATGCCTTGACGGACGGGTCGAGTGCTCACACCCATATACTGGAATTCGACTCCTGTAAGACCTCCACGGCTTGAGTCGAATTACACCAGCACTTTTCTGGATTCGAGTCCGGGGACTCGAGTTTGATTAGATGGCGTTGTTTTACCCTAAGGTAGTTAACTGATACCGATACATCGGTTAAAATCAGGCACGCGCATCAATAATCCCTATGACATAAACAGAGCAGTCGAAAAATATACCCAGTCATGCACTTGAAAGGCTTCATAAAGTCTCCAGTCGAATCTACAATTCCACTGGACACTCGGGGGCTACTGACATGGGTATACCCTACAGGTACTCGAGCTTGGTATATACGGCCTGAATACATGGAGGCCCACGGTGTCGACAGGGCCCAAATAAAGAACTCGAGTAACCTACGGACTCTCGATTGCTTGAAGAACAAGAAGAAGCTAAAGATACAAAGTTTAAAAGGGAAAACCCTAAATTGTAACCGACTCAACCTGCTACCCGAGACCTGGCCTATCTATATAAAGGCTAGGAGGGGACGGCGAGAAGGACACACGCAACCCTAGTTTCCACAACCGTTGCCAGATTGCATCTGCGCACCGTTGTAATCTTCGATTCCTTTGATAATTCCACGAGCAGACAAGGAGGAGTAGGGACCTCTACGATGCCTGAACCTGGGTAAATCTTCGAGTCCCCTGTGTGCTTGTTTGCTAGCAGATGGATGTCTCCAGCGCTCCCTCCTTCTCCAAAACCCAAGTCCATAACAATGGGCATTGATGAGTTAAACCCTCGTCAACTTCATTCTGGAATTCTTTGAACTTTTCAAAGGCTTCTGACTTATGTTTCATCAAGTAGACATATCCATATCTACTCAAATCATCAGTGAAGGTAATGAAGTACTCATAACCACCCCTGGCTGTCGCGCTCATTGGACCACATACATCACTATGTACTAGTCCCAACAAGTCAGACACCCTTTCACAACTCCTTGTAAAACGTGTCTTGGTCATCTTGCCCAGAAGGTATGATTCGCATGTCTCGAATGACTCCAAGTCGAACGAAGTTAGGAGTCCATTATCATGGAGCTTCTTCATGCGTCTCCAACTTATATGACCAAGTTGACAGTGCCAAAAGTAAGTCATATTCAGATCATTTAGTTTTAACCTTTTCACATTTACGTTATAGACCGACCCACCATCAAGATTTAAAATAAATAACCCGTTCTGAACAGGTGCAAAGCCGTGAAACATATCATTCAAATATAAAGAACAACCATTGTTCTTAATATTAGACTCATAGCCTTGTCTCATCAAACATGAGGCAGAAATGATGTTTCGACTAAGCACTGGAACATAATAACAATTATTTAGTTCCATTAAGAATCCTGAAGGTAAATGAAGTTGCATCGTGCCAACTTCCAACGCAGCAACTCTTGCTTTGTTGCCGGCCCGAATGTCAACCTCGCCTCTTGCTACGCCCCTAGTTCTTACCAGTCCCTACAACGAGTTGTAGATATGAATGACTGATCCGGTATCATATAACCAAGAACCACCGGGTGCATCAGCAAGATAAAGGTCTATAACATTGCAAACAAGTGTACCTGAGTTGGAAGTCACACCTCCACTCTTGGCTTTATCCGCCAAATACTTGCTGCAATTCCTCTTTCAATGGCCATCCGTCTTGCAATAGAAGCAAGCGGATCCGGCTGAAGGAGATGACTTAGTCCCTGAGGAAACGCTTGGGATCTCATCCTGAGCATTACCTCCTGACTTAGCCTTCTTCTTATTAGTCCAAGAACTCTTCTTAAACTTAGCCTTATTCTGTACCACCAACACTTGGCTAGTACCTTTCTTGAGATCAACCTCTGCCTGCTTAAGCATCCCATGTAATTCACTGAGCTTCTTATCCATACCATGCATGTGGTAGTTCGATATGAACTGACCATACGCACTACGAAGAGAGTTCAGAATTATATCTGTAGCAAACTCTTCGCTAATGGGGTAGCCAAGCCTTTCCAGAGACTGCACGTAACCAACCATCTTGATCACATGTGGACTCAGTGGATCACCATCCTTAAGCTTTTAACTCAGCAAAGCTTGAGAGACTTGATACCTCTCGGTCTTTGCCTGAGCCTGGAACATGCTTTTGAGGCTTTCGATCATATCGTAGGCCTCAACATTCTCGAACTGCTGCTGGAAGTCCGGTTCCATGTGAGAAAGCATAAGACAACTAATTTCTGTAGACTCATCACATGTTCTATGATAGCCATTGGTTTCTACGACACTCGCATTCTCATCCGGCACATCTAGAAGCGGGTTGTCTAGAACATGGTCCCTCTTTTCTTGTTTGAGAACAATTCTCAGATTATGATACCAGTTGGTGAAGTTTGTTCCATTAAGTTTATCTTTCTCTAGGATGGTCCTCAATGCAAAACTGGATAACTGAGGGAGACTGCTACTAGGTGCCATATCTACAATAGAAATATGCAAAACACTTAAGACAAGTATTCATAAAAGAGCAGGAGTATTAAACACTTTAATACTTATGGCCCCACTAGAACCAACACCCCTCCGATGGTTACTTAGTGATTCAGGATCCTAAATAAGCAAGTCGACTAGTGAGCTTTAGCATCACCGCTACTCGTCAAGTTATCTAGTTAGGCAACTCCTTGCCAATCGCATCTCATGCGACTCCTATTGATCGGGTGGCATCTCATGCCCCGGCTCCCGACCGCCCTTTCCCCGAGCCCCACAACCGTTGTGATAGGCCCGTCTAGCTTACCAAGTGCTTCCGCTGTAAGAGTCCGACTCGAACCCATCTAGTCGAAGAGAATTGGTAGCACCTCAATTTTATGAGCCCACTACCAAGAATGTCCGACTTGTGATGGTGCAGCACTGGCGGGGAGACCGACTAGACCTTCTTTGAGGGATTAAAGTTCTACCAACTATCTCATAGAGGTAAAACTAGAGACATAACAACAACACAAAATAATCCAATTATAATGTGAAATGGTATGGCTCCCTTCATGGTGATCTCCATCTCCATGAACCTGTTCGTCATGCCTTTGGCTGCAGTGTCCTTCAAGTCCTCCAAACATGCTACACTAGCACTAAGGAATATACAAGAAGATGGCATCTCATGCCGACACGCAGGTCGTTATACAATAACAGTGACAACACTTTGGCTCCAGCCGGCTGACAAACCCGTGATACACAGATCACGTATGGATTACACACATCACATGCACATAAGCCATACCATTCACAACTTCCCGCAAAAACAAGTTATGCATAGATACGATATCTACCGGCGTTGTGAACCTCACAACGACATCTAATGCGCTACGACAGGGTGAAGCCGGCGGTCCGAACCATGGATTCCTTCATTGGATAAAACACTTTTACCCAAATCTGATCCCTGTGCAGATCTGGCCAATCTCATTGATCATCCACACCTGATCTTCCATGCACCCTCGAGTGTGATTGATCCAATCAATCTTGCACAAAACCGATCTATCTCATAGATCAACCACCGAAACCCTAAGTGGATCTCATCCACCACCTCGTGCATATCACATATGCACAGATCTAGAGCCTAAAACCAGAAGCTTTCGCTCTGATACCACTGTAGGGCCATGCAGAGATAAACAAAACTTTTTCCCTAACGCGGAACTCCCAAGATCCAGCTCAGGTTATAGGCCACGAGATTACCGCTAGACGCGCAGATGCGGAAGTTGATGTAGCGCGTCGAAGCAGTGCCAAACGATCCCCGTACAGCCCTTGCGAATCCCACGAACTCCTTCGTCAGATCCCCACGAGCTTCCCCATCTCTAGCGCCGCACGTGCAACACCTCTACCGGTATCCACACATACATGAAGGAGCTTCGGACAGAGGACTGCTAGATCCTGTCTAGGCCGAAATGGAAGTGGAGAAAAAGTAACGGCTAGGTCAGGGACTATCCCTTGTCACTCCACTTATATACACTCCTAGTTGGGCTCAACGCTTGAGGCCCATCTAGGCCGTATTCCAATCTCCACATGGATCCAATCCATATGGGCTCCTTACCCTTAAGTGTGTGACCCTGTAGGTTCACGTTCACCTGGACACGACATGAGCTACTCCTCCAAGTATCCTGTCATGGATTTGAGTCCAACTCACTTCCATGAACACTCGATCTCAATTTGATAGATGGTAGCAGCCTCTAGCAAGACGTGCCAACTCCCAAGTGCCGTAAAGTCAGAAGACGAACCTTCAATGTGACTTTCATCCAAGTCCCTTTGCCACACGATATATCTGTTAAGCTATAGGCGTGTAGTTGCCATCCCTTAAATAGCTTAACTCTCTTCTCGTACCATGATATGTGATTCACTGGACTAACTCTTAGTCTGACTCCACAGTTAACACTTAACTGAGTAGCGCATGGCCATGCTTCCGAATCATGTCACACGAGAGGGCTCAGATAATATCTCTCCATTACCGAGGGGAAAATCCCATCTTGGTAATCCACGTCATGCAGCTTGCTTCACGACCAACCCGAAGTCTACCTTTATAACTGCCCATTTACGGAACATTGTTTGATAGAACCTAAGTTGGCGATCCACAACTCAGATCATGCAATCACCTCAGGTCAAAGGATTCCATTGCTTGAGACTACAAATGACAACATGCTCGTCGCATCTCAACTGTGGGTCAGTCTGACTCGCTAAACTCTTTAGCAGAATCAATGTAAGTCGGAATAGCATCACCATTCACATGACAAGTGGAACCGTGTCATCAGCCGACTTGCACATTGGTCTAAGTTGTGTGTCCAGCACAACCTCAATGACCAAGGACAATCTAGTATGAACAATCATGAATATATAGTTCCACAACTGAATCACGTATTCAGTCATACATATCTGATGTTCATACAAGGACAACTTTACTTTATGAATACTTTGGGAAATATCATCAACCATGATTGCCTCTAGGGCATATTCCCAACAGTTTGTGCGATAAATCATTAGCCACATCCAGATATTATTTAATATTTTTTGGAACTCATAAATATGTTTTTGAATTTTTTTAAATGGCAAAAGCACAGGTGCTCGAGAGCCAAAAATCTCCACTCCTTAGTCTTGAAGTATTTGCTATAGTCAAACTGAAGGTACTCAAGCTGTTTTTTATTTTCATATTTTGGTTATTCTAACACAATTCACATTACTCCTCAAATACAAGAACATGTCACATGCATATAAACATTATGAAAGAACATAGATAATATGTTCCATCTTAAAATTTAAAAATTAGACCAATATATTCAATTGAATAGTAACATGATAGCCCACAAATTATAATTTGGTTGAAAGAATGTCATTTGTATATTATTTGGTATACCTTCGCTTACTAGTATATGTATTCATATCAAGTACAATATCCCTTCTCTAGTATTGCGAGTGTCGATCTTTGTAATAACCTTCCATGTCGATGTTTGCGACGAAGCAAGTGAAAAAATCGAAACCCAAAAAGTTTGATTCGTGACTACTTTCTGCCGCCACCCCAACCCAAGGTCCAACGTGGTTCCTTCCTATGCACACTAACACAACGTAGCTGACGAACACACAATAGACAGACACAGAGTTGTCGTACCATGGCTAGAGTTGAAAGCAGCATCCCGCGAAAGTTCCGCTTCTAGTTCATTTTGAAGTACTCCTGTAGAAACTTCAAAATGAACTAGAAGCGGGACTTTCGTGGGATCCCGCTCTCAACCCTAACCATGGCACATGTGCTAAGCGCCACACTACGGATGAGGGAGAGATCAACTAGTAGGTGTGCGCGCGAGTGCCATGAATATACATACATGATTACATTGTGTAAAATTTGACCGAATAAATAGAGTAACTAATACACTTGATTACTTTGTGTAAAATTAGTACCGTTGGAGGTAGAGTAATATTTTCAAATGATGCTAATTTTGTACCAACATTCTTTATATATTTAGAGTAAATCTTGGTCAAAGAAAAACATGCAAAACAAGGAAGCCTTATTCCTCGGGACAGGGGTAGAGTAATACTCCTAGTTACTACTCCTACTTATCCAAATACTACAGTAGAACCTGTAAATAATATGTCTGGTCAAGCCGACATGACAATACTATACTGCCCCCATGAGGTGACATGGTTAATTTATTACAAGAAAAGAAAAAAACCTCTTTCAAAGAGTCATCCCATATTCCCTATATCCGTTTAGTTTATCCCCACTCGTCAATGCCACCTGGCCGCATTTGTGATCCTCTCCACTACGCGAATCACACATTTTCCTCGCCATCTCGTCCGGTGCATCTCTCCTTCCAGACGACCACCTCTCCTCCAAAAAACCCCCAAACAGTTCTATATGTATCCGCCCTCGCCCCCAATTCTCCTAGACGCAATGGTGGATCGTCTGTACAAAATTTGGAGAGGATCAAGGGAGAGCTGGCAGTGCAGCGGCTTTAGTAGGGCCAGCGGCGACGTCGTCAACAAAATCACTGAGCGTCTAGACGCTAAAAGCGCCATCCGGCTGGCCGTATGCTCTAAGGAGCTACACCACCATGTTGCCGGCGGAGAAGGTTACAGCTACCCGAACTACAACTACCCGAAAGTGGTCTCCTTCAACGAACTCTATGCCCACATGATCTCCTGCATCCACAACCTATTTATCTTCACGGAGCTAGGATGCAACTAGGTCGACAACAAATTAACATTGTATCTGCACCTCAAATTCACCCACTCGATCGAGGTGCCCACAGTCCTCTACATCATTAAACAATAGGACCCGTCAAAGATGGTATGTGTAGGGTGCTCACGAAAAACAAATGTCATCGACATCAGAAAGATGGGCATGCTGTTCATCAGCTAGATTTATGTGCACAACACGGAGATTGTCCTGTCTGTCAGTCGTGTAAGGTCTATGGTGTGGGAATTGCAGGAGTACGAGGTGAGGATGTCGTCATTCGTATCTTTTTGTGGGTTCTACCAGCTCGAGTTTTATTCTGAGCCAAAGATTGTGGAACCATCGGCCGAAGCCGGATTAGATGTGCTCAACCATTACTTGTTGGTGCCACGGACTTATTGTCAAGATCCTCAATCGTTGGTCAGAGTTCCTGATGGAGTTCCAATATTGGATCGATGACGATATCAACCCATTGTGAGATATCACATCTTAATACTCTCCTGATGATCCTAATATGAATGTACTGCTGTATGTAATTTTCTAGTCGATCTGTTCTAATATTCATTACTTTATTTATGTTAGTGGCAGATTCCCTTCGTAATCAGAGTGGTGGAAATTGCTGGAAAGATCCGTGAATTTAACATCTATCTTGTTGAGGGTGAACAGACGAAAGCCTATTACGAGGATCCACAGACGACGGTAAAATGAGAGAAGCATGCCAGGATGGAAAGCAAGCTCTACTCGGCCATGACATGGACATGCTAAATCACTAAAATACAGATCTTGTGGTGATTCTGACTTCTCTATTTTCGCTCATGCATGTTTGGAGTATATGGTGGGACATGTAATAGTTCCTAGCTACCTTAAGGTAGTACTACGAGTAGTTTTATACTTCTACAAAGTATTTTGTATGGAGTTCTGCAACTGCTAATATATTTTCTAATAATTCATATGTACTGGCTTGTACTGCTGAATCTTTCAAAAGCTACCGAATCTCTCAAATGTTCTGATGTTTCTATTATTAAAGTATTTTGTAGAACTAATACTATTGTACTGGTACTTGTTTTGATCAATGGCCGTAGATTGTTTTGCTTTTCTTTTGAAACATGGCCTTGTCAATCTGGATGAGGCCTAGGCTTATTGGGTTGTATATATGTTGGTCACACATGCATTGAAGTAAGAACGAGGTATGCACACAAATGCAGACTTGATCATCAGTTTTGCTTGCTCCAATGATGGAGTGTGTTTGGAGAAGAGGGCAAACTCATCCTATGCAAATTTTTTGAGAGCTAAAACAAAAACTGATTCTCTCTGTACTGCTATTGAATTTTAGTGTCTGTATTGCTCGAATCAGTCTCTTTGAAATGCTATTGAATCTGTCTAGTGCTACTGAATATGAATCTGTGATATTTTCCTGTCTTATTATATACTGTTGAATCTTTCAAATTTGAACTACAAGTAAATCGTAGGTTTCTTTGAAAGTTCTTTTGGAGGTACCCATTGGGGGTTAATTAGGAGTATATCGGAAACCACCGAGAGTTTTGCCAACAGATTTAACTTCTTGCTAAGATTTTGCATCTTGACAATTTAACGAAATTTGGTTAAACCTGAGCTACACAAGTAAGAGAACAAGAGGGAGGAAACGTGAGACTTTCAAAAAAAAGAGGCAGCACGAGAGCAGCACAGAAAAGGACTTGAAGGCGGTGCGATATCAGAGCAAAGCTATGATGGGCTGCTAAGATGAGGTACATGGTACACTCCACTAGTCGTAAATCTATGGACCTACTACTAGTATATGCATGCAAAACAAGTTGCATTTTCTCTCTTCTTCGCTGGCTCTCACCATCCATCTACTATCGATCTCTTCTCTGTAGCCACGGGTGCACAGTCTGGCTTGTCTCTTCCTCGTCCACAGCATGGCGCTGCATATGTGTGCCCTGGTACGTCACACTGATCTACTTCCAGTAACCGTTTTTTTCTGTTCTGAAATTCAAAATAATCATCAACACTAGTACAAAAAGGCTCAAAGGTAACAAATAATTACAAAAAGGTTCTCGAACCACCTTGTGACGACAACAAACCCTGATGCAATAATACAAGCGTCTCGCTCTTCCACAACCTCTAGTTCTAAAAAAAGAATGCCACCACCACAATTTTCAGACAAAGTGTACCATGCTTTCTTACAATTCCCAAGTTTTAGGATTTTTGAAGCGGACATAGAAAGGTTTTTCATTTTATTCATGTTCAATCTTCTTGCTTTTTTGATGAGGTTGTTGCATCATAATGCTAGATGTTGTATAGTTTAATCACTAGGTATTGTATATGCTGGTATAAGGCCGGTAGTAAACAACATGTCACTTTGTTATACCTAAGACTCAGTTATACTATTGAACTTGCTCTCATGCACTTCTTGTAGATTATTAAATTAGACCTAATTCGACAAATTGACAGAAAAATGTTTAAGTGGGTTAAATTAGGTAGAAAATTAAGCCTGGAAAATATAACATGTAATTTATCCAACCACTTTATGTACTAGTAAATAAAGGGCACATGCTATGAACTCTAATTAAGCCATATTAACCATACTTCGATCTGGAAAAAACTTTTACTTCTTTACCATGCTAACATGCACCGACCTATACCAAAATATGGACACACCTCAGTATAGATATATAGAGTATGTCCATGACCTTTGGCACTTGCCTTTAAACACAAGAAAGTTCACACGGAGTACATGGTATCGTTGGACATACCGTGAAGTGAGTTTTTCAAGTATTTTACTAGTAGAATAAATTAAAGAACAAAGAATCCCGCCCCACAAATTTTTGTACAAACACTACAAGAAAAGTTTCCTTCCGCAATGACTTGGCCCGACGGTCATCGTAGAAGGCGCATCTTCCGCGAATAAATTCTCAGCTCGGCCGTGGCCGATGGAAAACTTTTTTTTTTCCGGTTTCGCGGCCCTCTACTCTGACGGATCTGCTAAACACATGGAGGAAGCTTGGCCAGCGCGTGGCAGAAGCAAGAATTTTGTTTCCTGGCGCAATGTTGACTCGCCGAAGTCTTTTGTGGCGTGCGGGTCCCGGACGTCAGTGTCTCTAGCGGACCATACTTTTCGGTCGCGCCTCCCGGATTTGAACTTGATAACATAGCTCGAGGCATGTGCCGTTTAGTCAGGCTGCTAGGTCCCACATGTCAGCATCTTATTAGAAGGATCGTGTGTATGATGGATTTTTTTCCCTCGCTCGTGCTAACCTATTCCGAAGTTGATAGCGATGATCGATGCATCTACGGTATAATTAACCTCCTAGGACCCACATGTCATCCTCTCATTAGAAGAAACGTGTGTATGATGAAATATTTTCCTTCGCTGGCGCTACCCTGTTCCGAAGTTGATAGTGTTGCTCGACGCCTCTACAGTTTAACCAACCTCCTGAGCCCCACATGTCATCCTCTCATTAGAAGAAATATGTGTATGATGGATTTTTTTTCCTTCGCTCGCCCTGTTCCGATGCATCTACCGTTTAATCACGATGCTGGGCCCCACATGTCATCCTCTCATTAGAAAAATGTGTGTATGATGGATTTTTTACCCTCTGTCGCGCCTTCATGTTCCTAACTTGATAGCGTTGCTCGCTGCATCAGGCATTTATTCATGCTGGTGGGTCCCGTATGTCAGCCTCACATTAGAGGAATCATGGGTATGATGGATTTTTTTCGTCTCTAGCGCTACCCTATTCCAAACTAGATACCGTGGATCAACGAATCTGCTGTTTGCTCACGCTGTTGGGTCCCCCATTTTAGCCTCTCATTATATGAAACGTGTACATGCTAAACTTTTTTCTCGCTCGCGCCTCCCTATTTCGAACTGGCTACGTGACACGTCCAAAATGTATCTACTTATCCGAACACGTTTGCTATTGTTTTTCCTCTAAACTTGTGTGATTTGGATGCACCTAACACGGACTGACGCTGATTTCAGCAGAATTGCCTTGGTGTCTAGTTTTTGTGCAGAAAATCAACTATTAGGAAAAATCCCGGAAAATATGCCAAAAATCCTATTTCACCGGAAGACTCACGGAGCCAGAATACGAGACGGAGTGGGGCTGGGCCCAGGCCACACCACCTGGCCGCGCGGGCTAGGCCTGGCCACGCTAGGGGGGGTGGTCAGGCTGCCCCAAACACCCCCTCGGTCTCCCTCTTTGCCTATAAGTTGCCTTCTGACCTAAAAACTCAGGGGGTTCGACGTTTTTCCAGAAAGAGTTCCGCTCCGCCGCCACTACCAGATTTTGTGATTTGGAACCAGAAACTCCGTTCTGGCACCTTGCCGGGATGGGGAATTGGAGGAGATCATCGCCATCATAATCACCATCGCTTCTCCATCGACCATCCATGTTCCCCCCATCTATGAGTGAGTAATCTCCTGCTGTAGGCTATGGGTATGGTAGGGATTGGATGAGATCGTTCATGTAATGGCATCAGATTGTTAGGGCATGGTGCCTAGTATCTACTATTAGTGCTTTTTGACTTTGTTGCGACTTGTTATGCTTAATGCTTTTCACTAGGACCCGAGTGCCATGATTTCAGATCTGAACATGTTATTGATTCATTGTATAGTATTTTTTATGGTCTTACCTGCAAGTTGTATACACACGTTGTTGTCCGGAACCAATGGCCCCGAAGTGACAGAAATAGGGATAACCGGAGGGAATGGCTTTGATGTGAGGATCACATGTGTTCACGGAGTGTTAATGCTTTGGTCCGGTGCTCTATTAAAAGGAGCACCTTAATTACCAGTAGTTCCCTTGAGGCCCCGCTGCAAACGGGCTGGCAGGACAAAAGATGTTGTGCAAGTTCTCATTGCGAGCACGTATGACTATATATGGAACACATGCCTAGGATTACTTAGTACTTGGTTGCTTTATCTTATTTATCTGCAATTGCCCTATGTTCTGATTTCTATATGAATTGTCTTGTCCATGCAACACCCGTCCATCCATCCCTATGCCTACCGCGCTCGAATCCTACTATTTACTGCAATTGTTACTACTGTCTTTACTTTACTACTCCTACTATAAAACTGTTGCTACTGATAAACTGCTATGAGCAAGATTGTTTCCAGGTGCAGCTGAATTGACAACTCAGTTGTTAAGGCTTGTAAATATTCTTTGGCTCCCCTAGTGTCCAATCAATAAATTGGGTTTCACTTCCCTCGAAAATACTGCGATACACCCCCTATACTTGTGTATCATCAAGACTATTTTCTGGCGCCGTTGGCGGGGAGCATAGCTTTATTTATCAAGTCCACTTGGAATCATTATTGTTCGCTGCCATCCATCCATCATGGGTAAGTCTCATGATGGCAAGGTTCCTATTTTAGCATCCACTACAAGAAGAGGTACGGTTCTGGACACCTCTATTGCTCTTGATTCACCGTCTGTTATGAGTAAGCTCGTTACACCACCACACACACATGTTACACACATAGCTGCTACTGCTGAATCTGAAACTTCTGATACTTATGATGCTGCTTCTACTGTGCTTAATAGGAGTGGTTCATTAGGTCCTTTCCTAGATGCTACAATTGCTAGAACTATAGCTGGAAATACCGAAACTCCTAATGAAGACACTACTACACCTGTTAGTTCACCTGAGTCTAGAGAGAGCTATGATATTGAAGACGGTTATGTTGAGATGACCGATGAATTTATTAAAGAATGTCAAAACACCCATGATAGGAGTGCTGCTAAGAATCTCCTTGAGAGGCGTACTATTAGACCCAAATTGTTTCCTAATGCTAAGTTTGCTGCGTCTCCCATAAACATTAAAGATAAAGATTATGATTTCTCTCTTGATTTATCTTACATAGCTATTGTTGAGAAAGAACCTTTTTGTGGGACGAAGAATGAAAGTGCGGTAGCACATATGACTGAGCTTTCTACCATGAGTGACTTATTTTCTGATGATATTAAGATGCATACCTACTTTGTTGCTAAAATTTTCCCCTTTTCACTGAAAGGAGAAGCTAAAACTTGGTTTAGTAATTTACCTCATGGATCTATTGATAGCCCTGATTGCTTGATTAGTACTTTCCTGTGGAAATATTTTCCACCTAGTGCTAGACATGCTATTTTGTAGGAACTTTTTGATTTGAAACAGGGAGAAAAAGAGATATTGCCTGAATCATGGGCAAGGTTTTGTGCTTTGATTCATGCACAAGCTGGATGTCCATTACCTAAGAATGAGCTTCTTGATATATTTTATAATGGACTAACTGAAAAATCTAGGACATACCTGGATAGTTGTGCTGATTGTGTTTTCAGGAATATGACTCCCAAGGAAGCTGAGGAATTAATGGCTAAAATAAGCAAGGATTATGAAGATTGGACTCCTCCTGAACCAGCTATACCTGAAACAATTATACATGAACCAGCTATACCTGCGCCTATAACATTATCTAAGAAGAGGGGAGATATTTAATTGAATGATGAAGTGATGAAGGAAGCTAAGAAATGCCTTAAGGAGAAGGGAATTAAAGCTGCAGATGTCAAGAATTGACCTCCTATAGAAGAATTATGTAAGCCAATTCCCCATTCATCCACTATTGGGGTACACTCTCTCCAACACTTTGATGAAGGTGATATCCCTTACTCTAAACCTCATGATCAATGCTTAGAAGAATTCAATATTTTTATTGTTAAGCAAGCTAATTTTAATAAAAGGGTGCAAAATCATCTAATGGAAAACTCTAGAGCTATTGTCGAGTTGAAGGATATTGTGGAAAGAACCTCCAATGATGTTAAAATGCTTGTTAAACATTTTCAAATGGTTCAAACTCAAATAGATCAACTTGTTAAAGTGTAAAAAGACTTGCTAGTTAATGCTACTAAAGAAAAACATGCTTATGAAATTAGAACTAGAAGTGGTGCTGCTACCGAGGATCCTCTATATCCTGAGGGGCATCCCAAAAGAATTGAGTAGGATTCTCAACAAGCTGAAAATAGTGGTACTACTCGTAAGAAAAGAAAAAAGAAACATAAAACTATTATAGAACCCTCTGAACCTGCTAAAGATCCTAATAGTAGATCTATCTCTGATGCTGAAACTGAAAGTGGTAATGAAGAAAATGATGTTCCTGATAAAGAAAAAGTTGAAGAAGGGCCTGAAAAGCACACTAAGAACACTAAATACACTAAAGAAGATTTTGTTGCTAAGAAACATGGTAGTGAAAGAGAACCTTGGGTCCAAAAACATATGCCTTGCGCTGATAAGAAACACAAGTCAAAGGAAGATGAACACTATAATAACTTTTGTGAGTGGATGAAACCTTTATTCTTGTAGATTCCTTTGACTGATGCTATTAAATTGCCTCCTTATTCAAAGTATATGAAGGATATTGTCTCGAATAAAAGGAAGATCCCTAATGAAGAAATTTCTACTTTGCTTGCTAATTATTCCTTTAATGGTAAGGTTCCAAAGAAACTTGGACACCCAGGGATTCCAACTATTCCATGCTCTATTAAAAATAGTTATGTTAGAACTGCTTTGTGTGATTTGGGAGCAGGAGTTAGTGTCATGCCTTTTTCTCTCTATAAGAGACTTCAACTAGAAAAACTGATACCAACTGATATATCTTTGCAAATGGCTGATAAATCTACTACTATTCCTGTGGGTATATGTGAGGATGTGCCTGTTCAAGTGGCTCATAATTGCTTGATATTAACTGATTTTGTTGTGCTTGAAATGCCCGAAGATGATAATATGTCTATTATTCTTGGGAGACCTTTTCTTAATACTGGAGGAGCTGTTATTAATTGTAATCAAGGAAATGTGACCTTCAATGTTAATGACAAGGAGCATACTGTCTATTTCCCCAAGAAGATTGGTAGGACCTATGGTTTGAATTCAATTGAACATGTTGAGGGCATTCAAGTTGGAGAAATATATTGTCCCATACCAAGAGAAAAATTTGAAACTATTATGATTGGGACCATTGCTATCAAGGTTGAGGTAACATAATCATTAGTGGAATACAAAGTTTTGTTTCATATAAAATTGTTTTGGTAACAAGACCTGATCAACCTTGTTAACAAAAGGATTTCATTGAACAAAATAATGTTTTCACCATGATTATCTCCGCTTACTTCTATTCTTTCCATTTTAGTTTTTTCTTTTGTTTAGTTTACTTTTATATTGCTAGTTGCTTGCATGTTAGAGTGTCTTAGAACTTCTGAAGTTCTAGCCTTGTTTTGTCATTGCATCATTCCAAAAAAATCTTTCTGTCAGAAAATCATTCTTTTATACCTGAAAATTACTCTAAAATAAAGTGTCTCAAAAATTCCAGAAAATTCATATTAAATTTTTATGTGAAAGAAGGGGCAGAGAAGTGCCTGGAAGGTACCAGGGGGCCCACCAAGCAGGCACACCACCTGGTGGCGCGGCCAGCCCAAGGCGCGCCTGCCTATGGTGTGGGCCACCCCTGGCCCTCACTCACTCTCTCACTTGCCACTTCCTTCTCTCTCCCGAGTAAAAACCAGTTCATTGCTCGAAATCGCGTTCTTGTTGTGCTTGCCCTCGATTTTTTCGATCTCCTTGCTCAGCCCATCTTTGCTACTGAAATTTGGAGCATTTGTTATCCGGTATGGGACTCCTCTGCTTGTCCAAGTAGATTTGCATTTAGTGGTTTATATCTTGAGTATTTTTCTGCTATAGGTGATAGGTTACGAGAGCTTGTAAGCTTTTTTTATGCTTAGAGATATAGTTTTGATACATGTTTAGGCCTCTTACAAGTCCCTATGAGTAGTGCCCTTTATTATATTCACTTTGCAATCACTTGTTTAATAGATGTTTAAATTTCAGAATATCAAACATGAACAACCATACCTTTGGAGAGATATTTGAGAGGGATGCACCTAGGAGGTCAAGGCTCTCAAGATCAGCCTCTCAGTTTAGGCCATCATACAACGAAGATCTCATTGCACCTCACATTGGTAATGAAGGAGATGATGGGGATGCTCACCCATCTACTTTTCCTTGGTTTACTTTCTTACAAGCTGCAGGGATTCTTGATGATTTCTTGCTACTGATTCAAAGGGTTGGTTTGACCTCATACATGCAAGATGAGTGTGAGAAATACGCTATGCTCACCAAAACTTTTGTTGAGAGCTTCGTTTTTACTAACACGCCCTATCAGTCAACTGTCTCTTCAGAATTTATAATCTGCCCTTTACCATGCCATTGGAAAGATTTTGCCGTATTATAGGTGTGGGCATGATAGGGACTGTGAAGAAGATTCAAGGGCTCGACCCGCTAATTTGCTGGAGCTCTATCGGGGTGTGACCAATGACGACGACCGTGTAGCTCAGCATGGAAAGATAAGAAAGATACAACTCCCTGCTCTTAGATACTTTGCCTATTATCTTGCTACTAGCATTCTTGGTAGGGAGAATACGAGTAATATCTCCAATTATCATCTAGCCTTCCTCGCTGCTGCGCTTAACAATGATACTCGATACAATCTTGGCACTCTTATTGCTCGCCACCTAACTTCTAGGGGCCTATTCATGGGGGCATCATCGCTTCACGTATGGTCAATGCATTAGAGATTTCGGTGGATCCCAATGATACTATATTGGCACCACAAAGGCTAGACCTTGCTGCCATGAAAACACATCACTTTGTCACTGCTCATTCTAATATGGACAGTTTAGTATATAGGATGTTGTTTACCGATGGTGATGAAAGGGAGATTCCTTTGCCGCAGTCTACTTTGTTCAGTGTTTACAGGAGGCCGTGGTCACGCTCCAAGGAGGAGGTGGACGAGCAGCTCTGCTTGCTGGGCTTCCACAGGCAGCACCGGGAGGATGTGCCCTCCTACGATTACTCTGCGCATTATGGTGGGGCGTCCTCGAGCTCGCGCCAGGACGAAGGTACCTCCTCGCCGTACTACGGAGGCGCTCCATCCTGGCCAGCTTGGGATTGGTACCCACTTAGGCCAAAAGCCTAAGCTTGGGGGGAGGTACACCGATATCACACTCATCTCCATATCATTTTGTGTCGGTAATTTGTATATTCAGGTTTCGTTCTCTTTTTAGTTTTTGTTCTTTCTTTGTTTTTGCTTTCTTAAAACACAAAAAGACCAAAAATATTTATGTTGTTTCTCTTTGTTTGCTTCTTCTTCTTTTTGCCTTGGTTTGCTTTTCCCTTTTTGCTTTGTTTGAACTATTCGAAAAACCCAAAAAGATTTTTCTTTGCTTGTTTTTCCCTTTTGGTTCTTGTCTTAAAAATCGAAAACACCAAAAATATTTCTTGTTCTTCTTTGGTTTTGTGAGTCTGTTGCAGGGTTTCAGCAGTTCTCAGTGGAATTTTGTTTCATATTATTATTCAAGCCACACAAGTGAAGGGAAATAATGAGGATTAATGACAACTTGAGGTGTGGTAAGAGGCTGGTAACAAACTCTATTTGTTTTCATCATTGTGGGCGTGCTTAGTCTATTCATTTAGGGTGTATGTTATTCATGGATGCTTAGTAGTTCTTGCTTTCATATGATTAGTTCCAGCTTGCTAATAGTTTGTAGCATGTCATATGAATGTTTGCTTGCATTACTCTATTCATAACATGGTATGACACCGTGGTATCCTCCTCTGAATGTTTCACTTGAATTGACTTGGCACATGATCACGCATGCATATGATTGAAATAATCAGTTAAGCCTCGATAAATTATTTTGCCTTGAGGGTCTTGAATCACTTTCATGCCATGATTATTCATGTTTTGTTGCAAGCATGATTATGAAAGTTATTGCTCTCTCGGTTGTCTCTCCCTTACTATTGCTAGCCTTCACTTACACTGAGTATGTTTTACTCGTGTTTCCAACTCCCTAGAACCAAATATTGCCAAAAGTGTCCACCATACCTACCTATTAGAATCATTTGCTATTCTGTGCATATTCAATATGCCTTGTTCTCTTCCGAATAAAATGTTTGCTTGTGATGAGAAAGTTAGTTAGTAAAGCTCTCATGAACTTGATGGCACACTTTATTTCCTACACTTAATAAACCTGAACCATTGTGACTGCCCATGAAAGTTATATGCTTGCAAATTATAGGCTGGGGATAAGCAGAACCGTGCTGTCATGGGGAACGCTTTCAACACCTGTAAATATATACCCAGTTGATATCATGCTCTTTTGTTTGCGGATGTCGTCGGTGTGAAATAAAAGGGGAGCTTGTAAGTCCATGGAGTTATGTATGTGTGTTAGAGAAACGCCTGGGCCGCTGGTCTAATCCATGCTGTCATGGTGGAAACCTGGAGCGTAACCATAATGAGTATCTATGAAGCATTCTTCCTATAAAAAAGAAGAGAGAGATATCTATTGAGAAAAAGAAAAAAAGATATGAGAAAAGAGGAAAAAGAGAGAAAAAAGCACCATTTCCCTATGGTAAATAAGAAGATTGCTGAGATACTCATTGTCTGCTTGCCTTGTCATTTTGATATGGGGATTCTTCCGTATCATCGGGCAAGGGGTACCCCATTGGCGGTTCTCTATGATACACACGTATTTACTATGAAAAGAACTTACCGGTAACTATAGTTGAGTAGCATGAGGAGTGGCCCTCGTACTCAAGGGACATGAGATTTCCAGTTTATAGTCTGTCAAGGATATAACTCAGACTGGACCTCACTTTCACCTTAACCACATTAAATATGCTTATGATAGGGGCAATGAGAGCTCAAAACTAATGAGTACCATACTTTCAGCATTTGGAATCCTTTCCAACTATTCAAAACCGTTTTCATTCCCTTGTTGAGTCACCACCTATTCTTTGAGCACTTTCTTGAGAGCATAGTTGTCATTCTTTGTGCTTGTCTCATTACTTGATTATTTGTGTTATGACTTTGATGATTGTATCTTTGATATCTTTACTTCTAGTCTTCACTTGAACTTCAGAGGTGCCTTGGCATTCACAATCAAAGGCAAGCGAGATACCACTCTAGCATACCTTGTTATGAGCATCGTAATGTTTCTTATGTTTATGTTTCATGCTACTTATTATTTTTGAGTTGGAATCTCTTCATAGCTTGCAATGCCTATTAAGTAAACTTAGTTGCATACTCCTTATTATGAATTGTCTAAGTAGTTGATCACATGTTGAGAATATATACATCATATGAAGCAAATGTGTTCGTGAAAGTTCTTTTATCGCACTCAGTTTTCAACTGAATTTCTTGAGGACAAGCAATAAGCTAAGCTTGGGGGGAGTTGATACGTCCAAAACGTATCTACTTTCCCGAACACTTTTGCTATTGTTTTTGCTCTAAACTTGTGTGATTTGGATGCAACTAACATGGACTGACGCTATTTTCAGCAGAATTGCCTTGGTGTCTAGTTTTTGTGTAGAAAATCAACTATCAGGAAAAATCCCGAAAAATATGCCAAAAATCCTATCTCACCAGAAGACTCACGGAGCCAGAATACGAGACGGAGTGGGGCTGGGCCCAGGCCACACCACCTGGCCGCGCGGGCTAGGCCTGACCGCGCCAGGGGGTGGTCTGGCCGCCCCAGACATCCCCTCGGTCTCCCTCTTCGCCTATAAGTTGCCTTCTGACCTAAAAACTCAGGGGGGTTCGACGTTTTTCTAGAAAGAGTTCCGCTCCGCCGTCACCACCAGATTTCATGATTCAGAACCAGAAACTCTATTCTGGCACCCTACCGGGACAGGGAATTTGAGGAGATCATTGCCATCATAATCACCATCGCTTCTCCATTGATCATCCATGTTTCCCCCATCTATGCATGAGTAATCCCCCACTGTAGGCTATGGGGATGGTAGGGATTGGATGAGATCGTTCATGTAATGGCATCGGATTGTTAGGGCATGGTGCCTAGTATCTACTATTAGTGCTTTTTGACTTTGTTGCGACTTGTTATGCTTAATGCTTGTCACTAGGGCCCGAGTGCCATGATTTCAGATCTGAACATGTTATTGATTCATTATGATAGTATTGTTTATGGTCTTACCTGCAAGTTGTATACACACGTTGTTGTCCAGAACCAATGGCCCCGAAGTGACAGAAATCGGGATAACCGGAGGGAATGGCTTTGATGTGAGGATCACATGTGTTCATGGAGTGTTAATGCTTTGGTTCGGTGCTCTATTAAAAGGAGCACCTTAATTGCCAGTAGTTCCCTTGAGGCCCCTCTGCAAATGGGCTCGCAGGACAAAAGATGTTGTGCAAGTTCTCATTGCGAGCACATATGACTATATATGGAACACATGCCTAGAAATACTTAGTACTTGGATGCTTTATCTTATTTAACTGCAATTTCCCTATGTTCTAATTGCTATATGAATTGTCTTGTCCATGCAATGCCCGTCCATCCATCCCTATGCCTACCGCGCTCGAATCCTACTGTTTACTGCTATTGTCACTGATGTCTTTACTTTACTAATGCTATTACTTTACTACTCCTACTACAAAATTGTTGCTACTGATAAACTGCTATGAGCATGATTGTTTCCAGGTGCAGCTGAATTGACAACTCAGTTGTTAAGGCTTGTAAATATTCTTTGACTCCCCTAGTGTCCAATCAATAAATTGGGTTTCACTTCCCTCGAAAATACTGCGATACACCCCTATACTTGTGGGTCATCACTACGTTGCTCGATGAAGCATCTATATAAGGTCGCGCTGCTAGGTCCCACATATTAGCCTCTCTATAAATGAAATGTGCGTATGATGGATTTTTTTGGCCATGTCCGCTGTTTTGACCTTGGCAACTTGTGGGGTCCCAGATGTCAACCACCTCTATGCAGGAAACGTGTCTATGCTAGGTCCCAGCTGACATCCTCTATTTGAAAGAAACATGTGTATGTTGGACTATTTTTTGGGTCCTAGATGTCAGCCTCAGAGTATAAACAATGCTCATAAAGGCCGAATTAAAAAGATTCTGGGCTAACTCGGGGCGGATGCCCTATTCTTCATGGCTTATATTCCATGGGCTCACTCCTAAATTGAATGAGTTATGGTCGGTGGCCACAAGACCACGAAAATGCCGAATTAGAAGGTATTAGGCTATGCTTGGGGCTGATAGGATAATTTCATGGGCTATGGTTGGGCCTGCTGGGTCCGACATGTCAGTTTCACTATAAGTGCAACGTGTGTATGATGGACTTTTTTTCGGCCACGTTCGCTGTTTTCACTGTGGCAGTCCTGTATGGTCTTACTGCTAGGCCCCTTATGTCAGCCTCTCTGGCATGTTCTGGCTTGTGGGTCCCCGATGCAGCGTTGTATGTTCTGTCTGGTGGGTCCCCAATATTTAAACTTTTTTTTGAACCCACCCTCAAAACAAACTCTAGGGACGCTGCATGCTAGTGGGTCCGTGATGTTAGCCTCTCCGTAATGCGATATTGCTAGAAAAAATGTAAACCCAAGATACACACACACATAAAGGAGATTCGAACTAAAGACCTTCAAATCAAATAAACGTAAACTGGGTGCGTTTCCACTACAACAAAGATATTTATGGAAAAAATATCATTAAACTTTTATTAGTATATAACTTCTGTATTAGTCTTCTTAAAATATTTTGTGTGTCTATGTTTATATCTTTTAAAATATAAAAGGGCAGCGCTCCTAGCATATCAATTTATAAAATGCCACATAATGGGGTATTTTCTTAAAAACATTGGTAGGTAGAGTTTTTTTATTATGAGAGGTGGGGGCAATGCCCAAAAGGCCGAATTAAAAAGAGTTTGGCTATTGCTCTACATGGGTTATATTCCATAGGCTATGCTCCATGGGCTTCATTCTCAAATTTCATTGGGTTGTGCTCAGCAGTCCGTTGACCCGTAAAAGGTTGAACTAATATGTTCTCAGCTATGCTCCATGGGCTCCTTTCTAAAATTTCTGGTGGCCTGTGGTCAGTAGTACCTGACCCCGAAAAGACTGAATTAAAATATTCTAGGCTAAAGAGGGGCCGAATGATCTACTCCCTTTGATCCACATTATTGTTCTCGGATTTGGCTAGATTCGGACGTATCTAGCACTAAAACATGACTAGATACGTCAGAATCTTGACAAATATGAGAACATTAATTTAGATTGGAGGGAGTACTAGATTTCTTCTCCTGGTTAATAAAAAAATGTATTGTGATGTGCTCTGCTGGATTCGAAACAAAGACCTCAGCGAGGGCGGGGGAAACGTGATAATTCTTTTTGGCAGATATTCATGTCAAAATTCAGCAGTACAGAATAATGTAGAAAAATTATCAACAGATTCAAAGTTAATATTCGGGAGCACTTAACCAATTCGGTAGCATTTCAAAACTGACCAATGTAGCAATACAGACAATGAAATACAATACCAGTACATCAGTATTAGTTGCACAAATGCTTTATTAGTAGCAACGATAGAACATTTGAGAGATTCAGTAGCTTTCCTACTTGAAATTCAATAGCAGTATAGAGAGAATCAGTTCTTGTTCTAGCTAAAAAAACCTTAGCCCACGATCAGTTTGTCCTATTCTCCGAATAGACTCAATCATTGGAGCAAGCAAAACTGATGATCAAGTCTGGTTCTGTGTGAGTACCTCCTCCTTACATCAATTCCTGTGTGACCACCCATAGCAACCCAAAATGCCCAAGACTCATCCAGATAATTGTAACAATGCTAAATTTCATTAGAAAAGCAGGACAATCTGATTCACTTCATCTAACCAAGTACCAGTACATCATAGTTTGTTATACAAAATATTTTACTAATAGTAACGACATAATATTTGATAGATTCAGTAGCATTTGGAAGATTCAGCAGTATAGAATAAACCATAAAAATATCATAAAGATTCCCGGTTCATATTCAGCACCACTTGACAGAGTCAGCACACCATTTCAAAGTGACCGATTGTGGCAGTACACAGACAGTGACCAAAAGAATTAACAGATTCAGCAATGCGGACATTCAAATTCAATAAATGTAGCAAGGACTGATTCAAAAGGAAAGTGAGACCATATTCTGCACTCGATCGGTCGATCTGAACAAGTATCGAACAAAACTTTTGATAGGTTCAGTAGCATTTCAAAGATGCAGCAGTACATAATAAGAAAGGAAAATATCGACAGATTAAAACAAAGTGACAGATTCAACATCACTTGGACATATTCAACAGCATTTCAAAGTGACAGATTCATTTTGCCCTTTTCTCCGAACACTCGTCATTGGAAGAAACAAAACTGACGATCAAGTCTGCTTTTGTGTGCATGCCTCCTTCTCACATTAAAACAAAGCCTCGTCAAGATCATGAGTTTATGACAAGGCCAAGTTACAAAAGAAAAGCAAGGTCATGTACTACACTTGATCTAAACAAGTAGCAGTACATCAGTATTAGTTCTATAAAATGCCAAGTTACAAAAGAAAAGCAAGACCATGTACTGCACTTGGTCGAAACAAGTAGGAGTACATCAGTATTAGTTCTATAAAATGCCAAGTTCCAAAAGAAAAGCAAGACAATCTGCTGCACTTGATCTAAACAAGTACAAGTACATCACAGTTAGTTCTACAAAATATTGTATTGTATGTACTAATAGTAACAACAGAACATTTGATAAATTCAGTAGCATTTAAATGATTCAGCAGTATAGAATAAGGCCAAAAAAATATTGACAAATTCCCAGTTCATATTCAGCAGCATTTCAAATTGACCGAATTAGCAGTAAACAGACAATAATTGATAGATTCAGCAATGCACATATTAAAATTCAATAGATGTAGCTAGGACCAATTCAAAAGTAAAACAAGACCATATTCTGCACTTCATCGTTCGATCTGAACAAGTTCCAATACATAGTTATTATTGCAAAATAGATTAGCAGAGGAAGAACTCCATAGAAAATACTTAGAACTACCTTAAACTAGGAACCACGTCTCACAAAATGATAAGTACCAGTACATACAGTAGGTATTACTACGAAATTCATTAGTAGTAGTTGAACTCCATAAAAATACTCCTAAGAACAACTACTAAGAATAGGTAGTAAGTCTTTCTAGCAGTTCAAATACTCCAACGAACATTAAGATGTGTTTATCTCACTCATAAATCCTGTTAATCCGAAGCCAGTATTCTAGGGTGAACACAAATGGTTGACGAGCGACCAGGTGCGACATCAGCACCGGCAAGAGCCACTGCAGCTCATCGAATGGGATGTCGTCGGGTGACGTGGTGCTCTCTGGCACGCATACCCCGGATTTTTTATCCTTCTCCCCTCATTCACAGTTGACGACCAAAACTTCACCATGTACCACAGTGACAAGCACGCCGTCGTCTCGACACATACGACGGATACGACGTGTCGCGTTTGGCGCGTGTTAAATCGCACCGCGAACACAGTACCATCATACTCGAATCCGATGATATCTACTGTCCACAGACCTGTTACCAACAGAGGCTTAGAGGAGTACTTGTGTGTTTTGCCGTAGCAGAAAATACGCACCCTCATTGAGTGAGCTTCATAGAGGTGGGCGGGGAGCACCGCCAGTGAGGCGGCAAAAATGCAGCCATCCTCCATGCAGTTTCAAGGGCCGTGCATGCACGCAATCTTGTGGTTGTGGACCTGACAGTAGGCGACCAATGTCCCACAACCATCGTTGGGTCATCTATTACCTTTTCCACTGGTGACTCGGAGGTTTAACTCCTTGGAGCATGCGACCAGACGGACGGTGTTGGTAGTGTCCATACGCATAGCAATCTCGTCGAACACATCGGCGCCGACGTTGCTCCATCCACCATACCACCGTTGGGCCTCAAATCCGCCATCGCGTCCCGATGGTTTGGGGGCGAGGCGGATCAATCTATGACTATTGGGAGGTTTTGGAAGAGAGGGGTGGCGGCCTGGAAGGACCGATGTTGTGGGCGAGATGGCGAGGAAAATGAGTGAAGCGCATGTTGTATACGATACCAAATACTGTTGGAGATGGGGAAGATGGTATGGCTCTTTGAACGAGGGGTTTTTGCGTGTTCCTTCGTTGGTCGTTTGCTGCAAGGCGCAGCTACATCGAGGAGACTTTAATTATTGGCTAGCTAGTGTAGCACGCCAACGCTGTCTAGTACTACTGTATTAGCATCGAGGAAACTTTACTAGTAGTAATTAGCTAGCTAGTCTAGCACGCCAACGCTGTCTAGTAGAATGCCATATAATCACAATATAAAATTGTACTAGTCCATAAAGTAGTAATAGGTAAAGCTGAGAAAATAATTCGATTTTTTAGCCACTTCCATAAAGTATCCGGTGTATATTTAGTTCTTGTACTTATGCATAGCATTCATTGTGCTAAAGTCTAGTATCAATAGAATCTCCTACTTCCTCCATTTCAAATTATAAGATGGTTTAGCTTTTGTGAAAAAATATATCTAGACATCTTTTTTTGTCAAAAAAAAACTACACACTAAAAGTTGTGCGTAGGTTCGGAGTGAACCACACACTAAAAGTCGTCTAGATACATTAGTTTAGCACAAGTTAAAACATCTTATATTATAGAACGGAGTGAGTAGATGCTAGAATGGAAAAGAAGTTTCGAGGGTTAGCAATGTTGGAACTTGCTAGTATTGATACAATGGTTAATGTTAAAAGTTAACCGTACACTATATAGTGGTAAGATAAGATAAGATAAGATAAATCTCTAAAAAATTTGGTCTCGTCATATCAGCTTATCCAAAGACTAGTGCATGAGGCTATAATCATTGAAGCCAAGGTTGTTTTCATAGAGTACGACCCTTACACAAGCATTGAGGTGATTGTTCAAGTATATGGCATGTGGTCCGTAACATTCTGTTGATGCTAAAATATCCATAATTTTTAAAAGAACTCTAAAATCGGCGGACTAAAGTGCATTATGCTAAATGTCGAAAAAAATATAGTCAAGTTCATACGAGTAAATAAACATAGTACCGATACAAGGACATGTTTCAAAAGAGAGGAGACCAACAAGTTTAAAGATGATGACTTCAGACAACCAAACAAAATAAACAGTTCCACATGGTCCAAAAATATTTCTCTAATTGTAGAACCAACTATTACATATGAATTGCATCAGTACGTACTCTGGCAACATGTCTTGTTTGTTAGTTAAGCATGAGGCCGGTTCCAATCGACGGCATTCACGAAGGTTGGTATGAACCAAAGTGTATGCTTCACCGTTCCTGTCCACAAGCGAGGGTTACTAATTCCCTCAAGGACATTGATTTCATAAGTAACACCACAGTCTTTACCACTAAGACTGAAGCGGCATAATTCAGGCTGCGCCTCTTTGGAAAGCCATGCTGCAGTTGGGAAGATGTAGACACAGTTGCTTCTCGTCAGATAACCTGAGGTAAGATCTACACCGCCTACGCGCATGATAATCGGATAGTTCACTCCAAGGAAAAGAGAATATGATCCAAGGTCAGCAATCCTTTCCCATGGATTAGCTTGATCAACCTGACCAGTGTACATTGAGAACACCAAGCAGCCAAAACCAGAAGTATAAGTGGAGATAGTACGACCGCAGTGTACAACACGAGGATGAGCAGCACGAGTACGATGGCGGCAATGACAAAGAAGGCAGCTGGGATCATAAGAAGCGCCAAGCGTATAATATGAAGAAGTCTAGAACCATTTGCATATCTTGCTAACCACCAAAACCCAAAAAAGTAGTCGTGCTCGTCTCCAGTAGCATTAAGAAATGAATCCACCAACTCGTCCGCGGCAGCTGGGCGCGCCAAGACTAGCGCATGACCTTGAAAAGGTAGCAGAATGCGTTAACTTATGATTCCGGTAGCATGATATAGTGAGTCCTACTGAAAAATTTCCTTCCAATTGAATTGCATGCAAAGTAGCTCGAACATAGGAAAAACAACTACGGCCTATTGATGACCCACAAGTATAGGGGTTGTATCAAAGTATTTTCGATAAGTAAGAGTGTTGAACCCAACGAGGAGCAAAAGGTGCTGGCTAGTGGTATGGATCATGAATTCTCTTCAAATACTTAGCAAACGGATGTTTAGGGTTTTTGGTAAAGCAAGTAAACAAAGTACGAGTAAATAAAAGACAGTAGGAATAAATGGAGCAAGTGGCCCAATCCTTTATGCAGCAAAGGACAAGCCGGTTGTATTACTTAAGATGACCAACCGTTCTCGAGGACACATGGGAAGACTGTCAAGTGCTTTCTCTTCATATAGTTGATTAATCTTCTTTAGCTTGCTAAGTGTTGTGTGGGTGAACTTGTGCTAATGTACCAACCTTCCTAGGACTAATACATACTTGTGATTATACCCCTTGCAAACATCCGTAAGTACAAGAAAGTAATTAAGGTAGAAACCTAACCACAGCTTTAAACTCTAAGACCCTTATGTCCCTTGTGCAATGGTTTCCTAATAGGGGTTCAGGTTTCTGTCACTCCAGCAACCCCTACGGTTAGTAGCCAAATACACAATGCATTCCCCTAGGCCCATATAGGTGAAGTGTCATGTAGTCTACATTCACATGACACCACTAGAAGAAGTACACCACAACTTAAATATCAAACTATTAAATCTTTCTCAACACAACTCCACTACTAACAACATGACTTCTCCCATGTCCTCAAGAACAAAACGAACTACTCACAAGAAATCATATGGATCATGATGAGAGATGGAATAATGATGTATAACAATCTGAACATAAACAATAATTCAATGGTTCACTCACTAGTGTCAACTACAAAGAGTAATCAACATCGGGAAAGTTTCCCCTAAGAACTATGCAAGATTCAACTCAATTGTTACAGCAATATGGAGATGGTGATGAGGGTGATGATGGTGATGATGATGATGATCCCGATAAAGTCCATCTTGATGGTGGTGTTGATGGCGTTGATCTCCCCTCTCCAGAAAGGAATTCCCCCAGCAGAAATATGTCTGCCGGAGAGATCTTTCTCTCTCGGTGTTTTCCGCCCCGCAGAGGCGGCGGAATCTTTCTGTGGTCGCTCCCCTAGTCTTAGGGTTTCGGGAGGATAATATACGCCACAGGGGAGTGCCAGGGGTGGACCAGGGCGGCCACACCACCTGGTGGCGCGGCCTAGGCTGGCCTGCGCCAGGGGGTGGTGTGGGCACCCTGTGGCCCATCTCCAGCCCCCCTTCTGGATTCCTTCGTCTTCTGGAAAAATAGGATTTTCCGTATATTTTCCTGGATTTTCTGATCTTCGCGAATTTTGCCTCCAAACAGCACCTTTTCCATCAGAATCCTGCCTGCAGTGGTCCATGCTCCAAAAGTCATCAACCATGCAAAAACAGATGAAATAACATAAGTACCACCTCTCAATACGAAATATATCAGTGAATAACAATGAATTATGACATAGAATAGTGATGCAAAATGGACGTATCAACTCCCCCAAGCTTAGACTTCGCTTGTCCCCAAGCGAAACTGAGCTCAATAAACATGGCCTCAGGTTTATGGAGTGAAGAGTCGATAAAAGAATACGAACAAGAAGCATCACATTCATCAGTACATAGATCATAATAGAAGAAAGCTCACTATTATATAACTGAACTTGCAATAAGTAGAGGAAACACAATAAAGATAAATGAAGTGAATCATAATTGGTAATGGCAAACTTAGCTCTTGGTCAAAGAATAGTTGATAATTTGCTAGAGTTCACAAATAATTGGTTTTTCAATGATAGCTTTCAAAGTAGTAAACACCAAGATAAGAGCAATGTGCAAAACAAGGAACATAAGAAACATGATTGAATAAATCATCATATGAATGAATGAAACACAATAACTCAAAATACTTGCTGAGATAGAAGGGAATAGGTTTACTGACTCAACTACAAAGTAAAAGAAAGGCCCTTCGCAGAGGGAAGCCGGGATTGCAAGTCACATAAAGAGCTCCCAAAAATTATGATACTTACTAGCTTTCAGCTCTCATTTCCCCTATCATAGGCATATTTTGTTGATTAAGGTTAAAGTGACACAACTAAGAGGATATGCTTGACAAGTTATAAATTGAAGTTCCATGCCCCTTACTTACGAGTACCGATCCTCATGCTACTCAACTTCAGTCAGGAGTAAGCTCTTGTCATTGTAAATACATGTGTATCAATGAGAACCACCAACAGGGTACCCCTTGAACATGACACAGGAGCTATTCCATAATCAAAATGACAAGGCAAGCAGATAGTGAGCATCTCAGCGATCTTTTTATTTGCTATTTGCATAGGTTTTTATTGAGGATGCTTCATAGAATGCTCACTATAGTTATGCTGCAAGTTTCCACCATGATTAGGCATGGCTTAGGCTAGCGGCCCAGGCATTTCTCTAACACACATATAGACTCCATGATCTTACAAGTTCCAATTTTATTTCACACCGCCGGGATCCATAAGCAAAAGAACATGATATCAACTAGGTACAAAGTACCAATGAAGTGTTGAAAGCGGTCCCCATGATACATGGTTCTGCTAACTTCAACTCATAAAGCGCAGGCATATACACAACAAAGAAGGACCCAATGGTACAGGTTATTAAATGCAAGAAAAGTAATGTGTGCCATCAAGTTCATGAGAGCTTTAATCACTAATTTTCACATAACAAGTTTAATTTGGAAGGTAGACAAAACAAGAATTTACTTGGAATAGCAATAATGCTACTAGGTAGGTATGGTGGACACTAATGGCATGGGTTTGGTTTAAAGGAGGTGGATGCACGAGAAGAATTCCCTCTCAGTACATGTTTTTGGCTAGCAAGGCTGGGTAGCAAGTATAAGAGTTGAAGGAAACAACCAAACATACAACTGATAAAGACAAACATGCAATCTTCCTTAGAAGCACAAAATATCTTAACTAGAGAATACTAAACTTATGAGCAAATCAAGAAAGAAAGATGATGAAATTATTTTTCTTTAGAGTACTTTTATCTTTTCATTCAACTCTCAAAAATAGTGTTGCTATAGACCGAGCCAGGTTTGCCAAAACCAACTAAATTAACTCAAAGATACCAAAGTGATACCAATACTAAAACCAAGATCAATCATATAACCACGAATTGAAAACTAATATAAGCTATGCAAAAGAGTGAATGATAGAACTTCACATTAATATTCCATAATGGAAACTCACACCAACGGATACATATCTAACGAGAGAGGGGACACTTCCATAATGCGAACCATACTACATAATAACTTCTCTATTCATGATATGACTCTACTGATAAGGTGAAAAGATAGAAGATAGTGATATGATACCGCGGCACTCCCCCAAGCTTGGAACAAACCAAGGGGATGCCAAACTTGATGAGGAATTACTTCTTCGGTGGTGGTATTCTCCTAATGAGCTCTTTGATCAGTTTCCCCATGCCCTCGATCTCAAAGGCAAGATTGCGAATAAGCTGCGAGTTTTGCTCAATGCGGCTCATAATCATGTCGGGTTGCGAATTCCAGCTCTTGTGATTCTTTCCCCACTATTGCTCCTTGAAGTCTTCTTTCCCTGCATAGCTAGAACGAGGCAAATCCCAATTGGAGGGTAATTTCCCCTTGGGCATATTCTGGTATTGATGCTCATGGATAAGAGTATGGAAAGGATTCTTGGTGCGTGGAGGAAGTGACCAGGGATCTGAACGGTGATGAGGAGGCTTCCCTCCAATTGACATAGTCCTTGCAAGGTTTGCCAGTCGGTGTGCTTTAACTCCTCTTCATCTTCACTCTTGATCTCCTTCTCCTGCTCGGGGTCTTGGAGATCCTCCTCCAAAGGCTCCTTCCCTTTATCCTTGGCGGACACCATTGTGCTTCTAAACTTTCAAGAATAGTTCTTGGCAGAAACAGATCGAAACGAAAACATGAAGAAAACACGGTATACGAACCTCGGGAGATCTGGGAGGTTATATATTACGAAGTTTCATGACGAAAGGAAGGTACTAGGAGAAAACGAGTTGGAGGCGGAGTCCGGGGTGGACTCACCACCTGGTGGCGGGGCCAGGGGTGGGCCCATGCCACAGGGTGGTTTGAGCCACCCTGGCTCCGTTTCCGTCCCTCTTTCAATTAGTAGCTTCCCTTATTGACTGAAAACTGCAAAAATATAGTTGGATAGTATTTTCGCAGAACTTTTCTTACCAGAACCGTTACCTATTTGAAAGCGGACTCTACAGGTCTCTGAATTTGGTATCTAGTAGATTCTTCCGGAGTCACCACTTGAATATCATCGATATCTTCATCTTCATACACTTATTACTTGAGTCATAAAACCTTTCTCTTCCTTATTACACCATTAACTACACTTCCTGGAAATTTCTTTCACACAAAACTTCACACAATTCTTATTAGAAACATTAGTATATATGAAGTGATAAAAACTTTTGAGTCCACTTCAACTGAAAACCATCAAAACATAAGCTACTGTAGAAACTCCTTCCGAAAACCCAAAAAGAACTCAAAAAGAAAATCGAATAAAGAGGCAAATGCAAGATTGGCAAAATCTGTCAAAACAGACCAGCAGGTAAAGATCAATTTTTTCGAACATTTTATGTTGCTCAAATCAAAAAGTGCAAAACTAATGAAAGTTAAATAACAACCTGGGGAAGAAGCACACACAATTATAGCTGAATACGCCATAAAGATATCTCTCACGAAATTTTACGGTGAAGCACAAAAATCTGTTTCGGGACAGCAACTTCCCCAAATCTTACTTCTCTCTCATTAGAGGTTGATCTTGACACAAAAACCAAAAAAACGGATAAGGAGAGGTTATTACCTAAGTAATTACTTCCAAGACTCAAAGAAACACAAACAAACTTCAAGCAAAAACAAATTGGGTTGTCTCCTAAAAAGCTCTTTGTTTATAGCCATTAAGATGGGCGTGATAATTTTGGAGATGCTCACATAGGAATATGAATTGAAGTGAAAGAGAGCATTAAGAAGCAAAAATACACACTTTAAGTCTAACCCACTTCCTATGCAAGGGAATTTTGTAAACAAACAAGTTGTTGAAACAAAAGGCTACTAGCATAGGAAGGCAAAAGAGGTGCAACATAAAAACTTTCAGCATAAAACGAGGAAACTTGATATTATTGAGATGCATAAGAACACTTTTCCCTCTCTCATAATAACTTTCAGTATCATGCATAAAACTAACAATATAACTATCACAAGGGCCATCATAGCAATGATCGCTTATTCTAACAGAAAACACAGGAATACTAGCTCTCATAACACTACTTTGTGAAACAATATTAGGGATATCCTTACAAAGGATAGTGTGTCCCTCTTCTACATATTTAGTGACAAAGTCTTTCACATTTGCTATTATAGGTTCATCAACCATTTGTTTATCAGGTTCAACAGCTTTATTTGTACTTTCATTAACCATACTAGCTATCATAGAATGTTCCTTAATCTTAACTGGGAAAGGCATTTTCTCGATGTAAGGTTCAGGTAAAACATGATTAGCAGTATAAACTTCAGTATTTCTTGCAGGAACACACTTAGCAATATCTTTATAAGGTTCATGATACTTATTTCACTTCTTTTTAGGCACTTCAATGTCGGAAGCAAAAGCCATAAAATAAGAAGCAATAGCTTGAGAATCTACACCATAAGCATTTTAAATATTTTGAAAGTCATCAGTTCCCATAAAAGATTCAATGCATTCCTAATCATAATTTATACCTGACTTTCTACCTTTGTCATTTCCCATGCTTCAGCATTGTCTTTATTACGGTCCAGAAGATCACATTTAGCTTCTTCTTCCATGCGAGTGAATGATCCAGCACAAGAAGCATCCAATAAATCCTTATCATGAAGAGAAAGCCTTGCATAAAAGTTATTGATAATAATATTGTTGGGGAGCTCATGAATGGGACATTTGAGCATTAGTAACTTCAATCTCCCCCAAGCTTGAGATGTAATCTCTCTATCAAGAGGCCAAAAGTTGTATATTTGATTCCGATCTTTATGAATCTCATTAGGAGGATAAAACTTTGAATAAAAGAGAGGCACTATTTCCTCCCATTCCAGAGCTTGACCATTCTTCAGCAGCTTATACCAGTCCTTAGCTCTTCCTTTCATTGGTAATGAGAATAAATTATTCTTAACTTGATCTATAGTAATACCTGCACACCTGAACAACCCGCATAATTCGTGTATAAAGAGTAAATAATCACCAGGATGGACAGTTCCATCCCCAACATAGTAGTTATCCATAACACGATCAATAATTCTTGTAGGTATTTTAAAAACATCATTCTCAACAGGTGGTGGCTTATCTACAACCTTAGTAGTGGTAGTAGCATTACCAAATAAGAAACTCAGCGAATTATCCATAACGAAAATAAAGCAACTAACAGAAGTAAACAATACTCACAGTAGAAGTTTCCTTTACCAGTTCCACTCTCCAATAGCGCTTCACTCCCCGGCAATGGCGCTAGAAAATAGTCTTGATGACCCACAAGTATAGGGGGTGTATCGTAGTATTTTTTCGACAAGTAAGAGTGTCGAACCCAATGAGGAGCAGAAGGTGCTGGCTAGTGGTATGGATATGGAATTCTCTGCAAATACTTAGCAAACAGATTTTTAGGGTTTTTTGATAAAGCAAGTATACAAAGTACGAGTAAATAAAAGACAGTAGGAATAAATGCAGCACGTGGCCCAATCCTTTATGCAGCAAGGGACAAGCCGATTGTATTACTTAAGATGACCAAACGTTCTCGAGGACACATGGGAAGACTGTCAAGTGCTTTCGCTTCATATAGTTGATTAATCTTCTTTAGCTTGCTAAGTGTTGTGTGGGTGAACCTATCCTAATGTACACACCTTCCTAGGACTAATACATACTTGTGATTATACCCCTTGCAAACATCCGTAAGTACAAGAAAGTAATTAAGGTAGAAACCTAACCACAGCTTTAAACTCTAAGCCCCTTATGTCCCTAGTGCAATGGTTTCCTAACGGGGGTTCAGATTTCTGTCACTCTGGCAACCCCTACGTTTAGTAGCCAAATACACAATGCATTCCCCTAGGCCCATATAGGTGAAGTGTCATGTAGTCAACATTCACATGACACCACTAGAAGAAGTACACCACAACTTAAATATCAAACTATTGAATCTTTCTCAACACAACTCCACTACTAACAACATGACTTCTCCCATGTCCTCGAGAACAAAACGAACTACTCACAAGAAATCATATGGATCTTGATCAGAGATGGAATAATGATGTATAACAATCTGAACATAAACAACAATTCAATGGTTCACTCAATAGCATTAACTACAAAGAGTAATCAACACCGGGAAAGTTTCCCCTAAGAACTATGCAAGATTTAACTCAATTGTTACAGCAATATGGAGATGGTGATGAGGGTGCTGATGGTGATGATGGTGGTGATGATGATGATTATGATCCCGATGAAGTCCAGCTTGATGGTGGTGTTGATGGTGACGATCTCCCCTCTCCGGGAAGGAATTCCCCCGGCAGAAATCTGTTTACTGTAGAGATCTTTCTCTCTCGGTGTTTTCCGCCCCGCAGAGGCGGCGAAATCTTTCTGTGGTCGCTCCCCTAGTCTTAGGGTTTCAGGAGGATAATATACGCCAGAGGGGAGTGCCAGGGGTGGACCAGGGCGGCCACACCACCTGGTGGCACGGCCTAGGCTGGCCCGTTCCAGGGGGTGGTGTGGGCCCCCTGTGGCCCATCTCCAGCCCACTTCTGGCTTCCTTCGTCTTCTGGAAAAATAGGATTTTCCGTTTATTTTTCCAGATTTTCCGATCTTCGTGAATTTTGCCTCCAAACAGCACCTTTTCCATCAGATCCTGACTACAGCGGTCCATGCTCCAAAAGTCATCAATCATGCAAAAACAGATGAAATAACATAAGTACCACCTCTCAATACGAAATATATCAGTGAATAACAGTGAATTATGACATAGAATAGTGATGCAAAATGGACGTATCACCTATAATCGTACAAAGGAAACAAAGCCTTATATAATAGGGAAATTTCCTACAGAACGGACTCATCTTTTTTTGAACAAGATGGGCAATTTTTTTGCTCGTTTTGTCTAAAAAAGGCAAAGAGAATTGACTAGTTCATTTACAGGGAAACTTGCCAAAAACCCGTGCAAATGCAGAAAACATAGGATAGGAAAGACACAGGATTTTACATTTCATGTCCATTTATACTCCTGCGGGATTGCGGTGTGTTGGATTACATTGCACGGAAAAACCATTGAACGAATTCTTTTCAGGAGCTTCAAGTATATCTTAAATTCCCATCGAATGAATTAAAAGACATCCGAAAAAATCTACTGTGCATAATTCAATCCGATGAATCAACTGACTGCTATAAGAAAAAATCCTACGGAAAAACTATGATTCGTACCGTTCATAGGGTCTAAAATAAGTACTCGTATTTTCATTTAAACGAAACACTCCCTATGTCAATTTAGTAGAATAGCTTGGGCACATGAGTAATTAAGCAACTACACTACATATGAAGGAATAATTACCAAGATGCAGAGGATCCCAAACATGAACATTGCCATACAGAGCTGTGGCGAACACCAGTCCGTCGTGGGTAATTCCATCATTGTAACTATAAGGGCTCAGGGTGTGGTTAAGAGGACGTGTAAGAATTGTCCATCCATCATCACCGCCCTGAAGGATGGCAATTTTGACATTCAAGAATGCAACATGCGAGAAATCTTTATATCTCCCAGTAGCTGTGGGAACTTGGCAAATATCAATCTTCTGCATTACAGTTGGAAGATCATTATCCAAAAAAAAACATGGTTAGCTGGTCGGTTGCTTGGAACGACAATGCTGAGAGAGGAATCTTGTGGAGATTGTACATGGTGCAAAGCTCCAACTTGCCTCTGAAGCTAGCCATGGCAGTCCAATGTCCATTGGAGCCTACCCACTGCCCGAAAGTATAGCCTGGTACCATAGCATCGGAGGAGAACCTGTCTAGTGGCGACAGCTTGCACGGAAGGCTATCAATTTTGAAGTAATGCAAGAAATCTAGCAGGAATGAAGAACACATGGGAGGTCAAATGGCATTGAAGCATCCAGAGTTGCACTAGCTTTCACAGATTCAAGAAAAAGTTTGGATGAACCGATTAGGCTGGCGGCGGTAATGACGTCGGATCGGGTTATGAGTTCTTCAAAGGGGCCTTCGGTAAACATGTCGTGAAAAAGCTCAGAATCATGCTCACTATTCTTGCTCGCTGACGCCATCACAAGGCAGCATCTGTATTTCATTGATTGGGGTTTCGGAAGAGAGGGGGAATTGACAGTGGCAACTTCCTGAGTGAGACGAGGAAGAGAATCCAAAAGCGGCAGATGGTGGCAGCGGCGGCGCTTGGTGTGGAAGGGGAAGATGCTGGGAAGAGAAGGGGAAGACACCCTGGAGGGGGCGGGGGAATATGCAAGGGGGAAAAGCTGGATTAATCAACATGAGCGTGCGCTCCTCAGCTGCATTTCGAGGAGACAGTGACCCGCCGACTCCCTACTCCCTAGTACCAGTAGACGTCTAGACTGTCGGAGTAGTTAATTTGGAGGAGACTGTGACCGGCCTGACTCTACTAGACGCCTAGGGTACGGGTTGTACTGGAGTACTAATTTGGAAATCCGAGCTCTATATTTTTATTTTACTTGCATGGACGAGCTCTGTTTTTCTTTTTTCACGGAACGAGATCTGACTATGTTGTCCATAAGCAAAAAAATAGTCCTTATGGATGACCACATACATAGTAGAGATTCACCTAAGCTTGTGGCTTGTCCATAATAAATATAAAATTATTTACTCTCTCCTCTCTCTCTCTTGCATGTGTATACTTTTTGCAGACATATGGGTCCCAGCTTATAGATAAGTTGACTTTATAGCTACTTTCACAAGCTGTGTGCGACCCACCTTATGGCAAAAGTTCACCTTAGGGCATCCTCTATGTTGTCCATAAGGGTGTCCACAAGCAAAAACTAGTCCTTATGGATGACCACATACATATTAGAACTTCACCTTAAGGAAATTTTCTTAAGGGTGACCCATAAGCTTGTGGCTTGTCCAAGGCCACCCACAACGTCGCAGATGACCCACAAGTATAGGGGGTGTATCGCAGTATTTTCAATAAGTAAGAGTGTCAAATCCAACGAGGAGCAGAAGGTGCTGGCTAGTAGTATGGATCATGAATTCTCTGCAAATACTTAGCAAATGGATTTTTAGGGGTTTTTGATAATGCAGGTAAATAAAGTACGAGTAAATAAAAGACAATAAGGATAAATGCATCAAGTGGCTCAATCCTTTATTCAGCAAAGGACAAGCCGGTTGTATTACTTAAGATGACCAAACGTTCTCGAGGACAGGCAGGAATATCGTCAAGTGCTTTCGCTTCATATAGTTGATTAATCTTCTTTAGTTTGCTAAGTGTTGTGTGGGTGAACCTGTGCTAATGTACCGACCTTCCTAAGACTAATACATACTTGTGATTATACCCCTTGCAAGCATCCGCAAGTACAAGAAAGTAACTAAGGTAGAAACCTAACCACAACTTTAAACTCTAAGACCCTGACGTCTCTTGTGATGGTTTCCTAACGGGGGTTCAGGTTTCTGTCACTCCAGCAACCCCTACGATTAGTAGCCAAATACACAATGCATTTCCCTAGGCCCATATATGTGAAGTGTCATGTAGTCGACATTCACATGACAAAACTAGAAGAACTACATCACAACTTAAATATCAAACCATTGAATCTTTCTCAACACAATTCCACTACTAACAACATGACTTCTCCCATGTCCTCAAGACCAAAACGAACTAATCACAAGACATCATATGGATCATGATGAGAGATGAAATAATGATGTATAACAATCTGAACAGAAACAATAATTCAATGGTTCCACTCAATAGCATCAACTACAAAGAGTAATCAACCCTGGGAAAGTTTCCCCTAAGAACTATGCAAGATTCAACCCAATTGTTACAGCGATATGGAGATGGTGATGAAGGTGCTGATTGTGATGATGGTGATGATGATCCCGATGAATTCTAGCTTGATGGTGGTGTTGATGGCGACGATCTCCTCTCTCCGGGAAGGAATTCCCCCGGCAGAATTCTGTCTGCTGGAGAGATCTTTCTCTCTCGGTGTTTTCCATCCCGCAGAGGCGGCGGAATCTTTTTGTGGTCGCTCCCCGGGTCTTAGGGTTTCAGGAGGATAATATACGCTAGAGGGTGGTGGACCAGGGCGTCCACACCACCTCGTGGCACGGCCTAGGCTGGCCCACGCCAGGGGGTGGTGTGGGCCCCTGTGGCCCATCTCAGCCTCCTCTTCTGGCTTTCTTCGTCTTCTGGAAAAATAGGATTTTCCATATATTTTCCTGGATTTTGTGATCTTCGCGAATTTTTCCTTCAAACAACACCTTTTCCATCAGAATCCTGGCTGCAGCGGTCCATGCTCCAAAAGTCATCAACCATGCAAAAACAGATGAAATAACATAAGTATCATCTCTTAATATGAAATATATTAATGAATAATAGTAAATTATGATATAGAATGGTGATGCAAAATGGACGTATCAACTCCTCCCAAGCTTAGACTTCGCTTGTCCCCAAGTGAAAACTGAGCGCAATAAATATGACCTCGGGTTTATGGAGTGAAGAGTCGATAAAAGAATTCGGACAAGAAGCATCACATTCATCAAAACATAAATCATAATAGAAGACAACTCACTGTTATGTAACTTAACTTGCAATAATTAAAGGAAACACAATAAAGATACATAAAGTTAATCATAATTGGTAATGGCAAACTTAGCTCTTTGTCGAAGAATAGTTGATAATTTGCTGGAGTTCACAAGTAACTAGTTTTCAATGATAGCTTTCAAAGTAGTAGACACTAAGATAAGAGCAAAGTGCAAAACAAGGAACATAAGAAACATGATTGGATAAATCATCATATGAATGAATGAAACACAACAACTCAAAATACTTGCTGAGATAGAAGGGAATAGGTTTACTGACTCAACTAAAAGTAAAAGAAAGGCCCTTCACAGAGGGAAGCAGGGATTTCAAGTTTCATAAAGAGCCCCCAAAAATTATGGTACTTATTAGTTTTCAGCTCTCATTGCCCCTACCATAGGCATCTTTAGGTGATTAAGGTTAACGTGATCAAATATGAGGATATGCTTGACAAGTTGTAAGTCGAAAATCTCATGTCCCTTGAATACAAGGGCCGCTCCTCATGCTACTCAAGTTTAGTCACCGGTAAGTTCTTGTCATAGTAAGCACATGTGAATCATGGAGAACCGCCAACGGGGTACCCCTTGCCCAATGATACAGAAGAATCCCCATATCAAAATGACAAGGGAAACAGACAACGAGCATCTCATCAATCTTCTTATTTACCATGGGAATATGGTGCTTTTTTTCTCTCTTTCCTCTTTTCATAATCTTTTTTCTTTTCCTCTTTTTCGCAATCTCTATCTTTTTTTATAAGAAGAATGCTTCATAGATGCTCATTATGGTTACGATGCAGGTTTCCACCATGACAACATGGATTAGACCGGCGGCCTAGGCGTTTCTCTAACACACATGCATAACTCCATGGACTTACAAGCTCCCCTTTCGTTTCACACCAACGACATCCATAGATAAAGGAACATGATATCAACTAGGTATAAAGTACCAGTGCAATGTTGAAAGCATTCCCCATGACAACATGGTTCTGCTAATTCACAACTTACAAAGCGCAAGCATATACGCAACATAGATGGACACAATGTTTCAAGTTTATTAAGTGCAAGTAAGTAAAGTGTGCCATACAGTTCGTGAGAGCTTTAATCACTAATTTTCACATAATAAGTTTAATTTGGAAGGTAGATAAAAACATGAATTTACTTGCAATAGCAATAATGCTAATAGGTAGGTATGGTGGACACAAATGGCATAGGTTTTGGTTTAAGGATTGGATGCACGAGAAGAATTCCCTCTCAGTACAGGTTTTTGGCTAGCAAGGCTGCGTAGCAAGTATAAGAGTTGAAGGAAAAAAACATACAAGCGATAAAAACAAACAGGCAATCTTCCTTGGAAGCACAAAAGATCTTAGCAAGACAATACTAAACTTATGAGCAAATCAAGAAAGAAAGATGATCAAATTATATTTCTTTAAGAGTACTTCTATCTTTTTCATTCAATTCTCAAAAATAGTGTTGCTACTGACCGAGCCAGGTTTGCCAAAACCAACTAAATTAACTCAATGATCCCAGAGTGATACCAATACTAACGACAAGATCAATCATATAACCACGAATTGAAAACTAATATAAGTTATGCAAAAGATTAAATGATAGAACTTCTCATTAATATTCCATAACGACAACTCACACCAAGGGATGCATAGATATCTAACGAGAGGGGGGACACTTCCATAATGCAAACCATCCTACACGATAACTTCTCTATTCATGATATGACTCTACTAAAAAGGTAAAAAGATAGAAGATAGTGATGTGATACCGCGGCACTCCCCCAAGCTTGGAACAAACCAAGGGGATGCCAAAACCTGATGATGAATTACTCCTTCACTGGTGGTGGTATTCTCTCATCATTGTCCGACTTCCAAGGTAAGGGCTCCCCATCAACAAAGGACATCGTGGTCTCTAGCATCCTGAAACTTGCAGCAGGACTTATGCGTTTAAACCTAACCTCGTACTCACAGTTTTGATTTTGACTATCATAGAGCTGCACTTGCAGTTAGTTGGTTGTTTGGTGGAGTGAGAAAATTTCATCCTTGAGCTCAGTAGTCTCCTTTTGGTGATCGGTGATGAGTTCGAAACAAATCTTATGGATGATATCCACTTTGCGTTCCGCCATCTTCTTGTACCTAAAAACTTCTTGCTCCAGCGCTTCCATCCTATCTTCTAGACTTCCTTCACCTTTAGGGCCTTGAACCTTTTTTTTCCGTACCTCCCCATCTTCAAGCAACAACTCCTTGGGATGAATCTTCAACTCATGCAAGTATGGGTTGATGATTCCCGCTGAGGAATCTTCCTTGGCTGATCCAGAGGAGGACATTGTGGCTCCAAAAGTGGGACTCTACCTGTCAGAAATAGATCGAAACAAAAACACGACGAGAACACCATATACGAACCTCGAGGGATCCGGGGGATTATATATTACGAAGTTTTACAACAAAAGGAAGGTACTGGGAGAAAACGGGTCAGAGACGGAGTCCGGGCAGCCACATCACCTGCTGGCTGGGCTAGGGGGCCGTGCTAGGGGGTGGTGTGAGCCACCCTGGCTCCATTTCTGTCCCTCTTTCACTTTGTAGCTTTCCTTGTTGGATAAAAACTCCAAAAATATAATTTGACAGAATTTTCGCGGAACTTTTCTTACTAGATCTGTTACCTATTCGAAAATGGACTCTGCAGGTCTCTGAACTTGGCATTTGATAAATTTTTCTAGATTTACCACTTGAATGACATCAATATATTCATATTCATACTCATATTGCTCGAGTCATGAAACCTTTCTCTTTCTTATTACACCATTTTCTCCACTAACCTAGAAATTTCTTTGACACAAAACTTCACACAATTCTCATTAGCAACATTAGCGTAAGCAAGGTAATAAATCTTTTAAGTTCAATTTCAACTGAAATCCGTCAACACATAAGATACTAAATCAACTCCGTCCGAAAACCCAAACAGAATTCAAAAATAAAATCGTTTTAAGAAGCAAATGCAAGAGTGGCAAAATCTGTCAAAACAGATCAGCAGGTAAAGATCAATTTTTTTAGAAAATCTTATGTTGATCAAATCAAAAAGTGCAAAACTAAATAAAGTTAAATAAAAACCTGGAGCAGAATCACAAAAAATTACAGCTCAATCCGACATACAGAGATCTCTCACGAATTTTTACGGTGAATCACAAAAATCTGTTTCGGGACAACAACTTCCCAAAATCTTACTTCTCTCTCATTAGAGGTTGATCTTGACACAAAAACCAAAAAAAAGGATAAGGAGAGGTCATTACCGAAGTAATAACTTCCAAGACTCAAAGAAACAAAAACAAATTGAAAGCACACTAAACTGGGTTGTCTCCCAAAAATCTCTTTCTTTGTAGCCATTAAGATGAGCATGCTAATTTCAATGATGCTCTCATAAGAATATGAATTGAAGTGAAAGAGAGCATTAAGAAGAAAAAATAAGCATGTTTAAGTCTAACCCACTTCCTATGCAAGGGAATTTTGTAAACAAACAAGTTGTTGAAACCAGAGGCTACTAGCATAGGAAGGCAAAAGAAGTGGAACATAAAAACTTTCAGCATAAAACGAGGAAACTTGATATTATTGAGATGCATTAGAATACTTTTCCCTCTCTCATAATAACTTCTAGTATTATGCATGAACTTAATAATATAACTATCACAAGAACCATTGTAGCAATGATCACTTATCCTAACAGAAAACACAGGGACACTAGCTCTCATAACACTACTTTGTGAAACAATATTAGAGGTATCCTTACAAGGGATATTGTGTCCCTCTTCTACATATTTAGTGACAAAGTCTTTCACATTTGCTATTATAGGTTCATCATCCATTTGTTTATCAGGTTCAACAGCTTTACTTGTACTTTCATTAACCATGCTAGCTATCTTAACTAGGAAAGGCATTTTCTCAATGTAAGGTTTGGGTAAAACATGATTAGCAGTATAAGCTTCAGTGTTTCTTGTAGTAACACACTTAGCAACATCTTTATATGGTTCATGATACTTATTCCACTTCTTTTTAGGAACTTCAATATAGGAAGCAAAAGCCTTAAAATAAGTTGCAATAGCTTGAGAGTCTAGACTATAAGCATTTTTAATATTTTGAAAGTCATCAGTTCCCATAAAAGATTCAATGCATTCATAATCATAATTTATACCTGACTTTCTTCCTTTGTCATTCTCCATGCTTCAGCATTATCTTGAATACGGTCTAGAAGATCCCATTTAGCTTCTTCTTCCATGCGAGTGAATGATCCAGCACAAGAAGCGTCCAATAAATCCTTATCATGAAGAGAAAGCCTTGCATAAAACTTATTGATAATAATATTGTTGGGGAGCTCATGAATGGGACATTTGAGCATTAGTAACTTCAGTCTTCCCCAAGCTTGAGCTGTACTCTCTCCATCAAGAGGCCAAAAGTTGTATATTTGATTCCGATCTTTATGAATCTCACTAGGAGGATAAAACTTTGAATAAAAGAGAGGCACTATTTCCTCCCATTCAAGAGTTTGACCATTGTTCAGCAGCTTATACCATTCCTCAGCTCTTACTTTCAGTGATAATGAGAATAACTTCTTCTTAACTTGATCTGTAGTAATACCTGCACACTTGAACAACCCACATAATTCGTGTATAAAGAGAAAATGATCACCGGGATGGACAGTTCCATCCCCTACATAATAGTTATCCATAACACGATCAATAATTCTTGTAGGTATTTTTAATGTATCATTCTCAGCAGGTGGTGGTTCATCTACTAACTTAGCAGTGGTAGTAGCATTACGAAATAAGAAACTCACCGAATTATCCATACTGAAAATAAAGCAACTAACAGAAATAAACAATACTCACAATAGATGTTTCATTTACTAGTTCCACTCTCCAAGGGCACTTCACTCCCTGGCAACGGCGCCAGAAAATAGTCTTGATGACCCACAAGTATAGGGGGTGTATCGGAGTATTTTCGATAAGTAAGAGTGTCGAACCATACGAGGAGCAGAAGGTGTTGGCTAATGGTATGGATTAGGAATTCTCTTCAAATACTTAGCAAACGGATTTTTAGGGGTTTTTGATAATGCAAGTAACTAAAGGACGAGTAAATAAAAGACAATAAGAATAAATGCATCAAGTGGCCCAATCCTTTATTCAGCAAAGGCCAAGCTAGTTGTATTACTTAAGATGACCAAACGTTCTCGAGGACACACGAGAATATCGTCCAGTGCTTTCGCTTCATATAGCTGATTAATCTTCTTTAGTTTGCTAAGTGTTGTGTGGGTGAACCTGTGCTAATGTACCGACCTTCCTAGGACTAATACATACTTGTGATTATACCCCTTGCAAGCATCCACAAGTACAATAAAGTAATTAAGGTAGAAACCTAACCACAACTTTAAACTCTAAGACCTTGACGTCCCTTATGCAATGGTTTCCTAACGGGGGTTCAGGTTTCTGTCACTCCGGCAACCCCTGCGATTAGTAGCCAAATACACAATGCATTCCCCTATGCCCATATAGGTGAAGTGTCATGTAGTTGACGTTCACATGACACCACTAGGAGAAGTACACCACAACTTAAATATCAAACCGTTGAATCTTTCTCAACACAATTCCACTACTAACAACATGACTTCTCCCATGTCCTCAAGAACAAAACGAACTACTCACAAGACATCATATGGATCATGATCAGAGATGAAATAAGGATGTATAACAATCTGAACATAAACAATAATTCAATGGTTCCACTCAATAGCATCAACTACAAAGAGTAATCAACCCCGGGAAAGTTTCCCCTAAGAACTATGCAAGATTTAACCCAATTGTTACAACAATATGGAGACGGTGATGAAGGTGCTGATGGTGATGATGGTGGTGATGCTGATGATCCCGATGAAGTCCAGCTTGATGGTGGTGTTGATGGCGACGATCTCCCCTCTCTGGGAAGGAATTCCCCTGGTAGAATTCTGTCTGCCGGAGAGATCTTTCTCTCTCGGTGTTTTCTGCCCCGCAGAGGCGGTGGAATATTTCTGTGGTCGCTCCCCTAGTCTTAGGGTTTCGGGAGGATAATATACGCCAGAGGGAGAGCCAGGGGTGGACCAATGCAGCCACACCACCTAGTGGCATGGCCTAGGCTGGCCCACGCCAGGGGGTGGTGTGGGCCCCATGTGGCCCATCTCAGCCTCCCCTTCTGGCTTTCTTCCTCTTCTAGAAAAATAGGATTTTCCATATATTTTCCTGAATTTTCTGATCTTCACGAATTTTGCCTTCAAACAGCACCTTTTCAATCAGAATCCTGACTACAGCGGTCCATGCTCCAAAAGTCATCAACCATACAAAAACAGATGAAATAACATAAGTATCATCTCTTAATATGAAATATATCAATGTATAACAGTAAATTATGATATAGAATGGTGATGCAAAATGGACGTATCACTCGCCATTGCCAAGTCTGATGTAAAGGTAAATTTGGCTTTGGTATAAAATATAGCAAGATCTCCACAATGTACTAGTTCCAAATATTTATAACGTGGGTCCCACCATCTAGCTAAAACAACACATGAAGCAAATATGGAACTACCCTCATAGTGTAGGGAACTAGTTCCAAAAGCGAAAAGGCAAATTTGGCATCGGAGCAATTAAACTTTCTCCGGTTCCTAGTTTTCTCTCAGTTGGAGCCACCTCCACAGTGTAGGGAACTAGTTCCAAAAGCCAAAAAGCAAATATGGAACCACTTTTGGCTACACATTGTGGGTGTAAGCAGTATAAAATTATTTACTCTCTCCTCTCTCTCTTGCATGTGTGTACTTTTTGAAGACATATGGGTCCCAGCTTATAGATAATTTGACTTTATACATTATAGCTAATTCCACAAGCTGTGTGGGATCCACCTTGTGGGAAAAGTTCACCTTATACATAGGTGAGGTGATGCCCTAAGCTTATGGGTCACCCTTAAGCTTTTTTTCTTGTGGACAAGCTCCACTATGCATATGGATAGCTCTTAAGCTGTACTTTTCGGCTTATGGTGTGATTTTTTCATAGATAGTGGTAATGAAGCTGTAGGTACATTTACAGAAAGGACCAACAAAAAACAAGGAGACGCAACCAGGTCCCACAAAATTACAACAAGCACCATGCAAGGATTTGTTGAAATGCGGTCCAGTCCTTGTAAGAACGAGCTATGTATTCCCTTTGTCAATTCTATGCCCATGGAAAGCTAGTTTTGCAAGGAGCTGTACTTTTAGTCCCGCTTCTTACATCCAAGGTGCAAATTAGTCTCACATCTTGTAAATGGGCAAAACTAGCCCCACACCTTGCACCATGGGCGTAGTTTAGTCTATTTCAAACAGATTGAACGGAATTTGAATGAACTGAGTGAATTTGACCGTGTTGAGTTGTCCTTACCGGGCAGTTTTGCAGGTTAGTCCATACTAGTAAGTTGCACCTGCCTTGCACGTCAGACTCAGATAATAGAAGTATGCCATATCATCACTATAAAATTATAATACTCCCTCTGGCCCATATTATTGTTCTCAACTATATCTAGATTCGGATGTACCTAGTTAATAATTTTGACTAGATTCATCCGAATCTAGACAAATTTGAGAACATTAATATGGATCGGAGGGAGTAGGTAAAGCTTGAAAAAATAATTATACTTCTGAGCCAGATCCATAAAGTATTGGGTGTATATCTGGTTCTTGTGCTTTATATAATGTATATTTCAACCTTTGTTAGCTACTTTCGTAACATGTATTTGAGGTTTGTGCATAAATTTCATTGTGCTAAACACTATCAATAGAATATTCTAGATCCCATAGTGGAAAAGAAGATACAACCTCTAGCTATGTTGGTATTTGACAATCTTGATTCAACGACTAGTGTTCAAAGTTCTTCATACACCATATAGTTGTAAGATTTAAGATAAGATAAGAAAAGCGAGGCGAGGGTAATTTATGGGCCCATGAAAGGTATCCTTGTTTACAGAAAAGCCCATGTGCTGAAGCCAAAATCTTGGGAATTTGACATGATATGCGAACAACATATGTCCATGTGCTCATCCAACGTACTTCACAATGATCAACTTGAATCGTCACATATAAAACAATTGATGCATATGGATTGTGAAGTGTATAAGAAAAGAAACAAATTTTGGTAGATTTCACTTAACTTGAAACTAACGATGAATTATTGAGTGAAATGCACACATTTGCAGTTTTAGTTAACTTGAGGATTTGCAAAGGACAGTGTTAAGCCAAGCTAAAATGACATCAATCTATGCAAAAATTCTACATGAACTTTCAAAAGCAATAAAAGTTGTGGAAGGACACCACTTGCAGGACGATACTATTTTACTGTCTCAATCACAAAAATGCACGTTTAGGAAAGCTAAACATGTACGTATTTGGTCAAATACCCTCAAATTTGTTTGAAATGGACTGATTTGCACTAGGGATGCATGCTTTGTGATTGATTTTGTCCACTCTTCAAGATATGGGACTAATTTGTACCCCGGGTGTGAGAAGTGGGACTAAAACTATATTTACCATAATCTTTGGCAAGAAACAAGTTATATAGATCCTCTAACTTATACTGTAGAAGAAAAGCTAGAGAAGTCGTAGGACCCTAACTTTCCTTCTTCCAAACAATACAATATTAAGGTCTAAATATCGTAAAATTAATTTGTACTGCCTCTATCCTAGAGATTATTAATTAAGGCTTATATTTTTGTACATGTGTCTTGCCATGTGTACATGTATTTGTACGTGTCTGTGGTGTGCGGCCATGTATATGTATACGTGTAGCTGTTTGCGTGTGTGTGTGACATGTGAGTGGCCAAGTATCTGTAAGCGTGTATATATACATTTCCATATACATGATATATTTTAGTATGAGTATATGTATGAGAGCGAACTATGCTATAAACATATAATCCCTCTGACCCATATTTTTTGGTTTAGATTCATCAACATACGGATGTATCTAGTCAAGTTTTAGTGCTAGATACATTTGTATATATCTAGAGTATGTGCTATTATGTTGTACGTATGGCATACACGCCCCACCCGTTAGCACACACACAAAAAACATTACGATTGCTATATCTTATCTTATCTTATCTTATCTTACCATCTTACTACTATATAGTGTATGAATAACTTTAAATATTAACCGTTGGATCAAGACTCGCGAATCCTAATATTTCCAGCCGTCGGATCCTCTTTTCCATTCTAGAATCTAGAATATTCTATTGATAGTCTTCAGCATAATAAATGCTATGCACAAACCTCAAAACACTCTTCTCCATCATACTAGAATCTTCTCTGTCGTAGCTAATAATCATTAACTTCTGCATGATATTATCTTATCTTATCTTACCACTATATAGTGTATGAATAACTTTCAATGTTGACCGTTGGATCAAGATTCACGAATCTAGCATTTCTAGCCATTGGATCTTCTTTTCTATTCTAGTATCTAGAAGATTCTATAGAAATATAGTCTTAGGCATAATGAATACTATGCACAAATCTCAAAACACACTTCTCCATCATACTAGAATCTTCTCCCTTGTTTCTCTAGACCATGTTATCAAATATTGAATGTGTTAGGTAGCTAATAATCTTTGACTTCTACGTGACATACAAAGTACAAGGACCAAATATACACCCATACTTCTTATCTTAAAATACTTCTCTATCATTCTAAAATCTTTCAGACATTTCTATAGACCATGTTACCAAAATTGGAAGTATTAGGTATAGCTAACAAACACTGACTTGTATGTTGACTTCAACATGATAGAAAGTACAAGAACCAAATATACACCCATACTTTATATAGATGTCCATCAAATTTAAAACTTTTTGAGCTTAACCTATTACATAATCATATCTTACCATTATATATAGTGTACAAATAACTTTGAACTTTGACCGTTGGATCAAGACTGGCAAATCCCAGCACTGCTAAATAGAATTAAGTTGGATCTTCAATCCATTATTAGCATCTAGAAGATTCTATTGATGTTCTTTAGTGCACTAAATGTTATGCACAAACTTCAGAACACACTTCTCGATAATTCTAGAATCATCTTCGTCATTTCTCTAGAGCATGTCGAGTACTAGGTAACTAATAGTAGGTTGATTTCTACATGATACAAAGTACAAAGAACCAAATACACACATGGTACTTTATGGACGTAGCTCTTAATTATAATAAGTAAAGCACAAAAATTTATATATTTGATTAACATATATATATAACTAGTAAATTGCACGTGCCCTGTACATGAGACTCAAATAATAGACGTTTGACAAATACCATCACTATATAAAATTATAATACAGGTAAAGCAAAAAAAATATAAATTTGATCAACATCTATAAAGTATGGGTGTATATTTTGTTCTTGTACTTTGTACAGTATATATATCATGTAGAAGTCAGTGATTATTAGCTATCTAAAACTTGAATATTTTGGTAACATGGTCCAGAGAAACGAGGAAGAAGATTCTAGAATGTTGGAGAAGTGTGTTTTGAGTTTTGTGCATAGCATTCATTGTGATGAAGCTATCAATAGAATCTTCTAGATGTTATAATGGAAAAGAAGATCCAACGGCTGGAAATGTTGGGATTCGCGAGTCTTGATCTAATAGTCAATATTCAAAGTTATTCGTACATTATATAGTTGTAAGATAAGATAAGAAGTATGGGTGTATATTTGGTTCTTGTACTTTGTATCATCATGTATAATTCAAAGATTATTCGCTACCTAACACTTGAAATTTTTGGTAACATGCTCAAGAGAAACGAGGGATAAGATTCTAGTATGATGGAGAAGTGTGTTTTAAGGTTTGTGCATAACATTCATTATGCTGAAGACTATCAATAGATTCTTCTAGATTCTAGGGGCTTGCTTGATTCATAGGATAGGAAAAACATAGGAATAGGAAAAACATAGGATTACAATGTCATGCGCACTTTAATCCTATAGGAACCCATATATATGCAACAAAATTTTGTTTGATTCCATCAAAGGAAAAAAGGATTCTCACAAATAGGTTTCGGCGTGGATCGATGTTAGATTTCCTATCAATCTAGTGCAAAGGATTTCCTAGGAAAATTTCCTATAAGAATCAATAATCATACAAATCAAACAACCATTATAGAAAAAATTCTTCTGGGATTTAATCCTATAAATTTCCCATGTAAATCCTTTGAATCAAACATGATGGCCTAGAATGGAAAAGAAGATCCAACGGCTGGAAATGTTGGGATTCGCGAGTCTTGATCCAACCGTCAACATTCAAAGTTATTCGCACACTGTATAAAAAAGTGGTAAGATAATGGAAAGATGAGATAGTGGTAAGATATAATACTCTTGTTGCTTCATGTCACACCCCGAGAAGAAGAAGCACACACACACATACACACACAGAGAGACTCGCAAAGATTACTCTTGAAGTTATACTATGAAACTATTTTGAAGGTGTACACTGTGAGTCAATATCTTGAAAATCGTCGAGATTTTTGAACGACTCAATATCTTGATATATATGAATTTGCATGCTGGCAACTCTTACGCAGATTAAAAAACAAAGAATGTGAAGGAAAATGAATAAATGAAAGGGGTATGCATGACATCCTCTCGTTTGTAGTACCAGTGTTGCGACCTCGGATCGTGTAAGATCCTAAGTCCCTGTGATTAACATGCTAGTCCCTGGATCATTAGCTAGCACTCACAGTCGATGAAATATCATGTAAAACACAAGTCTTTATTACATGAATCGAATAATCCAGAGTTTACATTATTACAACAGAAGCAAAATATATACAACTTGGAGTCCCATCAATGCCACAGGCAGGTTGAGTGAAGACTCGCGATCCTAGCGCACCTTTCAACGATCTCCAAATTCTGCACATAAGACGTGCAGCCAACAAGTTGGGTCAATACTTTGAATGTATTGGCAAATTACACCAAGGAAAGAACAAGACTAACTCTACATGCAAGGCTAGAGTAGGCTTTGGGGTTCATTTGCGTAAAGCCAATTTTATAAATGTAATAAGAAAAGAGGAAGAAAGTTTTCCCTACTTTGTAAACATTGATAAATAGTATAGGGTCAAATGGAACACGAGGATATTACTCACCAAGTGCCCAATCAACCTAACACTTGGATATTACACACCAGGTGACACTTGGATATTACGCACCAAGTTACTTGGATATGACACACCAAGTTCCCAAATTCCCACCTATTAGCGATATTACGCACGCCATAGGGTTTGAAAAACTTTTGTTTGAAAAGAGAGAGGAAGATCTTTCAGAGGCTCCATCCTTCAGATGCTCAAAGTGTTCTTTTCCGTGAACTCGGCTGATCGATCAGATTGCAATACTCTCGAGAGGTTGTGCACTTTCCCCACAATCCACGATCAAGTCCTTTTACAGACAAGACCATGGCGAAGCCTTCCCTTAGTAGCCCCTCTACCAGCTGGATCCAACCGTGCCAAGAACCTCCAAATGTTGGTACCCCGGTGAGGTTTCCCACTAAGTACTAAGCCAAGACAGAGCCCATATGTATTGTGGTTGCACGCGAAGCTTCTGAATTCTGAAACATGGCAGACTTCTTTGATTCCTGGGTGGCCGTCCTCCACCAAAATCTCACTCGTTGTCCCGACAACCATTCCGCCCAGAAAAAAACTTAGTTTTATTTTGAAGGGGTTTTGGAGAAGAAAGTTCGCTCGAGAGAGCTATCATACTTAGAAAATTCTTGAGTCTTTCGAACCCTCCCAACGGTATTTGATATATATATAGCATAGCAAGCAATACTTAGCAAAAACAGGGGGAACCTATTAGGACGGAAAATCCTAAGTATAAAGCTACTCATGGCATACTACAAAACCGCACTTAAAAAAATAGTAATAAGAAAGCTACTAAAAACCTACACATGCATACTACAAGATTTTGAAGAGTAAAACATGCATAGTCAAAAACTGGGACATAACATGAACAAGTGGTGTAACTTGCCTTGATCCGAGCAGCAATCTACACAACAATACTCCTCAGCGCACTCCGAGCAATCTAACGAAGCAAACAAGGATCCAATCACAATTTGCACAAAACAAGTCACGAAGTCAAATATGCATGCATGCAACATGGTAATATGCAAGGGTGGGTTTGATTTCGGCCAAGGGTCTTAACCAGGGGTGTTGTTGAGTTGGGGATGTCATTAGAATCGATTTCCCACAAATTTTAGGTATTTTGGATAAAACCCTAATTAACCAGGCTTGAAACTAGATCTACAGCTCTAATCTATCTCGAAACAGATCTAAACACCCTAAGCAAGATACTATAATTTTCTACAGAAGGTATTGTCAAAACAAGGCCAACGCAACAAGAATCAACTAAAACGGAGTTACGGATAATTTTCTAGAATTAAAATACTCTAATCTAAACTTTTAACTCTACTGCAAAATTGCCGTGGCAAAATAGTAATATTATTGTAGATCTGTGTTCTACTCGAAAATATGAATCCAACGGTATATTATACGCAATTTTTGGACTAATAATCTAATTTCTATGAATTTTACAAGATTACAGCTATAATCTGCAATTTTAAAATCGAACGGAATATTCCAGAGAATATTCCGCTGACTGGACAGGTTGACTGGGACTAGATGCTGACCTACTCGAGCCAAACGACCGATTAGGCCATGACCATATCTACATCATAGTTCATGATAATGTTACCATATTTGGTAGATGGGTCTGTCTTTCCATGGTATACAATAATGTTGGGGTGGTAGATTCGAACTAGTATTAGGAAAAACATGTTCAAATTTCCGAGTTGTGTCTTTAGGCTCCGTGTTCTAAAAGTATAGGTCCCAGATGTATTTTGGTTTTCTCTTTGGACCACTATGTAATTTTTATGCCCACCATTGGATTTTAAGGCACACATTCTTGGTACTTCGGGGCAGATTCCTCGTTAGAAAGAAAAAAAAAAGTTCCCAGTGACCGGAATTATTTTGCGCATGAATATTTTGGATCTGAATGCCCTAGACCCAATTTTCAGAAAAAAGGACTATTGTGAAAAACTTGAGTAGTCCGTACTTCTACTGAATCAGGGGCACTTGAAAATTAACCCTAAAGCTGCCAAAGAAAAAACGGAAGAAAAAATGAAGAGCAAGAAGAGATTATTAATGGGAGGCAGCGCGAGAGCAGCGAAGGAGTTGAAGATGGTGCGATGTCAGAGTAAAGCTAGTTTGATGGGTTTCTAACACGAGACACATGTACCTACTACTAGTAGCACAATACTACTAGTAGGAGTAGTACTACTATGTTTTCTCTGTCCTTCGTTGTCTCTCACCATCCATCCTCTCTCCCCCTCATGTGCAGCGCCCCGCGCGCACCGGCCGGCTGATCTCTCTCGCGTCCCACTGTGTGGCGCCGCACAGGGGTGTCTTGGTACGGCCGCGTTGTGTGTGTTTGTGGCATGTTTTTTTTTTCCTTTTTACTTGACAAGAGTCTCTAGCGTGTTGGTCAGCTGCCTTGGTTTATACTAGTAAACTGTATGTGCTTCGCATGACTATTTAATTGCGTGCACACCAATAACTTACCTTATGGAAGCATAATAATATCCTGCATAATTTAGAACTTTGGTGCAATACTTGGTCGGCTTAGAACTAAACATCTCTCGGGTATTTTAGAAGTACTCCTAAACATGTTTCTCGCTTACCAAGATATCGTGTATTTTTTAATGGATGAAGTACTATGGATGGTTTTGCATGACTATCGACATGCACAATTTTGGTTTTGCATTGTTCACATTTGACGTCCAGGCAGACAATGTACATATACCTCTCCACAAACAACGATTTGAGTCTACATTCAATGTTACGTGTAAGTTTCATCATTTTTTCCTACTTTCTAAATGTTACATTAAACTACCATCATTTCCAATGATACGTGAAACGACCAAAAAAGAGTTGTGACCTTTTTTAGTATCTAAAAATATTTTCATTGTTAATAATTAATTTTTACCATTTTATAGAGCATTCCATAAAATGAAACAATGTTTCACCATCAGAGCGAATTCCACCATGCTTAGAACCATCATGTCACACCCCTCCCCAAAAAAAATCCATAGCACCATAGGCTATATTCTCAATATGTATATATAGTTATTATTAATAGACTTAATATATGCCTTTTTTCTCTATGAAGACTGTTGGTTAATAAAAACATAATGTTTGTTAAACCCACATGTGATCTATCCATATAAATGACACTGTGACAGTAACCATGGAGAATCATCATACGTCTTCACTTCTCCTTTTTTTGTGAAAAAGATCATAGCATTAAAAGAAACATCGAACAGTTCAAAGCACCTCAACAAAAACTAAAATTACAATGAAATTCTTGAGATGCCCTTCGTCTTCAACCTCAGTTGCCCGCGCCACGAGGAGCAATGGTACCTGTCAGATTGACATGTTTTTTTTGCAAAGTTGTCGAGGATATGTCTACGATGGAGGGGCCGTGCGGGCGTTGTTTATGCCCGTCGTGGCCTAGAATACACACTGCTCAAGGAGGCTGATGAAGAGGTCTAGCTCGTTGTGTTGGGCAAGACGCTGCGCGATAATAGCTTCCTCCATGTAGACGTCTGCCGGTGTGGCGGGCAAAGCCTCGGAAAGCTGCAGGGCCTTTAGTGCGCGAAACAGATCGTCTCCAAAGAGACTAGCCATGGAAGTGGTGAGCGCAGCAACAACCTGGGGAGGAACACCTGGACCAAAATTTGGGGCTAAACATCAGTTATAGATATGCTAGATGAATGGAGTCCATAGAAGAAAATGATGTCGCTACCGGTAGCATGCATTGTGGCAAACGTACCTGTTGGGTATGCGTCACGGCGCATGGCCTGAAGGCGGGAAGTGAGGTCGTCCACCATGCATGTGATGACGCCGAAGCTGGTGAGGAAAGAGTCCACCATTTTCTTGAGCCAGGTTGCGAAGATGGCATCAGAATGGGTGTGTGCCATGGCGCGTGCCAGCATGACATAGAGGCATTGCAAAGAGTCGACCTGGGGGTGGGCGTCCCTGGCTTTCTCTATCATACAGATGGCGCTCGCCCACACAACCTCCATCTTTCCTTCTCTCTCTCTCTGGATATCGCTCTATGGTAGACTCCACCACTGCTCAGTCTAGGTACTTTTGTACTCTTGCTTTTGAAAGTGTAGTAGATATATATACTACGGAGTACTAGTAGTAGTACTCGTACAAGCAATCGACGGTATAAAGCTACTACCACCGGTATAGTTGACCTTCAAGTATTAAGTGCCTACCTAACCAAGCCCGCATGCTTATCTTGGTAATTGTGCGGCCTCTCGCATAGCCAAATCCCCACTTACTCTGGTCATAGTGGGAAGTAACTTAGAGTAGTAGTAATATGCATATGTTACTAGTCTAAGTTACTACCTCCATAGTGGAACATAACATAGGTGTGGTATCATGCAAAGTCTCATTTATTGCAATATAGACTCATTTTGTCTTGAAATGTGTGATGTTATGGTAACATAGCTAGTTACCACAAGCCTCTCTCTCATCATTTATTTCATGCCTTATCATCTAAATGCTTAATTGGGAATACAAGTAGGACTAGGTTACTACCCAAGTGACTCCCACTATCACTAGCCTTAACATGGAGTACTAGTACTACCTGTTCAAAAAAACATGTACTCCCTCTATTTCAAAATATAAGATGTTTTAGTTTTGTGAAAAGAGTGTATATAGAACGCTTTTAGTGTATATGTTCAATCTAAATGAACATATACACCAAAAGCGGTCTAGATGCACTCTTTTCACAAAACTAAAACATCTTATATTTTGGAATGGAGTACTAGCTAGTACTACTGTTTTGTTGGTACTAAGATGTGGCCTTGAAAATCAGTGATAAAATCTTGGGAACGTTATTAGAGTTAGCCTCTTAACTGCACCATAATTCTCTCTCCATTTGTTTATTTTTTCCTTCGTGCTCTACCGCATACAGAAAGAAAAGGTAGATGTTAGAAATTAGGTGCTGCAATAACTAGGGCTCTAGAAATTACACCCCCAATCTCATTCATTTTACTACTCCCCGTATTTTGTACCTCGTGTCAGGAATCCATCGCAGCTTTGCTATGACATCATACCGCAAAACAAAATATTCCATTTAACAATTCAGTTTTGCAGCATTTGTTCCACCCTGTCACCTGTACGACAAAGTAATTTGTACCGCAAAGCACTTACTTAATGGGTGTATGAACTAGCAAACACCATGGATTCGAGTTTTTCAATTGACATAGAAAACGACTAAATGCGAACAAAGCGACATACCGAATGATTAAATGGGAACCCTAATCGGCTATCTCACTTCCGATGTCCTCCGCGTTGCCGTCCTTTGCCTCCTCCTCTTCGTTGCCACTATCAGAAATCTTGATAATTCCGGCATGGTTCGCCTCCCTCATGAAATCATCCCGGAGCGCATCGTTGATGGCGGTGCTGATTGTGCATCCAGGTACCACCCAGAATTGCGCCCTAGCTACGGCATTGTGGTCGTCGGGGTGGACCTCGCGCTGGTGTTCGAGGCAGATAGCAAGCGATGCCCTGTGCTCCAGCTTGAATAGCCTATGCCAATAGGCGCTCACAACCGCGTATCCGGGCATTGCTCGCTTCCAGTTCGGTAGTTCGAGGCGACGATCTTTGATCCGGTGATACATCTTGGCGCCGCACGGAACGGGTGCCACCGGAACCCCGAAGTGGCTGAGCTCAAAGCCTGCCAGAATCATCGCGCGAGGCAGTGCGAGGATACCGTGGTGGGCGAACATCGATGCCTCGTAGTAATTCAGATTGGGTCTGGCCATGGCTGCGGCAACGGTGGCAAAGATTGATGGGACGGAAGAGAGGGATATTGGGGGTGGAAATAGCTGGCGACGATGGCGGCTGTGAGCAGGAAGCAGGGATGGGGAAACTTCCCTCCCACCAACAGATACGCCAGGATGCGGTACAAACCCTCGGTGCGGTATATATGAAGCACAGAAGCGTTGGTTTGCGAGAATTCTTTGGATGTGGTACGGTTTAGGGTATCTCGAATGACCAATTTTTCCTGCCTCGTACCGCAAACGGGCTGTCATTTTGCGGTACACAGTGATATGTGGTATCTACTAGAGATTCCCTAACAAAGTTAAAAGAAAATGCCACTGTCCCAATTACCACATAGAGTGTACAGTGGACCATGTGGTTTCTTTATAATTCTTGGTCCCACGATCAATAGTCAAAGTTATTTGTACACTATATAGTTGTAAGAAATGTGGGGTGGTGGAATTTTTTCAAGTAGGGTGGGCCTAGAAGGAGCCACATACTTCAGTTCACAACTTAACATGGTCCATGGAACTGCATGTTACACCAGGGACCTAAAAAAATAAAATTACATCCAAGTCCACATATTTCTTATCTTATCTTACCACATATTTCTAGAAGTTTGGTCAAATTTTTCGTAGCTAGAATTTTCAAAAGAAAAAATCCTTAAGCTTTGGGACGGAAGGGTAATACATGGCTAAAAAGGAGGGAAAAACCGAAGAGTAAGAGGAGACTATGAGCTCAGAGAATAAAAGGGAGGCAGCACGGGAGGGCAACGCGACATGGCAGTTGAAGGTGGTGCGATGTTAGAGTAGGGTTATGATGGTTTCCTGACATGAGGTACTACTACAGCCTTTATAGCATACACACTCTACCAGTAGTAGTAGTAGTAAATTTCAGGACTTAAGTGCACGCATTTTTTTGTTTTTTCTCTCTCATTCGCTGCCTCTCATGATCCATCTCTCCTCGGCACTCCCAAATTCATAGTGATGTGTTGCGCTGCGCACGTATGTCTTGGTACGACAGATCAATTGTGTCTCCGTTGTGTGCATTGGTGTACATAGGAAGGAACCACTTATGGCATTGGCAGCAAAAATCAGTAGAATTCAAACTTTGTAATTTTTCTCTTCCTTCCCAAATATCGGGAATGAAGGTTAATTAAAGGATCACCACTCGAGGTACTACTAAACGTTGGACAATGGATACATTATTTGATACATCCCATCGCATTCGATGCATTTCATCAACAAGATCTGCCGAAAGTGAGCAACACGTTGTTTTCTTTGTTTTTAAGCACGTAATAGTCTTACCTATTATCATTTCAGATAGTGATGATATGTCATACTTCTATATATCACGTGATTCTTACGTGTAAATGCACGTGAAACTTACTCATCCTACTAGGAAGAGCATGGATCAGCTCCATGGTGGAGAAGGAGCAGTACCCGACCACTTCTCCTTGCTTGATTTCAGGGTCCTTTGCACTAATTGTATGGACATGGATGTATTTTTATCTCTTTTGAGGTCATTGGTGTAACATATATGTACACATCCTCTGACCGTGTTAATTGAAGAATCTCGCTCCCTCGGGACATACCCAGTTATAAAACTAAAGTGCCACCACCCGGTTTTCAAAAAAAAGTGGACGATGTTTTCTTACAATTCCCCTAGTCTTAGCATATTTCAAGCTTCCCTAGATAACCGTGCCAAATTAAATGAATTTATACCTAGATTTAAAGAAATTAGGTCAAATTTGAACTACAAGTAAGTGCGATAGACTCCTGATTTTTCCAAATGTCATCAGAAGGTACCCACAATGTCAATATATGTATATCAAGCACCATCGAGATTTTTGAAAAATGCAATTAACTTCATGCTGAAAATCTGCATTCCGATGAATTCGATCCTATATTGGAAACATTCAAATAAAACAAAGAAAAATAAAATACTTCGTCATGGTGTCCTCTTATGTGTACTACTTTTCCTTAAAAAAATGAGAAACATGTGTTTTAACAGCATTGAATAGATAAAATGCTTTGGCTGCTTCACAATATTGGCCTACGGTGTATGAACATTCCTAGTTTAGACCCGAACAACCAGGGTCATGACCATATCGATATCATATATAGTTTATGATAAAGTTCCCACATCTGGTAGATTCGTGCATCTTCTTCAACAAGATCTGCCAAAAGTGAGCAATGCACTATTTTCTTTTGTTAAGAAGGTACTAGTCTTACCATTACCACTATATAGTATACAAATAACATTGAATATTGACCCTTGGCAGGATCAAGACTCGCAAATCCATACATTACCAACCGTTGGATCTTCTTTTCAATTCTAGCATCTACAAGATTCCGTTGATAGTCTTTAGCACAATTTTCTCTATATATGTAGAAGCATCAAAAGACATTTATCCATCATTTTAGAATCTTCTATGTCATTTCTATAGACCATGGTACGAGAATTTTCAAGAATTAGGCACCTAATAAATGTTTATTTCTAGATGATTAAATAAAGTGCAAGAACCAAATATACACCATATACTTTATAGACGTGGCTCAATTTTATAATTATTTCGATCTTTACCTATTATAATTTTATATAGTGATGATATGTCATACTTCTGTATATTACATGAGTCTCATGTGGAAGGCACGTGCAACTTAGTGGTACTACTAGGAAGACCATGGATTATTAGCTCCACGGTGGAGAAGGAGAAGGACACAACTACTTCTCATTGCTTGATTTTAGGGTCCTTTGTGCTAAATGTATAGACTTGGATGTAATTTCATTTTTGAGGTCCTTGGTGTAACAAGTACACATCCACTTACCGTGTTAATTAATTGAAGAGACTCTCGCTCCCTCGGGACATACCCTTGTCAAGAAAAGTGCCACCACAGCCCGGTTTTCAGAAAAAGTAGGGACCATGTTTTTTACAATTCCCTAGTCTTAGCACTTTTCAAGATTCCATAGCTAACTGCGCCCACTTAAATGACTTTATGTTGATTTAAAAAAATTAGGTCATATTTGAACAACAAGTAAGCGCGGCAGATTCTCTTGAATTTTCCAAACATCGTCTGAAGGGACCCACAATATATATATCAAGCAGCACCGAGATTTGTAAAAAATGCAACTAAATTTGTGCTAAGAATCTACATGCCGACGAATTCGACCCTATTTTGCAAACGTTCAAATAAAACAAAGAAAAACAAAATACTTTCTCATGACATCCTCTTATGTGTAGTACTTGCATTGAAAAATGAGAAGCAGGTACTAGTCTTACCATTACCACTATATAGTGTATGAGTTACTTTGAATATTGACCATTGGATCAAGATTTGCAAATTCCAACATTGCCAACTGTTGGATCTTCTTTTCCATTCTAGCATCTACAAGATTCTGTTGATAGTCTTTAGCATAATAAATGCTATATATGTAGAAAAACCTCAAAACACACTTATCCATCATTGTATAATCTTCTCAGTCATTTCTCTAGACCATGGTTCTAGAATTTTCAATTATTATATTGCTAATAAATGTTTATTTCTACATGATATAAAGTGCAAGAACCAAATATTCACTCATACTTTAGAGATGTGGCTCAAATTCATTAATGTTTTAAGCTTTACCTATTATAATGTTATATAATGTCATGCTTCTGTATATTATGTGTGTCTCACATGCAAGGCACGTGCAACTTCCTGGTACTACTATGAAGAGCATGGCTCAACTCCGCGGTGGAGGAGCAGGACCCGAGTACTAATTTTCATTGCTTAATTGCAGGGTCCTTTCTGTTAATTGTATGGACTTGGATGTAATTTTCACTTTTTTAAGGTCCTTGGTGTAACATGTACACATCCACTGACTGTGTTAATTATTGAAGCATCTCACTCCTTCGGGACATACCCTAGTAAAAAAATAAAGTGCCACCACCTGGTTTTCAGAAAAAGCGGACAATCTTTTGTTACAATTGCCTAGTCTTAACACATTTCCAGCTTCCCTATATATTAGCTAACTACACCCACTTAAATAACTTTATGTCGATTTAAATAAATTGGGTCAAATTTGAACTACAAGTAAGCACGATAGGTTATTTCTTGAATTTGCAAGAGATCCAGCATTTAGCAATGTTAGAATCTATCAATCCATATCCGACAATCGATATTCAGAGTTATTCGTGTTATATATATTACTAGTAAGTTGCACATGCCTTGCACGTGAGAATAAGATAGTAGTTTTATGCCATATCATTTTTTATATAAAATTATAATAGGTGAAGCTCAAAAAATAATTATAATTTCGAGCTACGTCCATAAAGTACCAGATGTGTATTTGGTTATTGTAATTTGTATCATGTAGAAATCAACCTACCATTAGTTACCTAATACTCGACATGCTCTAGAGAAATAACGAAGATGATTCTAGAACTTCCGAGAAGTGTGTTTTGAAGTTTGTGCATAGCATTCATTGTGCTAAAGAGCATCAATAGAATCTTCTAGATGCTAGAATGGATAGAAGATCTAACTTAATTTTATCAGTATTGGGATTTGATAGTCTTGATGTCACGGTCAAAGTTATTTGTACACTATATAGTGGTAGATAAGAGTATATAATACGTTAAGCTCATAAAGTTTTAAATTTGATGGACATCTATAAAGTATGGGTGTATATTTGGTTCTTGTACTTTGTATCATGTAGAAGTCAATGTGTTTTAGCTATACCTAATACTTGAAAATTTTGGTAACATGGCCTAGATAAATGTCTGAGAAGATTCTAGAATAATGATGGAGAAGTGTTTTGAGGCTTGTGCACATAGCATTCATTATGCTAAAGTCTATCAATAGAATATTCTAGATGCTAGAATGGATAGAAGATCCAATGGTTTATTTGCCAGTATTGATCCAACAATCCATGTTCAAAGTTATTCATACAATATATAGTTGTAAGATTATATAATAGGTAAAGCTCAAAAAAGTATAAATTTGATCGACATCTATAAAGTATGGGTGTATATTTGCTTCTAGTACTTTGGAAGTGTTTGGTTCCTAGCCATAATTTGCCAAGTCAAAGTTTAGCAGTTTGGTATGTGTTTGGTTTTTTGACATAGTTTGGCTTGCCACACTTTATTAAACATATGTTCCATTGGTCATAGAGTGAATTTATTTCCAAGTTTTGCCACACTTTGTGGTTTCGATTTTCTAAGCCACGCTTTTGTGGCTACCACAATTGTCAAAGTTAGGCTTGGTAAAGTGTGTCAATGTTTGTAGCTTTGAATATTGATCGTTGGATCAAGACTAGCGAATCCCAATGTTGAAAGTCGTTCGATGTTATTTTCCATTCTAGCATCCAGAAGATACTATTTATGGTCTTTACCACACTGAACGATATGCACAAACCTCAAAACACACTTCTCCACCATTCTAGAATCTTTTCCATTGTTTCTCTACACCATGTTACCAAAATTTTCAAGTATTAGGTTAATAAATGTAGAATTCTACATGATACAAAGTACAAGAATCAAATATACACCCATACTTTATTGCTATCGATCAAAATTTTAATTTTTTGAGCTTTACCTATTATATAATCTTAGGACTATAGAGTGTATGGATAACTTTGAACCATGACCATTGGATCAAGACTAGCAAATCCTAACATTGCTAACCGTTGGATCTTAATTCTATCATTCTAGCATCTAGAACATACTATTGATAGTCTTCAGCACACTAAACGATATGCACTGTAACATCCCAAACATTGCAATTATAGATGTTACTAGAAGCATGCATCATATCCTTGCATCATGGCATCATAATAAAAACTGCATGAGATATTTTTCCTAAATCCCATAGTCATATAAAGACTAAAGGGGTTAAACAATATCAATCCTCCTAAACCTTTGCAAAAGTGTTATTTTTATAACCTCTTTCTAATCCTCTTCTTTTTACAAAATTTTAGAGACAAATTTAATTTAATTCGGAGTCTGTTCGCAAAAGTTATGCGACTTTTGGCGAAACAGAAATAAATAAAAGAATACAAAAAAAGAGAAAGACCTAGCCTAACGGGCCGGCTAAACCAGCCCGCGACCTAACTGCCACAGCGCCTGGAAGAGTGGGCAACGCACAACACGTGGGCCGGCCCAACTCCGCCCTCCCGCGCCCGTCGCCGCCGACAGACAGGCCCCAGCCGTCATCCCTCTCCCCCGTCGAGTCCAGGCCGGACACGGACGCCACCGCGTCGGCACCAACCACCTCCGGCCGAATCGGAGCGAACTCCGCAGCCCCCGCGCCAAGCAAGACCCCCTATTTAAAACCCCTCGGCATGCCTCCCAAAACCCTAATTTTTTTCTGCCATTTGCCACCAGGCTGCCGCCATATAGCTCGGAGCGAATCTCGCCGGAGCCGCCGCCGCCGAGCTCGCCGGACCGGGTTCGGGACCGCCCCTCCCCCTTCTTTCTTCCTCTCTGCCTTCCCCCTTTAGTTCCACTCCGATTCATGCCTTTTCCCCTTGAGCAAAGGCCCGTGCCGCCCCCGATTTGTCGCCGGAGTCTCGCCGAAGACGGGAGGGATCGGCGGAGCTTCACCGCAAACCAAGGGCACGAGCAACGTCGTCATCCGTGCAGGGAGCTCCACGAGGAGGAGCTACACCTCGTCGTACCCGCCGCCGCCTCGGAGGAGCACCACCGACAACCGCCGAGCGTCGCCGCCGATGCGCCGCCGCCATTTGTCATTGTCAAATCCCGCCGCCATGGTAAGTCCCTCCGTCCCCATCCGTTAGATCACGATCCGGTGGTGTAGATCGGCCCGTCCCACCGAATCGGTATCGGCCAACCGCGTCACGCTGCATGGCATGCCCACGTCAGCGCCGCACCATCGCCGCGTCAGCATCGTGCGCACCCCCGCTGGACCAATTCCGAGCCCCCACCTGGCGCTACACAGCTGGCCACCGTCCTGTTTTCTTTTAAATAGGCAGAAAACACTTTAATTTTGTAAAATTCATAGTAATTCGAGTTTTTGTCCAAAAATTGCGTATAATATACTATTGGATTCGTAAAATTGAGTAGAACACAGATCTACAACAATATTGCTGTTTTACTACAGCAATCTTGCTGTAGGATTTAAAGTTTAGATTAGAGTATTTTAATTCTAGAAAATTATCCGTAGATCCGTTATAGTTGATTCTTGTTGCGTTGGCTTTGTTTCTACGAGACCTTTTGTACAAAATTGTTATAACTTGCTTAGAGTGTTCAGATCTATCTCGAGGTAGATCGGAGTTGTAGATCTAGTTTTGAGCTTGTTTATTTAGGGTTTTATCCAAAATACTTAAAACCTGTGGGGACCGATTCTAATGACATCCCCAACTCCACAACACCCCCGAATAAAACCCTTGGTCCAATTGAATTCATCCTTGCATATTAACTTGTTGCATGCATGCATATTCGACTTCGTGACTTTGTTTTGTGCAAATTGTGATGGGGTCCATGTTTGTTTCGTTAGATTGCTCGGAGTGCGCTGAGGAGTACTGTTGTGTAGAGTGCTGCTCGGATCAAGGCAAGTTACACCACTTGTTCATGTTTATGTCCCAGTTTTGACTATGCATGTTTTACTCTTCAAATTCTGTAGTATGCATGTGTAGGATTTTGGTAGATTTTCTTAGTACTATTTTGCAAGTGCGGTTTTGTAGTATGCCATGAGTAGCTCTATGCTAGGATTTTCCATCCCAATAGGTTATCCTGTTTTTCTAAGTTATGCTTGCTATGCTATATACTTATATATATCAAGTACTATTGGGAGGGTTCGAAAGACTCAAGAATTTTCTAAGTATGAGAGCTCTCTCGAGCGAAATTTTCTTCTCAAAACCCCCTTCAAAATAAAACTAAGTTTTCCTTCTGGGCAGAATGGTTGTCGGGTCAACGAGTGGATGATTGGTGGAGGGCGGCCGCCCAGGAATCAAAGAAGTCTGCCATGCCTCAGAATTCAGAAGCTTCCAGTGCAACCACAATACATATGGGCTCTGTCTTGGCTTAGTGCTTAGTGGGAAACCTCACCGGGGTAACAACATTTGGAGGTTCTTGTCACAGTTGGATCCAGCTGGTAGAGGGGCTACTAAGGGAAGGCTTTGCCATGGTCTTGTCTGTAAAAGGACTTGATCGTCGATTGTGGGGAAAGTGCACACCCTGTCGAGAGTATTGCAATCTGATCGATCAGACGTGTTCACGGAAACAGAACAACCTTGAGCATCTGAAGGATGGAGCCTCTGAAAGATCTTCCTCTCTCTTTTCCAAACTTAACGTTTTATAAACCCCAAGGCGTGAGTAATATCGCCATTGGGTGGGATTTTGGGAACTTGGTGCGTGATATCCAAGTGCTAGGTTGATTGGGCACTTGGTGAGTAAGTTTACAAAGTAGGGAAATCTCTTCCTCTTTTCCTCTTACATTGAGAAAATTGGCTTTATTCAAATGAACCCCAGAGCCTACTCTTAGCCTTGCATGTAGAGATAGACTCACTCTTTCCTTGGTGTAATTTTCCAATACATTCAAAGTATTGACCCAACTTGTTGGCTGCATGTCTTATGTGTAGAATCCAAAGACTGAAAAGTGTGTAGGGATCGCGGGTCTTCACGCAACTAGCCTGAGGCGTTGATGGACTCAAGTTCTATTTAGTTTCCGCTGTTCTATTTTGAGCTAGCTATAAGCTATGCAAGTTGTAATAAACATACTCTGGATTATTCGTGTAATAATGACTTATGTTTTACATGATATTCATCGACTGTAAAGTGCTAGCTATTGATCCAGGGACTAGCATGTTAATCACAGGGACTTAGGATCCTTAACAATCCGAGGTCGCAACAGATGGTATCAGAGCACAAAGTTGCCTGTAGGACGTGACCCCTAGGATTGGAAACCACCTTTACCATGTGTGTTTTTGCTTTCCATATTCTTCTAAGTTATTTGTACTCTTCTAGTAATTCTCTTCCTTATCACCTTGTGCCTAATTTTCTTTCTCCTAACCTAAAGATGACGGCCTTCTACTACGACACCGCCGAAGACATCAAGTGCCTGCGCTTTGGGGAATGCCTTCTGGACATCATCAAGATGTTGCAGTTACCCATGCTGTCAATCAAGGGAAGCGAGTTAAGAAAGATGCACAAGGAAGGATGCTGGGCGATTGAAGTCATCCAACCGGGGCGCAGCAAGTCAGAACCCAAGACAGAGACCATTGTACTCAACGTCACCAGCGACTCCAAGGATAAAGGACTTAGCATCAGCTTGTAGGAGCTCATTGGACACATTTGTGGACGCCACCATGAAGAGGTTGAAGGCCACTACATCAAACTCTTTGGAAGACGTGATGAGAAGGGAGTTCCAATCGAGATAACGCCGGAGGAAAGGAAGACATGCAAGCGTCGAAGGATCCAATATCAAGACTTGGAGTCCCACATCAATGATCTACAGAAGGGGAGATGCCTTGAGATCATGAGGAATGACGAGCTTTGTGCCCTAGTCAAGGAGAAGGACGAGAAGATCGAGGAGCTGGAAGAGAAGATCAAGTCCCTAGGAGGGGAGCTCACCGCCCAAGACAATAAGTTCGCTAATCAAGAGAAGAGGGTGCAAGATAAGAACAAGAGGATTAGGGAGCAAAGTCTTGTGCTCGCAAAAAACGAGATGGAGTTCAAGAACTTTGCCACCAGGTTGAAGGACCTGCGAGCAGCCAAGAGGAGCTTGGAAGAGAAGATCACGCCCGTGACTATGGGGTCAAGTTTGATCAAGAATCTACAGAAGGATAAGAAGGAACTCCAAGATAAGCTGGAAGCTGCTACCTAGGAGCTGCAAAAGGTGAAGGAACTTCAAGAGAGGCTCAAAGCTGCTACACTGGAGCCACAGGAGGTGAAGGAACTTCACGAGAAGCTTGAAGCCACGACGAAGGACATGGAGTTATACAAGTCACTGCTGGAAAAGGAAGGCTTCATCATTGAGGAGGAGGAAGTGGATGATGAGTAGAGTAGTTGAACCACCTTTAGTTCTATAGTCAAACGTTGTTCGCAATTGTAATGAGTACCAAAAAAAATTATTTTGGTTTAGTTAAACTTGGTTGAGTGTGTTAAACTATGTGCTTTGTGTGCCTTGCTTTCTCGTGTGTTTTTCTATTGTTTACATAAGGGTAGGAGTTTTATTCCATAGGCTTTCTATCCACTTCTTAACTTGTTTCCCAAACACCCATAGATGGCGAGACGGGGAAACAACAACAAAAACATGCCCCTAGAGATAGCACAACTTCTGAACTCCCAGAATCTGCTGATCCAACTCCTCACTCAAAACATGCAAAACAACAACAACAACAACCCGCCGCCTCCACCACCTCCACCGCCCAACAAGATCGCCTGACTCGGTTCTTGAGGTTGAACCCTCCAATTTTCTCAAGTAGTTCTGAGCCAATTGTGGCAGATGACTGGCTCCGCACCACCAACAAGAAGTTAGACACCGTCCAAGTTGTGGGAGCTGACAGGTTGCGCTTCGCCGCGCACCAACTTGAGGGGCCAGCTGCTAAATGGTGGGATAATTACCAGGTCACCCACCCCGATATTGAAGCTATCACCTGGAACCAGTTCGAGGCGGCCTTTCGTACTCATCACATAGCCGTGGGAGTCATGTCACTAAAGAGACGTGAGTTCCGTGACTTGAAACAACTGCACCGCTCTGTCTCCGAGTATGGGGACCTTTTCAACAAGCTGGCACATTATGCACCTGATGATGTGTCCACTGATGCCAAGAGACAGGAGGAGTTCTTAAGGGGTCTTAATGATGAAATATCCATTCAGCTTGTGGCTCTGAAGTTTGATAACTATCAGGAACTTCTGGACAGGGCAGTGGTGGTTGAAGCAAAGCAAAGGAGTATAGAGAACCGAAAGAGAAAGTCCACCTCACACAAGCACAACTCAGCCCCGTATCAGAAGCAACGCACTTCGTCACCACCACCCCACAACCACAATGGTCATCGTCATGGAGGACATAACCACAATGGCCATAAACACCGCAATGGAAATGGCAATGGGAAGGATCTGAGTGAAGTGACATGCTTCAAGTGTAACAAGACAGGGCATTATGCAACTACTTGCCCCGAAAAGATGAAGAATGGGAATGGTAATGGAAACGGCAACGGACACAACCATGGCAATGGTAATGGAAATGGGAAGAAGCCGAATCTGTTCGTCAAAGCCACAGTGAATCATGTCTCCGTGGAGGATGCTCGTGAGGCACCTGACTCCGTGATTGGTAAGTTCAAGCTTAACTCCACCCCTGTAGTTGTTCTTTTTGATACTGGTGCATCGCATTCATTCATATCAAGGGTATTTGTGGATAGAGGAAAAATACCTATGGAGACTATTAGCAATCCCCTAAGGGTAAGTTCTCCTGGAGGAGAAATAGTGGCAAACTCTGGATGCCGTGGGTTAGAACTAAGAATTGGGGCACACATCTTTCCCACCAGCCTAGTCGTTCTGGAGTCACAAGGCTTAGACATGATTTTGGGCATGAACTGGATGACCGAATACGAGGGACTCATAGATTGTGCCAAAAGGACTATCGCACTCACGACTCCGGATAAGAAAAGGATCCGCTTTAAGTCAGCTTTCGCACTCAAAGGAAGTATGGTGAACTCGCTTAAGGGGGTTAGCTTGGAGGATGTGCCAATTGTGAAGGAGTATCCAGATGTGTTTTCGGAAGAGTTGCCAGGGATGCCTCATGACCGAGATATCGAGTTTCTCATTGACTTGATGCCTGGTACTAGACCGATAGCAAAAAGACCATACAAGATGGATGTGGATGAGTTGAAGGAACTTAAGAAACAGCTTAGAGAGCAATTGGACAAAGGCTTCATCCAACCAAGCGCGTCATCTTGGGGAGCGCCTGTCTTATTCGTGGAGAAGAAGGATAAAACCAAGAGACTAGTCGTGGACTACCGGTCGTTGAATGAAGTGACAATCAAGAATAAGTATCCTCTACCCAATATCAACGACCTGTTCGATCAATTAAAGGGAGCTAGTGTATTCTCTAAGATTGATCTCCTATAAGGTTATTTCCAGCTAAAAATCTGGGAACAGGATGTACCCAAGACAGCCTTCACCACGAGATACGGATTGTATGAATACACCGTGATGTCGTTTGTCTTAACTAATGCCCCAGCATACTTCATGACTATGATGAACAAGGTATTCATGGAGTACTTGGATAAGTTTATTGTGGTATTCATTGATGACATACTCATATACTCCAAGGACGAGAAGGAACATGAGCGGCATCTGCGCCTGATCATGGAAAAGTTAAGGGAACACAAGTTGTATGCCAAGTTTAGCAAATGTGAGTTCTAGTTGAAAGAAGTAGGATTTCTTGGTCATATTGTGTCTGCTAAAGGAGTTATCGTGGACCCAAGTAAGGTAGCTTCCGTGACAGAATGGGAGTCTCCTAAGAATGTGGGTGATATTAGGAGTTTCCTGGGCCTTGCGGGATATTACCGAAGGTTCATTGAAAACTTTTCCAAGATAGCAAAGCCTATGACAGAGTTGCTGAAGAAAGAGAAGAAGTTCCAATGGACCAAGGCTTGTGAAGCAAGTTTTCAAGAATTAAAGAAGCGCCTAGTAACAGCACTAGTTTTGTGTCTCCCTGATATCCAAAAGGATTTCCAAGTCTATTGCGACACTTCTCGACAAGGACTTGGTAGTGTACTGATGCAAGATGGAAAAGTAGTGTCTTACGCCTCTCGGCAACTTAAGAACCATGAGAATAACTACCCCACGCACGATTTGGAACTAGCATCAGTTGTGCATGCACTGAAGGTATGGAGACATTACCTCATGGGCAAACATTGTGATGTGTTCATGGATCACAAAAGCCTTAAATACATCTTCACTCAAAAGGAATTAAATATGAGGCAAAGGAGATGGCTTGAGCTCATCAAGGACTATGACTTGGACCTGCAGTACCATCCTGGAAAGGCCAACGTTGTGGCTGATGCCTTAAGCCGGAAAGTCTATGTAAATGGACTTACTGTGGGAGAACTTCCAAATGATTTGTGTGAACAATTCAAGGATCTTAGGTTGGAAATAGTTCCGGAGGGATACTTAGCAACTATGGAGATAGTACCAACGCTTCTGGACCAAATCAAAGAAGCCCAGAAGGGGGACAAAGAGTTGGAAGAGATAAGAGCTAATATAAGCAAGGGTAAAGAAAAAGGGTTTCATACGGATGAACAAGGAATACTTTGGTATGAGAAGCGATTGTGCGTTCCCGATGATCCCACTATCAGGAAGGTAATTCTTCAGGAAGCTCACGATTCGCCTTACTCAATTCATCCTGGTAATACAAAGTGTACATGGATGTGAAAGATAGATTCTGGTGTAATAACTTGAAAATAGAAATTGCTGAATACATCTCCTTGTGTGACGTATGCAACAAAGTCAAGGCCGAACATCAAAAACCAGCAGGACTGCTGCAGCCATTACCTGTGCCCGATTGGAAGTGGGACAAGGTAGGCATGGATTTTATCATAGGACTACCCTGGACTCGATCTGGGTATGACTCCATCTGGGTAGTGGTCGACCACTTCACAAAGGTGGCCCACTTTATTCCCGTAAAGACCACCTATACGAGTGCTAAACTTGCTAAGATTTATATGTCAAGGATCGTAAGTCTTCATGGTGTACCCAAGGGGATTATCTCTGATAGAGGTACCCAATTCACCTCAAAGTTTTGGCGACAGTTACACGAGTCTCTAGGGACACGACTGGAGTTTAGTACTGCTTTCCACCCGCAAACAGATGGGAAAACAGAAAGAGTTAATAAGATCTTGGAGGACATGTTAAGAGCCTATGCGCTAGACTATGGGTCTAGTTGGGATGATAATTTGCCATATGCGGAATTCTCATACAATAACAGTTACCAAACTAGTATCAAGATGGCTCCATTTGAAGTTCTATATGGCAGAAAGTGTAGAACTCCGCTCCTATGGAGTGGAGTTGGAGAACGGAGTTTGTTTGGACCTGAACTGATCAAGGATGCTGAAGAAAAGGTGAGACAGATTCAAGACAGGTTAAAAATAGCCCAATCCAGGCAAAAGAGTTATGCTGATTTCAAGCGTAGGGATGTGACCTATGAAGTGGGAGACCGTGCGTATCTCCGAGTTTCGCCACTACGAGGAGTTAAGAGGTTTGGAATCAAGGGTAAGTTAGCACCCCGATTCATAGGGCCCTACAAAATCTTGGGTCGTAGAGGGGAAGTTGCCTATCAGTTGGAATTTCCTGAAGTGTTAACAGTTCATGATGTTTTCCATGTGTCGCAACTAAAGAAGTGTCACCCGGAAATGGCTGAAACCCCACTAAAGGATACAGTTCCGTTGGACGAGGTTCAACTAGAAAACGATCTCACCTATGAGGAAAAACCCACCAGGATTCTGGAAACAGCTGAGAGAATTACTCGTACCAAGACTATCAGGTTTTGCAAAGTTCAATGGAATCACCATTCCGAGGAAGAGGCCAAGTGGGAACGTGAAGAAGAGCTGAACAAAGAACACCCAGACCTATTTGCTAGCCAACCTGAATCTCGGGGACGAGATTCTTCTTAAGGAGGGTAGGTTTGTAACATCCCAAACTTTGCAATTACAGATGTTACTAGAAGCATGCATCATATCCTTGCATCATGGCATCATAATAAAAACTGCATCAGATATTTTCCTAAATCCTATAGTCATATAAAGACTAAAGGGGTTAAACAATATCAATCCTCCTAAACCTTTGCAAAAGTGTTATTTTTATAACCTCTTTCTAATCCTCTTCTTTTTACAAAATTTTAGAGACAAATTTCATTTAATTCGGAGTCCGTTTGCAAAAGTTATGCGACTTTTGGTGAAACAGAAATAAATAAAAAGAATACAAAGAGAGAGAGAGAGACCTAGCCTAACGGGCCGGCTAAACCAGCCCGCGACCTAACTACCGCCGCGCCTGGAAGAGTGGGCAACGCACAGCGCGTGGGCCGGCCCAACTCCGCCCTCCCGGCCCGCAGCCGCCGATAGACAGGCCCCACCCGTCATCCCTCTCCCCCGTCGAGTCCAGGCCGGACACGGATGCCACCGCGTCGGCACCAACCACCTCCGGCCGAATCGGAGCGAACTCCGCAGCCCCCGCGCCAAGCAAGACCCCCTATTTAAAACCCCTCGGCACGCCTCCCAAAACCCTAATTTTTTTCTGCCGTTTGCCACCGGGCTGCCGCCATATAGCTCGGAGCGAATCTCGCCGGAGCCGCCGCCGCCGAGCTCGCCGGACCCGGTTCGGGACCGCCCCTCCCCCTTCTTTCTTCCTCTCTGCCTTCCCCCTTTAGTTCCACTCCGATTCATGCCTTTTTCCCCTTGAGCACAGGCCCGTGCTGTCCCCAATTTGTCGCCGGAGTCTCGCCGGAGACGGGAGGGATCGGCGGAGCTTCACCGCAAACCAAGGGCACGAGCACCGTCGCCGACTGTGCAGGGAGCTCCGCGAGGAGGAGCTGCACCTCGTCATACCCGCCGCCGCCTCGGAGGAGCACTGCCGACCACCGCCGAGCGTCGCCGCCGATGTGCTGCCACCATTTGTCATTGTCAAATCCCGCCGCCGTGGTAAGTCCCTCCGTCCCCATCCGTTAGATCGCGATCCAGCGGTGTAGATCGGCCCGTCCCACCGAATCGGTATCGGCCAACCGCGTCACGCCGCGTGGCCCGCCCACGTCAGCGCCGCGTCAGCATCGCGTGCGCCCCCACTGGACCAATTCCGAGCCGCCACCTGGCGCTGCACAGCTGGCCACCGTCCTGTTTTCTTTTAAATAGGCAGAAAACACTTTAATCTTGTAAAATTCATAGTAATTCGAGTTTTTGTCCAAAAATTGCGTATAATATACTATTGGATTCGTAAAATTGAGTAGAACACAGATCTACAACAATATTGCTGTTTTACTACAGCAATCTTGCTATAGGATTTAAAGTTTAGATTAGAGTATTTTAATTCAAGAAAATTATCCGTAGATCCGTTATAGTTGATTCTTGTTGCGTTGGCTTTGATTCTACGAGACCTTTTGTAGAAAATTGTTATAACTTGCTTAGAGTGTTCAGATCTATCTCGAGGTAGATCGGAGTTGTAGATCTAGTTTTGAGCTTGTTTATTTAGGGTTTTATCCAAAATACTTAAAACCTGTGGGGAACCGATTCTAATGACATCCCCAACTCAACAACACCCCTGAATAAAACCCTTGGTCAAATTGAATCCATCCTTGCATATTACCTTGTTGCATGCATGCATATTCGACTTCGTGACTTTGTTTTGTGCAAATTGTGATGGGGTCCATGTTTGTTTCGTTAGATTGCTCGGAGTGCGCTGAGGAGTACTGTTGTGTAGAGTGCTGCTCGGATCAAGGCAAGTTACACCACTTGTTCATGTTTATGTCCCAGTTTTGACTATGCATGTTTTACTCTTCAAATTCTGTAGTATGCATATGTAGGATTTTGGTCGATTTTCTTAGTACTATTTTGCAAGTGCGGTTTTGTAGTATGCCATGAGTAGCTCTATGCTAGGATTTTCCATCCCAATAGGTTATCCTGTTTTTCTAAGTTATGCTTGCTATGCTATATACTTATATATATCAAGTACCGTTGGGAGGGTTCGAAAGACTCAAGAATTTTCTAAGTATGAGAGCTCTCTCGAGCGAAATTTTCTTCTCAAAACCCCCTTCAAAATAAAACTAAGTTTTCCTTCTGGGTGGAATGGTTGTCGGGTCAATGAGTGGATGATTGGTGGAGGGCGGCCGCCCAGGAATCAAAGAAGTCTGCCATGCCTTAGAATTCAGAAGCTTCCAGTGCAACCACAATACATATGGGCTCTGTCTTGGCTTAGTGCTTAGTGGGAAACCTCACCGGGGTACCAACATTTGGAGGTTCTTGTCACGGTTGGATCCAGCTGGTAGAGGGGCTACTAAGGGAAGGCTTCGCCATGGTCTTGTCTGTAAAAGGACTTGATCGTGGATTGTGGGGAAAGTGCACAACCTCTCGAGAGTATTGCAATCTGATCGATCAGCCGTGTTCACGGAAACAGAACAACCTTAAGCATCTGAAGGATGGAGCCTCTGAAAGATCTTCCTCTCTCTTTTCCAAACTTAACGTTTTATAAACCCCAAGGCGTGAGTAATATCGCCATTGGGTGGGATTTTGGGAACTTGGTGCGTGATATCCAAGTGCTAGGTTGATTGGGCACTTGGTGAGTAATATCCACATGTTCCATGCGATGCTATACTACTTATCAAAGTTTACAAAGTAGGGAAATCTCTTCCTCTTTTCTCTTACATTGAGAAAATTGGCTTTATGCAAATGAACCCTAGAGCCTACTCTTAGCCTTGCATGTAGAGATAGACTCACTCTTTCCTTGGTGTAATTTGCCAATACATTCAAAGTATTGACCCAACTTGTTGGCTGCATGTCTTATGTGTAGAATCCGAAGACTGAAAGGTGCGTAGGGATCGCGGGTCTTCACGCAACTAGCCTGAGGCGTTGAATGGACTCAAGTTCTATTTAGTTTCCGCTGTTCTATTTTGAGCTAGCTATAAGCTATGCAAGTTGTAATAAACATACTCTGGATTATTCGTGTAATAATGACTTGTGTTTTACATGATATTCATCGACTGTAAAGTGCTAGCTATTGATCCAGGGACTAGCATGTTAATCACAGGGACTTAGAATCCTTAACAATCCGAGGTCGCAACATGCACAAACCTCAAAACACACTTCTCAATAATTCTAGAATGTTCTTCATCATTTCTCTATAGCATGGAGGGTATTAGGTAACTAATACGTTGATTACTACATGATATAAATTACAAGAACCAAATACACAATGTATATTCTATGGACATGGCTCAAAATTATAATTATTTTTTGAGCTTCACCTATTATAATTTTATATAAAAAATGATATGTCACACTTCTATTATATGATTTTCACGTACTATTAGTATTTATCAGAGTTGCGCGAGCTGGCTTGAGGATTGACATCCTTCTATTTCAACATGTGGGTTCAAATACTTCGCGTGCGAGAAATGTGATTCTATCAGGCATGCTATCTAGCGAGGGTGAAATGTGGCTTCACTACCTGTCCTCGATCTAGTTGTGCATTGTATAAGACCGACAAGGGAACACGCAAAATTAACACCTCTCATTCAAAGAGCCTCCCATCTTTGCCATCTCCATCGATCCCCATTCGAACGCTGGATAGCAGCATTTTGGATCATCTCGAGCGCACACTTCCTAAATTTTCCTAGCCATTTTTCGCCCGCTGCATCGGTTCATGAAGGCCTCCGTCTCTCTCCTCCAAAAAACCCCAACAATCATATTTGAATCCGCCCTCGCCCCTAGTCCATCCGGACACAATGGCAGATTCGATGCACAAGATTCGATACGGTGGCTAGAGAAAGTTCAGCGACAACGCCTTCGGAGAAATATCTATGTGTATGGACAGTACTAGTGTCGTCGGGCTGGTCGTGTGCTCCAAGGAGTTGTGCCACCAAGTCGCCAGCGGTAAAGGTAGCAGATGACCCAATGATGGCTGTGGGACATTGGTCGCCTTCCACTACTTCCTCAACCACAAGATGGCATGCCCAAACGGCCCGTGCAACTGCACTGAGCCTGACCGTGAGTTCATCGCCCCACCCACAACGCTCCTCGCTCACCTTGAAAAAGTCCACTCGATGGAAGTGCATAGTTTCCACTACAGCGAGGAACACAGGTACATCTCTCAGCCTTTGCTGGCACCTGGGTCATGGAGAGTAGAGATCGTCATATCTAGGGACGATGGTATGGTGTTCGCCGTGCGATTTGACATCCTCGACTATGGCCTCGCTCTATCCCTCCAGTGCGTCAGGTCGGCGGCATGCTTGTTTACGCGGTACATGGTTGAGTTGCACTTTTATAAACCTTCAATGATGAGAGAGGACCTAGAAGAGTTCGTTGAAGATACCTTGTTTTTCAAGCCGAAGAGTAATGTGTCACCGGCCACCATCAAGATTACTGAAGATTTACGGAATTTACTAATAAAGAAACATGATAGGTTCACACTGGATTACACATTTTGCATCTAGAAGGTGGGAAATGGAAAATATGACTGTCTTGATTTTGATGATGATCTAGCATTTCCTTTAAACATGGCTCTGTACTGGTAGCTATGACTACTTGCTTAGATTAAGTTACTTTTCCTTTGAAACATGGCCTTGCACATGTACTTCGTACGTACTATGTATGTTTTATTGCAGTAGGTTCGTTAGTCATATTTACTAGATCATTTTTTCCTTATGATATTTAGCATGCTGCAATTTAGTACCCTAACTCTTACTTCCTTTAGAAATTCCAGGTACATCTCTCAGCCGATGTCGGTACCGCGCTCATCAAGACTAGAGAACATCAGACCTGGGGACGATGGTACGGTGTTCGCTGTACTATTTGACATGCACGAGTCAGGCGACATCATTGTATCGGTCGTGTGCGTTAGGCCGGATGGGTGCTCGTCGCCCTTGTACAATGTGCAGTTCACCGTCTATCACCCGCAACATAGCCGGGGTTTTGGGAGGGTAGAATGCGTAATTCCTTCACTCCTAGGAGCAGGGCGTTGTCTGGCATCATGCAGAAGGAAAAGCATTGCATATTGGTGCACCATGAAACATCTCAGATTACTACCCGGGGCCTACATTTCCCAATATGCATCCATCGCGAGGGAGACTTTCCAATTGACCATTCTGCTACTTCAGAATTTTTTATCCCACTTTCACTAGATACGATGGACTTACATGTATTGGAGGTTGGATTTTGAATGCAGAGTAGTACTAGTTCTTGTACTTCGGAGTATTTTGTACTATATAATGTAGTACTTGTTTAGGTCAAGGACATGAGATGGTCTTGCTTTGCCTTTATTCTGTCACTGCTATTACTAGAGTAATTTGTCAAACTAATAGTGATCTACTATTACTTGTTTAGATCAAGTGCAATAGTTTTTCTTGCTTTTCTTTTGAAAGTTAACATTGTCACAATTATCTAGACGAGTCTTGGGCATTTTGGGTTGCATATGGGGGTCACACAGGCATTAACATTAGGAGGAGGTATTCACACAAAAACAGACTTGATCGTCAGTTTTTCTTGCTCCAATGATCGAGTCTGTTTTTTGAGCTGGAACAAGAACTGATTAGCTCTGTACTGCTATTGAATTTCAAGTAGGAAAGCTACTGAATCTCTCAAATGTTCTGTAGTTGCTATTACTAAAACATTTTTTTGGAACTAATACTAATGTATTGGTACTTGTTTAAATCACGGGCAGTAGATAGTCTTGCTTTTATTTTGAAACATGGCCTTGTCGCAATCTAGATGAGACTTGGGAATTTTGGGGTGCATATGGGGGTTAGACACGCATTGGTGTGAGAGGAAGGTACTCAAAGCTGACTTGATTATCAGTTTTCCTTGCTCCAATGGTCGAGTGTGTTTGGAGAAAAGGGCAAACTGACCACGCTACAAGGTTTTTAGAGATGGAGCAAGAATTGGTTCTCTCTGTACTACTATTGTATTTCAGCGTCTGTATTGCTGAATCGGTCACTTTGAAATGCTGCTGAATTGGTCAAGTGATGTTGAATATGAACTGTGAATCCGTTGATAATTTTTCTATCTTATTATGTACTACTGAAGTTTTAGATGAATATATACCAAAAAGAATTATCACCTTTTCCCCTCCCTCTCTATGGTATTTGTTTTGAATCCGGCCGAGCCGCATCACAATGCAATTTTTATTAACCAGGAGAAGAAATCTAGCTCATTCGGCTGCTCTTTATCCTAGAACATTTTAATTTGGTCTTTTAGAGGTTAGGGGATTGTTGGCCATAGCCCAGTGAAATTTGAGAAAAGATCCCATGGAGCATAGCCGGGAACATATTAATTCAACATTTTAGGGGTCAGGGGACTGCTGAGCATAACCTAGTAAAATTTGAGAAAGAAGCCCATGGAGCATAGCATATGGATTATAACCCATGTAGAGCAACCTATGTAGAATAGCCGAACACTTTTTAATTTGGCCTTTTGAGCATTGCCCCTCCCACCTCCCAAAATAAATAAAAACTATGCCTACCCATGTTTTAAAGAAAATAGTCCATTATGTGGCACTTAATAAATTGAGATGCCAAGAGCGCTGCCCTTTTATATTTTAAAAGAGATAAACATAGACACACAACATATTTTAAGAAGACTAATACATAATTTGTAGTGCTAATAAAAGTTTAATGATATTTTTTCTATAAATATCTTTGTTGTAGTGGCAACGCACTCAATTTACGTTTATTTGATTTGAAGGTCTTTTGTTCCAATCGCCTGTGTGTGCATATATATATAAATATATATATATATATCTTGGGTTTAAAAAAATTCTTCTAGCAATATCACATTACAGAGAGGATGACATCACGGTCCCACCAGCCTGTAGCATCCCTTGAGTTGTTTTTGAGGGTGGGTTTGAAAAAAAAGTTTAAATACTTGTACAGAGAGGCTGGTATGGAGGACCCATTAGACACAACATACAAGGATGCATCAGGGACCCACAAGCCACAACATACCAGAGAGGCTGACATAGGGGCCCTAGGAGTAAGACCATATATGGGCACCATGGTCGACGTGGCCAAAAAAATTCCATCATACACACCTTGCACCTACTAAGAAGCTGACATGTTGGACCCAGCAGACCCAAGTATAGCCCATGAAATTAGCCTATCAGCCCCAAGCATAGCCCAAAACCTTCTAATTCGGCATTTTTGTTGTCTTGTGGCCACCGATCATAGCCCATTCAATTTAGGAGTGAGCCCATGGAATATATCCCATGAAGAATAGGGCATATGCCCCTAGTTATCCTAGAATCTTTTTAATTCGGCCTTTATGAGCATTTTTTGTACTCTGAGGCTGACATCTAGGATCCGAAAAACAGTCCAATATACACACGTTTCTTTCAAATAGAGGCTGTCATATGGGACCCAACATAGACATGTTTCCTACATAGAGGAGGTTGACATCTGGGACCCAGCAAGTTGCCAAGGTCAAAACAGCGGACATGGCCAAAAAAGTCTGTCATACGCACGTTTCATTTATAGAGAGGCTGATATGGTCAAAACAGTGGACGGGGCCAAAAAAAGTCCATCATACGCATGTTTCATTTACAGAGAGGTTGATATGTGGGACCCAGTAGCGCGACCTTATACATATGCTGCATCGAGCAACATTGCCAGTTCGAAAGAGGGAGTCGCAAGCGATAAAAATGTTTAGCATGCACACGTTTCTTGTAATGAGAGGCTGAAATGGGGGATCCAGCAGCGTGACCAAATGGTAGACTCATCGCGCAACGCTGTCTAGTTTGGAACATGGTAGTTCTAGAGAAGAAAAAAAATCCATCATGCCCATAATTCTTCTAATGAGAGACTAAAATAAGGGACCCACCAGCGTGAATAAACAACTAATGCAGCAAGCAACTATATAAAGTTCAGAACACGAAGGCGCAACCAAGGGCAAAAAATCCATCATACACATGTTCCTTCTAATGAGAGGATGACATGTGGGGCCCATCAGCGTGATTCAACGGTTGATGCATCGAGCAGCGCTATCAAGTTTGAAACAGGATAGCATGAGCAAAGGAAAAAATTCCATCATACACATGTTTCTTCTAATGAGAGGATGACATGTGGGTCCCAACAACCTGATTCAATGGTACATGTATCGAGCAATGCTATCAAGTTCAAAACACGGTACCGCGAGGGGAAGTAAAAAAATTCATCATACACACTATTCTTGTAATGAGAGGATGACATGCGGGACCCGGCAGCCTGACAAAACGACAGACGCATCGAGCAACATTATCGAGTTCAAATTAGGGAGGTGTGGCCGAATAATATGGTCCTCTAGAGACACTGACATCTAGGACCCACACGCCTCAAAATACTTTGGCGAGTCAACATCGTGTGAAGAACCAAAAATCTTGCTTCTACCAAGCGTCGGATGAGCTTCCTCCATGTTTTAGCGGTTTCTTCGTAGTATAGGGCCGCGAAACCGGGAAAAAAGTTTCCCATTGGCAACGGCCGAGCCGAGATATTCGTCGAAGAAGATGCACCTTCTACGATGACCGACGGGCCAAGTAGTTGCGGATGTACACTTTTCTTGTAATGTCTTTCTTCACATCGGTGATAGAAGGTGCACCCAATTATTTCTTTAGGATATTATATGAAGATGCATTTTTCCTCTTTGGGTTTGAGCTTATCAGGTTGAAGTTTCTTCACATAAGTATCACAACCCCTAAACTTTTTGAAATGACAGCTTAGGTTTGTGACCAAACCATAATTCACACGGTGTTGTTTCAATGGATTTTGATGGTGCCCAATTTAAAGTGAATGCGGCTGTCTCTAGTGCATGACCCCAAAATGAAAGTGGCAAATTGATAAGGGACATTGTAGATCGTACTATATCTACTAAAGTTTGATTACGACGTTCAAATACACCATTACGTTGTGGTGTTCTGACGGGGGTGAGTTGCGAAATAATTCCACATTGTCTCATGTGTGTGCCAAACTCGTAACTAAGATACTCTCCTCCATGATCTGATTGTAGAAATTTGATATTTCTATTACAATGATTTTCTACTACACTCTGAAATTCTTTAAACTTTTCCAGTGTTTCATATTTGTGTTTCATTAAGTAAATATACTCGTATCTACTCAAATCATCTGTGAAAGTCATAAAATAACGATATCCACCGCGTGCCGACACACTCATTGGACCACATACATAGGTATGTATTATTTCCAATAAGTCGGTTGCCCGCCCCATTGTTCCGTAAAACGGGGTTCTAATCATCTTGCCCATAAGGCATGGTTCAGATGTCTCAAATGATTCATAATAAAGTGATTCTAGCCGTCCATCAGAATGGATCTTCTTCATGCATTTAACAACAATATGAGCTAAACGGTAATGCCACATATATGCAGCTATATGATCATTCATATTGATTCTTTTGGCATTCATATTATGAATATGTGCACTACTACTATCAAGATTACGAATAAATAAACCATTCTTCTTTCTTGCATGACCATAAAACATATTATTCATATAAAAGGAACAATCATTGTTCTTAGATGCAAATGAATAACTGTCTTGCATTAAACAAGATCTAGATATAATTTTCATGCTCAATGCATGCACCAGATAACCCTTATTTAGGTTTATTATCAATCCTGATGGTAGATGAAGAGGCAACATCCCAATGGAGACCACATCCACCTTTGATCTATTGCTGACGCGCATCATCACTTCATCCTTGGCTAGTTGTCGACTATTCCTTTATTAGCAACCGAACTAGTATCAAATACCAAGGTGCTACTTTGACTACTAGTAAGGTACACATCAATAACATATATATCACATATACCTTTTTTCATGTTCCTAGCACTACGACATGCTGGTGGTGGTTGTGCAGAAGATCTTGAGCAGGGCTTCCCCTAAGCATCGTGCTCATGGCAATGGACAAGCTAGCAAGGCGAGAACATGCCAACCAAAGGGCATATGAGAGGAGAGGGAATGAGTGTGAGAGAGGGGGTCTCCACCACCTCCTTTTATAGGGAGAGGGGCGCAGACCCTCCCCATGTACGGCAGCCAAGAGGGTGCCCCCACCTCTTCCCTCTTGATTACTAGTGGAGTCCCCACTCACACATAATCAAAGGTCACTTCCTCCCATTAATTTTCCACTAAAAATTAAAGGTCTTTCCATTCAAGCACTTTAATTCATTTGGTTTAATGACACTCAATTTAATGAACAATTCATTTAATGAGTACTTGATTTAATGAAGACATTAACAATTAATTCCCTTGCAATATTTCGATACACCGAAACTATTTCGGCAGTTTTATCAAAACAGTTTCTACAATGTCTAGTATTTTCTCATGTGTTCCGTATCCACTCAAATGAGCCAAGAGCCTTAAGTGTGTCACCCTATGGGTTTGTGAACTAAGTGGACATGATCGAGACTCTCTTCGATCAATAATCATTAGCGGGATTTGGAGGTCCATAACAACTCCCACTTACTCAACGATGAACTAGTGATCGCATGGACCTTTTCTCGCGATATTTTTCTTCCAAGATATAATCATTTGGTATCAACCATACCTAGTTTGATCTTGCTACCGACAAATACTCTTTTCTCATTCTCGTGATATAACATTCTTAGTGATCTCATTACTTGCTTGCAACATATGTCAATGTGATATCACCGAGAGGACCCTAAGTATATCTCTCCGTCATCAGGATGGACAAATCCCGCTCTTGATCCACGAGCCTAAACTAACACTTTCCAAGTACCTAACTGAAGGGTTCCGTACCAAAAAAAATTCTAACTATGCAAACACTAATACTAGGATCTATACTATGCAGACATAAGTAACGGAAAGAGAGAGACGGTATTCATACCCTTGAAGACCTAGGCACACCTTATGCAGGAAGGCGTAGGTTGATGAAGCTGAGCAGCTCCTAGCACCCCAAGTGTAGTGCCTCTGAAGTACTATACACGTCCGGTGTAGGCGACATCTCCTAGGCTCCGATCCATCTGAGCAGCGGAAGAAGAAGATGGTGGATCGAAGATCACATGATGGTAGTGTGAAAGTGGAGAACTCACAACCCGAGAGGTCCTCTCCAATATTACAGAGAAGTCCTCGATGGAAGTGAGAGAGAATGGGAGAATGGGATGATTCCAAAGGGGGAGGGGGTGGCCCCTATATATAGTGGGACGAGAGGGTGCACCCCCCAAGGGGCAGGCGGTGTGGGACTAATGCCCACACCCGCCAGCCACGAAGGGGTAGCCACCAGCCCTAGGTGGGCCCCACTTGGGCAGCCCACTAAGCCTTGGCCGGCTGACCCTCCTCCCTAGGCGCCTTGCCCCTTTGGGCCTCCCCTCCGGGTGAGGCCCAATAGCAATTGGTTGCCTTCAAAAATAAAATAAAAAATATATATTTTAATATTAATTCTCCAATTAACATAAAACACATATATTTTTATATTCCTTCACTCCGGAACAACTTCTATACCCCTTCCGATCTACATCGGATGTTACCCGGAACTATTCCGATTTCTCTCTCTCTATTTCTCCTATGATACCGCATCTTCCCTAAGCGTCCCCACCCTTAAGCGTGACATCCTTTGGTTCAGAAACACTCCGGACATGATTCAGACCTCTCTCATATCAATGATCCTCAAAGGGACCTAGATGGCCATGTTGACCCTCGTGCGTTTCACAAATCTTATCGCTTGAACCGTAAACGGCATTTCCCATTTGGAGACTTGATCTTCGGTATCTCTATACCTTAGTTTGGTCTCATTGCTGATGAACTTGTTTACTCGTTCCCATGTGGTTGCATTCCGTGACCAAGTCACACGCTTGCAAGCTTTCTTAATGCAACTTCACTGAGATGGCCACATGTATCTCCATTACATGGATTGACAAATCCTGGTCTTGAGATGCACTCATCTACGCGTCCCTTTTGAAAACTTGAGTAGCACCTTTTTGATCACCCTGTCATGATATCATGCTTGATACCATCAAAGCTTCCTCCAGAATGGTGATTTGCATTATCTCACAGTCTAAGGATCACGTTGCGAGGTTTTTTGTGTTAATCATCAATGGTGAACTTTGTAACTAGGTCTCATTAAGATATAATTGTCGGATGTTTGTCTACCACATCATTCATCGATTGACATGATCTCATTGTCAATCAGCATAAGTGCCCATGATCTTGAAACCCATATCATCTTCGTGACCAATGAACTACTTCACTTGAGATAACTAGAGACATAGTTTGTTTACATACCACACAAGTATTAACGTTTCGTATTAATATAGTTATAGCATAGTATGAAACATATTATGAACATATAAGAGATATATCAAACAATACACTTTATTATTTTCCTCTAGGGCATATCTCCTTCAGTATCCCACTTGCACTAGAGTACAAATAGACCTAGTTTACAATAGGAAGGAACCTAACACCGATGGCATCTCGGTGTTGATTGTGCTTCACTTGTAGGAGAGCTTTAGTCAAAGGATCTTCCATATTTAAATCTGTATGTACTTTGCAAATATTGATTTCACCCTCATCAACATTCTGTCGGATGACGTGAAACTGAAGATTGATGTGTTTGTCCATGGAATGAGTCCTTGGTTCCTTTGTGTTTTTAATAGCTCCCGTGTTATCACAATAGATCGACATGGGGTCTTGTGCACTTGGAATGACTCCTAGTTCAATGATGAAATTCCTTAGCCAAACATCTTCATTCGTTGCATCAGTTGCAACAATGTATTCGGACTCCATTGAAGACTGTGCCACCACCAGCTGCTTCTTGCTCTTCCAGCTTACTGCCCCACCATTCACTAGAAACAAAAATCCTACCTAAGACTTCGAGTCATCAAGATTTGAGTTCCATCTCGCATCCACGTAACATGTTACGTTTAGAAGTTCACCACTTCCTCCATAGACTAGGAACATATCCTTCGTTCTCTTGAGATACTTTAGGATATTCTTCACAGTTGTCCAGTGATCTGATCCTGCATTACTTTGGTATCAACTCATCAAACTAAGAGCCAATGCCACATCAGGTCGAGTACTTAGCATTTCATACATGATAGATCCTTTAGTGTGCTATTCTTCATCATTGGCACAAAACGCCTTTTGGCATCTTCCATTTTGATCCTCTTCAAAATCTTTTCGATGTAAGTACTTTGACTTAATGCAATTAGGCACCTTGATCTATCTCTATATATCTTGATTCCTAATATGTATGTAGCTTAACCTAAGTCCATGGAAAATTGACTACTCAAATATGCTTTCATGCTTTTCATAAGTTCCACATCGTTTCCCATGAGTAATATCTCGTCCACATATACTACTAGGAAAACTACTGAGCTCCCACTCGCTTTCTTGTAAACACAGAACTCTTGTTGATTTTGGATGAATCCAAAACTCTTGATCACTTGATCAAAACGTCGGTTCCAAATCCAAGATGCTTGCTTCAATCCATAAATGGATAGCTAAAGTTTGCACACCTTTCCAGCATCCTTAGAATCAACAAAACCTTCCGATTGTATCATATACAACTCTTCATCAATGTATCCATTGAGGAACGCGCTTTTGACATCCATCTGCCATATCTCATAGTTGAAATGAGCGGCAATTGCTAGTAAAATCTGGACAGCCTTAAGCATCACTACGGGAGAGAAAGTCTAATCGTAGTCAACTCCTTGAATTTGTCGAAACACCTTTGTGAATAGTCACATTACCATTCGCATCTGTCTTTTTCTTAAAGATCCATTTATTTCCATGGCCTTGCGGCCTTCTGGAAGATCTACCAAAGTCCAAACTTGGTTTTCTTACATGGATCCTATTTTGGATTTCATGGCTTCTAGCCATTTCTCGGAATCAGCACTATCCATAGCTTCTTCATAGTTTGCAGGTTCTTCTTGTTCATCTAGTATGTCAGACATCACAAGGCTACTGTACCAATCAGGAATGGTATGAACTCTTGTAGACTTGCGAACCGTACGGTTTTGATGTTGTCATTTTGATATCATCATTAGGCTCTTCTTCCATGTTGGAGAGCGGTTTCGGAAAAGCTTCTGTTGCGCTACTCAAAATTTGGAGAGAAGGATCAACAACTTCATCTAACTCAATTTTCCTTCCACTAACTCCTTTAGCGAGAAACTCCTTCTCAAGAAAGGTGCCGTTTTTCGTGACAAACGTTTTTTCCTTCAGCTTTGTTGTAGAAGGTAGACCCAAATGTTTCCCTTGGGTGTCCTATGAAGATACATTTTTCCTCCTTGGGTTCAAGTTTGTCAGGCTGCAGTTTCTTGATGTAAGCCTCACATCCCCAAACTTTCAGAAATGACAACTTTGGCTTCTTGCTATACCATATCTCATATGGGGTTGTCTCCACGGATTTGGACGGTGCTCATATTAAAATAAAACAGTGGTTTCTAACGCATATCCCCAGAACGACATAGACAAATAAGTCAAAGACATCATGGACCACACATTATCTAATAGAGTACGGTTACGTTGTTCCAACACACCATTACGTTGTGGTGTTCAAGCTGGCGTAAGATGTGGGATGATCCCACAGTCCTTCAGGTGCATGTTAAAACTCATAACTCAAATACTTGCCTTCCCGATCCGATCGAAGGTGCTTGATTTTATTGTTAAGTTCATTCTCTACTTCTTTCTGAAATTCCTTGAACTTTTCAAAGGTTTCAGATATGTGCTTCATTAAGTAGATATATCCATATCTGCTTAAGTCATTAGTAAAGGTAACAAAATAACGATAACCATTGCGTGTTGAGACGCTCATTGGTCCGCATACATCCGTATGTATGATTCCCCGTAGGTCTACAACTCTCTCCATTATACCGGAGAAGGGTGTCCTAGTCATCTTGCCCATAAGGCATGGCTCACGTGTATCGAGAGATTCGAAATCCAAAGATCCAAGAAGTCCATCTGAATGAAGCTTTTTCATGCGCTTTATGCCAATGTGACCAAGACAACAATGCCACATAAACATGGAATTATCATCATTGTGTTTACAATGTTTAGCATCAACACTATGGATGTGAGTATTGCACTCAAGATCCAGTAAGAATAAACCATTACACACGAGCTCATACACATAAAAAATATCATTCATATAAATAGAACAACCATTTGTTCCGGATTTAAATGAATAACGATCTTGCAACAAGCAATATCCACTCACTATTCATACTCAATGCGGGTACATAGTAGCATTTATTCAAAACTAAAATTAATCATGACAGCAGACGTAGAGGTAAAGTGGCAACGGCCACCACATAGACTCTCGATCCATTGCCAACGCGCATCATCACCTCGTCCTTCCTTAGGCGCCTTTTACTCTGCAGTACCTGCTGAGAGTTACAAATGTGAGCAAGAGAACTGGTATCAAATACCCAGGTGTTACTCATGGCGCTTGTAAGGAACACATCAATAACATGTATGTCACATATACCTTTCTCCTTGTGTAACATCCCAAAACTTTAATCAAGGTTATCAAGTTCAAATCACCCAATTTAGGGTTAACAAAAACTTTTATTACTAAAATGATTATGAATGCGTCTGTGTGTTGCATTAGTGTAGAATTGTTTGAAAATGCCATGCTTGATTGTTCTAAATGTTGTGAAGTGGTTTAAAGATGAATGCTACATCATCTAGGCCAATTACAAACAAAATCCAAAGAAAAATAAATCAAATATGAATAAAAAGATCAAATGGTCATTTTGACCAAAGTTAACCACTAGGCCACTTTGAGTGTTCCTAGAAGAAGATTTCAAACAGAAACTTTCTCAATTCTTTTCACCCCTTGCTAGACCAAGTAAAGATGTGTCAAGGCCCACCTTACAAACTTCCAAAAACATTTATCCACTCAATTTAAAGGACATTTTAAAATTGAATCAAGTGTATGTGTTAAGAACACACTTTTTCAAAAACACATCAAATGAATTCACCTTGACAATCCCAAGCAAACCTAGTCTCTCAAGGTTAATACAAGGTAACTCAAAAAGTTTGAATCAAAAATTCAAATTTAAATCTCATGCGGGCATTGTGTCGAACACTTGGTGATCACAGATTTAGCTACCAAACTTTTACTATTTTTGATCAATGCCTTGTCTACCATTTGTCGCCAAAACTTGTCCTTGGTCTCCCCCAGTCCCAACCAGCACCACTCCCCATTGCTGTTTGCGCCAGTGCCGAGCCACCCCGAGCACCCCCATGTCGGTCGACCATGGACCGTTCCCCCTGGACCGCCCTGCTCTCTCCCACCATGTCTAGGAGGTAGTCACCCATGCGCCGCCCCTCTCTGTCCCCTCCCTGAGCAATGATAGGCAGTGGACCACCGCAAAACAGCCGCGCCCAAAGCGTCTGCACCATGCCGAGCACGTGCCAGAGCTCCACGCCCGACCAGCATGCACACGCCGCATCTCGACCTCACCCCGCGCACACTGCTCCGCCATGACTCCAGCAGCCGCCCAGACATCCCCGTTCGCCGCCACTTGACCCGTAGCCACCGTGCGCCGCATCGAGCACCCGCTGTCTCCGCCCAGAGCGGGGACGCTCCTGACCAAATGCGACCGCCCCATGCCTCACCTTTAAGCCTGAGAGGATCGCCAGGAGACCGTGCACGTCCCCTACCTCCAGTCGCGCCGCTAGCTGCCTATAGCGTCGCCACCGACGAGCCGCGCCCATGTCGCTCGGTCCCTTCCTCAAGCTATGAAAGGAGGCCCTCTCCACCCCATTTCTGCACACCATCTCACTCCCCTCTCATCACTAATCCTCCCACACCATCCCTGGAGAAAGGCGAGCCTCAGTCCGCTGAAATTTCGTTGGAGTTTGCCGCTGCAGAGGAGAAGAGGCGATGTCGATTGGAGCCGCCCCAGGAGCTGCCGCTACCACGCCTCGAACCGCCGCCGTCTACCAGCTCGATCGCCCCCAACGCCACGTCTAGTTGGAGCCCTGGTGAGTCTCCACGTACCTCCACCTTGCCGCGTTAGGGTTCGTTCTCGCTGCAGCTATTCACCGGGGACGACGAACCACAACCGTTCGATGGTAGTCTAATCGCAGCGGTAAGATTGCCCTGTACCGCTTCGCGATGTGTTGCTGGCGCATGGGACCCCCATCTCAGTATCCCGCTGCTCCCGCGCAGTGCAGCTGGGCCAGCCCATTTCCGTTCCTGTGCTAGCCCGCAGATTCAAATTAGTATTTTCCTTTTTAAATTGAAATCCTATTATCTGCCTAGATTTAAAAATCCATTCAGAGAGTTTTACTTAACCAAAATGTATAATTAAAATTTTTCTAGAAAGGTAATTAAAATATCTATCCAACCCAGTTGGATTTAAATCATTTGGAGTTAGAGATAATCTACAGCAAAAATAACAAGACAGAGACTTTTCTACATTCAACCATTTTTCAAAAATCAACCATACTGGCTCTTGAGTTGATTCCAACTCTCAAAAATCACATTTGATGATACCTAACTGAATACGTAAACATATCTCGGTTTTCAAGCAGTGACATTGGACTAGTACCAAAAGAATGCTATTAGGGCATTTCTAGTCACTTTAAATCTATTAAATAATAATCTTAAACCTTATAAAATGTGACCAACCCTTTTAAATCACATTACCATGTATTAGAATATGTGGTGATGACATGTGTCCACATGATCCCATATTCTATTTGGAGAATATTATATCTTAATTAATTTCAATCAGTAGAAATTACTTTTCTTAAATAAACTAATTGAAACTAGTTCTTTAAATCTTGTGATGAGTGTGATGATACTAGATCATCAAGTGTGTGCCTTAGTGTGATAAATAGACTTAGTTAAGTATTGTTTGGTGATTGTGTACCCCGTATTCATTTATAGATGATAGTACCGACCAAGTCTACGAGGAGGAGGAGTTCTACCCTAGAGAAGATGAGGAGAATTTCAATCACTACACCAACCAAGGCAAGCTATTATTGGCAAGCTAGAATTATACAAGATGACCTAAGCAAGATGCAATAGGCATGCTTGGTTATACATTTTTATTTATACCCATCCTAAGTTTTACTTACAAGCTTTACTTTTTGCTTTACCAAAGTTTCTTTACTTTTAGTATTGCTTTATGAGATTTTGGAAAGATTGTATAGATAGCATAAAGAGTATATAACTAGGCCTATACTAGATATCATTATATGGCATGAGATTGAGATTAGCATCCCTCATTAGTGAACACTCTTAACTTAGTGGCTAGTGCTAAGCATAAAACTTGATCACTTTAGATGGGAATACTTGGTGAAAATGCTTATGAAAACCTTGGAATGATGAGTCATTCTATTGAGATGTTTTGACATGTGTTGAGAAACACAAATGGTTTATGATGATGAAAATGTCGAGGCATGAGCCTTAGCCCTTTATAAAAACTAATGGTTGGGTTCGGATGCGTTACCATTTCAATTTTACCGTACAACCACAATACCTGAATTGGGTAAGGCTTAGCTGGAAGTTTACATGCATTAGTATGGGTTCCCTTGCGGAAGAGGTTTGAGATGAGGCTACCTCTTGATGTTTTCCACCTATGCAGTGCCCTAGATGGCAGATGGCCATGGCTGGGAGGCCAAGCTCATAGGAGAGGTGCTTATACTAGAGTGTGTAAAGGAAAGGTTATGATTGATTATCCGCACACTAAGTATGATGATTCAAGGTTATCCCTGACGGATGTATCGAATTTTGTGGTGAAAGTGTACCACCTCTGTAGAGTGTCAAATTATTCGAATAGCCGCGTCCGCGGTCATGGACAGTTGGAGTGGCCATACTGTTCCGTCGTCAGATGTTTTCAAAATGACTTGTGAAATGAATTATGACTTTGACTTGACCACAACAGGGTTGTGACTATGAAAACTAAGTTTCCAACTTAAGTGATTTAGAACCTTATTTTAGCTTTCTTTGTTTCTGAACTCAGCTTAAATTAAAATCTAGCTTTTGCAAATAAACTTAGAGCTTAGCATTCCTACTAGAACTACCTTACTTGTTAGTGATACTTTGCGAGTACTTAAAGAGTACTCATGGCTTTGTCCCTGGCTATTCCCATGGCCAGACTATGAGGAGGACTACCAGGAGGAAGGACAGCAGGACAGATACGACAACTAGGATCATCTCCCATAGTCAGCATTGCCTATGACACTGAAGATCGAGCCTATCGCTACGCTTATATTTCCACTGCTTTTTTGTATTAAGACTGGATCATGAGATCTTTTATTTGTGTAAGACCTTATTATGGTTTGTAATGGATGATGTACTGTGATATCCAAATCCGTTATGTCTCACAAAAATGGTAATCCTGGGATTGCAATGTATGGCATAACAGGCATCTGGGATTAAAAATTCGGGTGTTGACACCTTGGCGGCTATCTTGCCGGCTTTCTTGTCTTTAAGGTACTTGGGGCAGTTGCGTTTCTAGTACCCATCCGCTTTGCAGTAGTAGCACATGGTGCCGGGCTTAGGGCTAGGCTTGGTAGACTTAGAGGTGTTGGCAAAGAACTTGCCATCCTTCTTAGGCTTCTTTCCCTTGCCTTTTCTCTTTTGCCCCAGCTTCTTAAAATTGGTGGTCTTATTGACCATCAACACATGTGCTCCTTCTTGATCTCTACCTCAGCAGTTTGTAGCATGGCGAACACTTTGGCAAGGGTCTTAGTCATCCCTTGCATGTTGTGGTTCATCACAAAGCTCTTGTAGCTAGGGGAAGCGAGTGCAGCACCCAATCGCGAGCTCCTCTAGAATTTTGCAATCCAGGGCGTTGAAACGCTTAATGTAGCCAGACATTTGGCTACATGCTCACTAATACTGTTGTGCTCTTCCATCTTGGCAGAGAAGAAGAGCTTGGAAGCATCATACCTCTGTGCCCGAGCCTGTGGTGCAAAGATAGCCTTGAGATCTTCAATGATCTCTAAAGCATTCATCTTCTCAAAACACTTTTGAAGCTCCAGCTCCATGGCATAGAGCGTTCCACTTTGGATGAGGGATAAATCATCCGCCTTGGACTACCAGACATTCTTTTTGTCCTAGGAGGCGGAATATGCAGGCTTAACTAGAAGCTCAGCCTTGATGACATAAGTCAACTTGTAGGGGACTAGGAGGATCCTAAGATTTCGCAACCATGCAATAAAGTTGGTTCCATCAGTTTTTAGCTTGTCCTTCTCGAGGAAAGTGCTAAGGTTGAAGGTCGGTGGACGATACATCTATAATGGATTTGCAAAGTGTTTAGACCATGTTCATAATAATGAGTTCAAGTTTTAAATTATACTAACATACTTAAAACAAAAAGAACTCCCACTTAAAACGAACATCCCTATATTCGTTTAGTGATCACATGACCCCAATCCAATACTCCACCCCCGATCGTCACGGTCGGCAAAGTAGTTTCAAAGGTGGACATTCCCTAATGTCGATCACATCAACCATGTGATTCATGCTCGACCTTTCGATCTCTTGTATCCCGAGGCCATGTCTACACATGCTAGGCTCGCTAGTTCTAACTTGTATGTATTTGCAGTGCAACATGGCTTACACCTACTGTATGCGAACATAGATATGTCTGACACCCGATCATCACGGCATGCCTCATGTCGGAGAACTTTCTTGGTGGTGAACACACAAGGGGAACACTACAACTGGAATTCGGTGATGGATTATCTTACTATGCTACCGTCAAATATACTATGATACTAGCATAATAAGATGCAAGAAGTAATACTTCATAAAGTAAAGTGTTATGACGTGGTTATAGCATCTTGATCACCGTAAATAGCTTCAATGAAAGTTTCACAAACTTGTCATTGCCATGTCTCAACGCATGCCCCTATGCAACAATAACGATAGACGCCTTTATATTATCTATTGCAAGTTTTAGATGGCTTTATGGCTTTCGCGGTAGAACCCCCTCCCACCTATGAACGTGGAACCACAACATGGATTCAATGATTACTTTTTTAGCTTTTCAGGGCCCTCCAATGTTGATGCCATATCAACTACCGTAGAGAAACAGACACCCCCCTGAGACACTTTGATCATGGACCAGTATCGTGAATCACCATGTGAGGTTGAAGGGGGCTGCTCCATCAAATAGTGTCATGATATGTACAAGAACATAAAAGAGGGTAGCAACTAGAAAATCAATGCCCACGTATTTCTGTGTGTTCTATCTGTATGACATGTCTACCCATAGACCCGCTCTGATACCACTGAAGGGTTCCGTAGCAGAAAACAAAAAAATTCTAACTATGCGAACACTAATACCACGATCTATACTATGCAGACATAAGTACCAGAACGAGAGAGACGGTATTCATACCCTTGAAGACCGAGGCATGCCTTACATGGGATGGCGTATGATGAAGTTGAGCAGCTCCAAGCACCCCAAGTGTGGTGCCTCTGAAGTACTACACAAGTCCGGTGTAGGTGACGTCTCTCGGGCTCCGATCTAGCCAAGTAGCAGAAGAAGAAGATAGCGGATCGAAGATCACATGATGGTAGTGTGAAAGTGGATAACTCACAACCCGAGAGGTCCTCTCCAATATTACGGAGAAGTCCTCGATTGGCGTGAGAGAGAATGGGAGAATGGAATGATTCCAAAATGGGAGGTGTGACCCCTATATATAGTGGGAGGGGAGGGTGCACCCCCAAGGGGCAGGCGGTGTGGGACTAATGCCCACATCTGCCGACCACCAAGGGGAAGCCACCAGCCCTAGGTGGGCCCTACTTGGGTAGCCCACCAAGACTTGGCCTGCTAGCCCTCCTCCCTAGGCGCCTTCTGATGGGTTCGTAGCATGGAAAACAAAAAATTTCTACCGCAAGAACGAACAAAACCTAGATCTAATCTAGATAAAAGCCAAGATCTAATCTATTAGACATTTGCAACGAGATAGATCTGTACTAACCCTTGTAGATCCGAAAGTGTTACGAGATTCGGATCTCGTGGTTGATGTAGTCGATCACTTGCCAATCTCAAGATCGAGTAGATGGTCCTTCCGGCGCCGCGTTCCGGCAGTGCTTCCGCAGTCGGTCACACGTGCGGAGTCGAAGTAGACCTTCCTCTCCCCGTTCCAGCAAGCAGCGGAGGTAGTAGATCTTCTCCACGGAATCCCAGCAGCACGACGGCGTGGTGGTGGTGGTGGAGTAGAGAATTCTGCAGGGCTTCGCCTAAGGCAGAGCAGAAGGAAGGAGGAGGAGAGAGGCGGCTAGGGTTTGGAGTGGAGAGGGGTCCTGGGGGTGGCGCCTCCACCCCTCTATTTAAAGGAGGGAGGCACCATGGGGAGGTGGAGTCCTTGTAGGACTCCCCTCTCCCTTGGCCGGCGGATCAAGGAGGTGGGGGGAGAGTCCTACTCCCCCACGAATCCTTGTCTTACCCCACAAGGATTCCTTGATCCTTTCTTGGTTTTGAAGTAAACTCCAAGAAATCTTCCAGAACCTTTCGGAACATTCCGAAACCTTCTAGAATCCCCATACAAATACTCCGGAACATTTCCTAACTTAGAAAATGAATCTTATTCTCCGGACAATTCCGGAGCTCCTCGTGACGTCCCGAATCCAATCCGAGACTCCAAACAACATTCGGTCTCCAACGCACATTCCATATCTACTTAAAACAACTTCGAACCTTAAGTGTGTCACCCTACGGTTCGTGAATATGTAGACATGATGGAGACACCTCTCCGATCAATAACCATCAGCGGGATCTGGAGATCCATAACAGCTCCCACATACTCAACGATGACTTCGTGATCGATAGAACCATTAACATACGAAACCAATTCCCTTTGTGACGCGATACTCTACTTATCCGAGGTTTGATCGTCGGTATCTCCATACCTAGTTCTACCTCGTTACTGATAAGTACTCTTTACTTGTTCCATGTTATGTCATCCCTTGTGACCTAGTCACATGCTTGCAAGCTAACTAGATGACATTCCACCGAGAGGGCCCAGAGCATATATATCCGTCATATGGATGGACAAATCCCAATCTTGGTCCATGCGCTTCAACGCATACTTTCAGAATACCCAATGACACCTTTATGACCACCCAGTTACGAAGCGGTGTTTGATGTCATCAAAGTACCCATCCGATGATGGTGATTAACATAACCTCATGGTCGAACGATTAGGTTACTATGTATTTTAAAGCTTATAGCAAACAAACTTAATGACTTGATCTTATGCTATGCTTACTACGGGTGTGTGTCCATCACATCATTCTCCTAATGATATGATCTTGTTATTAACGACATCCAATGTCCATGATCAGGAAACCATGATCATCCATTAATCAACAAGCTAGTTTAACAAGAGGCTTACTAGGGACTCTTTTATGTTTACAAAACACACAAGTATTAATGTTTCCGGTTAATACAATTATAGCATGGGATGTAAACATTTATCATAAACATAAAGATATAATAATAACCACTTTATTATTGCCTCTTGGGCATATCTCCAACACCTTCCCCCTTTGGGCTTCCCCTCCAGGTGAGGCCCAATAGCAATGGGATGCATATAAAAATAAAATAAAAAATATATATTAATATTAATTATCCAATTATGATAAAACACATATATTATTATATTCCTTCACTCCGAAACACATTCTGGACTTCTTCTGATCTATATCGAATGTTACCCGGATCTATTCTAGTTTCTCTCTCTCTATTTCTCCTACGACACCGCATCTTCCCGAAGCGTCCCCACCCTTAAGCATGACATCCTTCGGTTCAGAAACACTCCGGACATGATTAACACCTGTCTCATATCATCGATCATTAGAGGGACCTGAATGGCCATGTTGACACCCGTGCATTTCATGAGTCTTATCGCTCGAACCGTAAATGTCGTTTCCCATTCCCTTTGTCATATCATACTTAGTTCATCCAAGACTTGATCTTTGGTATCTCTATACCTTAGTTTGGTCTCGTTGCCGATGAACTGGTTTACTCGTTCCCATGTCATTGCATTCCGTTACCAAGTCACACGCTTGCAAGCTTCGTTAATGCAATGTCACATAGATGGCCACATGTATCTATCCGTTACATGGATTGACAAATCTTGATCTTGATATGAACTCCTCTAAGCGTTCCTTTGGAAAACCTGAGTAGCAACTTTTTGATCACCCTGTCACAAGATGAGGCTTGATACCATCCAAGCTTCCTCCAAAACAGTGATTTGCATTATCTCATAGTCTAAGGATCACGTTGCAAGTTTTTTGTGTTTATCATCAATGTAAACTTTGTAACTAGATCTCATTAAGATAGAATTGTTGGATGTTTGTCTACCACATCATTCATCCAATGACATGATCTCATTGTCAATCGGCATAAATGCCCATGATCTTGAAACCCAGATCATCCTCATGACCAATGAACTAGTTCACTATAGATAACTAAAGACAGGGTTTATTTACATACCACATGTGTATTAACGTTTCGTATTAATACAGTTATAGCATAGTATAAAACGTATTATGAACATATAAGAGATATATCAAATAATACACTTTATTATTTGCCTCTAGAGCATATCTCCTTCACTAACAACATATTTAAAATTACCCTGTTACGGTGTGACATTTGATGGAATCAAAGTACTCTTCTAGTATTACTGATTGGCGTGATCTCGTGGTTGAAGGATTAGTGTTACTTTTAATTAGATAGCAATATGAACTTTGAAGACATGTTCATATTGCTAAACCTACAGTGGGTGAATGTTCATCACATCATTCTCCAATGACATGACCTTGTTATTAACAACGTCCAATGTTCATGATCAGGAAATCTTGATCATCAGTTAATCAACAAGCTAGTGTAAAAAGAGTTTTTACTAGGAAACTTTTATTTGTTTATTAAACACACATGTATTAACGTTTCTGGTTAACACAATTATAGGATGAGAAATAAACATATATTATAAACTTGGAATAAGATAATAAGCATTTATTATTGCCTCTCTAGCATATTCTTTTTAGAAGTGTCCTACAATTTAGGGGGCATGCCACTCACTCAACGGAAGTATGATTTAGATCTTCTTCATCGTGTGAGCATGGAGAATTGCAGGTCCACTTCGACACCTCTAGATGCCACTGAGCGCCTTGCTCGTGATGCCAACACACTGCTTGATGCTGAGGATTCTATCTGGTATCACAGTATTGTTGGAGAGATTCAGTACTTGACGTTTACTCACCCATATTTATCATTTGCTATCAGTAAGGCTTGTGATTTTGTATCGTAACCGACTAATGAGCATTGGGAATCCGTCAAGCATATTCTACGATATGTCAAAGGGACTTTGAACATGGGGTTGAGGATACATAAGTCCCCTTCCACTGGTGTCAGTATATTTACATATGCTGATGGGGTAGGATGTATTTATGAACACCATTCCACCACTGGGTTTGCTATGTTCGTAGGCTCAAATATTTTTACATGGAGTGCCAAGAAACAACCCACCGTCTCCAGGTCTAGCATGGAGGAAGAGTATAAGCATTAGCTAATGGAGCTGCTGAAGCCATCTGGGTATAGTCACTGCTCAAGGAGCTAGGCGTGTCACAACAGCGAACCACCATCTTGTGGTGTGATAATCTTGGGGATACATACCTGACAGCGAATCCATTCTTCCATGCACGGACCAAGCACATTGAGATCAATTTCCATTTTGTGCGAGAGCGTGTTACCCCTGGAGATTTAGATGTCACCTTTATCTCGACGAACGACCAACTGGATGATGTATTTACTAAACCAGCCACATGACATATGTTAGATATTTTCTGTTCCAATCTAAATCTTGTAAGCAGTAGTGATAGTTAAGATTGAGGGGGTGTGTTGGCAATAGACACGTATACGTGTTGTATAAGGGTACCTGTCGTGTTGTAATTGTAACTCTGTATGTTGGTCATATATATATATAAATATATATACGAGATATGTGGAAGCTTTGGCCCACATAACCCTAAATCAAACTATCCTGCCTCCCCAGTATTATTCTAACTTTGTGGCTGATGTTTTCTGTAGGATGCTCATTAGAGCTGCTATGAATAATCAAATGTATGTTATGTTAGATCTCTTTTCCCTTTAGGAATCATTAGCATACAGTATGCTGATGGTACATTGTTATTTTTAGACAAAAACCTAGAGTATGTTATGAATCTTAAATGATAATTGTCTTGCATTGTTTTGAGAGGAATGTCAGGAATGAGAATTAATTTCCACAAATATGACTTAGTCCCATTAAATGTAGATTTGGATGAGGCACAAATTTTTGCTCAAAGATTATGTCGTAAGTTGGGAGATTTATCTTTGAAATGTCTAGGATCTCCTACACATTATAAGAAACTTGGGAAAAAGGACCTCTAGCCTGTTATTGGTAAACATATTAAAAAGGCTAGGAGGTGGAGGAGGAAGTTGCTATCATATAAGGCAAATTTGATTCTCATCAAAGCTTTCCCAGCTAGCATCCCTATTTATCTCATAGGTGTTATCAAGTTTCCTAAATGGGATTTTAAGCTTATCAACTCCGAGTTTGCTCTTTGCCTTCGGGACAATTATGAAGGTCATCATAAATATCATTTAGCTAACTAGGGTCTCGTGAGTCAAAAAAATTGAATTTGGAGGCTTGGGTATTCCCAACCTAGCTGAAATGAATTTATGTTTGCTAGCTTATTGGATCAAGATCTATCATATTGATGGCCATAAGTTATGGAAGCAAATTATTGATCACAGATATAAGAATGATAATCCAAACATATTTGCTTGCCCTGATAATGGCCCATCTCCTTTTTGGAAAGGAGTTGTGTGGGCTACTAGGGCTGAAAATGGGCTATCAGTGTAAGGTGGGTGATGGTAGGAATGTTTTGGGAGGACCACTGGTTTGGCTCTTGCGGCTTGGCTATTCAGTCTTGGGATTTGTACATCTTGGTTATTGAAAAAAATCAATCTATTGCAGATGTCTAGGATGGGACTAATTTGAAATTTACTTTTAGAAGGTGTATAGATCGAAATCAGATGCTTAAGTGGTTTGACCTTGTTCACATTGCCGAGTCTAGCTAGTTCAGTGATAAGGAGGACTCCCTTAATTATTTGGAAATTTGAGTCTAATGGAACTTACTCTATTATCTCTTTATATTTTGTTATAACTTTAAGAGGAGTAGTTCCTACACATATTCCAGCTGTTTAGAAGATTAGTGCTCCCCTAGGTTATATGTCTTCCTTTGGCTGCATGCAAATAATAAGTTACTCACTCGAGATAATCTGAGTAAAAGACAAAGTTTAACTAATGTTTCATGTGTCTTTTGCTCTAAAGAAGATTCGTTGTGTTCACTTATTTTCTATTGTCAAAGAGTTGTGGAGGAATGTTGCTCCACTGACAGGATCTTAGGGGCAAACATACATGTTGTCTACTACAAGTCGGTGAATCTATGACAAAACACACACAAAACTTCGAATATTGTTCACACGAATGTTGTATGGTCTATGTGGATATGCAGAAATGATATGTGTTTGACCAGAACATCTTGGTCTAGGATGCAGGTTTTGTTTTAGAAAACGGCTGACACTCTTGCCCGATGGTTGTTGTTGTGTCCAGAGGAAGATACAATAAAGCTAGAAGGTGTGATATACAAGCTATAACAAATTGCATTCCAAGTCCCCTACTAATATGGCTGAATCTTTGATCTGGAAGTTAAATGGAAAGGAGAAGGTCATCAAAATCGAAAAGCTAAGAGATTTTTGTGATGGACCATGGGTGTACTCTAAAACAAATGACTGGGAGGCCACCACCAATTCACTAGTGTAACCACCCAGATTTTTAATCCCAGATGCCTGTTATGCCATACATCGCAATCCCAGGATTACCATTTTTGCGAGACATAATAGATTGGATATCACATTACATCATCCATTACAAACCATAATAAGGTCTTACACAAATAAAGGATCTCATGATCTAGTCTTAGTACAAACAAGTAGCGGAATAAATAGGGTAGCGGTGGGATCCATCTTTAGTGTCACAGGCAATGCTGACGATGGGACATGATCCTAGTTGTCGTAGTCGTCCTGCTCTCCTTCTTACGGATAGTCCCCCTCATAGTCTGGCCACGGGAATAGCCAGGGACAAAGCCATGAGTACTCTTTAAGTACTCGCAAACTATCACTAACAAGTAAGGTTGTTCTAGTAGGAATGCTAAGTTCTAAGTTTATTTGCAAAGTTAAGTTTGAAACCTAAGCTAAGTTCAGAAACAAAGAAAGATAAAATAAAGTTCTAAATCACCTAAGTGGGAACTTAGTTTTCATAGTCACAACTCTGTTGTGGTCAAATCATGTCACAATTCATTTCATAAGTCATTTTGAAAACATATGACAACGGAACAGTATGGCCACTCCAACTGTCCATAACTGCAGACACGGCTATTCGAGTAGTTGGACACTCTGCAGAGGTGGTACACTTTCACCACAAAATTCCATCATCTGTCAGGGATAACCCGGAATCATCATAATTAGTATGTAGATAATCAAACATAACCTTTCCTTTACACACTCTAGTATAAGCACCTCTCCTATGAGCTTGGCCTCCCAGCCATGGCCATCTGCCATCCTGGGAACCGCATAGGTGGACAACATTGAGAGGTAGCCTCAGCTCAACCTATCCCGCGAGGGAACTCATACTAATGCATATAAACTTCCGGCGAAGCCTTACCCAATTCAGGTATTGTGGTTGTACGGTAAAATTGGAATGGTATCGCATCCGAACCCAACCATCAGTTTTTATAAAGGGCTAAGGCTCCTGCCTCAACATTTTCATCATCATAAACCATTTGTGTTTCTCAACACATGTCAAAACATCTCAATAGAATGACTCATCATTCCAAGGTTTTCAAAAGTCATTTTCACTAAGTACTCCCATCTAAAGTGATCAAGTTTTTGGTTTAGCTCTAAACTACTAAGTTAAGAGTGTGCACTAATGTGGGATACTAATCTCAATCTCATGCCATAGAATGACATCTAAGTCTAACTAGATAGGCCAAGTTTTATACTCTTTATGCTATCTATAAACAAGTAAAGAACTTTGGTAAAGTAAAAGAAAATAAATCTTATAAGTAAAACTGGGGATTGGTATAAATCATAGAGGTATAACCAAAGTATGCCTAATTCATGTTGCTTAAGTTATCTTGCTTAATTATAGCTTGCTAACAATAGCTTGCCTTGATTGGTGAAGTGGTTAAAATTCTCCTCGTCTTCTTCAGGTTGGAACTCCCCCTCCTCGTAGACTTGGTCGGTACTATCGTATATAAATATATACGGAATACACAATCACCAAACAATACTTCTAGTCTATTTAGCACACTAAGGCACATATTTGATGATCTAGTATCATCACAAACATCACAAGATTTAATGCACTAGTTTCATTTATTTTATTTGAGAAAAGTAATTTCTACTCATTGGAATTAATTAAGATGTAATATTATCCAATTAAAATATGGAATCATGTGGACACATGTCATCACCACATATTCTAATGCATGGGAATGTGTTTTAAATGTTGGATCATATTTTAATAAGTTTAAGATTAATATTAAATGATTTAAAGTGACTAGAAATGCCTATATAGCATTATTTTGGTACTAGTCCAAAGTTACTGCGTGCAAACCTAAATATTATTACATATTCAGATAGGTATATTCAGATGTGATTTTTGAGAGTTGGAATCAACTCAAAAGCTATTATGGTTGAATTTTGAAAAATGTTTGAATGTAGAAAAGTCTCTGTCTTGTTATTTTTGCTATATGTGATCTATAACTCTAATTGATTTAAATCCAACGGGCTTAGATAGATATTTTAGTTATCTTTTCAATGAAATTTGAATCATTCAAACTAGTGGACAGAAACTAGATTAAGTCTAAATAGAAAAATCTATATTTGAATTCTAGGGCCAGTGCGGGAAACTAAATGGGCCGACACAGTGACACTCCACGGTGCAGCTGGAAACTAGCAAGGGGGTCCCGCATGTCAGCGGCACAACTCAACGCGAAGCGGTATGGGGCGATGTGGACCGTGTGATTAGAACCTAGATAAACGGCTCTGGTTCATCGTCGACGACGGACTGGTCGCCGGCGAGACGGAACCCTAGCGGCTCGGTGGGGGTCGATTGGGGGCTTACCAGGGCTCCAGCTAATGTGGCGATGGGGGAAATCGAACAAGGAGACAGTGGAGGACTCAGGCGAGGTCGGGGAGGCTCCTGGGGTGGTCGCAATCGATTGCCCCCTTCCTCCTCTACTACGGCGGCTCCGGGGGAAATTCCGGCGAACGGCTGGTCGAGCGGCTCCGGCGATGTTGTGAGGTGGTTCTGAGAGAGAGAGGGGAGTGAGGTACTGTGGAGAATTGGTGCTAGCGATGGCTCCTTATATAGGCTTGACGAGAAGACCATGAGGGCGACAGTGAGCTCGTCGGTGATGATGGTATAGGGCGCTAGAGGCATGGACGGTGTAGGCGGACGGTGGCTTGCCTCCTGGCGGTCAGCTACGGTGTGATGGTGACGCTAGGGGCGGTAGCTTGCGGTCGAGAAAGGGCGATGCTCTGTGCGGCAGAGGCGGTGCTCGACGCGGCGTGCGGTGGCTGCTGGTCGCGCGGCGGGAAAAGGGCGTGTCTGGGCTGTGCTGGGGTTAAGGCAGAGCGGCGCGTGCAAGCTGGGGTCGAGGCGCGGCTTGTGCTGGCCTGTCGGGGATGGCGCTCTGGTGTGCTCCGTGCATGGCGCAGAGGCGGTGGGCGCGAGCTTTCCATGGTGGTCCAGGGGCTGGCTGCGTCTGTGGGGTGGACAGGGGATCACGGTAGGGTGCGGCGGAGCTAAGGGGCAAGCTGGTTTGGCGCGGCGCTGTCTCTGGCGCGTTGCCCACGCTCGGCCGGTGGCGAACAAGAACGGGCGGGGCGGTACTGGCGCTGCGGGGTAGGAGGGGATTGTCTGGGGGTTAGTTAGTCTAAGAAGGGACAGAGGAGATGTGAGGGTTAAATGGGAGACAAGAAATCAATTGGCAACAGTAATAGTTAGGCCAATATTTTTCTGCCTGCCACTGTTCAACAAAATGGCCGCAAGAAGATTTTATTTGAATTTTGAAATGATTTTTGGTGGATGTGTTAGTCATATGCTTAAGCATTTGTGGTTCCTTGGGATTTTCAAGGGGAACTCATTTGAGTGGTTTTTAGAAAAGTGTGATCTATGCATATGAAATGGATTCCATTTTCAAATGTCATTTAAATTAGAGTTCAAATGTTTTTGTAAGATTTCAAAGTGGGCCTTGGTAGATCATTACTTGTACTAGCAAGGGGTGCAAAGAGTTAGAATTGTTTCTGTTTGAATTTGACTTCTAGGAACACCTAAAGTGGCCTAGTGGATTAAAATGGCAAAAGTGACCATTTGCATTTATTAATTCCATTTGATTTCTTTTTCTTTGTATTTGGTTTTGGAATGATCTAGATGATGTGGAATTCATCTTTCAATCATTCTACAACCATTAGAACAAACAAACATGGCAATTCAAAACAATTCTATATTAATGCAACACACATATGCATTCCTAAATGTTTTAATAATAAAATGTTTTTGTTAACCCCAAATTGGATGATTTGGATCTTGATAACCTTGATTAAAGATTTGGGATGTTATAGCTAGCCAGGAACATGGACGCGATCTCTCTTAAGATAATAGATGATGGTGGGAAGTTGTGTGATGTCCATTGATGGACATGTAAAAAACCTCTCTATAAAAAGTTAATGTAGATTGTCTAGCATCTCTAGATGCAGTAGCACTTGGTGTGCATTTGTGTTTTGGTCTTGAATGAGAACCATGTCTAGGTGTATGTCTTGGGCGATGACATAGTTGTCAGTTCTCTCGAAAATTGAATGATGTAGTTTGAACAAGTTGGGTTTCTTAAATGGAACCAAGACCTTGCCCTCTTTTCTAAAAAATCATATTTAATTGAAATGTAGTGGCCCGAATTATTTCACATGAACTCATGAGAAATAAAAACATTAATAAATTATTTTACATTATACAACTCATTTGCTTCATAGAAAAATATAGTGCACCCAAGGATAATAAAGACGTGCACACGACTGCATGCACACTTGTACCCGCAATTTTTTTATCCTCTTAGCATGAGACGATTGGTTGTAATATAATAAAGATGGCCAAAAAATTATCTTTAATTATATATAGTGGTCCGAATTATTTCACACAGAAAACATAAATTTATGGGAAATAAAATCCTCGTTGCATTATTTATAACATATAAAACTCATTTATTCACACAAAAATATAGTACACCAAAGGAAAACTGGGGTGCACACATTTGCATGGGCACTTGTACCCGCAACTTTTATGTGCTAGCAGCACTGGACGATTGGTTGTTGAAAGGACTGATATGAGCGACGAGAGGGGTTGAATAGGCTCTACCAAATTTTTATATCTTTTCCAAGTTGAGGCTTGACACAAAGGTAATTATCTAGATATATAACTAAGTAAATTTCCCTAGATGACAACCAAGATAAACAAATAAATAACAAGCTAGGAAAGAGATAACCGCAATATGACACGAGGATGTGATTTTCGGAGTTCCTTGTTAAGGGAAGTACGACTCTGTTGGAGAGGTGTTGAGGACACACAAGGTCTCCCAACCGCCACTAAGACTCACCTTCTTATCCTCAAGCACGCACCATAAATGTGAGTACTTGTTCCACTATGCAATGCTCTTGTCGGTGGCAACCGAAATCTCGCACAAAGCTTGGGGCACTTATCGACAACAAAAATTGGAGGCTCTTGACTCGACCATGGTACTCTTACACACAAGGATGAGCTCCGGGGGTGACTTTTGCAAGTTAGGGTTTCACAAACCCTAGCACAAATCCTCTCGATGGAAGTGTAGCTCTAGGTCTCCTTCCTTAATTCCCAAAAGGGCATCAAGTTCTAGTTTCTAGGGAAGGAGTGCTTGAAGGATTGAGCTTAGCAACAATGGAGGAGAGAGAGTGGAATCCACAACTCTCACTTGGGGAAGATTTTTATGTTTTATAGGCTTCCTCAAATATGACTGTTGCTAAAAGTAAAGGTAAAAGTCTCTAGTCTAGATAGATGGGAGTCTTTGGTATGGATAGAAGGGAGTCTCCGGACCAAGCCAGGTCGCCACACCAGAGTCTCCGGTCCGGAGAGGCCAGCGTCTCTGGTCCAGGTGTAGTGAGGTCAAATTCTCCGGAAAGTGTCTACCTAGTCTCGAGACCGCTTATAAGATAAAAACACTTCTGTTTGCTCGCAAGTTTGACAGTCTAGAAACTTGACTGGGGACTTTCTAGAAATCTCCGGTTAGAGTAACAACGAAGTATAGACCAGAGTCTCTAGACCCTGGAGTCTAGAAATATGCAGATAAGAGGGATATCCACTCCATTAATCTTTTCACTTTTTTCCAACAACCGTCTTATGCTATAGCAATTAAAGCACCTGGAAAACTTAGAACACGAACTACAAAAATACCCCTTATGCGTGGCACTTTTTTTGGGCGGCACAAGCGGAAAATACCTATAAAAGTTGGTTACCCGGTAGGTGAGCAATTGCGGCATCATTTTTCCATGGTGGCCATGTATATACCATGTCAGGCACGATACCGGTACATATTTGTGCCGGGTTACAGTAGTTTTTAAAGCTGTGCTCGGCCAACTGTGGCATTCCCTTGTTCTGTTGTCCATTTCAAGCGATGTTATTTGTTGGCTGTAAGCTAGAGAGATGATCAAACACATCCTGCTGACATGTGTGGCCCATTGTTGCCCACATGAGCCTATCCCTTTATGAGTGACTTTGTAAAAATAAAACACAAGAATCCACTAACAAGAAGTCAATGTGTCTGTTAGAGACTGACGCACAAGCCTTTTGTGCAACTGTGGCCACCATATTCTATAATTATGTGGTTCTATATTTTAGAGGCTCTTCTTTCTTAATTGAAGCCTAACTGTACCTAATTAATTAATCCTAGGCCCTTTGTGCAAGAGCAGCCCAGACCCATTATGGGATGCTACTACATAAAGGGCACATACAACAAACTCAGAATACCACAATGTATATGAGAAAGGGAACCTATCCCCCACTACCATCGCACTCATCCAGCCAGCACTAGATCAGAACACTTCTCTCCATGGTATGGCAGTTCATCCCACGTGGGATCTTGAACCCATGTTGGATCTTGTACGGACGTCCAATCGCGCAAGATCTTGAGCAACTGTTCAATCCGTGTAAGCTCTTTAATATGCGGAGGTGTTGGGGATATGCATAATGGGTATCACCGTAGCATAGCTCTAATCCGGATAACCCGGGTGGACAAGAGTGGTAGCATGTCTCATGTCCTACTGGGTGACCTAGTTAGAAGGATCCAGAAGGGAGGCCCATGTGGGGATACCAAGGAGGCAACAACGTTGACTTAGATGAAGCTGGAGCCTTGGAGTACAAGACACGGATACTAGTTAGTATTAGTGTAGGACTCTGTAACCTATCCAATATGGACTCTACCTTGTAACCCTAGGTTATGGCGCCTTTATAAGTCGGACCTATAGGAGCCTTTAGGTCATGATACAACTTGCAAATAACCAACCCTAAGATCTTTGTGACCCGGCATATTGCCATTATAGTGATTGAAAGAAAGAGTAGGATTCTGCCACTGTCGTGGGATCTAAACCTATGTAAATTGTGCCACCTCATACCCGCCAACTCACCGCCTTACCCTGTTGGAGATATGCCCAAGAGGCAATAATAAAGTGGTTATTATTATATCTTTATGTTTATGATAAATGTTTACATCCCATGCTATAATTGTATTATTAGGAAACACTAATACACGTGTGTTTTGTAAACATAAGAGAGTCCCTAGTAAGCCTCTTGTTGAACTAGCTTGTTGATTAATTGATGATCATGGTTTCCTGATCATGGACATTAGGATGTGATTAATAACAAGGTTATGTCATTAGGAGAATGATATGATGGACACGCACCCATAGTAAGCGTAGCATAAGATCAAGTCATTAAGTTCGTATTGCTGTAAGCTTTCAAATACATAGTAACCTAATCCTTCGACCATGAGGTTGTGTTAATCACCATCACCGGATGGGTACTTTGATGACATCAAACACCGCTTCGTAACTGGGTGGTCATAAAGATGTCATTGGGTATTCTGAAAGTATGTGTTGAAGCGCATGGACCAAGATTGGGATTTGTCGATCCATATGACGGATAGATATGCTCTGGGCCCTCTCAGTGGAATGTCATCTAATTACCTTGCAAGCATGTGACTGGGTCACAAGGGATGACATATCACGGAACGAGTAAAGAGTACTTATCAGTAACGAGGTAGAACTAGGTATGGAGATGCCGACGATCAAACCTCGGATAAGTATAGTATCGCGAGACAAAGGGAATTGGTTTCGTATGTAAGTGGTTCAATCGATCGTGAAGTCATCGTTGAGTATGTGGGAGCCATTATGGATCTCCAGGTCCCGCTGATGGTTAGTGATAGGAGATGTGTCTCTATCATGTCTACATATTCACGAACCGTAGGGTGACACACTTAAGGTTCGAAGTTGTTTTAAGTAGAAATGGAATGTGCGTTGGAGACCGAATGTTGTTCGGAGTCTCGGAATGGATCCGGGACATCACGAGGAGATCCGGAATGGTCCGGAGAATAAGATTCATATATAGGGGACCATTTTCTGAGTTAGGAAATGTTCCGGAGTATTTGTATGAGGGTTCTAGAAGGTTTCGGAATGTTCCGAAAGGTTCTAGAGGATTTCTTGGAGTTTGCTTGAAAATCAAGAAAGGGTCAAAGGAAACGTAGTGGGGCAAGACACGGATTCGTGGGGGAGGAGGACTCCTTCCCCCTCCCCAATCCGCCGGCCCTAGAGGAAGGGGAGTCCTACAAGGACTCCCCCTCCCATGGCGCCTCACCCCCCTTAAATAGAGGGGCAGGGGTGCCCCCTCCACCCCTGCTCCCATAACGTCCAATCTCTGCCGCCTCTCTCCTCCACCATCTTCTGCACATGCATAGGCGAAGCCCTGCAGAATTCTCTACTCCACCACCACCACCACGCCGTCGTGCTGCTGGGATTCCATGGAGAAGATCTACTACCTCCGCTGCTCGCTGGAACGGCGAGAGGAAGGTCTGCTTCGACTCCGCACGTGTGACCGACTGCGGAAGCGCTGCCGAAACGTGGCGCTGGAAGGATCGTCTGCTTGACCAAGGGCGGAAGCGCTGCTGGAACGCGACGCCGGAAGGATCGTCCACACGATCTTGAGATCGGCAAGTGATCGACTACATCAACCACGAGATCTAATCTCGTTAACGTTTTCGGATCTACGAGGGTTAGTTCCTATCTATCTCGTTGCTCATGTCTAATAGATTAGATCTTGGCTTTTATCTACATTGGATCTAGGTTTTGTTCGTTCTTGCGGTAGAAATTTTTTGTTTTCCATCCTACGAACCCTTCAGTGGTATCAGAGCCGTATCTATGCGTAGATCTATTGCACGAGTAGAACACAATGGTTTTGTGGGCGTTGATGCTTTTGTTGTCGGTGTCTTAGCGTGTACTTTGCATCTTGCGGCATGGTGGGATGAAGCGGCTCGGTCTAACATTACATGTCATCGCACATGAGACTTGCTCCACGCTTGACGTGCAACTTGCTTTGCACAAGTGGCTTTGCAGGTGTCTGTCTCTCCTACCATAGTTAAGATTCAATTTACAATGAGCATCTTGACAACACTTGTATCAACGTTGTGGTTCATGTTCGTAGGTAAGATCGGTCTTATGCGAAAGCCCCAAGCCACGTAAAACATGCAAAGAAAATTAGAGGCGTCTAACTCGTTTTTGCAGGGGTTTTGTGATGTGATATGGCCAACATGTGATTGTGATTATATTTGATGTATGCAATGATCCTTATTGTAATATGGCAACCGGCAGGAGCCTAATGGTTGTCTTTAAATTTTGTTTAAGACCTGCGTGTCTATTTCATAATGTAATAGCTTTATTCCAAATAGTTGTAATAGTTGTTGGTGGTGATGGACAACCATGAAGCGGCGCCACGGACCTTGACGCCACGCTGGTGATAATGGGATCTTGTCCATGCTTTGGAGATGGAGATCAAAGGCACAAGAAGAAAGACCATATCATATCACATATTATGAATTGCCTGTGATGTTAATCCTTTATGCATCTTGTATTGCTTAGATCGTGATGGTAGCATTATAAGATGATCCCTCTCACTAAATATCAAGTAATAAAGTGTTCGTCCTTAGTTGGCACCGTTGCTAAGACTCGTCGTTTCGAAGCATCTCGTGATGATCGGGTGTGATAGACTCTACGTGTGCATACAACGGGTGCAAGCCAGATTTGCACATGCAGAAACTAAGGTTAACCTTGACGAGCCTAGCATGTACAGACATGGTCTCGGAACACAGAATACCGAAAGGTAAAGCATGAGTCATATGGATGATATGATGAACATGTTGATTGTTCGCCTTTAAAGTTACATCATCTCACGTGATGATCGGACTTGGTGTAGTGGACTTGGTTCATGTAATCACTAAAACAACTTGAGGGATGTTTTGAGTGGGAGTTTATTTACAATTTGGATTAGTCGAACTCAATTTATCATAAACACAATCAAAGTGAATTTGCATAGTTTGTTGTAGTCATTGGCATCCGTTCACCACCTTACGCTTAGTTATAGTTGAGATAGTGGAACTATAGAAATTCTGGATATTTACTTTACGAACTGGTATCGTATTGTTTTGAGTGTCAATTTAAAATTTATAAGTCCTATTGCAAACTTTCAGCAAACTCCATTTACTCCATGAAGTTTAATAAATAGTATTAAATCAAGAGTAAGAATTCCAATGTTAGTATCTAATGTATCATGTTTGCCTCCATGATTCTTGATACTCAAAAGATTGTTTTTAATATCAAGTTTATCTAAGAGCTGAAAGCAATGTTTCAGAAACCATCATATGTGAAAGGTATTGCGATATCTAAACCAATGTGTTGGTTACAACATGATAGAGTATACGTCTTCATATTTGATGAGAATTTGTGAAGGTTGGAGACGCTGGTCGTCCTAATCCTCCAAAAGGTTTTGAAAAAGAAAAATTATACTCACAATTCACCTTTATAAGCTATAGCAGCTGGATCATGAAAGTTGTCATGATAAGGATGAATAGAAGATGTAAGTAAAATGTTTACTACGCTAAAAGATTACTAAAGAATGGATTTTTGAAAGAATACAAAACATTTGATGATGGTGATCCACCTCAAAGTGCAAGTCCAAAGGTATTAGTAGTTGACTATATACGCTTTGTACCATGTGTCATGTTGATGACACCGCTATTGATGTTGATAGATTCTATTAAAAGAAAAAGGAATTTCTGAAAGAGAATCTATAAAATATTTGGCAGAAATTGTAAGGTTGGAGATGTCCAACTTAGGTATATAGAAGACATACATGTTATGGTTGTATTCCTTGCTTGTTAAACAATGTGGCTCTTAGGTATTGGATACCGAATTGGTTGGTATGAAGTGTCATACATGACAACACAATTCATGAACTACAATGGCCTAAGTAACTAGCAAGAGAATGAGTGATGATGTTCATCGAAAACAAATAAGGTGTTATTGTGTTTTTCGTTGACATCAAACCTAGCCTTCAAGATTTGTTATTTTGTTCCGGTATTACGAGAACAATGGTTGTTCAAATAATTACCGTATTCCATAAAGGATGGATGAACTTTTACAAGTCTGGTAGGAGAAATCACATCCATAAACACTATTGCTAAAATGTCGCAAGACAAATGATTGAAAGATCACTTGCGAAGTGACACCGCCGTTTAAATTATATTGAAAGGGATACATGAAGAAACTCCATGTTGATGGATTTTTGGAGTCTTTGATTTGGATCAAATGACGCTTGTGATAACTTCCTGGAGATAATTAAAACTCCGTTCGTAGTCCAAAAGAGGAACGGACGACTAACTGATTGGAATTTTTACATATTGATGTATATAGTCCATTATGTGTAGTCGTGGGCGGTGGATTTCAACTTCATATGCTTTCTCCGAAGATTTGAGTGAGTATATGTATATACTTACTCAATAAGGAAGAAGTATGAAACATTTGAAAAATGTTCAAAGACTTTCAAGATGAAGTGGAAAATCATTGTAACAAGAAAATAAAAGAGTTTATGATTGGATCATAAAGAAAGATGTTTGAGTTACAAGTTTAGCAAAACACCTAAGATTTGAGGAATCGTTCCATGGATTTGCATTTCCCAAAACACCATAGGAGTATGGAGTGTTCAAGATATGTAATGAAACCTTGTTTGACATGGTAAGATCAAAGGTGTCATTTATAAAACTGCCATTATATTTTTAAATATTGAAGCTTTAAGTGACTACCGCTTTTACACTGAAAAGAGCTCCATCGTGATCCGTTGAAATGACACCATATAAGTCATGGTTTGGGATAAAACCCGAATTGTCTTTTCTTAAATTTTGGTATGTTATGCATAAGTAAAATGTTTACAACCAAAGTCGGATAAGCACGTCTTTGTAGGTTATTCCAAAGAATTTGTTGGGAATTTCTCCATAACACCGAGGACAAAAGAGTCTGTTACTTGAAACGTCAAGTTTCTTGAGAAGGAATTTTTCGTGAAAAGTTAAGTGGGAGGACAATAGAACTTTGATAAGGTTGTTGAACCTTAGCTATATGTGCTAAGTAGCGCAGCGCCGGAAAGTGTCCCGGTGACGGCCACAATGCTCATGGCTCTCGTGATTACAAAAGGTGTGATCTCGGAGATTAGAGTTCCTATAGAACTGTGTGGGTCGGTAAAAATCAAATAGGAAGATTTGATAAGCAAGTCATTATTGTTTTGACAATGATGAACCGACTACATGCAAAGAAGCAATGATGGGCCCTGACTCCATAAAATGACTAGAAGTCATAGAATACGTGATAGTATCCATACACGAGAAATCAAGTTTCTGAACTTGGAAGACCCTCCGGAAAGGTGTGAAGCCTATCGGTCGTGTTTGGATTTATAAAGAAATAAGACATGGATGTTTAACATCTATGAAATAGTCGACATGTCAGAAAGAAGTTTACGACAATGTTCAAGGAATTGACTATGATAAGATGTGATCTTTCATAGCGATATTTAGTCTGGACAGATTAATGTAGCAATCACTACATATATTTTGGTATATGGTAGTTGAACAAACAAAACAAGTTCTTCTAATAGAATGGTTACCTAGGACGTGTACATGACACGATCCAAAGGGTTTTGTCAATTCAAAGGATGCTAAAAGAGTATGCAAAAAAATTCAATGGTTGAAGTAAGCATAGCGGAGTTGGAATCTTCACCATGATGAAACTGTTAAAAGAGTTTAAATTCATCGGAGATGATGAAGATGCTTGCATTTGCAAGAAATTAAGTGGGAGCGCTGAGACATATTTCTAATACATTATGTAGAGGACATATTGTTGATTGGAAATGATGCATCTTGTATTGACACGGGTTAAGAATTTCATTTTGATGAAAGACTTAGGCATAACCCAAGAATTAGGCATCAATGTCTATATGGATAGATTGAGGCGCTAATATGGTTTTGCCAAATGTACATAGATAAGATGTTGAATGAGTTCAATATAGAAACAACAAGAAAGGTTCTTGATGCACGGAAAGGACTGAATCAAGATTCGAGTGTGTTGACACGAGATTCAAGTGTTTTGACACTTGGTGAAATTACAAGAATATTTTGATCAATCATTCTTTGAGATGTACACATCCAGATATGTCCTATGCTCTAAATGTTATGAGCATATACCAGAATGATTCATAAGATGATCATTGGACAATAGTAAAGATATTCTTATGAGCTTTGGAAGAACTAAGAATATATTATTTATATAGTGATGACAAATGGTTCATTGTAAATTGTTACATTAATACTAGTTTTGTCACAAGTTAAGTTTATCTCAATTTAGACTATGGGTAGCACAATGTAATGGAAAGGATGTTCCATGATGGATTTGGATGAGTTCCAAAGTTAAGACATTGTGACGGATACTACAACAAAAGGCTAAGTATATAAACTGCTGTAGTAGCAGCAAAGGAGGGCATTTGTGTTAAGTAGTTTGTTATCAAACTAGGTGTGGTTCAAAGTAGGCTAATACTATGAAGATATATTGTGTGACAATTATATCAACATATTTTGAGCCGAAGGAACTAAAGTTCTCACCAAAGGACCAAATGTATACAATGCCATCTCATTGGAGAATGAGTAATGCGTAGAGATGCAAGGACATGCAAATACACACGGACCTGGAAGTGTCAGATCTGAAGATTATGTTTACCACTAGCAATAGTGTCTATACAACACCAGAAAGCCATAGGTGTTGAATGCAGAAGTTTTTAACTAGATTATTGACTCTAGTGCAAGTGGGAGACTATTGGAGATATGCCCAAGCGGCAATAATAAAGTGGTTATTATTATATCTTTATGTTTATCATAAATGTTTACATCCCATGCTATAATTGTATTATTAGGAAACACTAATACATGTGTGTTTTGTAAACATAAGAGAGTCCCTAGTAAGCCTCTTGTTGAACTAGCTTGTTGATTAATTGATGATCATGGTTTCCTGATCATGGACATTAGGATGTGATTAATAACAAGGTTATGTCATTAGGAGAATGATATGATGGACACGCACCCATGGTAAGCGTAGCATAAGATCAAGTCATTAAGTTCGTATTGCTGTAAGCTTTCAAATACATAGTAACCTAATCCTTCGACCATGAGGTTGTGTTAATCACCATCACCGGATGGGTACTTTGATGACATCAAACACCGCTTCGTAACTGGGTGGTCATAAAGATGTCATTGGGTATTCTGAAAGTATGTGTTCAAGCGCATGGACCAAGATTGGGATTTGTCCATCCATATGACGGATAGAGATGCTCTGGGCCCTCTCGGTGGAATGTCATCTAATTAGCTTGCAAGCATGTGACTGGGTCACAAGGGATGACATATCACGGAACGAGTAAAGAGTACTTATCAGTAACGAGGTAGAACTAGGTATGGAGATGCCGACGATCAAACCTCGGATAAGTATAGTATCGTGAGACAAAGGGAATTGGTTTTGTATGTAAGTGGTTCAATCGATCGCGAAGTCATCGTTGAGTATGTGGGAGCCATTATGGATCTCCAGGTCCCGCTGATGGTTAGTGATAGGAGATGTGTCTCTATCATGTCTACATATTCACGAACCGTAGGGTGACACACTTAAGGTTCGAAGTTGTTTTAAGTAGATATGGAATGTGCGTTGGAGACCGAATGTTGTTCGGAGTCTCGGAATGGATCCGGGACATCATGAGGAGATCCGGAATGGTCCGGAGAATAAGATTCATATATAGGGGACCATTTTCTAAGTTAGGAAATGTTCCGGAGTATTTGTATGAGGGTTCTAGAAGGTTTCGGAATGTTCCGGAAGGTTCTAGAGGATTTCTTGGAGTTTGCTTGAAAACCAAGAAAGGGTCAAAGGAAACCTAGTGGGGCAAGACACGGATTCGTGGAGGAGGAGGACTCCTTGCCCCTCCCCAATCCGCCTGCCCTAGAGGAAGGGGAGTCCTACAAGGACTCCCCCTCCCATGGCGCCTCACCCCCCTTAAATAGAGGGGCAGGGGCGCCCCCTCCACCCCTGCTCCCATAACGTCCAATCTCTGCCGCCTCTCTCCTCCACCATCTTCTGCACATGCATAGGCGAAGCCCTGCAGAATTCTCTACTCCACCACCACCACCACGCCGTCGTGCTGTTGGGATTCCGTGGAGAAGATCTACTACCTCCGCTGCTCACTGGAACGGGGAGAGGAAGGTCTGCTTCGACTCCGCACGTGTGATCGACTGCGGAAGCGCTGCCGAAACGTGGCGCCGGAAGGATCGTCTGCTTGACCAAGGGCGGAAGCGCTGCTGGAACGCGACGCTGGAAGGATCGTCCACACGATCTTGAGATCGGCAAGTGATCGACTACATCAACCACGAGATCTAATCTCGTTAACATTTTCGGATCTACGAGGGTTAGTTCCTATCTATCTCGTTGCTCATGTCTAATAGATTAGATCTTGGCTTTTATCTAGATTGGATCTAGGTTTTGTTCGTTCTTGCGGTAGAAATTTTTTGTTTTCCATGCTACGAACCCTTCATACCCCACTTCTCTCTCAACTCTCTATGAGGATCCCTCCATGGCGTACTCGTCAGCAATACCATGATAGTTGGTACCCACCACTGGGCAAGAGGCACTTCAAGCTCTACACTGGGAAAATACTAAGGTCTAAGTGGGACTAGGAGACACCATATCTATCGGGTGTGTTCTCTTCTCTAGAAATGTTTTGATCGTCCCTCTGTACATGTTCTAGATTCCAGGAAAGATGGACCCCACTTGCTGCTCCATGGTACCAATCGGGGACATCCACATATCCAATTCCTAGGAAGTTGGAGAAATGTCAAGACCCCCACAGACCGCCGCAAGTTAGATATGATCCTAGAAGAACGGTCGATCTTGGATCGCTCTTTGGAGTTTACCAGCTTAGATCTAGACAATTCAAGGCTAACCCAATGTGCCCTTATGCAGGATATAACGGTGGAAGACCAAAGCAGATCCGCTTGGCTCACCCTAGTGTTAAAGAAGCAGAGGTCCCACTTCATCGGAGCTCTCAATGTCTTGGATCTTTCATGTTGTGTTTAGAAGCTGGACAGAACCCCTAGTGAGTTCCTAGCTAGATGGTTAGGTTTAAAAACTACCGAGGGAATCTCTGAGCTCATAGTTGTGTATGACTTCATCGAAGGGCTCACGCAGGGTACACTACTCCAACATGCGCTAAGGAGGAAGGAGGCTATGGGTTTACTCAGTTTTAGCCAAGTGATTGCAACGGTTAATAGTTTTGCTCACGCTACCCTAGGACCTACTTGCACCGCTACCGGTAAAAATCACTTCATCGACTATGTTGCTTCGGGTTCTGGTTCCGCCTTCGATCCGGCCAGCAATGAATCTGAATCAATCATGGACGCACTTTACGCCAGCATCAGCGACATGGATTTTTGATGCGATCTAGCTAACTTAGAAGTGAAGGGTTCATTGCATAGAAAACAAAACTTTTCCTAAAATATGAACACCTATTTTTGCCAAGATCTAATCTAGTAGGTGCTAATAATGAGTAAGGGGTTATTCAGAAAACTCACCCTCGAAGACCGGAAGCTTTTTACGAAATCTAATTTTGGTGTTGATGTAGTCGATCACTTGCCGATCTCAAGATATAGTAGATGTGTGCTACAATCCGGCAGCACCTCCGTGTTCGGTCACACTTACAACTTGAGGACGGCTCCCATACCTACTGGGTAGCGGAAGCAGAATATCCACTGGATAAAACTACTTTATCATTGCTCTTGCTAATCCAAAAGCCAATGGGAGGGGGAAGAGAGCTTGTACTAGAGTGTGTGTGATTGAGAGGATCACCACACCTCCTTTTATAAGGGAGGGGATGCCACCATGGGTTGGCTGTCAGGAACCATAGGGTGCCCCCACCTCTCCCCTATTAATTGGGTGGAATATCCACTCACTCTACTCACTTCCCCATATATGCTAGTGGACTTTCCGCTCACAAAAAAGAATTTAATGAATAAAAACAATTTTTATTTCTGAATTTTAGACTTTGTTAATTCTTTTAATTAATAAACATTAACAGTTACCCCTTGTCCTTTTTCGATATCCTGAAACAATTCTGATGTTTATAGAAAAATAGCCCTCGAAACAATTCGGATGATTGCTAAACTTTTCTCCAACATACATTATATTCTCTAATGTGTCGACGAGCCTTAAGTGTGTCACCCTACGGTTCGTAAATAATGTAGAAATGATCGAGACTCATCTCGGATCAATAGTCAATAGTGGCACCTGGATATCTGTAATGACTCCCACATATTCAACAATGAATCTTGTGATTGTGTGAACCATTAATGTCGTACCCAATTCCATTTGTCTCGTGGTATTTTACTTGCCGAGATCCTATCATCGGTATCAACCATACCTTAGTTAGATCCTGTTAGTAAAAGTACTCTTTACTCATTCCGTATAACAACATCCTTGTGACATAGTGGCATTCTTGCAATAGGTGTTGATGTGATATCACCGAGAGGGCTCAGAGTATATCTCTCTGTTATCTGGATGGACAAATCCCATTATTGATTCATGACCCTCAACTAATACTTTTAGAGTACCCAACAAAACCTTTATAATTACCCTTCTATAGTGTGACATTTAACTCCATCTAAGTACTCCTCCGGAGTTAGTGGTTGACATAATCTCTTGGTATGAGGATTAGGGTTACTTCATATGTGTTTGATATATCAATGTAAACTTAATTACTAGATTGTATTGCTACACCTACTTTGGGTATATGTTCACCATATCATTCTTCTAATGGTATGATCTCATTATTGACAACATCCAATGTTCATGATCAGGAAACCTTGATCATCGGGTAATCAACAATCTAGTTAAACGAGAGGCATTACTATTGGGTTCGTAGCATAGAAAACAAAAAAATTCCTATGATGTGAACAACTAAGCACCAAGATCTATCTACCTAGATACAATAAGCGGGTGGATATACATCCATAGAGATCATACCCTTGAAGAGCGACAAAGCATTACGAGGTTGTACTCATGGATGATGTAGTCATACACTTGCCGATCTCAATATTGTGACGAAGTCCAGCGAATCCAGCAGGTCCAGCACCAGGAAGTCCAGCAGGTCTAGCACCAACAAGTCCAGCACCGCAAAGCAGCAGTGCATCCGTTATCGCACACACATCCGGTACCCCGACAACCTCTGCATCCCTGCTCTAGTGATGCAGCAGAAGCAACAACTCCTTTCTAGAAAAAGCCACCATTAACATGTATCTCGCTAATTCGAGACCATAGGGAATAATTTCTAGAGGGGGAGAGAGATCCTTCACGAGGAGGTGTGAGATCATAGGAGGCATGGAGGGCCTTTTATAGGGGAGAGGGGCAACCCCTTCCTTGATATTCGTACTGACTCCCACACATTCAACGATGACTCCAGTGATCATGTGAACCTTTAACGTTAGTAACTAAATCCCTTTGTCTCACGATATATTACATGTATGAGATTCGATCATCGGTATCTCCATACCTAGTTTGATCTTGTTACCGACATGGACTCTTTTCTTGTTCCCGTGATATAACATTCTAGTGATCACATCACTTGCTTGTAAGATATCTCAATGTGATATGACCAACAGGGCCTAGAGTATATCTCTCCGTCATTAGGATGGACAAATCCCACTCTTGATCCATGAGCCTCTACATAACACCATCGGAGTATCTGAACCCATCTTTATTATCACCCTGTTACGGTGTGACATTTGATGTTATCAAGTTACTCTTCTAGTGTTAGTCATTTACATGATCTCATGGTCTAATGAGTAGAATTACTTCGTATGATGTTAGAAATTTAAACACAATGACTTTGATCATATTGCTATACTTTGGATGAATGTTCATCACATCATTCCACCAATGATGTGACCTCATTATTAACAACATCCAATGTCCATGATCAGGAAACTTTGATCATCTTGTTAATCAACGAGCTAGTTTTATAAGAGGCATAACTAGGAATCCTTTATTTGTTTATTAAACACAAATGTATTAATGTTTCCAATTAATAAAATTATAGCTTGCAAAATAAAAATTTATCATAAACATGGAATAAGATAATAACCAATTTATTATTGCCTCTCGGGCATATTCCCTTCAGTCTCCCACTTGCACTAGAGTCAATAATCTAGTTTGAAAAACTTGCGCATTCAACACTTATGGCTTTCTGGTGTTATATATACGCATTTGCTAGTGGTTAATGATACCTTCGATCCAGATTACGGATGTAGTATAGCTTCTTTTGCCCTAGTAGACCTAGATTTATCGAATCCTCGAGAAGCAAAGCATAGTGAAGTTACTTTAACGGACCTTTGGGAGTTTTAGAATTCCTTTTGTGTTTTTACCGGACCAAGAGTTTGCGTCTTTTTGTTGTTGTCGAGGATGGAGAGAGAGGGCCTAGGGCGTTCGGTTTCACCTCTAGGTGTGCAAAACATCTGATGGGAATAAAAGATAAAATAAAGTATGCATGTAATTGTTAGAGCAAGATAAATTATATGTGGGAAGTGTATCCATAATTTCTATTGCCTCTGCAACCTCTTATAGCAATAACCTACTAGTCTCATCCATAGAAGAAAGAGAACTAATGATATGCATAGTGATGTCACCGTTGATCCCAAGTAAATCCCTCACATACAGCTGTACTACCCTTTCTGTTACTTGGGTTCCCATCCTGCAGATTAGTCGTTACTCATACTTGTTATACCTGGCTCAATCCTCAGGGTATTGGGTACCTGACAAGTCCTTAGGTTGAGGAAAGAGAGAATACAATAATCATCATGTCATACAAACTAATAGATGATCCCATCTATTATAAATAACATGCACTACATGGCTAGCCCGAACCCTTAGCCCAAGGAGAATTACTCACACATAGAGATGAGATCAAAGATCATAAGCATTGTAGTATAAATCATGACATTGATATCAAATAGTCTTACAATGTCGCCAATCGAAGAACAGATCTACTATTACAAGTGGTGGAATATGGCTGTGGTGGTGGAGAAGTTAGATCTAAGTCTATTCCTCCGGTGGCTCGTCGGTGTTCTTGATGGATATCTGGGGGTGGCTGATGGTTTCTACGTGCACTTGTTTCTCGCTGCCCGAGGCCTCTTTATATAGGGGTCCCTTCACGAAAGTTGTTATGTTTGACCTAGCGACTCTGATGGCAACTATATGGTCAGAACTATACGGCCAGAATTTTACTCCAGTCGTATAGTTGGTCGTTAAAGTGTCTGCCTTCAACCCACCACTCCAGGTTTCTTTTGGTTATTGGAAATATCGTATCTATGACTTTAACATAGTGATTCCCATCATCAAACATCATTATCTGCGCACGAAAAAATAGAAAGAGAGGATTGCATACCCCTTTGAATATTAGGCATTAGTGGCAGGGTTTAGAGAGATATTTCATCAAAATTATGAATAATATCCAGTTTAAATATGGACGTAGATGGCTATATTTCAGAGCCATCAACCTCCCCAAGCTTAAACTTGAACGTCCCCGAGCAAGAAAATCAAAATCAAAAAGGAACTCAACATTTAAACTGAAATAACGAGATGATGATCTTACTCATGATTGATAGTCTCATGTTTCCTCCACTTCATGAATCTGAAAAACTTCAGCATAGATAGAGTAATGGTAAGCATATCATACGGGTTTTATGCATCCTTATAGCGCAACAAAATTATTGTTAACATGGATGATTCAAATGAGTAAACTTTATTCCATGTCATGTAATCAACACATAGGCTTGCCTTTGAACAATAAAGTATAATCATGTAATTGAGAGTGTGAGAGTTGTCATGAAAAGCATATGCACCAGGGTATCTCAATTCTCCCACATCAATAAATCAAAACTTTTCAAGCACAACTTTTCTATTCATTGTCCTTCAAGAATTTCAGCTTTTGACTAATTGAGAGCATGCCAGAAAAAAATGTTTTCCTTTATCGGGCTGTGATGAGCACTCGTGGCATCACTAAGGTCTTTGTTCCTTTTGCATAATGATTACTCATAATAGCCAGAGGAGTGATTCCATCATGAACACAGCTACCCAGGAGTGCCAAGAATCTTACCCACTATAGGATTGCTGCTACATGTGTTTAATCAACTCATAGCCGAAATCTAGGAGTTTCCTCCATGACGATCGTTCGTAGGCCAGTGGAGTTGATGGAATCCCAGGAAGTTTGACACGCGTAAAGCAGTATCATTCTTATGATTAACAAGTCAAACTTTGGCATGCTCACAAAAACCACTAAACATTAATTCAATCGAACAAATCCTTTTAAAGAGAGCTATCAAGTCAATCAACATTTTCGGTGGTGTTGAGTGTCTCTAGAAATAAGCCTTCTAGACTAAACACTACAACACCCAAGCCTTCAATTGTGAGACTTTTTCTTATTACAATTTTTTAGCAATTTTTAGGCAAGACTTGGTTAATTACGAGAGCTAGAACAAAACGTACCCAATTAAATACCCATGCAAACGAAAATCTTACTACAATACAAAGACTCACTCCACCAGAATAATATCTCAACATTTACTACTAACTAGCAAGAGTTTCTGAAACTTCAAAAGTGGGGAGTTATAAGACATACCTCTCATGTTTGGTTCCACTTCTCTCTTCCTTTTTATTTGTTTCTTGGAAACTCGAACTCGATCACTCTCCTGCAAATACATGAGAACCTCGAGGTGGAAAGAAAAAGAAAGAGGGAAAATAAAGAAAAATGGAGAAATCTTTTTGTTGTTTTTAAGAGAGGGAATTTAAAGAATAGAAAATTAGCGGCAAAGCTCAGCTAGAAAATCTTGAAAGCAAATAGAAATAACTAAAGATAAAGTGTTGGGGAAGCCAATATGAGTGCTTATAACCTCAAATTAAAAACACAACCTCAAAGTAAATAAAAGCAAATGAACACCAAATAAAGATACAGGAGGAAACATTCCCAAGCTTAGGCTTTTGCAAGCTGTTCAAATCATTGTGGTGGCGGGAAAAAGTCAGAACTCCAGTTCGCAAATTGAGTTGGGAGGTTACTAGTTAATTCTCGGAGGTTCAGTCCCTCCAAGTTCTTGGAAGTCTTGTTATGTTGCGAACCGGGTTGATGGTTGCTCCTCTTGATGAGGAACTTCTTACTCCTCTTCTTGGTCCTCTCCTTGGTCCTCATCCTCATCCAGAATTTCCTCTTCGGGTTGGTGTTTCTCAACCTTCAAGTCATATAGTAAACATCCTTCCTCGATAGAGTAAAGACCATTAGGCATATGAGGGGGGTAGATATGCCCAGCTCCAGCAATATGCAGGTAATAAACACCACCCCTCCTAGTGAGCATTCCACAAGCGTTCAAAGTAGAGAAACCTATACTTTGCTCACATAGCACATGTTGTAACTCACCTAGGTTGATTCCTATGGCAGTGGCAAGCACGGTAATGACGCCTCCACCTATGATTAGTCCCTGGCTTTGGGAGGATTGGTGCTCCAAGTAGCGCACAAGGATTGTGCCCAAATTGAGTGACAAGTTGCAGTTGATGTAAGTAGCCTTTGAAAAGACTAAGATGTCCTCCTCATTGAGTCTTGTGAACTCATTATGTTCCTACAAGGTGTTAGAAATTACATAGAACAAATAGTGAATTGCAGGATGTTGAATATTCTTCCCCTTGCTTACTCTAGTAGTAAAGCTCATTCCATTATAATATTGTTCAGGGGAAGGATTTAGGCTAGTAAAGGATGCGCGTAAGGCATTAACATCATTGTTTGGAAAATTAAAACATATGCACCATTCATCTAGTGTTAAAGTGTAGTTTTTGTTCATAAGTCAGAAAGAAATCGTGTCCTCTCCTTTCCATAGTTTAACAGTGCTTTGCAATGAACTTAGGAATTCAATGGTTAACCGGCGATAAGTAGGCACATCATTGTACACAAAGTTTTGCAGGCCAGCTCTATTGCAAAGTAAATTAAAGTCTTCAGAAATATCGAGTTGGTTCAGTATAATGGGCAAGCCCATTTGGTGGCCTTCAATTTGCGGTTCTTGTTCCTATTGAAGCGATCATGTTGGAGCTCGTTCCTAAATCGTATGCCCATGCGTTCCTGAGCAACAACCTGAGAAGTGCTAGCCACAGCATTAGCACGAGTTTGGCTCCTTGTGTTCATCATCTAAAAAAATAAAGGAAGACAAAATAAAACTTTTTGATCCAACAATAGTAAGTATAACATATTCCACATCATAGCACACTAAAGATTCCTCTCAAAATAATAATCTAGGCAAGAGAATCATGGCAATTAGTTCATAGTAGGTCTCACCCTAGATTGATAATGAAAATAGATCGAAAATGAATCTGCAAAAAGTAATTGGAGGATCGGAGGAGAAATATACGGTAGATCACTTGTGTGCGAGGAAATCGAACGAAATTGAGTAGAGGTAAAGATCTCTTGAGGTTTTGAGAGAGTTTGGAGGTAGAATAGAGAAAAAGGATTGAAGTTTTGGAGTTGGAGGTACCTTCCTGTGCGATTTTGTGGTTGGATGCAACTATACGGGCGCAACTATACGGCCGGAACAATGCGTTCCTATGTATAGTTAGCCTTCTGTCAATTTTTTGGGTTTCCTCCTAGCGGCGCAGCTATACGGCCAGAACTATACGACCAGAAAAATTTGTGCCTTCCGTATAGTTGGTCGTCAAACCGTCTGTACATGGAAAAGAATTTTTACAAAGGCATCGATATCTATACGACCGGAGCTATACGACCGTAATTTTTAGTCCCGCTGTATAGTTGGTCGTTAAACCATCAGTATGTTGAAAAAGAATCCATACAAAAGCACCGATATCTCTACAACCGGACCTCTACGGCCAGAATTTTTATTCCCGCAATATAGTAGGTCGTTAAACCGTCAGTACATATGAAATAAAAATTGTCGAAGGCAATAATATCTATATGACCAGAGCTATATTGCCAGAATTTTTATTCCGCCCGTATAGTTGGTCGTTAAACTCTCTGCGTCCATAAAAAAAATTATGTTTCTTTGATAATTACTTCTTATACTGAATCTTAGCAAAATACCTTGTTTTTGACAAAAAGTTGACAATTAAAATTATCGACCAACAACAGCATGTATAAAGCAGAATTTTAAGTACTACCGAAGTTCTTCTCCTCAAATGGAGTTTTCTAGCACTCTTTATTAAACATAAACTTAAACTAAGACTTAAAACTTAACTCAAACCTTTATTTCACATGTGTTGCCTCCTATGGAGCGCTCTTTTATGGTCAATAGCTTGACCTTGGCGTTACTCACTTGGGCCAGATGGGTGGAACACCCACTCCAAAGTAGTTGGCCTTCAAAGTGATGGCCTCCTTCTCATCATGTTTTGCTTTCTTTTTCCTAGGGAAATGGATAAAAAAAGGATCCCGCGAAGGAAATTGCAGCTACACGTTCCCTTCATGAAGATTAATTAAAGCCTTTATTGTTCTTAAGAAAGGACGACCTAGTATGATAGGAGCAATAGCATCTTCAGGCATGTCAACAATAACAAAGTCAATTAGAGTAAGACAGCCTTTAATGTAAACTAAAGTGTTCTCCTTAATTCCTACATCTTGTTTATAGGTAGAATCTGCAAGGTGTAGTTTTAGTTCAGTTATTTTGAAAGAGCCAAGATTTAGCTTGTTAAAAAGACTCTTTGGGATTGTTGAGACGCTTGCACCTAGATCACAAAGTAGAGCTATCTCATTTGTCCCAAACTTAATTTTAATTGTGGGCTCAAATATATCATCTAGTTTAACAGGTAACGTTTTAGCAATTTTCTTGTATTCCTCTTCAAGCTCGCGTACCTTAATCGCTACTTGATCAACAAAGTTTTGATACATGGCTTCATCATTACCTTCACTTACCGGAATTTTGAAATTGATCCTTTTTACGAGATCTTCGATGGTGTAGCTTAGTGAAGGGGCGTTACTATAATCAAGCTCTTCAGTCTCCTCTCTTTGGATCCTAATAATTCTGAGTTCTTCAACAGGATTGGGCTCAGCTTTACCTACAAATTTAGCTAGAATGATAGTTTGACTCTCAGTTATCTTACCTAGCTGTGCCTCAACAATCCTCGTCCTTTCTTGGAGGTCTTGTAAATAATTTCTCAAACTTACAGTTTGGTTAGATAATTTACTTAGCATAGCATCATGATTCTCCGTTATTTTGACAAGAATATTGTTTTGTCCATTTTGTGAGTCTATAAAAGACTTAAGTGTTTCTTGGAGACTACCATTACTAGTTCGCATATTATTATTAGAATTACCTCCAGGATTTGAGTAATGTTTCTGGAAACTAGGGTTATAATTTTTCTTCCAAGCAAGGTTATAATCGTTACGAGCTATGAATTCTATTTATTCAATATTAGTTTCGGGAATAGCTATTACCTCGGTTTACTTACCTTTCACGGCTAATATGAGATCATCCAACTTAGCATTGAGTTCTTCATTTTCTTGTGATAATACGGAGTTCACCTTCTTCGTGTTTTATTTTTCTACATGCCATTGGGCATGGTTGTCTTGCATATTGTCTAGCAGCTGCTTTGCTTCGGTAATATGTTTACCCATGAATGTTCATCTAACTGCAGTATCAAGCATAGACTTAGACATAAGATTGGGAGCATTATAAAATAAATGGAGGATTAACCAATCTTCCATCCCATGTCTGGGACAGTTTCTGAAGCATTCTTTCATCCTCTCCCATGCAAGCGCTAGTGGCTCACACTCTTCCTGTCTGAAACTAGTAATATTAGATCTTAGTTGCATAGTCTTTGCAGGTGGGAAAAATTTAGTTATAAATAAAGAAGTACACCCCACCCATGATGTAATAGTATTTTTAGGCAAAGCTAGCAACCATTCTTTTGCTATTCCTCTAAGAGAGAAAGGAAATAAACACAATTTGACCACATCGGGGTCAACATCTTTTATGCGCATCATGTCACATATTTCCGTGAAAGTATTCAAGTGCATACCTGCGTCCTCAATTACAGAGCCTCCAAATTGATTCTATTGAACCAAACTTAAGTAATGGGGCTTAATTTCATAGTCATCAGCAGCAATTGTTGGCTGAGTAATAGGAGTACGCAAGTAATCATTATTGGGAGTGGCAAATTCCCCAAGCTTCTTTTCAGCCATATTTCCTATGTTATTGATTTTTCTTAAACAAAAACTTATGACAACAATAAAAACAAGAATTATAGACTAACTAGTTTTTTTTGGTTTTTCAAATAAAGACTGAAGCAAACTAACAAAATTAAAAACAATAATTAAAACTAGCAAGGTTCCTACTAACCTCACTAGGGTAGCTATTGCTTCCTCGGCAACGGCCCCAGAAAAAGGGTTGATACCATCGATCCAGATTATGGATGTAGTATAGCTTCTTTTTATCTAGTAGACCTAGGTTTATCGAATCCTCGAGAAGCAAAGCGTAGTGAAGTTACTTTAATGGACCTTCGGAAGTTTTAGAATTCCTTTTATGTTTTTACCAGACCAAGATTTGCGTCTTTTTGTTGTTGAAAATGATGGAGAGAGAGGGCCTAGGGCGTTCAGTTTTACTAATAACTGTGCAAAACATCTGATGGGAATAAAAGATAAAAATAAAGTATACATGTAATTGTTAGAGCAAGATAAGTTATATGTGGGCAGTGCATCCATTGATATTGCCTCCGCAACCGCTTATAGCAATAACCTACTAGTCTCATCCATATAAGACAGAGAACTAATGATATGCATAGTTATATCACCATTGTTCCCAAGTAAATCCCTCACATACAGCCGTACTACCCTTTCTGCCATTGGGGTTCCCATCCTGCAGATTAGTCATTACTCATACTCCCTATACCTGGCTCAATCCTCGGGGTCTTGGGTACCTGACAAGTCCTTACATTGAGGCAAGAGAGGATACAATAATAATCATGTCATACAAACTAATACATGATCCCATCTATGATAAATAACCTGCACAATAAGCTACATGTCTAGGCCGAAGCCCTTAGCCCAAGGATAATTACTCACACATAGAGATGAGATCAAAGATCAAAAACATTGTAGTAGAAATCATGAGACTGATAGAAAATAGTCTTACAATGTCGTCAATCGAAGAAGAGATCTACTATTACAAGTGGTGGAATATGGCTGTGGTGGTCGAGAGATTAGATCTAAGTCTATTCCTCTGGCGGCTCGTCGGTGTTGTGGATGGAGATCTAGGGGGTGGCTGATGGTTTCTGCGAGCGCCTGTTGCTCGTCATCCGAGGCCTCTTTATATAGGGGTCCCTTGATGAAAGTTGTTCTGTTTGACCTAGCGGCGCTGGTGGCAACTATACGGCCGAAATTTTATTCGGGTCATATAGTTGGTGTTTAAAGCATCTGCCTTCGACCCACGACTCCAGGTTTCTTCTGGTTGTTGGAAATCTCGTATCTTTGACTTTAATGTAGTGATTCCCATCATAAAACGTCATTATCTATGCAGGAAAAAATAGAAAGAGAGGATTGCATACCCCTTTGAATATTAGGCATTAGTGGCAGGGTTTAGAGAGATATTTCATCAAAATTATGAATAATATCCATTTTAAATGTTGACGTAGATGGCTATATTTCAGAGCCATCAGTTAACATAATCTCTGGGTGTGACATTTTCAGGTTCGCATGTATTTGCATGTCTCTGCGTCTCTACGCATCACTCATTCTCTAATGAGATGGCATTATATAAATTTAGTCCTTTGGTTAGACCTTTAGTTCCTTTGGGTTAAAACATGTTGATATAATTGTCGCACAATATATCTTCATAGTACTAGCCTACTGTGAACCACACCTAGTTTGATAACAAACTACTTAACCAAATTCCCTCCTTTGCTGCTACTATAGCAGTCATATACTTAGCCTTTTGTTGTAGTATCCGTCACAACAGAATCAGCCTTGGAACTCATCCAAATCCATCATGGAACCTCCTTTCCATTACATTGTGTGACCAAGTTTAAATTGAGATAAATTTAATTTGTATCTTGAGACAAACTAGTATCAATGTAACACTTTACAATGAACTATTTGTAACTATTTATTCTAGTATATGCTCATAAGAATATCCTTACTATTGTCCAATGATCATCTTATGAATCATTCTAGTATATGCTCATAACATTTAGAGCATAGGACATATCTGGATATATATATATATATATCACGGTATTGTTGATTAAAATATTCATGTGATTTCACTCACCAAGTTTCGATACACTTGAATCTTGATTCAATCCTTTCGATGCAGCAAGAACCTTTCTTGTTGTTTCCATATTGAACCCTTTCAATATCTCATATATGTATGTCTGGCACAACCATATTAGCGCCCCAATCTATCCATATAGATATTGATGCCAAATATTCCAGTTTTGCCCAAGTCTTTTATCAAAATCCAATTCTTAATGTATTGGAAATTTGTCTCAGCGCTCCCACTTAATTTCTTGCAAATGCAAGAATCTTCATCTTCTCCGATGAATTTAAAAATTTTAATAGTTTCATCACGCTGAAGATTCCAACTCCGCTATACTTACTTCAACCATTGAAGTTTGCATGCCCATTCAACATCCTTTGAATTAACAAAATCCTTCGGATCGTGTCATGTACATGTCCTAGGTAACCATTCTATTAGAAGAACTTCGTTTTGTTTGTTCAACTACCATATACCAAATTATATGTAGCGGTTGCTACATTAATCCGTAAAGACAAAATATCGCTATGAAAGATCAAATATTTTCATAGTCAACTCCTTGAACATTGTCGTAAACTCTATTCCAACATGTTGACTATTTCGTAGATGTCAAACATCCATGTCTATTACTTTATAGATCCAAATACAACCGATAGGCTTCATGCCTTTCCGGAGGGTCTTCCATGTTTAAAAACTTGATTTCTCATGTATGGATACTATCATGGATTTTATGACCTAGTGTAGCATCCCAATTGTCTAACAATTGTAATGCTACTTACCTAGTCTATATATTTCTACTTCCCACATGTCATTAATTGCATCATCATTATATCATGCTCATGTCACCATGCCACATTGCATTTGAGCATCATATAAAACCCTTTTCATTTGGGTCTTCTCTCATATTGCATTTGCCTATTACTTGCATTTGCCTCTTGATACATTGTAGTTGGTTCTTGATATATTGTTTAATGCCCAAGTTGAGTTGGGGGCATATCTCTTTTAACTCCACCACCTCTCTTTGTCTCCATATAAACTCCACCATCCTAATTATATATAAGCCATACAATTCTATTGGTATTCAATCTAGCTCATATGAGTAGGGTGGATCCATTTGTTTGCTACATTCTTCCATACTTGTCTCCATGTTGTTTTGACAATATGAATAAGGAGTCACATAGCCACCTTTGCATGTTATGTGAGTAGTATTACATTATAACCTTCCATATGGCCTTATTTGAATTTGTGAGCTTATTTGAATTTAGATTGGCTATATCAAATAAAAGTGGATCATACACACTAGCATGAGCCACCTTTATTCAAGTATGCTCATGAACCAAAATACACCATGTGGATGATAAAGCTTCCATAAACCTCTCTTTTTGGGATTTATATTCATTTAGGGAGTTGGTTGGAATCATGGCCAATGTTATATTGTAGTTGTTTTCACAACTAGCAAGCATATGTTTATACATGCATGGGCCATACACACTTGCTTCCTCTCATTCTTCTCTCTCTTTTAATCTCACTTGGTTTTGTTTGAATTGAATCAAACCTAAGCATCTAAACCTAAACATACCCATGCGTATCTTCTTACACTAATATACCACCCCACCACACCTACACCCCATGACCAGCACATGCCCCTGCCCCCTTTCTTTCCATCTCTAGCTAAAGAACAAAGAGAGAGAGAGAAGACAAAACCCTACCCGTGCACCCCTCCCCCTCTACTTTTGGCTAAGAGAAAAGCCACCCCCATGTTCTCTCCCCTTCCTTCCTTATCTCCTCAACCACCCAGCCCCATTCATCTCCAGATCGAGATCTAGCTGCCTAGTTCGTCCTCCCCATCCCCCTCTTTTTCCCCAAAAAAGGCCATGGCCTCTCCATGTCTCCATGAGCAAAACCCTAGACTAGTCTTAGCCCTCCATCTAGCCGGCAGATGGAGGGGTGCAAGGAGTATCCAGGAGCTCGGGAGGGACCTCCTGCTTCTTCTCCCTCAACCTGAACGCTAAGACCTCGTGGAGCACGCCGAAGAAGCACCGCGCCGCCATGAACCTCAACACGAGGAGCTACACCGGACCTGCTGCCTCCCCGTCGATCTACGCCTCCTTGAGCCCACTTGCTGCATCTAAGGGTCGATGGTGAGCCCCTTGCATTCCCAGACAACGCCTACCTCCCTCTCTTGCCTTGCTCCACCGCCGACCTTGCCGCCGTGCGCGCTTGCCGCCGCGGATATGCCAGACCTCTAGATTCTACCCGTGTTCTTTGAGTCCTAACCGTCGCTATGTTGCAAAGTTGTAGAACACGCAATCCTCTTTCCAACAATCCAGACCATGATCAAAACGGTTGGGTAAATCTCGGAGAATCTGGATCGCAAGATTAGTGTTCCAACCTGTCTACCTGTTACTGTTGTTTTTGTTCTTGATCAAACTGCACGAGACACAGTACACCCCAGCACGAACCGATCACACCAAGATGTAGATCTTTTTCTCCCCGTCGTTTAGTGTACTCGTACTCCAAATTCCATCCAATGTTCGCGGAGATATCAACCCCCAAAGTTCGCCCAATCTCGCAGTTTTCCACCGACGAAATTCAGAGTTCCCGCTGCAGAAAAACAGTTTTCATATTTTTATGCCGGAAAAACCACACCATAACAGCGTGTTCCCGTCCTAATCAAGGGAAGCCTCCTTGACAAAAGTTGAAGGTAACGTCGTCCTATGCAAGTTACTCCGTATTACATTTCGTGTAAGTCCAATTATGCACATATTTGTCGAAATCGTCATTCGAAAACAGCTAAAAACTAACTAGTTCATGTATCCAGTTTTGCTGATATTTGTGTCCACAAAACTGCTCCAGAACACACCCTTACATCTCAAATTGGAGAATCCCGCAATGATGAAAGTTGTATAAATTAACCTCGTCTACAACATTGTACATTGCGGCGTTCACTAATTCCCAGTAAATTTCTCTTCTCGGTTGTCCAAAGTCGGCGCTAAATAACCAGATTTTGTAATTTCGAATCTCAGATCTGGATCTTCTTTTGTCACAATCACACAATACCCCCTGCATTTTATCTGTCTTAACCGTAGTCCCTATTTTTTTGCTTTTAGAATCGTGCTGAGGCCCTGGCACTTTGTCAGCTGGTCAAAGTTTTGGTCAATAAATTCAAAATTCAAATTTAATTATATTTTTGGAAGTCAAACCATATGTTAACTTTGACCAGAAAATTAAATATGTTTTGTAGTGAATTTGAAGAAACTTAAAATACCATTGTTGCTTGTTTTTTAACACTGAAACTAGAAATGCCCTCTTTATGTTGTCTAATGTTGCAAAATAATAAATGTTTTTCCAATATTATTAAATATTTTATTATAGGAAAAATTATATCTTTTAATTGCTAAACCCCAATAATACAAATAATATGTGTTTTTGAATTAGAAAAATGTCAAGAATATGAATATGCTAGTTAAAATATATTATGAGCATTTAAAATTTTCGAATTATTAAATACCATTTAGATGCCTTTATCTTAATAAACCTATAACTTTAATTCCGTAATTCCAAATTCGACAAATAATATGTCTAAATCGATTAGCTTGACGAGGCCATTCTAACAATGAATTCAATGATATCGTTCAAAGCATGCATCGTGTAAAACTATTGAAATCTTAATAGTTTATGCAAATAAAATGGGCCCAAATAAATATTAAAAGTGTTAATTCTTGTTTCCACACTTCACCTTGCCATGCTACATTACCACCATGCAATTGCGTCGCATTTTATCATGGCATGCTTTGTTTGCTTGATGCATCCTATTCATATGATTGTGCAATGTATTTATTTTGGCCTTTGTGTGTTTGGTTTTTATTCGGATGGACACTGAGCAAGGAGAATACGAGGAGCCTCAGGAGTATTACCCGGATCCTTCCTATTCGACAACAGAACTGGCAGGCAAGTAATTCCCCATGCTTGCATACATATTGTACCTATGCTTCGATCTCACTCTTGCATCATTGAGTCGCGACTGCATTAAATTGAATCCCATGTACTGCATAGCCTTTACTTTTAAACCCCACCGAAGCTTGTTCCTCCATCCCATGAGTCATTATTACAGAAGTTGATTGAGCCATGCGAGTCGTAGAATTACATGTGTAGGGTTTTTGCGAGTCTTTGGATAATGAGGTACCTAATCAACTTAATCTGAGTAGTAATGGGATAACTAATGAAAGAGGCATCAATGAGCATTATCTGCTATTTGGTTCTTTAAGCTCACTTGTGTCCCGTAGGAAACCGAGTACTTGATTCTTGTTTCTTGACTATTCACACTATCCACATACGGGAGACCCTATGGATCCCCCTTTGCCCAAGCTTGATTCGCACTTTATTTCTTGGGGCCACAAACTACTTGGGGCTTTATTACTATCCTATACGTATGCCATGCTTTACTGATTTATTTATGATTGCGTGTGGAGCACCTGTACTGTTTAGGAATTACAGAGTGTTTTTGCGATATCAACAAGCTCAGCCACACTTTCAGGTTCTTAGTCGTTTATAGCTATTGGCGCAAACCTTGGGTCCGTCTCGGAGCCGGCCAACTTTGTTGCGGGTAGCTTAATGGGGTGGCCCCCTAACATAATTTATGAATCCTGTGAATGCATTGTCATGAGGCCTCGTTCCGTTTTATTTGGTTCTTCCCGAGGTTGATCGCGTGTGTGTTGCTATTTGTGCACCCCTGCAGGGTAAATCTTTCTGAAAGTCATGTCTGCGGTTATGGATGACCTGGAGCATAGTTTCTTGATCATAGACAAACATAACTAAAGTACCGCCTTTAATTTGACTAAGACATGACTACTAAATAGTGTAATACTCATTGAATGGTTATTAAAATTGCCAACGGATGGGATGTTCTTCTGCCTTCTCGTCGGTAAGTGAGAAGGAGGGAAAGCGAGGTTATTTATGTTGCTTATATAACTATTGTTATTAATTAACGGGCGTCCGTCTATCTCTGGTTGTGCGGATGTGTAGCGTGTCTCTATAGAACTTTGTAGATATTATATTTCGCTGTAATTGTGTCATCCCAGGTTGTTCCCTTTAGATGCATTAAGACTTGCTGAGTACCCGTAGGGTCTCATATGATAAATATTTGGTTCAGATGGACAGGTATACTCCCAGGAAGGTTACTGGGTTGAGGAGACGGATGATGGTGGCAACGACTATCAGGTGTAGAGATATCAGGGATGGAGATCCATGAGATCTGTGGGTGGGATGTGCTTACTTTCAGGGCATCTTATGCCGATTTTCTTCTTTTCCGTACTCGGATCATGTTTTCCGCTTTCACTTGATACCCTGTTGCGTGATGTTTAAGGATGTATCCTAAACTATTATATCTATCTAGGATATTTGGATCTTGTCGTATGGTGTTGAATATTTCTATTTCTATTGTTCCTAGATGGTGTGACTCTGATGTCTATTATAAGTCGCAGACATACATACTCATTTGGGTATGTCATGGTCGTGTGTATATATAGCTAGTATACATAGCTACCAGGGAAAAACTAAATGTGAGAGTAGTACTTCTTCCATTTTTCTTCTTACCCACTCACCCACCCTTTTCTGGTAAGTAAGTGTAACGTTTGTCTATCCTCTTCTAAAAATTCAAACTAGGATTCACATGTTTGGGGTTTCCCTAGTACCATAGGATGTGTGTGTAATTATTTGTCCATCTGTTGCATCTATCCTTGTTGCCACAATCTGCCTTTGGTTATCTATTGTTGGTACATTCCATACCGACAAGCTTATGTGTAAACCGACGCGATCTATCTGACTCTTTGTAAACCGATACGATATGTCTTACTCTTTGTTCCGACGCAATCTTATTAAGGGTGTTCTTCCTTCCGGCATGCTTTCACAGAATGTGGAGTTACTAATATCTATCTGTTAAGTTGTTTTCATATCTAGTTGGTATTTTAATGCCAAAAAATGCAGATTTTTTCTTTGATACATTTGTGTTTCCACACTCCTTTTCAGTCATGTGTGATACAATATTCATCTTCTTTTTTATGGCATGCCTATGCTAACTTGATCTTTTGCTACCATCGCATAATCAAGAGTTTTTACTTCATCTTCAAATTATTTTGGGGCTAAATACATAACTAGTGTCGATCCGATGCTTGCGATTGTAATTTGGTTCTTGGTATAGCTATATGACACTTATCATGAGTGGAATATGGTCATCTCTATCAATCCAATTCTCCAAATCATGGCGGTTAGCTTTTGTGATTTTGAGTTATACCATGACCATACCTATATCATAATGAAGTATCTTTGGCAATCCATAGATTTCTTAAGGCATTATGGTGGATTATCATCTATTTATTATGCTTCACATCTTTTGAACTCCATATCTACCAAGGTTCTCTTTGATACGAGAGAATCTCATCCTTTCATCTATGGTAGCTTTGCTTAAATGTATGAGTTATCATCGCTTCTTTATTCAAGATCTCCTTACTCTTTAAATTGGTGATCCGATCAACTATGTGGACAACTTGACATCTATTCTATCATCTGAATGGCCAGATAATATATTCGTCCAATGCATTGCTTCCAACTCAAATCCTCGCTCTTAATGTTGATCTTTTGATACGTCCAAAACGTATCTACTTTCCCGAACAATTTTTCTATTCTTTCTCCTCCAAACTTGTGTGATTTGGATACAAGTAACGCGGACTGACGCTGTTTTCAGCAGAATTGCCTTGGTGTCTACTTTTTGTGCAGAAAATCAACTATCAGGAAAAATCCCGGAAATTATGCCAGAAATCCTATTTCACCCGAAGACTCTAGGAGCCAGAATGCGAGACGGAGACGAGCCAGGGGGTGGCCACACCACCTGGTGGCACGGGCTGGCCACGCCAGGGGGTGGTGTGGGCCCCTAGGCACCACCTCGGTCTCCCTCTTCGCCTATAAGGAGCCTTCTGACCTATAAACTCTGGGGGGTTCGATGTTTTTCCAGAAGGAGTTCCGCTCCGCCGCCACCACCAGATTCCACGAAACAGCACCAGAAACTCCGTTCTGGCACCCTGCCGGGACGGGGAATTGGAGGAGATCATCGCCATCATCATCACCATCGCTTCTCCATCGACCATCCATGTTTCCCCCATATATGAGTGAGTAATCCCCCGTTGTAGGCTATGGGGATGGTAGGGATTGGATGAGATCGTTCATGTAATGGCATCAGATTGTTAGGGCATGGTGCCTAGTATCTTTTATTAGTGCCTTATGACTTTGTTGCGACTTGTTGTGCTTAATGCTTGTCACTAGGGCCCGAGTGCCATGATTTCAGATCTGAACATGTTATTGATTCATTATGATAGTATTGTTTATGGTCTTATCTGCAAGTTGTATACACACGTTGTTGTCTGGAACCAATGGCCCCGAAGTGTCAGAAATCAGGATAACCGGAGGGAATGGCTTTGATGTGAGGATCACATGTGTTCACAGAGTGTTAATGCTTTGCTCCAGTGCTCTATTAAAAGGAGCACCTTAATTGCCAGTAGTTCCCTTGAGGCCCCACTGCAAATGGGCTGGCAAGACAAAATATGTTGTGCAAGTTCTCATTGCGAGCACGTATGACTATATATGGAACACATGCCTAGGATTATCTAGTACTTGGATGCTTTATCTTATTTATCTGCAATTGCCATATGTTCTGATTACTATGTGAATTCTCGTGTCCATGCAATGCCCGTCCATCCATGCCTATGCCTACCACACTCGAATCCCACTGTTTACTGCTATTGTTACTGTTGTCTTTACTTTTACCTACTACTGTCACTTTACTATTCCTACTACAAAATTGTTGCTACTAATAAACTGCTGTGAGCAATATTGTTTCCACGTGCAGCTAAATTGACAACTCAGTTGTTAAGGATTATAAATATTCTTTGGCTCCCCTTGTGTTGAATCAATAAATTGGGTTTCACTTCCCTCGAAAATACTGCGATACACCCCCTATACTTGTGGGTCATCAAGACTATTTTCTGACGCCGTTGCCGGGGAGCATAGCTTTATTTATCAAGTTCACTTGGATTCTCTATTGTTCGCTGCTATCCATCCATCATGGGTAAGTCTCGTGATGGCAAGTTTCCTATTTTACCATCCACTACAAGAAGAGGTACGGTCCTAAACACCTCTGCTGCTCTCGATTCACCATCTGTTATAAGTAAGCTTGTTACACCACCACATACACATGCTACACACACTGCTACTACTGCTGAATCTGAAACTTCTGATGGTTATGATGCTGCTTCTACTGTGCTTGATAAGAGTGGTTCATTAGGTCCTTTCCTAGATGCTACGATTGCTAGAACTATAGCTGGAAATACCGAAACTCCTAATGAAGACACTACCACACCTGTTAGTTCACCTGAGTCTAGTGAAAGTTATGATATTGAAGATGGTTATGTTGAGATAACCAATTAATTTATTGAAGAATGTAAAAACACCCACGATAGGAGCGTTGCTAAGAGTCTCCTTGAGAGGCGTACTATTAGACCCAAATTGTCTCCTATTGCTAAGTTTGCTGCTTCTCCCACAAACATTACGGATAAAGATTATGATTTCTCTCTCGATCTATCTTACATAGCTATTGTTGAGAAAGAACCTTTTTGTAGGACTAAGAATGAAAGTGCGGTAGCACATATGAATGAACTTTCTACCATGAGTGTCTTGTTTTCTGATGATATTAAGATGCGCACTTACTTTGTTGCTAAGATTTTCCCCTTTTCACTGAAAGGAGAAGCTAAAACTTGGTTTAGTAATTTACCTCCTAGATCTATTGATACCCCTGAGTGCTTGATTACTACTTTCCTGCAGAAATATTTTCCTCCTAGTGCTAGACATGCTATTTTGCAGGAACTTTTTGATTTTAAACAGGGAGAAAATGAGGTACTGCCTGAATCTTGGGCAAGGTTTTGTGCTTTGATTCATGCGCAGGCTGGAAGTCCATTACCTAAGAATGAGCTTCTTGATATATTTTATAATGGACTAAACCGAGGAATCTAGGACATACCTAGATAGTTGTGCTGATTGTGTTTTTAGGAATAGGACTCCTAAGGAAGCTGAGGAATTAATGGCTAAAATAAGTAAGAATTATGAAGATTGGACTCCTCCTGAACAAGCTATACCTGAAGTAATTGTACCTGAACCAACTATTCTTGTGCCTATTCCAACATCAAAGAAGAGGGGAGTTATTGAATTAAATGATGAAGTGATGAAGGAAGCTAAGAAATGTCTTAAGGAGAAGGGAATTAAAGTTGCAGATGTCAAGAATTTATCTCCTATAGAAGAATTATGTAAGCCTATTTCCTACTCATCCACTATTGAAGTACACTCTCTCCAACACTTTGATGAAGGTCATATCCCTTAATCTAAACCTCCTGATCAATGCTTAGAAGAATTCGATATCTTTATTGTTAAGCAAGATAACTTTAATAAAAGGGTGCAAAATCATCTAATGGGAAACACTAGAGCTATTGTTGAGTTGAAAGATATTGTGGAAAGAACCTCTAATGATGTTAAAATGATTGTTAAACACTTTCAAATGGTTCAAACTCAAATAGATCAACTCGTTAAAGTGCAAAACGACTTGCTAGTTAATGCTGCTAAAGAAAAACATGCTTATGAAATTAGAACTAAAAGTGGAGCTGCTACCCAGGATCCTCTATATCCTAAGGGGCATCCCAAAAGAATTGAGCAGGATTCTCAACAAGCTGAAAATAGTGGCTTTACTCGTAAGAAAAGGAAAAAAGAAACATAAAATTGTTGTAGAACCCTCTGAACCTGCTTTAGATCCTAATAGTATATCTATCTCTAATGCTGAAACTGAAAGTGGTAATGAAGAAAATGAAGCTCCTAATGAAGAGAAAGTTGAGGAAGAACCTGAAAACCACACTAAGAATACTAAATACACCAAAGAAGATTTTATTGCTAAGAAACATGGTAGTGAAAGAGAGCCTTGGGTCCAAAAACCTATGCCTTTCCCTGATAAGAAACACAAGTCAATAGAGGATGAACACTATAATAAGTTTTGTGAGTGGATGAAACCTTTATTCTTGCAAATTCCTTTGACTGATTCTATTAAATTGCCTCCTTACTCAAAGTATATGAAGGATATTGTCTCGAATAAAAGGAATATCCCTAATGAAGAAATTTCTACTTTGCTTGCTAAATATTCCTTCAATGGTAAGGTTCCTAAGAAACTTGGAGACCCAGGGATTCCAACTATCCCTTGCTCTATTTGAATAGTTATGTTAGAACTGCTTTGTGTGATTTGGGAGCTGGAGTTAGTGTTATGCCTTTCTCTCTCTATAAGAGGCTTCAACTAGAAAAATTAATACCAACTGATATATCTTTGCAAATGGCTGATAAATCTACCACTATTCCTATGGGTATATGTGAGGCTGTACCTATTCAAGTGGCTCATAATTGCTTGATATTAACTGATTTTGTTGTGCTTGAAATGCCCGAAGATGATAATATGTCTAATATTCTTGGGAGACCTTTTCTTAATGCTGCAGGAGCTATTATCAATTGTAATCAAGGAAAAGTGACCTGTAATGTTAATGACAAGGAACATACTGTCTATTTACCCAAGAATATTGAAAGGACTTATGGTTTGAATTCAATTGAACATGTTGAGGGCATTCAAGTTGGAGAAATATATTGTCCCATACCAAGAGAAAAATATGAAACCATTATGATTGGGACCATTGCTATCAAGATTGAGGTAACGTAATCATTAGTGGAATACAAAGTTTTGTCTCATTTGGGATTGTTTTGGTAGCAAGACCTGATCAACCTTGTTAACAAAAGGATTTCATTGAACAAAACATTTTTTTCACTATGATTATCTCCGTTTACTTCTATTCCATCCATTTTAGTTTTTGCTTTCGTTTAGCTTTATTTTTGTTGTTAGTTGCTTGCATGTTAGAGTGTCTTAGAACTTCTGTAGTTTTAGCTTTGTTTTGTCCTTGCATCTTGTTTCCAAAAAAAATATGTCTGTCCAAAAATCATTCTTCTATGCCCAAAAATAAAGTGTCTCGAAAAATTCCAGAAAATTCATATTAAATTTTTTCGTGAAAAAAAGGGGCAGAGGAGTGCCTGGGAGGTACCAGGGGGACCCACCAGGCAGGCACACCACCTGGTGGTGTGGCCTGCCCTGGGTGGCGCCATGCCCTGGTGTGGGCCACCCCTGGCCCCCCACTAACTCTCTCACCTGCCACTTTCTTCTCTCTCCCGAGTAAGCTCCAGTTCATTGCTCAAAATCACGTTCTTGCTGTGCTTGCTCTCGATTTTTTCGATCTCCTTGCTCAGCCCATCTTTCTTGCTGAAATTTGGAGCATTTGTTCCTTGGTATGTGACTCCTCTCCTTGTCCAAGTAAATTTGAGTTTAGTGGATTGTATATTGAGTATTTTGCTGCTGTAGGTGACTGGTTATGAGTGCTCGCATGCTTGTTTGATGCTTAGAGATATAGTTTTAATGCATGTTTAGGCCTCTTACAAGCCCCTATGAGTAGAATCCTTCATTATATTCACTTTGCAATCACTTATTTAATAGGTGTTTAAATTTCAGAATACCAAGCATGAACAACCATACTTTTGGAGAGATATTTGAGAGTGATGCACCTAGGAGGTCGAGGCCCTCAAGATCAGCCTCTCAGTTTAGGCCATCATACAACGAAGATCTCATTGAAACTCGTATTGGTAATGAAAGGGATGATGGGGATGCTCACCCATCCACTTTTCCTTGTTTTACTTACTTACAAGCTGCAGGTATTCTTGATGATTTCTTGCTACTGATTGAGAGGGTTGGTTTGACCTCATATATGCAAGATGAGAGTGTGCAATATACTATGCTCACCAAAACTTTTGTTGAGAGCTTCACGTTTACTAACACATCCTATCAGTCGACTCTCTCTTTTAAAATCTATAATTTGCCCTTAACCATGCCTTTGGAGAGATTTTGCAGTATTGTAGGTGTACGCATGACAGGGACTATGAAGAAAATTCAAGGACGACCCGCTGATTTGTTGGAGCTTTACCGAGGGGTGACCAATGATGATGACCGCGTGGCGCAACGCAGAAAGATAAGAAATATCCAACTCCCTGCTCTTAGCTACTTTGCATATTATCATGCTACTAGCGTACTTGGTAGGGAGAACACAAGTAATATCTCCAACTATCATTTAGCATTCCTTGCTGCTGCGCTTAACAATGATACTCGGTACAATCTCGGCTCGCTTATTTCTCGCCGCCTAGCTGCTAGGAGGGATATCTATGGGGGCATCATTGCCTCGCGTATAGTCAGTGCATTAGGCCTTTTAGTGGATCCCAATGATACTATACTGGCACCACAGAGGCTTGACCTCGTTGCTATGAAAACTCATCACTTTGTCACTGCTACTTCTGATTTGTACAGTCTAGTATATAGGATGCTTTTCACTGACGGGGAAGAAAGGGAGATCCTTTTGCCACATCCTTCTTTGTTTAGTGTTCACAAGAGACCGTGGTCGTGGTCCAAGGAGGAGGTGGACGAGCAGCTTCGCTTGTTGGGTTTCCACGAGCAGCACCACGAGGATGTGCCCTCCTATGATTACTCTGCGCATTACGGAGGGACGTACTCGAGCTCGCACCAGGACGAGGGGACCTCTTCGTCGTACCAGGGTGACACTTCATCCTGGCCAGCTTGGGATTGATACCCACTTAGGCCAAAAGCCTAAGCTTGGGGGGAGGTACACCGACACCGCACTCATCTCCATATCATGTTGCCTCGGTACTTTGTATATTCATGTTTTCGTTCTCTTTTTAGTTTTCGTTCTTCTTTGCTTTTGCTTTCTAAAACACAAAAAAGACCAAAAATATTTATGTTGTTTCTCTTTGGTTTGCTTCTTCTTTTTGCCTTGGTTTGATTTTCCCTTTTTTCTTTGTTTGAACTATTCGAAAAAACCAAAAAGATTTTGCTTTGCTTGTTCTTCCCTTTTTGGTTCTTGTTTAAAAATCAAAAACACAAAAAATATTTGTCGTTCTTCTTTAGTTTTGGGAGTTTGCTATAGGGTTCGACAGTCCTTAGTGGAATATTGGTTTCATATTATTATTCAAGCCACACAAGTGAAGAGCAATAATGAGGATTAATGACAACTTGAGGCGTGGTAAGCGGCTGGTAACGAACTCTATTTGTTTTCATTTTTGTATGTATACTCATCACTATGGGCATGATTAGTCCGTTCATGTAGGGTGTATGTTATCTTTGGATGCTTAGTAGTTCTTGCTTTCTTATGATTAGCTCCAGCTCGCTAATAGTTTGTAGCATGTCTTATGAATGTTTGCTTGCATTGTTCTATTCATAACTTGGTATGACACCATGGTATCCTCCTCTGAATGTTTCATTTGAATTGACTTGGCACATGCTCACGCATGCACATGACTGTAATAATCAGTTAAGCCTCGATGAATTATTTTGCCTTGAGGATCTTGAATCACTTTCATGCCATGAGTAGTCATGTTTTGTGGCAAGCATGAAAATGACAGCTATTGCTCTCTCGTTTGTCGCTCCCTTACTATTGCTAGCCTTCACTTCCACTGAGTATTGTACTCATGTTTCCAACTCCCTTAAACAAAATATTGCCAAAGTGTCCACCATACCTACCTACCTATTAGCATCATTTGCTACTTCCGTGCATATTCAATATGCCTTGTTTTCTTCCGAATAAAATGTTTGCTTGCTATGAGAAAGTTAGTTAGTAAAGCTCTCACGAACTTGATGGCACACTTTATTTCCCGCACTTAATAAACCTGAACCATTGTGACTCTCCATGAAAGTTATATGCTTGCAAATTATAGGCTGGGGATTAGCAGAACTGTGTTGTCACAGGGAACGCTTTCAACACTTGTAAATACATACCCAGTTGATACCTTGCTCTTTTGTTTGCGGATGTCGTCGGTGTGAAATAAAAAGGGAGCTTGTAAGTCCATGGAGTTATGTATGTGTGTTAGAGAAATGCCTGGGCCGCTGGTCTAATCCATGCTGACATGGTGGAAACCTGCAGCGTAACTATAATGATATCTATGAAGCATTCTTCTTATAAAAAAAGAGAGAGATAGCTATTGAGAAAAAGAAAAAAAAGAGAGATTTATGAAAAGAGGAAAGAGAGAAAAAACACCATTTTCCCATGGTAAATAAGAAGATTGCTGAGATACTCATTGTCTGCTTTCCTTGTCATTTTGATATGGGGATTCTTCCGTATCATCGGGCAAGGGGTACCATGTTGGCGGTTCTCTATGATACGCACATACTTACGATGACAAGAATTTACCGGTAACTAAAGTTGAGTAGCATGAGGAGTGACCCTCGTACTCAAGGGACTTGGGATTTTCAGTTTATAGTCTGTCAAGCATATAACTCAGATTGGATCTCACTTTCACCTTAACCACATTAAAGATGCTTATGATAGGGGCAATGAGAGCTCAAAGCTAATGAGTATCATACTTTCAGCATTTGGAAGCCTTTCAAAATTATTCAAAACCTTTTCCTTTACTTGTTGAGTCTCCATTTATTCTTTGAGCACCTTCTTGAGAGCTTAGTTGTCATTCTTTGTGCTTGTCCCATTACTTGATTATTTGTGTTATGACTTTGATGCTTGTATCTTTGATATCTTTACTTCTAGTCATCACTTGAACTTCAGAGGTGCCTTGACATTCATAATCAAAGGCAAGTGTGATACCACTCTATCATACCTTTTTATGAACATTGTAATGTTACTTATGTTTATGCTTCATGCTACTTATTATTTTTGAGTTGGAATCTCTTCATAGCTTGCAATGCCTATTAAGTAAACTTAGTTGCATACTCTTTATTATGAATTGTCTAAGTAGTTGATCACATTGCTGGGAATATTACATCATATGAAGCAAATGTGTTCGTGAAAGTTCTTTTATCGCACTCAGTTTTCAACTGAAATTTCTTGAGGACAAGCAATAAGCTAAGCTTGGGGGGAGTTGATACGTCCAAAACGTATCTACTTTCCCAAACACTTTTGCTATTGTTTCTCCTCTAAACTTTTGTAATTTGGATGTAACTAACGCGGACTGACGCTGCTTTCAGCAGAATTGCCTTGGTGTCTACTTTTTGTGCAGAAAATCAACTATCAGGAAAAATCCCGGAAAATATGCCAAAAATCCTATTTCACCCGAAGACTCTAGGAGCCACAATACGAGACGGAGAAGAGCCAGGGGGTGGCCACACCACCTAGTGGCGCGGGCCAGGCCAGGCCACGCCAGGGGGTGGTGTGGGCCCCTAGGCACCACCTCGGTCTCCCTCTTCGCCTATAAGGAGCCTTCTGACCTATAAACTCTGGGGGTTCGATGTTTTTCCAGAAGGAGTTCCGCTCCGCCGCCACCACCAGATTCCACGAAACAGCACCAGAAACTCCGTTCTGGCACCCTGCCAGGACGGGGAATTGGAGGAGATCATCGCCATCATCATCACCATCGCTTCTCCATCGACCATCCATGTTTCCCCCATATATGAGTGAGTAATCCCCCGTTGTAGGCTATGGGGATGGTAGGGATTGGATGAGATCGTTCATGTAATGGCATCAGATTGTTAGGGCATGGTGCCTAGTATCTTTTATTAGTGCCTTATGACTTTGTTGCGACTTGTTGTGCTTAATGCTTGTCACTAGGGCCCGAGTGCCATGATTTCAGATCTGAACATGTTATTGATTCATTATGATAGTATTGTTTATGGTCTTATCTGCAAGTTGTATACACACGTTGTTGTCCGGAACCAATGGCCCCAAAGTGATAGAAATCAGGATAACCAGAGGGAATGGCTTTGATGTGAGGATCACATGTGTTCACAGAGTGTTAATGCTTTGCTCTGGTGCTCTATTAAAAGGAGCACCTTAATTGCCAGTAGTTCCCTTGAGGCCCCACTGCAAATGGGCTGGCAAGACAAAATATGTTGTGCAAGTTCTCATTGCGAGCACGTATGACTATATATGGAACACATGCCTAGGATTATCTAGTACTTGGATGCTTTATCTTATTTATCTGCAATTGCCCTATGTTCTGATTACTATGTGAATTCTCGTGTCCATGCAATGCCCGTCCATCCATGCCTATGCCTACCACACTCGAATCCCACTGTTTACTGCTATTGTTATTGCTGTCTTTACTTTTACCTACTACTATTACTTTACTATTCCTGCTACAAAACTGTTGCTACTGATAAACTCCTGTGAGCAAGATTGTTTCCAGGTGCAGCTGAATTGACAACTCAGTTGTTAAGGCTTATAAATATTCTTTGGCTCCCCTTGTGTCGAACCAATAAATTGGGTTTCACTTCCCTCAAAAATACTGCGATACACCCCCTATACTTGTGGGTCATCATCTTTCAAAGAGCGTTGAGCTCAAAAAGTGTTTTGAGCAATTGTTCATTTCTTCCGCTTAATGCACTTGGTATTTTTAGAATATCTCGTTAAATTCGTGGTGGTATATCTTGTAGATATTCTCACCGATTCTACATCAATGGAAGAACATGGAAGATCATATGTGTCTTTTCTCTCAAGCTTCGTAAACAACGCCTATGTGCAAGGTTCTCAAATTATGAAGTATGGCTTCTTGAAGTCGCCTATCTCGACCACGTCCTTTTGCTAAAGACATTGCTACAATTCTGGAATCAATGAGTCAATTGTTAAATTACATTCTCACCTTCAACCAAATCTGAAGTTTTTCCTTGTTGGAAAATTATCATCGGCGTTCCGCTGAAGTTTTCCACAAGACTGCTAAATCTATCTCGGATACTCTCACGGAAGATGATAAATCCTATTGGTCTTCTTCTCATCAAGAAATCTTTTGAATTCCTCTCGCTTTATCTTCTATCCTCAATCTGCTGGATGCCGTGAAGACTTTTCAGATCTTTTGTAATTCTTCTATTCAAGTTTGGGTGCTATCCTTAATCTATATGTTGAATATTTTATCTATATCCATGATAATCATTTATATTTTCCGATGGTTTGCGACTTCTGAGACGACGACAATATCATCATCGTTATCTAATTTGGATCCGATGAAGTGTTTTTCATCACCTCCTTAGTTTCCTATGAAGCTTCAGGAATTCTACTTGTCAAGATCTTCATCCTGTTTTTGGTAGTTGGGTTGCATAGTTTTCCTATTCATGTGTGAAGTAATGTTTTGAGTGTAGGATGGAGTCATGACCATACCACTACTTTTAGTATTCGCTCTTGTATAGTGAATTGGTGAATAAATACAATTTTTTCTCATTCCACGGAAGTTAGAAGTGGCATTTATCTCACTACAAGAAAATTTTCCTTCCGCAACGAATTGGCCCGACGGTCGTTGTAGAATGTGCGTCTTTCACGAAGAAATTCTCGGCTCGGCCGTGGCCAATGGAAAACTTTTTTTCCGGTTTCCCGGCCCTCTACTACGACGGATCTGCTAAAACATGGAGGATGCTCGGCTGGCGCGTGGCAGAAGCAAGATTTTCGTTTCCTCTCGTGATGTTGACTCGCCAAAGTCTTTTGAGGTATGGGTCCCGGATGTCAGTGTCTCTAGCGGACCATACTTTTCGGTCGCGCCTCCCTTATTTGAACTCAAAAACGTTGCTCAATGCATCTACCTTTTAGTCGGGATGCTAGGTCCCACATGTCAGCCTCTCATTAGAAGGATCGTGTGCATGATGAAAAAAAATTCCTTCACTCCCGCTACCCTATTCTAAAGTTGATAGGGCTGTTCGATGCATCTACCGTTTAATCACGATGCTGGGCCCCACATGTCATCCTCTCATTAGAAGAGACGTGTGTATGATGGAATTTTTTCCTTCGCTGGCGCTACCCCATTCCGAGTTGATTGCGCTGCTCGACGCATCTACCGTTTAACCAACCTCCTGAGCCCCAGATGTCATCCTCTCATTAGAAGAAACGTGTGTATGATGGCTTTTTTTCCTTGGCTCGTGCTACCCTGTTCTGAGTTGATAGCGCTGCTCGACGCATCTACCGTTTAACCAACCTCCTAAGCCCCACATGTCATCCTCTCATTACAAGAAACGTGTGTATGATGGATTTTTTACCCTCTATTGCGCCTTCGTGTTCCGAACTTGATAGTGTTGCTCGCTGCATCAGCCGTTTATATAGGCTGGTGGGCCCGACATGTTAGCCTCACATTAGAAGAATCATGGGTATGATGAATTTTTTTTCTTCTCTAGCGCTACCCTGTTCTAAACTAGATAGCTTTGCTCGACGAATCTGTCATTTGCTCACGCTGTTGGGTCCCCCATTTCAGCCTCTCATTAATTGAAACGTGTACATGCTGAACTTTTTTCTCGCTCTCGCCTCCCTGTTTCGAACTGGCTATGTTGCTCGATGCAGCATCTGTATAAGGTCACGCTGATGGGTCCCACATATCAGCCTCTCTATAAATGAAACGTGTGTATGATGGACTTTTTTAGCCATGTCCGCTGTTTTGACCATGGGAACTTGCTGGGTCCCAGATGTCAACCACCTCTGTGCAGGAAACGTTTCTATACTGGGTCCTAGCTGACAACCTCTATTTGAAAGAAACGTGTGCATGTTGGACTATTTTTCGGATCCCAGATGTCAGCCTCGGAGTAAAAAAAATGCTCGGAAAGGCCGAATTAAAAAGATTCTGGGCTAACTCGTGGCGGATGCCCTATTCGTCATGGCTTATATTCCGTGGGCTCACTCCTAAATTGAATGGGCTACGGTCGGTCGCCACAAGACCACGAAAATACTGAATTAAAAGGTATTGGGCTATGCTTGGGGCTAATAGGCTAATTTCATGGGCTATGCTTGGGCCTGCTGGGTCCGACATGTTAGCTTCTTTGTAAGTGCAACGTGTGTATGATGGACTTTTTTTCGGCCGCATCCGCTGTTTTCACCATGGCATCCATGTATGGTCTTACTACTAGGGCCCTTATGTGAGCCTCTCTGGCATGTTCTCGCTTGTGGGTCCCCGATGCAGCCTTGTATGTTCTGTCTGGTGGGTCCCCGATGCGATCCTCTCTGTACAAGTATTTAAACTTTTTTCAAACCCACCCTCAAAACAAACTCCAAGGACGCTGCATGCTAGTGGGGCCGTGATGTCAGCATCTCCGTAATGCGATATTGCCAGGAGAAAAAAATTTAAACCCAAGATACACACACAAAGGCGATTCGAACAAAAGACCTTCAAATCAAATAACCGTATACTAAGTGCCAAATACAACAAAGATATTTATAGAAAAAATATCATTAAACTTTTATTAATACTACAACTTCTGTATTAGTCTTCTTAAAATATTTTGTGTGTCTATGTTTATCTCTTTTAAAATATAAAAGGGCAGCGCTCCTGGCATCTCAATTTATAAAATGCCACATAATGGGGTATTTTCTTAAAAACATGGGTAGGCAGAGTTTTTTTATTATGAGAGGTTCGGGGGCAATGCCCAAAAGGCCGAATTAAAAAGAGTTTGGCTATTGCTCTACTTGGGTTATATTCCATGGGATATGCTCCATGGGCTTCATTCTCAAATTTCACTGGGCTGTGCTGAGCAATCCGCTAACCCGTAAAAGGTCGAACTAATATGTTCTCGGCTATGTTCCATGGGCTCCTTTCTAACATTTCGCTGGGCTGTGGTCAGCAGTATCTGACCCCTAAAAGACTGAATTAAAATGTTCTAGGCTAAATAGGGGCCGAATGAGCTACTCCCTCAGATCCAAATTAATGTTCTCGGATTTGGCTAGATTCGGACGTATCTAGCACTAAAACATGACTAGATATGTTAGAATCTAGACAAATGTAAAAACATTAATTTGAATCGGAAGGAGTACTAGATTTATTCTCATGGTTAATAAAAATTGTATTTTGATATGCTCTACCGGATTCGAAACAAAGACCTCAGCGAGGGCAGGGGAAAAGCGATAATTCTTTTTGGTAGATATTCATGTCCAAATTCAGCAGTACAGAATAAGGTAAAAAATTATTAATAGATTCGAAGTTAATATTTGGGAGCACTTGACCAATTCAGCAGCATTTCAAAAGTGACCAATGCAGCAATACAGACAATGAAATACAATACTAGTACATCAGTATTAGTTGCACAAATGCTTTAGTAATAGCAACGACAGAACATTTGAGAGATTCAGTAGCTTTCCTTCTTGAAATTCAATAGTAGTACAGAAAGAATCAGTTCTTGTTCCAGCTAAAAAAACCTTGGCCCATGATCAATTTGGCATGTTCTCCTAATACACACAATCATTGGAGGAAGCAAAACTGGCGATCAAGTCTGCTTTTCTGTGCATGCCTCCTTCTCGCATCAATGCAAAGCCTGGTCAAGATTATGAGTTTATGACAAGGCCAAGTTACAAAAGAAAAGCAAGACCATCTACTGTACTTGATCTAAACAAGTAGCAGTACATCAGTATTAGTTTCATAAAATGCCAAGTTCCAAAAGAAAAGCAAGACCATATACTACACTTGGTCTAAACAAGTAGCAGTACATCATTATTAGTTCTATAAAATGCCAAGTTCCAAAAAAAAAGCAAGACAATCTGCTGCACTTGATCGAAACAAGTACACGTACATCACAGTTAGTTCTACAAAATATTGTATTGTGCGTACTAATAGTAACAACAGAAATATTGATAAATTCAGTAGCATTTAAAAGATTCTGCAGTACAGAATATGACCGAAGGAATATCAACAAATTCCTAGCTCATATTCAGCAACACTTGACAGATTCCCAGTTCATATTCAGCAGCACTTGATAGATTTAGCAGCACTTCAAACTGATCGAATTAGCAGTACACATACAATAATTGACACATTCAGCAATGCACACATTGAAATTCATTAGATGTAGCTAGGCCTAATTCAAAACTAAAGCGAGACCATACTCTGCACTTCATCGGTCGATCTGAACAAGCACTAGTACATAGTTATTATTGCAAAATAGATTAGGAGAGGAAGAACTCCATAGAAAATACTTAGAACTACCTTAAGTTAGGAACCATGTCTCCCAAAATGATAAGTACCAGTACATACAGTAGGTATTACTACAAAATACATTAGCAGTAGTTGAACTCCATAAAAATACTCCTAAGAGCAACTACTAAGAACAAGTAGTAAGTCTTTGTAGCAGTTCAAATACTCTAATGAATATTAAGATGTGTTTATCTCACTCATGAATCCTGTTAATCCGAAGACAATATTCCAGGGTGAACACCAACGGTGACGAGTGACCAGGTGCGACATCGGCACCGGCAGGAGCCACTGCAGTTCTTCGAATGGGATGCGGTCGGGCGACGCGGTGCTCTCCGGCACGCATAGCCCATAATTTTTTATCCTTCTCCCCTCAATCACAGTTGATGACCAAAACTTCACCATGTACCGCGGCGACAAGCATGCCGCCGACCTGACGCATATGACAGATACGACGTGTAGCGTTTGGCACATGTGAAATCGCACCACAAACACAGTACCATCGTCTCCGGATCCGATGACATCTACTATCCGCAGGCCTGTTGCCGGCAGAGGCTTAGAGGAGTACCTGCTTGTTTTGCCATAGCGGAAACTGCGCACCCTCATCGAGTGAGCTTCATAGAGGTGGGCGAGGAGTGCCGCCGGCGAGGCGGAGAAAATGCATCCATCCTCCATGCAGTTGCAAGGGCCGTGTGCGCACGCAATCTTGTGGTTGTGGACCTGACGGTACGCGACCAATGTCCCGTAGCCGTTGTTGGGGCATCTGCTACCTTTTCCACTGGTGACTCGGAGGTTCAACTCCTTGGAGCATACGGCCAACCGGACGGCACTGGTAGTGTCCATATGCATAGCGATCTCGTCTAACACGTCGGCGCTGACGTTGCTCCATCCGCCGTAGCACTAGTTGGGCCCCAAATCCGTCATCGTGTCCCGATGGTTTGGGGGCGAGATGGATCAATCTATGACTGTTGGGAGGTTTTGGAGGAGGGCGGTGGCGGCCTGGAAGGACCGATGCTGCGAGCGAGATGGCAAGGAAAATGAGTGATGTGTGTGTTGGATACGATACCAAATACTGTCGGAGATGGGGAAGATGGATGGCTCTTTGAATGAGGAGTTTTTGTGTGTTCCTTCGTCGGTCTTCTGCTGCAGGGCGCAGCTGCATCAAGGAGACTTTAATTATTAGCTAGCTAGTGTAGCACGCCAACACTGTCTAGTAATACTACTGTAGTAGTAGTACTAGCATCGAGGAAACTTTACTAGTAATTAGCTAGCTAGTCTAGCACACCAACGCTGTCTAGGGGTGTGTTCGGCTCTGGAATGTAGTAGTAGCATGGAATGGAATGGTTCCATTCTCTAGGCACGAAACGGTTCCATCCCAGTGTTCGGTTCAGCCAAAAGTGAGGAACGGAATGGTTATATTTTGTTCGGTTGGATGGAATGGAATGTCTAGGATTGGGTTCAGCCCACCTCATTCATAACTATGGTGAGGATACCTCCTAGATGTAACACAAACTAAGAAAAAATTCAGCATCATATTGTTTGTATTTTAAGCAGTAAGAAGAACAAATATATTTGATCAAGCATATATCATAGATTTGATCAAGCAATCAACAAAACTTGCAATATTTGGTCCAAATTAAAGTGGACATGGCACATAGATGAGGATATATCATTGTTGTTTGTTTGCCCCGCCGTTGCCGCTTGCCCCGCCACCACTGCTACTTTCCCCGAAGAGAGGGAGAGGCGTGGGAGAGACGAGGTAGGGCTGCCAGGGAGGGAGTGGGAGCAGGGCACCGCCGCCGGTAGTGAGAGAGAGGAGGGTGGCATGGATAGGGTTGCAGGGTGGGTGGTCGCCCGATGAGTGAGAGTAGGCCTATATTTTTCCAGAGCGGTTTGGGTGATGGTTAGTGCCTCGTTCCTCACGATTCCACCGATTCGGTCGCATCAGTTGGTTCCGCATCTTCAAGGAATATTCGGTTTCGTGGAACTAGTTGGTTCTGTTCTATTCCGTTCCATTCCATTCCGAACACTAGAATTGCCTTTAGGTACAGAATGGTTCCGTTCCATTCCACCTAATTCTCAAATCGAACACACCCTAGTAGAATGAATGCCATATCATCACAATATAAAATTGTACTACTCCATAAAGTAGTAATAGGTAAAGCTGAGAAAATAATTATATTTTCGAGTCGCTTCCATAAAGTGTCGGTTGTATATTTGGTTCTTGTACTTGTGCATAGCGTTCATTGTGCTAAAGTCTAGTACTGTATCAATAGAATCTCCTACTTCCTCTGTTTCAAAATATAAGATGGTTTAGCTTTTGTGAAAAAATGTATCTAGACATCTTTTACTACACACTAAAAGTAGTGTGTATGTTCGGAGTGAACCACACACTAAAAGTCGTCTTGATACATTCATTTTGCACAAGTTAAAACATTTTATATTATGGAACGGAGTGAGTAGATGCTAGAATAGATAAGAATATTCAAGGGTTAGCAATGTTAGAATTTGCTAATCTTGATACAACGGTTAATGTTGAAAGTTAACCGTACACTATATAGTGGTAAGATAAGATAAGCTAAATCTCTAAAAAATATGGTCTCATCATATAATCGTTCAAGCCAAGGTTGTTTTCATACAGTATGACCCTTACACAAGCATTGAGGTGATTGTTAATGTGTATGGCATGTGGTCCGTAACATCCTATTGATGCTAAAATTTCCATAATTTCTAAAAGAACTCTAGAATCGAGGGACTAAAGTGCATTATGCTAAAGGTCCAAAAAATATATAGTCAAGTTTATATGAGTAAATAAACATAGTACCGATACAAGGACATGTTTAAAAAGAGAGGAGACCAACAAGTTGAAGGTCGATGACTTCAGACAACCAAACAAAATAAATAGTTCAACATGGTCCAGAACTATTTCTCTACTTGTAGTACCAACTATTACATATGGATTACGTCATTACGTATTGTGGCAATATGTCTTGTTTCTTAGTTAAGCATGAGGACAGTTCCAATTGATGGTGTTCGCGAAGGTTGGTACGAACCAAAGAGGATGCTTCACCGTTCCTATCCATAAGTGAGGGTTACTAATTCCCTCAAGGACATTGATTTCAGAAGTAACACCGCAGTCTTTATCAGTAAGACTGAAGCGGCATAATTCAGGTTGTGCCTCTTTGAAAATCCATACTGCAGTTGGTAAGATGTAGACACAGTTGCTTCTCGGCAGATAACCCGAGGTAAGATTTGTACGCTTACGTGCATGATAATCGGATAGTTCACTCCAAGGAAAAGAGAATATGATCCAAGGTCAACAATCCTTTCCCATGGATTATCTTGATCAACCAGACCAGTGTACATTGAGAACACCAAGTAGCCAAACCCGGAAGTATAAGTGGAGATAGTGCGACCGCAGTGTACAACACGAGGATGAGCAGCACCAGTACGATGGCGCCAATGACAAGTAAGACAACTGGGATCATAAGAAGCGCCAAGCGTATATATATGAAGAAGTCTAGAACAATCTGTAGATCTTGCTAACCACCAAAAACCAAAAAAGTAGTTGTGCTCATCTCCAGTAGCATTAAGAAATGAATCCACCAACTCGTCCACGGCAGCTGGTCGCGCCAAGACCAGCGCAAGACCTTGAAAAGGTAGCAGAATGCGTTAACTTATGATTCTAGCCGCATGATATAGTAATCCTACTGAGAAATTTGCTTCCAATTGAACTGCATGCAAGGTAGATCGAACATAGGAAAAACAACTACGGCCTAGAATCGTACTAAGGAAACAAAACATTATATAATAGGGAAATTTCCTAGAGAACGGACTCATATTTTTTTTGAACAAGACGGGCAATTTTTGGCTCATTTTGTCTAAAAAAGGCAAAGATAATTGACCGGTTCATTTGCAGGGGAACTTGCCAAAAACCCGTGCAAATGCAGAAAACATAGGATAGGAAAGACACATGATTTTACATTTGCATGTCCATTTATACTCCTGCAGGATTGCAGTTGTGTTAGATTACATTGCACGGAAAAACCATTGAATGGATTCTTTTCAGGAGCTTCAAGTATATATTAAATTCCTATTGAATGAAATAAAAGACATCCAAAAAAATCTACTGTGCATAATTCAATCTAATGAATCAAACGACTGCTATAAGAAAAAATCCAACGGAAAAACTATGATTCGTACAGTTCATAGAGTCTACAATAACTACTCGTATTTTCATTTAAACAAAACACTCCCTATGTCAATTCAGTACAATAGCTTGAGCACATGAGTAATTAAGCCAGTACACTACATATGAAGGAATAATTACCAGGATGCTGAGGATCCCAAACATGAACGTTGCCATACAGAGCTATGGCGAACACTAGTCCATCGTGGGTAATTCCATCATTGTAACTGTAAGGGCTGAGGGTGTTGTTAAGAGGAAGTGGAAGAACTATACATCCATCATCACTACCCTGAAAGATGGCAATTCTGACGTTGAAGACTACAACAAGCAAGAAATCTTTATATCTCCCAGTTGCTATGGGAACTTGGAAAATAGCAATCTTCTACATTACAGCTGGAAGATCATTATCCAATAAGAACATGGTTGGCTAGTCGGTTGCTTGGAACGACAATGCTGGGAGAGGAATCTTGCGACGAGTGTACATGTTTCAAAGCTCCAACTTGCCTCTGAAGCTAGCCATGGCAATCCAATCTCCATTGGCGCCTACCCACTGCCCAGAAGTATAGCCTGGTACCATAGCATCGTAGGAGAACCTATCCAGCGGCGACAACTTGCACGGGAGGCTATGAATTTTGAAGTAATGCAAGAAATCTAGCGGTCCCTTGGCCAGGGAGGAATGAAGAACACATTGGAGGCCAAATGGCATTGAAGTATCCAGAGTTGCACTAGCTTCCGCAGATTCAAGAAAATGTTTAGACGAACCGATTAGGCTGGCGGCGGTGATGACGTCGCATAGGGTTATGAGTTCTTCAAAGGGGCCTTTGGTAAACACGTCGTGAAAAATTTCAGAATCATGCTCACTGTTCTTGCTCACTGATACCATCGCAAGGCAGCGTCTGTATTTCATTGATTGGGGTTTCGGAAGAGAGGGGGAATCGAGGGTGGCAACTACCTGAGTGAGACGAGGAAGAGAATCCGAAAGAGGCATATGGCAGCAGCGGTGGCGCGTGGTGTGGAAGGGGAAGACGACGGGAAGACAAGGGGAAGACGCCCTGGAGGGGCGGGGGAATAGGCAAGGGGGAAAGCTGGATTAATCAAAACGAGCGTGCGCTCCTCAGCTGCATTTCGAGGAGATAGTGACCCGCCGAGTCCCTACTCCCTAGTACTAGTAGACGTCTAGATGGTCAGAGTAGTTAATTTGGAGGAGACTATGACCGGCCTGACTCTACTAGATGCCTAGGGTATGGGTTGTACTAGACGAGCTCTGTATATTTTACTTGCATGGACGAGCTCTGTTTTTCTTTTTTCACGGAACGAGATCTATACTATGTTGTCCATAAGCAAAAAGTATTAGGACATCCACTATGTTGTCCATAAGCAAAAAGTAGTCCTTATGGATGAGACCACATACATAGTACTAGAGCTTTACCTAAGCTTGTGGCTTGTCCATAAGCAATATAAAATTATTTACTCTCTCCTCTCTCTCTCTTGCACCTGTATACTCTTTGCAGACAGATGAGTCCTAGCTTATAGATAAGTTCACTTTATCAGCCACAGCGTCGATGTTGTAAAATCTAACACACAACACTATTTAGCATGGGAGGCAAATTTGGCATTAGCTCCACAGCGTTTGTCTTGCCAAATATCTGCATAGTGGACCCTTACACAGAATAAAACAACACATAGTAAAGGGTGTTCTCTCTCCCCATCGCACGAGAGAGAAGCAGTGCACTACCACATGATCAGATAGAGTAGTACTTGGAATTTGGCATCAGCGCACGAAGTTGCTCTGATTCCCTAGTTTCTCAGATTTGGAACTAACCCTGCAACATATGGAACTAGTTCCAAAATCCAAATATCTATTTTGGAACTAGATTTGACTATACATTGTGGGTGTCCAGGGCATCCACTATGTTGGCTACCCACAAGCCAAAACGTAGTCCATAAGCCTATCCATATACATAGTAGAGGTTCACTTTAGTGGAATTTCCTTAAGGGTGACCTACAAGCTTATGGGTTGTCCATAAGCAATAAACAATTATTTTACTTTCTCCTCTCTCTCTTGCATGTGTGTATTTTTACCAAACATGTGGGTCCTAGCTTAAGGTGAACTCGACCTTATACATTGTACTAGCTATTTCTATAAGCTGTGTGGGTACCATCTTATGGCAAAAGTTCACCTTATACATAGGTGATGTTATAGCTACTTCCACAAGCTATGTGGGACCCACCTTATGGCAAAAGTTCACCTAGGGCATCCACTATGTTGTCCATAAGGGTGTCCACAAGCAAAAAGTAGTCCTTATGGATGACCACATATATATATACATAGTAGAGCTACACCTTAAGGAAATTTTCTTAAGGGTGACCCATAAGCTTGTGGCTTGTCCAAGGGCACCCACAATGTTGCCATTGCCAAATCTGACGTAAAGGTAAATTTGGATTTGGTATAAAATATAGCAAGAGCTCCACAATGTACTACTTGCAAATATTTATAACGTGGGTCCCACCATCTAGCTAAAACAACACATGAAGCAAATATGGAACTACCCTCACAATGTATTTGAGGTTTGTGCATAAATTTGATTGTGCTAAACACTATCAATAGAATCTTCTAGATCCCATAATGGAAAAGAAGATACAACCGCTAGCAATGTTGGGATTTGATAATCTTGATTCAACGACCAGTGTTCAAAGTTCTTCATACACCATATAGTTGTAAGATGTAAGATAAGATAAGAAAAGCGAGGCGAGGGTAATTTATGTGCCCACGCAAGGCATCGTTGTTTACAGAAAAGCCCATGTGCTGAAGCTAAAATCTTGGGAATTTGACATGATATGCAAACAACATATGTCCATGTGCTCATCCAACGTACTTCGCAATGCTCAAGTTGAATCATCACATATAAAACAATTGATGCATATGGATTGTGAAGTGTATAAGAAAAGAATAAAATTTGGTTAGATTTCAGCTAACTTGAAATATTGAGTGAAATGCACACATGTGTAGTTTTAGTTAACTTGAGCATTTGCAGATGACAGTGTTTAGCCAAGCTAAAACGACATCAATCTACGCAAAAATTCTACATGAACTTTCAAAAGCAATAGAAGTCGTCGAAGGACACCACTTCTAGGCTGGTACTGTTTTATAGTCTCAATCGCAAAAAGGCATGATTAGGACAGCTAAACATGTATGAATTTTGTCACATACGCTCAAATTTGTTTGCAATGGACTGATTTGCACCAGGGATGCATGCTTGGGATTGATTTTGTCCACTCTGCAAGATATGGGACTAATTTGTACCCCGGGTGTGAGAAGTGGGACTAAAACTATGTTTACCACGATCTTGGGCAAGAAACAAGTTATACAGATCCTCTAACTTATATTATAGAAGAAAAGTTAGAGAAGTCGTAGGACACTAACTTTCCTTCTTCCAAACAATACAATATTAAGGCCTAAATATCGTAAAATTAATTTTTACTACCTCCACCATAGAGCTTATTAATTAGGGAAATTTTTCTATCGGACTATTTTCTGTCATGCTGAAACACACTGTTGAATTGGGTCTTTGTCAGGTACCATTACAATTTTGTGGCACATTTTCCAGAACACACCACGTAGCCAAAAAAGGAAAGTTTTGGCACTTTTTCCCAGGTGACCATGTTATGGCCGGGTTTGAAGAAAATGTGTCAAACTTCCCCTTTTTAGCCGCGCTTTGTGTTTTGGCAAATGTGCCACAAAATTGTAATGATACCTAGCAAAGACACAATTGGACAATGTGTTTCAGCAAACGCTAGAAAATTACGGTGTCTCGTAGCAAATTTACCCTATTAATTAAGGCTTATATTTTTGTACATGTGTCTTGCCATGTGTACATGTGTGGCCATGTGTACATGTATTTGTATGTGTCTGTGTACGCGTGTGTGGTGTGTGGCCATGTACATGTATACATGTAGCTGTTTGCGCGTGTGTGTGACGTGTGAGTGGCCAAGTATCTGCAGGCGTGTACATATACATTTCCATATACAAGACATGTTTTAGTATGAGTATATATATGAGAGCAAGCTGTGCTACAAACATATAATCCCTCTGACCCATATTTGCTGGTTTAGATTCATCTAGATACGGATGTATCTAGTCAAGTTTTAGTGCTAGATACATCCGTATATATCTAGAATATGTGTTGTTGTGTTGTATGTATGACATAATCGCCCCACCCGTTAGCACACACACAAAAAACATTGCGATTGCTATATCTTATCTTATCTTACCATCTTATCTTATCTTACCACTATATAGTATACGAATAACTTTCAATATTGACCGTTGGATCAAGATCCGCGAATCCCAATATTTCCAGCCATTGGATCCTCTTTTCCATTATAGCATCTAGAAGATTCTATTGATAGTCCTCAGCATAATAGATGTTATGCACAAACCTCAAAGCACACTTCCCCGTCATACTAGAATCTTCTCCCTCGTAGCTAATAATCGTTGACTTCTGCATGATCTTATCTTATCTTATCTTATCTTATCTTACCACTCTATAGTGTACGAATAACTTTCAATGTTGACCGTTGGATCAAGATTCGCGAATCCAGCATTTCTAGCCGTTGGATCTTCTTTTCCATTATAGCATCTAGAAGATTCTATTGATATATAATCTTCGTCATAATGAATGCTATGCACAAATCTCAAAACACACTTCTCCATCATACTAGAATCTTCTCCCTTATTTCTCTAGACCATGTTATCAAATATTGAATGTGTTTGGTAGCTAATAATCTTTGACTTCTACGTGACATACAAAGTACAAGGACCAAATATACACCCATACTTCTTATCTTAAAACACTTCTCTATCATTCTAGAATATTTTAGACATTTCTATAGACCATGTTACCAAAATTGGAAGTATTAGGTATAGCTAACAAAAATTTACTTCTACGTTGACTTCAACATGATACAAAGTACAAGAACCAAATATACACCCATACTTTATAGATGTCCATCAAATTTAAAACTTTTTTGCTTAACCTATTATATAATCATATCTTACCACTATATATATAGTGTACAAATAACTTTGAACTTTGACCGTTGGATGAGGACTGGCAAATCCCAACACTGCTAAATAGAATTAAGTTGGATCTTCAGTCCATTCTAGCATCTGGAAGATTCTCTATTGATGTTCTTTAGTGCACTAAATGTTATGCACAAACTTCAAAACATACTTTTCGGTAATTCTAGAATCATCTTTGTTATTTCTCTAGAGCATGTCGAGTACTAAGTAACTAATAGTAGGTTGATTTCTACATGATACAAAGTACAAAGAACCAAATACACACCTATTACTTTATGGATGTAGCTCTTAATTATAATAGGTAAAGCACAAAAAATTATAAATTTGATTCTCATACATATATAACATGTAAATTACATGTGCCCTACACGTGAGACTCAGATTATATACGTCTGACACATATCATCACTATATAAAATTATAATAAAGGTAAAGCAGATATATATATAGAGGCGCTATTTGACCCCCAAGGTGTAGAATAGTTATTCTACACCCACCCTCTATATTACAAACCGTATAAATTTTTTGCGTCACATAAATTTTATCTTACCTCAGAAGTCGAGAACAACATAAGAAAATTTAGACATGTAGTAAAAAAATTGTTTACATGCCGTATAAAAATACGACATAAAATGTGTATTTTCTATATTTTTACACTATAATGACTCATAAATCATATTTTTATGTCGATTTTTTACGTTTCTAATGAACATAAACATAATTATTAGTATACAAAACATAAATTTCTATATGTGAGAACATAAAAATATGTGGGGTGCAATCTAAAACTTGAAGTCGGGTTGAAGTCGGCGATTATTAGCTATCTAAAACTTGAAATTTTTGGAAACATGGTTCAGAGAAATGAGGGAGAAGATTCTAGAATGTTGGAGAAGTGTGTTTTGAGTTTTGTGCATAGCATTCATTGTGATGAAGACTATCAATAGAATCTTCTAGATGCTAGAATGGAAAAGAAGATCCAACAGCTAGAAATGTTGGGATTCGCGAGTCTTGATCTAACGAAAAGTTATCCATACATTATATAGTGGTAAGATAAGATAAGAAGTATGGGTGTATATTTGGTTCTTGTACTTTGTATCATCATGTAGAAGTCAAAGATTATTAGCTACCTGACACTTGAAATTTTTGGTAACATGGTCAAGAGAAACGAGGGAGAATATTCTAGTATGATGGAGAAGTGTGTTTTGAGGTTTGTGCATAGCATTCATTATGCTGAAGACTATGAATAGAATCTTCAAGATGCTAGGGGCTTGTTTGATTCGTAGGATAGGAAAAGCATAGGAATAGGAAAACATAGGATTACAATGTCATGCCCACTTTAATCCTATAGGAACCCATGTATATATGCAAGAAAGTTTATTTGATTCCATCGAAGGAAAAAAGGATTCTAAGAAAGATGTTTGGGAGTGGACCGATGTTAGATTTCTTATGCAATCAAGTGCAAAGGATTCCCTAGGAAACTTTCCTATAGAAATCAATAATCATACAAATCAAACAACCATTATAGAAAAAATCTTATGGGGTTTAATCCTATAAATTTCCCATGTAAATCCTTTGAATCAAACATGATGTCCTAGAATGGAAAAGAAGATCCAACGGCTGGAAATGTTGGGATTCGCGAGTCTTGATCCAACAATCAACATTCAAAGTTATCCGTATACTATATAAAATAGTGGTAAGATGATGGAAATATGAGATAGTGGTAAGATATACTACTCCTGTTGTTCCATGTCACACCCCGAGAAGAAGAAGCGCGCGCGCGCGCACACACACACACATAGACTCACGCATCTTTGCTCTTGAAGTTATACTATGAAACTATTTTGAAGGTGTACACTGTGGGTCAATATCTTGAAAATCACTGAGATTTCTGAATGACTCAATACCTTGATATATATGAATTTGCATGCTGGCAACTCTTACACAGATTAAAAAAACGAAAGGATATAAAGGAAAATAAATAAACAAAAAGGGTCTGCATGACATCCTCTCATTTGTAGTACCAGCCATGAAAAAATGGTAAGCATGAGATTTGAAACATTCAAAAAAGTCGTAGTCACATTAGATATGGCCTGAACACTCGAGGGTTTCTCGAGCGGAACGACCGATTAGGTCATGGCCATATCTACATCATAGTTCATGATAATGTTCCCATATTTGCTACATGGGTATGTCTTGCCATGGTATACAATAATGCTGGGGTGGTAGTTTAGAACTAGTATTAGGAAACACGTGTTCAAATTTCTAAGTTGTATCTTTAGGGTTCGTGTTGTAAAAGTATAGGTCCCAGATGTATTTTGGTTTTCTTTTTGGACCACTATGTAATTTTCATGCCCACCATTGGATTTTAACGCGCATGTTCTTGGTACTTTAGGGCATATTCCTCGTTATAAAGAAAAAGAAAAAGTTCCCAGTGACCGGAATTATTTGCGCACGAACATTTTGGATCTGAATGCCCCAGACCCAATTTTTAGAAAAAATGGACTATTTTGCAAAATTTGAGTAGTCCGTACTTCTACTGAACCAGGGCACCAGAAAATTAACCCCAAAGCCGCCAAATAAAAAAATGGAAAAAAACGAAGAGCAAGAAGAGATTATTGACGGGAGGCAGCGCGAGAGTAGCGAAGGAGTTGAAGGCGGTGCGATGTCAGAGTAAAGCTAGTTTGACGGGTTTCTGACACGAGATATAGGTACCTTCTACTAGTAGCACATTACTACTAGTAGAACTACTATGTTTTCTCTCTCCTTCGCTGTCTCTCACCATACATCCTCTCTCCCCCTCCTGTACAGCGCCCCGCACGCACCGGCCCTCGTCCCACTGCGTCGCGCTGCTCACGTGTGCCTTGGTACGACCGCGTTGTGTGTCTATGTGTGTGGCCTGTTTTTTTCTTTTTTTTCTTGACAAGAGTCTCCAGCGTGTTGGCCAGCTGCCTTAGCGTATACTACTACGTGCTTTGCACGACTATTTTATTGCGTGCACTCCAATAACTTACCTTATTAAAGCATAATAATATCTTGCATAATTTATAACTTTGGTGCAATATTTGGTCGACTTATTAGAACTAAACATCTCTCGGGTATTTTAGAAGTACTCCCAAACATGTTTCTAGCTTACCAAGATATCGTGTATTTTTTAATGGATGCAGTATTATGGATGGTTTTTCATGACTGCCGACATGCACAATTTTGATTTTACATTGTTCATATTTGACGTCCAGGCAGACAATGTACATATACCTCTCCATGAACAACGATTGGAGTCTACACTGAATGTTACGTGTAAGCTTCGTTGTTTTTTCCCTATTTTATAAATGTTACCTTAAACTACTGTCATTTCCAATGATGCATGAAACGACCAAAAAAGAGTTGTGACCTTTTTTAGTATCTAAAAATATTTTCATTGTTACCATTTTACAGATCATTCCATAAAACAAAACAATGTTTTCACCATCAGGGGAAATGTTTCCATTACATGACAAAAAATAATGTCTTTATCACCAAGAATATATAGCACAAGAAATGAATTCTAACACAATAACCATATGAAGTGACCTGATGTGTATAAACCTTAGTGACTTAATATATGCCTTTTTTCTCGATGATGACTGTTGGTTAATAAAAATATAATTTTTGTTAAACCCACATGTGTCTGTCCATATAAATGACAAAGTGACAATAACCATGGAGAATCGTCATACGTCTTCCCTTCTCCTTTTTTGCGAAAAGGATCCTGGAATTAAAAGAAATATCGAATAGTACAAAACACCTCAACAAAAACTAAAATTACATCAAAATCCTTGAGATGCCCTTCGTCTTTAACCTCAGTTTCCCGTGCCACGAGGAGCAATGGTACCTGCCAGATTGACATGTTTTTTCACAAAGCTATCGAGGATATCCCTGCGACGGAGGCTGGCGGACGTGCGGGCGTTGTTCATGCCCGATGTGCCCTAGATTACACACTGCTCAAGGAGGCCGATGAAAAGGTCCAACTCGTTGTGTTGGGCAAGACGCTGCGCGATAACAGCTACCTCCATGTAGACATCTGCCGGTGTGGCGGGCAAAGTCTCGGAAAGCTGTAGGGCCATCAGTGCGCGAAATAGATCATCTCCAGAGAGACCATCCAGGGAAGTGGTGAGCGCGGCAACAACTTGGGGAGGAACACTTGGACCAAAATTTGGGGCTAAAAGTCAGTTATAGATAGGCTAGATGAATGAAGTCCATAGAAGAAAACGATATTGCTGCTAGTAGCATGCATTGTGGCAAACGTACCTGTTGGGTATGTGTCATGACGCATGGCCTGAAGGTGGGCAGTAAGGTCGTCCACCGTGCCTATGACGATGCCGAAGCTGGTGAGGAAAGAGTCCACCGTCTTCTTGAGTCAGGCTACGAAGATGGCGTCATAATGGGTGCGTGCCACGGCGCGTGCTAGCACGACACAGAGGCACTGCAAAGAGTCGACCTGGGGGTGGGCGTCCCTAGCTTTCTCTAACAGAAGGATGGCGCTCACCCACACAACCTCCATCTTTCCTTCTCTCTCTCTCTCTCTCTCTCTCTGGATATCGGCAGACTCCACCGCTGCTCAATCTAGGTACTTTTGTACTCTTGCTTTTGGAAGTGTAGTACATATATAGTAGTACTACAGAGTGGTACTAGTAGTAGTACACGTACAAGCAATCAATGGTAGAAAGCTACTACCACCGTTATAGTTGACCTTCAAGTATTAAGTGCCTACCTAACCAAGCCTGCATGCTTATCTTGGTAATTGTGGGGCCTCTCGCATAGCCAAATGCCCACTTAGGCTGGTCATAGTGTGAAGTAAGTAGTAGTAACATGCATAGGTGTATGTTACTAGTCAGTTACTACCTCCATAGTGAAAAATAACATAGGTGTGGTATAATGCACAGTCTCATTTATTGCAATGTAGACTCATTTTGTCTTGAAATGTGTGATGTTACGGTAACATAGCTAGTAACCACAAGCCCCTCTCTCGTCATTTAATTGCATGCCATATCATCTAAATGCTTAGTTGGCAATACAAGTAGGACTAGGTTACTCCCACTATGACTAGCCTTAACATGAAGTACTAGTACTGCCTGTTCAAAAAAATATGTACTCCCTCCATTTCAAAATACAAGATGTTTTAGTTTAGTGAAAAGAGTGTATCTAGACTGATTTTAGTGTATATGTTCAATCTAAATGAACATATACACCAAAAGCGGTTTACATGCACTCTTTTCACAAAACTAAAACATCTATTTTGGAATGGAGGGAGTACTAGCTAGTATTACTGTTTTGTTGGTACCAAGACGTGGTCTTGAAAATCGGTGAGAAAATCTTGGGAACGTTATTAGAGCTAGCCTCTTACTGCATCCTAATTCTCTCCCCATTGGTTTATTTTTTTCCTCATGCTCTACCGCATGCCGAGAGAAATGGTAGATGCCAGAAATTAGGGGCTGCAATAACTAGGGCTCTAGAAATTACTCCCCTCGTCTCATTGCATTTTACTACTCCCCGTATTTTGTACCTGGTGTCACGAACCCATCGCAGCTTTTCTCTTGAAGTTTGTAACATCCCAAAAACCCTAATCAAGATTATCAAGTTCTAATCACCCAAATTAGGGTTAACAAAAACTTTTATTAAGAAAAAGCATATGAATGCATGTGTGTTTGCATTAGTGTAGAATTGAGTGTATATGTCATACTTGATTGTTCTAAATGATGTGAAATGGTTTAAAGGTGAATGCTACATCATCTAGGCCAATTACAAACAAAATCAAAAGAGAAAGAAATCAAGTATGAATAAATAAACCAAATGGTCATTTTGACAAAAGTAAACCACTAGGCCACTTTGAGTGTTCCTAGAAGAAGATTTCTATCAGAAACAATTCCACTTCTTTTCAGCCCTTGCTAGACCAAGTGAAAGTGTATCAAGGCCCACTTTAAAAACTTACAAAAACATTTTGCAAATCAATTTAAAGTACATTTTAAAATTGAATCAAGTATATGTGTTAAGATCCCACTTTTTCAAAAACCTACCAAATCAATTCCCCTTGACCTCTCCAAGGAAACATAGTTATTCAAGCTTAAGATCAAACCACTCAAAAAATTTGAATCACCAAAGTATCTTTCATGAGGCCATTCATCAAACACTTGGTTAGCACAGCTTAAGCTTCAGCATAACTTCACGGTTGTGCATAGTAAACCTCGACCATTTGGTCCCCTCTTAACCCTCTGGTCCCCTCTGAGTCCAACCAGCACCCAGACAAGCCCCCCCTTCACCGTGGAGCACAGTGGGGTGCCGCCCGAATTTGGTCATCGCCAACCGACCACGGCCAGCTCGCAGCAGACAGCCCCGCGCCCATCCAGGATGTCCAGGAGTTATGCCGCACTCTACCACCACCCCCTGTCTAGGCCACAACCCCAGCCAAGCCATGGACCAACCTAGTCGCGCCACGCACCGCCTCTTTGTGCCATGTCCAGAGCACACCAGCGCGCCGTGCCCAACCAGCGTCGCTAGCTCGCGCCTTGCCCTCACCGTGCACGTGCAGCCTCGCCATGATCACGCCACCTTGGCAGACACCCTCGTTCGCCGCCACGCGACCCGAAGCTACCGCACGCCGCTGCAAACACTTCTGCTGCTGTGCGGAGCACCGCACGCTCCTGACCGAACCACGTCGCCCCTTTCCGTGCCATTAAGTCTGTAAGAACCGCCAGGGAGCACCGCACCGTTCTACACCCTCGCCCATGCTGTTAGCCGCCTGTAGCGTCACCACCGTCGAGCTCACCGCCGCACCGCTTGGTCCCCTCACCGTGCTATAAAAGGAGGCCACCCCCGCCTCCATTCTTCACACCAATCCACTCCCCACCTCTCACTGACCTTCCCCACTTCTCCCTGGAGCAAGGCGAGCACCACCGCGCCAGAATTTCACCGGAGCCCGCCGCTGCTGGAGGAGAAGGGAGACAGCGATTCCGACCACCCCAAGCCCTATCATGACCGCGCCTAGCCTCGCCATCGTCTACCATGTCGATTTCCTCTATCGCTGACCCTAGATGGAGCCCAGGTGAGCCCTGCGAGACCCCCACCGCCGCGCTAGGTCACATTCCATGCCGGAGCAGTATGTCGTCGACAATGACGCTCAGTCGTTGGATTAGAATAGGATCGCACGGTCCAGATTTGCTGATATTGTTTCATGTTAGAAGTGTCACGGACTGGTGGACCCCGCCTATCAGTAGCACGTTGTGCCTTGTAGTGCAGCTAGGCTGGCCCGTTTAGCTTTCCCGCGCAGCCCAGGAAATTCAAATATTGATTTTCCATTTTAGTTAAAACCCTATTCTGTCTAGAGGTTCAAAAACCAATTCAGAGACTTTCACTGAACCAAATGGCATGATTCAAATTTTTCTAGAAAGGAACTTAAATTATCTAGCCAAGCCCGTTGGATTTAAATCATTTGGAGTTAGAGATAATCTTGAGTAAAAATAACAAGACAGAGACTTTCGCAACTTCAAACATTTTTCAAAAATCAACCATAATAGCTTTTGAGTTGATTTCAACTCTCAAAAATCACATTTGATAATATCTATCTGAATATGTAAAAATATCTAGGTTTGCATGCAGTGACTTTGGACTAGCACCAAAATAATGCTATTAAGGCATTTCTAGTCACTTTAAATCTATTAAATACTAATCTTAACTTTATAAAATGTGACCAACACTTTAAATCACATTCCCATGTATTAGAATATGTGGTGATAACATGTGTCCACATGATCCCATATGCTATTTGGAGAATATTAAATCTTAATTAATTTTAATGAGTAGAAATTACTTTTCTCAAATAAGATAAATAAAACTAGTTCTTTATTTCATGTGATGATTGTGATGATGCTAGATCATCAAGTGTGAGCCTTAGTGAGCTAAATAGACTTAGTTAAGTATTGTTTGGTGATTGTGCACCCCGTATTCATCTATAGACGATAGTATAGAGCAAGGATACAAGGAGGAGGAGTTATACTCCAAAGAAGACGAAGAAAACTTCAATCACTGCACCAATCAAGGCAAGCCATCACTACTAAGCAAGCTAGAACCTTGCAAGCTAACACTTGTAATATAACCTAAGCAAGATGCATTAGGCATGCTTTGGTTATACCATTTTGATTATACCAATCCCAAGTTTTACTTGCAAGCCTTATTATTTTACTTTATCAAAGCTCTTTACTTTTAGTAAAGATAGCATAAAGAGTATAAAACTAGGTCTATATAGTTACTTAGATGTCATTCTATGGCATGAGATTGAAGATTAGCACCCCACATTAGTGAACACTCTTAACTTAGTGGCTAGTGCTAAGCATAAAACTTGATCACCTTAGATGGGAATACTTGGTGAAAATGATTATGAAAACCTTGGAATGATGCTTCATTATATTGAAATGTTTTGACATGTGTTGAGAAAAACAAATGGATTTGATGATGAAAATGTTGAGGCATGAGCCTTAACCCTTTATAAAAACTGATGGTTGGGTTCGGATGCGATAACATTCCAATTTTACCGTACAACCACAATACCTGAATTGGGTAAGGCTTAGCTGGAAGTTTATATGCATTAGTATGGGTTACCTCGCGGAAGAGGTTTGAGCTGAGGCTACCTCTTGATGATGTCCACCTATGAAGTGCCCGGGATGGCAGATGGCCATGGCTGGGAGGCCAAGCTCATTGGGGAGGTGCCTATACTAAAGTGTGTAATTGAAAGGTTATTATTGATTATCCGCATACTAAGTATGATGATTTAGGGTTATCCCTGAAGGATGTATCGAATTTTGTGCTGAAAGTGTACCACCTCTGCAGAGTGTCAAACTATTCGAATAGCCGCGTCCGCGGTCATGGACAGTTGGAGTGGCCATACTGTTCCGTCGTCAGATGTTTTGAAAATGAATTGTGACTTGACTTGACCACAACAGGGTTGTGAACATGAAAACTAGTTTCCCACTTAAGTGATTTAGCACATTAAATTATCTTTCTTTACTTCTGAACTTAGTTTAGATAACTCTGGCTTTTTGCAAATAAACCTAGAGCTTAAGATTCCTACTAGAACTACCTTACTTGTTAGTGATAGTTTGCGAGTACTTAAAGAGTACTCATGGCTTTATCCCTGGCTATTCTTGTGGCCAGATTATGAGGAGGACTATCAGGAAGATGGACAGCAGGACGGCTATGATAACTAGGATCCTCTCCCATTGTCAGCATTGCCTGTGACACTGAAGATGGAGCCCACTACTATGCTTTATTATTCCGCTGCTTGATTGTATTAAGACTAGATCATGAGATCCTTTATTTGTGTAAAACCTTATTATGGTTTGTAAGGGATGACGTACTATGATATCCAATATGTTATGTCTCGCAAAAATGGTAAACCTGGGATTGTGATGTATCGCATAACAAGCATCTGGGATTAAAAATCCGGGCGTTGACCATAGGAGACCCTAGTTAGAATGGACGTCCGAACAAAAACTTAGTTTCAAAAACAAAAGAAGTGAGTATTTATAAAAACTTATTTCCACTCTTATCCTTGATTCTTTAAAAAAAATCATTTTCCTTAAAAATTCTTACATTCCTACATAAAATTTGACACACTTGATCACCTCACTAACTTACTCATCCTAAAAAATCATTTTCCTTAAAAATCATTTTCCTTAAAAATTCTCACTGATAGTTGCAGATCTCAGAGGCAAGATGGAAGCACCCCTTTCTGAGAAGATTCAATTCACCGTGCGAGAGAACAACTGGCTAGATGGATTAGCCAGGGATATGCATGAAGCTCTTGCCCGTCTGTGTGGGCAAAACATCAACTTGATCCAGGGAACCCGCCTTGCGCACTTCGCAAGGCATGATTCTATGGGAAAGCCATTGGAGATGCCAAGTCACCCAGAGATGAAGCTCCAAGTGGAAAATCTTGACTTCTGTTGTATGATAGGAAGAAGGAATTGGACAATGCTCGAGCCTACGCCAACCACAAACTCGCCATTGCCACCAAGAAGGACAAATACTCTCGCCATGCTCGTCAAGGATCGCCAATCACTTCTTCATCAGCACAAGAAGAAGGATCGCACCATCGCTCGTCTTCGCAAGAAGGAGGCCGACCTCGAGAAGACCATCCGTGAGGAAGAAGTCTAGCTTGAAGCAAAGGAAGAGGAAGAAGGTGAAGACATCTAGGGAGATCTTCACTCGTACCTCAGTGATGACAACGACTACCTGGAGGATGATGCCATGGATTTCTACACCGATGATGATGATTCCGACTTCATTGATGATGAGTAGATGCACTTGATCACTATCGTAGGAATCAGTTGTATCAGTCCCATTGTATCTTAGTTCATGGAATGGTTCTTAAAACCATCTGTTTTCCCTTGTGTGTGGTGTGTGTTTGTATTGTGTGCTTGAATGAATAAATGAATGAGAAGAAGTTAGTTTGAAAAACCTGAGTCAAAGTCAAATTTTAAAGCTTTTGAAACAAAACCATGAACCTTAGAACTTTCCCTCTTATCTCATTATCTATCTCAATAGTCAGATGACTTGTGGAAACCAAGGAGGAAGCAGCTCATCACAGGACCTGATGTTGCAGATTCTCCAGATGTTATTTTTCGACCGTGAAGCTAGTAGAGCCGAACGTCAAGTCAATATAGCCACTCTTCAACAGATAGCTCAGATGTCCCATAATAATCAAGGCCATGGAAACCAAGATCATCATGGATACAAGCTTAGGAACTTTCAGAATATAAATCCCCCTATCTTTAGCAAATCTGAGGATCCCTTAGATGTTGATGACTGGCTGCAAACCATGGAGAATAACCTAGAGGTCACGGGAGTTGAAGCCAACGAGAAGGTACTGTTCGCCACCCACTATCTGGCAGGAGATGCAAGACCCTGGTGGAATAGCACCCATACTATGAACCACGGTAAGGTGATGATGTGGGAAGCTTTCAAGATCAAGTTTAGTCGCACCCATGTGCCGCAAGGTTTAGTCACCAGAATGAGAGATGAGTTCAGGGAACTGAAGCAAGGAAGGATGATGGTAGTTGAGTACCGTGACAAATTTCTGTCGCTAGCTAGATATGCCCCTGATGAGATCAACACTAAAGCCAAGAAGAAGGAAAGGTTCATGAACGGATTGCATGATGAGATGTTAGTCAACATCCGTTTCGGAAGACCTAGAAGAGCTAGTAGACCCTGCCATCCAAATGGAAGGGAAGATAAACCAGGCCAATGACAACCGCAAGCGCAGAATGATGCACCAGAATGGATCCACCAATAACCAAAAGTATCGCCCCAACCCGTCTGCAGGATATGCCCCGAGAAACAATAGACGCCCGATGAACCGTCCAAGCTACCCCAATCGTAGCGGAGGAAACTTGAAGTAAGGAGGAAACCACAACACCAACAACCCCGGCAACTCCAACAATTTCAACTGTGCACCGCCCAAGTCCAACAACAACAAAAATATTACCCCAAGGACTGGAAGCAATACAGTGCCTGTTGCAGCCAAAGACAAGTCCCAAATTACTTGCTTTGAGTGTGGAGTCAAGGGTCACTACTCCAACGAGTGCCCCAAGAATCTTGCAGCCACCACCAATGTGAATGCCCCAGCTAAGCAACAGCACCGTGTTTGGCCTGGAAGAAGATTCACCCCAGGGAATTTACTCAACTGCAACGGCCGTCTGTTGCACATGAATGCTGAAGAAGCCCAGGAAGCGCCAGATGTTGTGCTGGGTATGTTTTCTGTTAACTCAGTTTTAGCAAGAGTGTTGTTTGATTCTGGAGCATTGCACTCGTTTGTTACAGAAGAATTTGCATGCACTAGTAGGATTCAACCATCAAAATTGAAGCATGTTATGATAGTTCAAATTCTTGGTTCAACCACCAAAGCTAGAAAAATTTGCAAGGTACTACCTATCAGAATCCATGGGATAAATTTTTATGCCAATCTAATAGTACTTGGAACCAAAGGTTTGGAAGTAGTACTAGGAATGGATTGGATGTCGAAATATAAAGGATTGATCGACTGTGCTACGAAAGCCATAACCATGACCAGTAGCTATGGAGTATCAGTAGAGCATGTATCAGAAACCTTGCCCCGTCAGTTCAAATGACACAAGAGTCTAGCCCACACAACCATTGACCAAGTCAAAGTATTCTGTGAATACCCCGACGTATTCCCAGATGAATTGCCCAGTATGCCCCCAGATCGGAATATCGAGTTTATTACTGACCTAATTCCTAGAACTAGACCCATAGCTCAGAGACCTTATAGTATGAACCCATCTGAACTAGTGGAGCTGAAGAAGCATCTTGATGCTATGCTGGTGAAATGTCTGATTCAACCAAGTGCGTCGCCATGGAGATCGCCTGTTTTGTTTCTGGATAAGAAAGATGGAGGTAACCGTTTGTGTACGGATTACCGGAAGCTGAATGATGTCACCATCAAGAAAAAGTACCCACTGCCAAAGATAGAGGATATGTTTGATCAGTTGACTAGTGCTAGAGTGTTTTCTAAGATTGATCTTAGGACTGGTTATCACCAACTAAAGATTCGTGCAACGGATATTCCAAAGACAGCCTTTACCACCAGATATGGATTGTATGAGTATACGGTCATGTCTTTTGGATTAACCAATGCCCCCGCTTATTTCATGAATCTGAGGAATAAGATTTTTATGAACTTTCTGGATAAGTTTGTCGTTGTGTTTATCGACGATATTCTAATCTATTCCAAGTCAGAAGAAGACCATGAGCTACACCTGAGAACCATCCTTGAAACCCTTAGAGAACATCAGTTGTATGCCAAGTTTAGCAAATGTGAGTTCTGGCTAAAGGAAGTAGGATTCCTCAGACATATTGTATTAGTCGCTGTTGATCCCGCCAAGATCAAAGATGTTGAAGAATGGGAAGCCCCAACCACTCAAACCCAAGTCCGTGCATTTCTCGGATTAGCGGGATATTACCGTAAGTTTGTTGAAGGATTTTCAAGCATCGCAAGACCAATGACCCAATTTTTGAAGAAAGATAAGAAGTTTGAATGGACGGATAAATGTGAAGCAAGTTTTCAAGAGCTCAAGAAGAGATTGATATCAGCCCCAATCTTGATTATGCCAGATATCAAGAAGCCTTTTAATGTGTATTGTGATGCATCCAAGATTGGTCTCGGATGTGTGTTGATGCAAGAAGGCAAAGTCATAGTGTATCTGTCTAGACAACTGAAGCAGCATGAGCAAAACTATCCTACCCATGATCTTGAACTAGCAGTCGTAGTTTTAGCATTGAAGACATGGCGTCATTATCTTATGGGTAACCGCTATGAGATTTACTCGGATCATAAGAGCCTGAAGTATATTTTTCACCCAGAAGGAGCTGAATATGAGGCAAAGGAGATGGATAGAGTTAATCAAGGATTATGACCTTGGCATTCACTATCACCCCGGAAAATCCAATGTGGTAGTGGATGATCTTAGCAGATTGCTGTGTAGGTTAAACACTATGATAAAAGAAGCCCAGCCAAGTTTGAATGAAGAGTTGGAGTAGTTTAGAACAGAGCTAGTTAGCAAACGATTTTTAGCTAGCATTGAACTTCAACCCATGTTGATTAGCCAGATCATGGAATCCTAGAAGGGAAATGCAAGCATCGACAGAATCAAATGTCGTATTGGTACAGGGAAGGTACCTGGATTCACTGAAGATGAAGAAGAAGTTTTATGGTACAAAGGACGTATCTGTGTGCTAGCAGATTCGGAGCTGAAGCAAGTTATCATGCAAGAAGCTCATGATACTCTTTATTCGATCCATCCTGGAGGAACAAAGATGTATCAGGATTTGAAGGAGCAATTTTGGTGGCACAAGACGAAGAGAGAAATCGGAAGCTACATCACCAAGTGTGATATTTGTCAGAGAGTCAAAGCGGAACATCAAAGACCCGTAGGACTGTTGCAACCATTGCAGATTCCGAAATGGAAATGGGATTCCGTCGGAATGGACTTTATCACTGGTTTTCCTACTTCTAGTAGGGGAAATGACTCTATTTGGGTCATAGTTGATAGACTGTCCAAGGTAGCCCATTTTATACCTGTCAAGACAACCTACCGAAGTTCGAAGCTAGTAGAGTTGTACATTGCTAGAATTGTCAGTTTGCATGGAACCCCCTAGACCATAGTGTCAGATCGAGGAACCCAATTTACCTCAAGATTTTGGCAGAAAGTCCAAGAAGGATTAGGAACCAAGCTGAATTTCAGCACAACTTATCACCCGCAGACCGATGGACAGACTGAAAGAGTCAACCAAATCTTAGAAGATATGTTGAGAGCTTGTGTGTTAGAATATGGATCAAACTGGGAAGATTGTCTACCCTTTGTAGAATTCTCATACAACAACAGTTATCAAGCCAGTTTGCAAATGGCCCCATTTGAATTTCTGTATGGAAGAAAGTGTCATACCCCCTTGAATTGGTTGCAAGTAGGAGAGAGTCGGATTTTTGGACCTGACATCCTACGAGAAGTCGAAGAGAAGGTTCACAAAGTCTGTGAGCACCTCAAGACCGCCCAATCCAGATAGAAGAGTTATGCCGATAAGAGACGTAGAGACCTGACCTTCAATGTCGGAGATTTTGTGTATCTCAAAGTGTCGCCTTTGAAAGGAATGCAGTGTTTTCAGCTAAAAGGAAAGTTAGCCCCCAGATATATTGGACCCTTCAAGATTCTAAATCGCCGAGGAAAAGTATCTTATCAACTGGATCTGCCAGAGGCGATGTCAGCCATCCATAATGTGTTCCATATCTTGTTACTTCACAAATGCTTAGAAGTTCCGGAGAAGACCAAAGTGCTCAAGAACATCGATCACCGAGCCATTGATATCAACAAGGATCTGACATATCGTGAAGTGCCCATCTGTATCTTGGAAGAACCCTTCGGGACCACCAGGACCTGGAGTATCAAGTTTCTCAAGATCCAATGGAGCAACCATACCGAAGAAGAAGCTACTTGGGAGCGAGAAGATTATATTAGGATTGAGTTCCCAAATCTCTTTAGTTCCTAGTTTTTCTTAAATCTCGGGACGAGATTTTGTTTGAGGAGGGAAGGCTTATAACATCCCAAAAACCCTAATCACAACTATCAAGTTCTAATCACCCAAATTAGGGTTAACAAAAACTTTTATTAAGAAAAAGCATATGAATGCATGTGTGTTTGCATTAGTGTAGAATTGAGTGTATATGCCATGCTTGATTGTTCTAAATGATGTGAAATGGTTTAAAGGTGAATGCTACATCATCTAGGCCAATTACAAACAAAACCCAAAGAGAAATAAATCAAATATGAATAAATAAACCAAATGGTCATTTTGACAAAAGTAAACCACTAGGCCACTTTGAGTGTTCCTAGAAGAAGATTTCTAACATAAACAATTCCACTTCTTTTCACCCCTTGCTAGACCAAGTGAAAGTGTATCAAGGCCCACTTTACAAACTTACAAAAACATTTTGCAAATCAATTTAAAGTACATTTGGAAATTGAATCAAGTATATGTGTTAAGATCCCACTTTTTCAAAAACCTACCAAATCAATTCCCCTTAACCTCTCCAAGCAAACATAGTTATTCAAGCTTAAGATCAAACCACTCAAAAAATTTGAATCACAAAATTCCAAAGTATCTTTCACGCGGCTATTTCATCAAAGACCTGGTTAGCACAGATTAAGCTTCTGCCAAACTTCACTGTTGTGCACAGTAAACCTCAACCATATGGTCCCCTCTTAACCCTCTGGTCCCCTCTGAGTCCAACCACCACCCAAACAAGCCCCCCTTCTGCGTGGAGCACAGTGGAGCGCCGCCTGAATTTGGTCATTGCTGGCCAACCACGGCCAGCTTGCAGCAGACCACCCCGCACCCATCCAGGATGTCTAGGAGCTACGCCACACTCTACCACCACCCCCTATCCAGGCCACAACCCCTGCCAAGCCATGGACCACCCTAGTCGCACCTCGCATCACCTCTCTGCGCCATGTCCAGAGCGCGCCGTGCCCGACCCGCCCTGCCAGCTCGTGCCTTGCCGTCACCACGCACGCGCAATCTTGCCATGATCACGCCACCCCGGCAGACACCCCCGTTCGCCACCGCGCGACCCGCAGCTGCCGCACGCCGCCACAAACAGTTATGTTGCCACGTGGAGCACCGCATGCTCCCGACCGAACCACACCGCCCCTTGCCGCTACATTAAGTCTGTAAGAACCGCCAGGGAGCAACGCACCATCCTACGCCCTCGCCCATGCCGTTAGCCGCCTGTAGCGACACCACCATCGAGCTCACCGCCGCACCGCTCGGTCCCCTCACCACTCTATAAAAGGAGGCCACCCCGCCTCCATTCTTCACTACAATCCACTCCCCACCTCTCACTGACCTTCCCCACTTCTCCCCGAAGCAAGGCGAGCACCACCACACCGGAATTTCACTGGAGCCCGCCGCTGCTGGAGGAGAGGGGCACCAGCGATTCCGACCACCCCAAGCCCTGTCGTGACCGTGCCTAGCCTCGCCATCGTCTACCACGTCGATTGATCCTGTCGCTGACCCTAGCTGGAGCCCAGGTGAGCCCTGCGAGACCCGCACCGTTGCGCTAGGTCACATTCCTCACCAGAGCAGTTCGTCGTCGACGATCACGCTCGGCCATTGGATTTGAATAGGATCGCACGGTCCAGATTCGCTGATACTGTTTCGCGTTAGAAGTGTCACTGACTGGTGGACCCCGCCTATCAGTAGCATGCTGCGCCGCGTAGTGCAGCTGGGCCATCCCGTTTAGCTTTCCCGCGCAGCCCAGGAAATTCAAATATTGATTTTCCATTTTAGTTAAAACCCTATGCTGTCTAGAGATTCAAAAACCAATTCAGAGTGTTTCACTGAACCAAATGGCATGATTCAAAATTTTCTAGAAAGGAAATTAAATTATCTATCCAAGCCCCTTGGATTTAAATCATTTGGTGTTAGACATAATCTTTAGTAAAAATAACAAGACAGAGACTATCCAACTTTAAACATTTTTCAAAAATCAACCATAATAGCTTTTGAGTTGATTTCAACTCTCAAAAATCACATTTCACAATATCTATCTGAATATGTTAAATTATTTAGGTTTGCATGCAGTGACTTTGGACTAGCACCAAAATAATGCTATTAAGGCATTTCTAGTCACTTTAAATCTATTAAATACTAATCTTAACTTTATAAAATGTGACCAACACTTTAAATCACATTCCCATGTATTATAATATGTGGTGATGACATGTGTCCACATGATCCCATATTCTATTTGGAGAATATTAAATCTTAATTAATTTCAATGAGTAGAAATTACTTTTCTCAAATAAGATAAATAAAACTAGTTCTTTATTTCATGTGATGATACTAGATCATCAAGTGTGACCCTTAGTGATCTAAATAGACTTAGTTAAGTATTGTTTGGTGATTGTGTACCCCGTATTCATTTATAGACAATAGTACCGACCGAGGATACGAGGAGGAGGAGTTATACCCCGAAGAAGACGAAGAAAACTTCAATCACTGCACCAATCAAGGCAAGCCATCACTACTAAGCAAGCTAGACCCTTGCAAGCTAACACTTGCTAGATAACCTAAGCAAGATGCATTAAGCATGCTTTGGTTATACCATTTTGATTATACCAATCCCAAGTTTTACTTCCAGGCCTTATTCTTTTACTTTATCAAAGTTCTTTACTTTTAGTATAGATAGCATAATGAGTATAAAACTAGGTCTATCTAGTTATTTAGATGTCATTCTATGGCATGAGATTGAAGATTAACACCCCACATTAGTGAACACTCTTAACTTAGTGGCTAGTGCTAAGCATAAAACTTGATCACTTTAGATGGGAATACCATGTGAAGATGATTATAAAAACCTTGGAATGATGCTTCATTCTATTGAATTTTTTTGACATGTCTTGAGAAACACAAATGTATTTGATGATGAAAATGTTGAGGCATGAGCCTTAGCCGTTTATAAAAACGGATGGTTGCATTCGGATGCGATACTATTCCAATTTTATCGTACAACCACAATACCTGAATTGTGTAAGGCTTAAGTTTATATGCATTAGTATGGGTTCCCTCGCGGAAGTGGTTTGGGCTAAGGCTACCTCTTGATGATGTCCACCTATGCAGTGCCCAGGATGGCAGATGGCCATGGCTGGGAGGCCGAGCTCAAAGGGGAGGTGCCTATACTAGAGTGTGTAATTGAAAGGTTATGATTGATTATCCGCATACTAAGTATGATGATTCAGGGTTATCCCTGATGGATGTATCGAATTTTGTGGTGAAAGTGTACCACCTCTGTAGAGTGTCAAACTATTCGAATATCCGCGTCCGCGGTCATGGACAGTTGGAGTGGCCATACTGTTCCGTCGTCAGATGTTTTCAAAATGACTTGTGAAATGAATTGTGACTTGACTTGACCACAACAGGGTTGTGAACATGAAAACTAGTTTCCCACTTAAGTGATTTAGAACATTAAATTATCGTTCTTTACTTCTAAACTCAGTTTAGATAACTCTGGCGTTTTGCAAATAAACCTAGAGCTTAATATTCCTACTAGAACTACCTTACTTGTTAGTGATAGTTTACGAGTACTTAAAGAGTACTCATGGCTTTGTCCTTGGCTATTCCCGTGGCCGGACTATGAGGAGGACTATCACGAAGATGGACAGCAGGATGGCTACGACAACTAGGATCAATTCCCATCGTCAGCATTGCATGTGACACTGAAGATGGCGCCCACTACTACGCTTTCTTATTCCGCTGCTTAATTGTATTAAGACTGGATCATGAGATCCATTATTTGTGTAAAACCTTATTATGGTTTGTAATGGATGATGTACTGTGATATCCAATCTGTTATGTCTCGCAAAAATGGTAATCCTGGGATTGTGATATATGGCATAATAGGCATCTGGGATTAAAAATCTGGGTGTTGACAAAGTTATATTATGAAACTATTTTGAAGGTCTACACTATGGGTCAATATCTTGAAAATCGCCGAGATTTTTGAATGGCTCAATATCTTGATATATATGAATTTGCATGCTGGCAACTCTTACACAGATTAAAAAAGGAAAGGATATAAACGAAAATGAATAAACGAAAAGGGTCCGCATGACATCCTCTCGTTTGCATTACCAGCCATGAAAAAAGGTAAACATGAGATTTGAAACATTCGAAAAAGTCGTAATCACATTAGATATGGCCTGAACACTCAAGGGTTTCTCGAGCGGAACAACCGATTAGGTCATGGCCATATCTACATCATAGTTCATGATAATGTTCCCATATTTGGTAGATGGCTGTGTCTTGCCATGGTATACAATAATGCTGGGGTGGAAGTTTAGAACTAGTATTAGGAAAAACATGTTCAAATTTCCGAGTTGTATCTTTAGGATCCATGTTGTAAAAGTATAAGTCCCAGATGTATTTTGGTTTTCTTTTCTGGACCACTATGTAATTTTCATGCCCACCATTAGATTTTAACGCGCACGTTCTTGGTACTTCGGGGCAGATTCCTCGTTGGAAAGAAAAAGAAAATGTTCCCAGTGACCAGAATTATTTGCGCACGAATATTTTGGATCTGAATGCCCTAGACCCAATTTTCAGAAAAAATGGACTATTGTGCAAAACTTGAGTAGTCCGTACTTCTACTGAACCAGGCGCAACAGAAAATTAACCCCAAAGTTGCCAAAGAAAAAAACGAAAGAAAAAAACGAAGAGCAAAAAGAGATTATTGACGAGAGGCAGCGCGAGAGCAGCGAAGAAGTTGAAGGCGGTGCGATGTCAGAGTAAAGCTAGTTTGACGGGTTTCTGACACGAGGTACAGGTACCTACTACTAGTAGCACAGTACTACTAGTAGTACTACTATGTTTTCTCTCTCCTTCACTATCTCTCACCATCCATCTTCTCTCCCCCCTCATGTGCAGCACCTCGCGCGCACCGGCCCTCGTCCCACTACGTCGCGCCGCACACGTGTGCCTTGGTATGGCCGTGTTGTGTGTCTGTGTGTGTGGCCTGTTTTTTCCTTTTTTTTCTTGACAAGAGTCTCTAGCGTGTTTTGAATTGGATACATAGCACCAAGCCTAACCGGTTGGCTATAAGATCCAATGGTTCAGAGCAGCTGAATTCATCTTGAACAGTACCTAGAGAAAACTCCACCATGTTCTAGGACCATCATAATTTCAGTCTTGTTAGAGAAAAATGCATACATTAAGTCTGTTAATAATAACTATCTTGTTTCCATTCTAGGATCTAGAAGATTCGATTGATAGTCTTCATCACAATAAATTATAAAATTACTATATAAAATTGACAGTCTTCGATTGATAGTCTGACATATCATCACTATATAAAATTATAATTGGTAAAGCACAATAAATTATAAATTTGATCAACATCTATAAAGTATGGATGTATATTTGGTCCTTGTACTTTGCATGTCGTTATGCTGAAGACTATCAGTAGAATCTTCTAGATGCTAGAATGGAAAAGAAGATCCAACGGCTAGAAATGTTGGGATTCATGAGTCTTGATCCAACGGTCAATATTCAAAGTTATTCGTACACTATATAGTGGTAAGAGGTAAGTTAAGATATCTCTATCTCTACTACTATAATGGAGCAGTTTTGAATTGGATCCATAGCACCGATCCTGATCGTTGGGTTGTTTGATCCAATGGTTCAGAGAAGCTGGATTCGTGTTAAATAGTACCTAGAGCAAACGCCACCATGCATGTTCTAGAACAATCATGCCACCACCCCCAAAATTTCTTAGGAAAGTAGGCTGTAAATAGTACAGACCTAGAACCATCATGTCACCACCCCCAAAATGCATAAATTAAGTATATTAATAATAACTATCTATACATACTAAGAATACAACCTACTGTGCTATGAAATTTTGGGGGTGGTTACATGCATGATGGTTCTAGAACATTGAGTAGTTTGCTCTAGGTACTATTCAACACGAATCCAGCTGCTTTGATCCATTGGATCTAACAGCCCAACGGTCAGGTATGGTGCTATGGGTCCAATTCAAAACTGCTCTATTCATATCTTATCTTATCTTACCACTATATAGTGTTCCAATAACTTTGAATATTTTACGTTGGATCAAGTCTCACAAATCCCAACATTTCTAGCCGTTCGATCTTATTTTCCATTCTAGCATCTAAAAGATTCTATTTTTTTGAACGGTCTAGAAGATTCTATTGGTAGTCTTCATCACAATGAATGATATGCACAAAACTCAAAACACACTTCTCCATCATTCTAGAATCTTCTCCCTCATTTCTTTAGATTATGTTACCAAAAATTTCATGTTTTAGATCTCCACTGCTATAATGAAGCAGTTTTGATTGGATCCATATTACCAATCCTGACCGTTGCGCTGTTAGATCCAATGATTCATAGTAGCTGGATTCGTGTTGAATAGTACCTAGATCAAACTCCACCATGTTCTATAGAACCATCATGTCATCACCCCTAAAATTTCATAGAACAGTAGGCTATATTCTCAATATGTGTATATAGTTATTATTAATAGACTTAATTTATGCATTTTTTCTCTAATGTATGAAATGTGATTTAACAAACATTAAGTTTTTATTAACCAATAGTCTTGTTAGAGAAAAAATTCATACATTAAGTATATTTATAATAACTATCTACACATATTGAGAATATAGCCTACTATGCTATGAAATTTTGGGGGTGGTGACATGCTGATGGTTCTAGAACATGGTGGAGTTTGCTCTATAGGTACTATTCAACATGAATCTAGCTGCACTGAACCATTGGATCTAACAGACGAACGTTCCATATGTAATTTTATTTAACAAACATTAAGTTATTACTAACCAATAGTTTTGTTAGAGAACAATGCACACTTTAAGTATATTAATAATAACTATCTACACATAATGAGAATACATCCTACTGCCCTATGAAATTTTGGGGGTGGTGACATGATGGTTCTAGAACATGGTGGAATTTGCTCTAGGTCGGTACTATTCGACACGAATCAAGCTACTATGAACCATTGGATCTAATGCCCCAACGACCAGGATTGGTGCTATGGATCCAATTCATTCAAAACTGCTCCACTATCTTATCTTATCTTACCACTATATAGTGTACGAGTAACTTTGAATATTGACCTTGGATCGATACTCGCGAATCCGAACATTTCCAGCCATTATTGGATCTTCTTTTTCATTTTAGCATCTAGAAGATTCTATTGATAGTCTTGAACACGATGAATGCACTATGCATAAACCTCTCAAAACACACTTCTCCATCATACTAGAATCCTCTCCCTCGTTTCTCTAGACCATGTGACCAAAAATTTCAAGTGTTCGGTAGCTAATAATCTTTGACTTCTACACATGATGATACAAAGTAGAAGAACCAACAATACACCCATATTTTATAGATGTTGATCAAATTTATATTTTTTCCACTTTACCTCTTATAATTTTATATAGTGATGATATGTACAACATCTATTATCTGAGCCTCACGTGCAACTTACTAGTAGTAGTAGAAAGAATACAACCTACTGTGCTATGAAATTTTGGGGTGGTGATGTGATGGTTCTAGAACATGTCAGAGTTTTCTCTAGGTACTATTCAACATGAATACAACTGCTTTGAACCATTGGATCTAACAGCCCAATGGTCAGGATTGGTGCTATGGATCCAATTCAAAACTGCTCTATTCTTATCTTATTTTATCTTATCTTATCTTACCACTATATAGTGTACGAATAACTTTCAACATTGACCGTTGGATCAAGACTTGCGAATCCCAACATTTCTAGCCGTTGCATCTTCTTTTCCATTCTAGGATCTAGTAGATTCTATTTTTTGAATGGTCTAGAATATTCTATTGATAGTCTTCATCACAATGAATGATATGCACAAAACTCAAAACACACTTCTCCATCATTCTAGAGTCTTCTCCCTAGCTCGTTTCTCTAGACCATGTGTTACTGAAAATTTCATGTTTTAGTAGATAGCTAATAATCGTTGACATCTACATGATCTTACCACTATATAATGTACAGACAACTTTGAATATTGGCCGTTGGATCAAGACTAGCAAATCCAAACATTTCTAGATGTTGGATCTTCTTTTCCGTTCTAGCATCTAGAAGATTCTATTGATAGTCTTCATCACAATGAATGCTATGCACAAAATTCAAAACACACTTCTCCATCATTCTAGAATCTTATCCCTCGTTTCTCTAGACCCTGTTGCCAAAATTTTAAAGTTTTAGATAGCTAATAATCGTTGACTTCTACATGATATGCAAAGTACAAGAACGCAATATACACCTGAGAAGATTATTCTACTCCCTCCGATCCAAATTATTGTTCTCAGATTTGTCTAGATTCGGTTGTATCTAGTCATGTTTTAGTGTTAGATACATCCGAATCTAGACAAATCTAAGAACAATAATTTAGATCGAAGGGAGTAGAATGATGGAGTAGTGTTTTTTGAGGTTTGTGCATTGCATTCATTGTGCTAAAGATGTACTATCCATAATATATTCTAGTAGAGATGCTAGCTAGTAGAATGGAAAGAAAGCCAACGACTAGCAATGTTAGGATTCACGAGTCTTGATCCAACGACCAATATATTCGAAGTTATTCGTACATTGTATAGTGGTAAGATAAGATAAGATAAACAATAGTATTTTCTAGAGATGATGCTACAATGGAACAGTAGATCCAATGGCTGGCAATGTTGGGATTCGCGAGTTTTGATCCAGCCAACCGATCAATAATTAAAGTTATTCGCAAAAAATATAGTGGTAAGATACGATAAGAAAGACTATCAACTGTATCTACTAGATGCCAGAATGGAAAAGAAGATCCAACCAGTTGGCAATGTTGGGATTCGCGAGTCTTGATCCAACTGTCAAAATTCTAAGTTATTCGTACACTATAGTGGGTAAAATAATGTACTATCCATAGTGTATCTTCTATTTAGATGTTAGCTAGAATGAACTAGTAAAAGGCACATGCCACACACTTATATATTTTATGAAATGTGATTTAGCAAACATTAAGTTGTTATTATTAACCAATAGTCTTGTGAGAGAAAAAAGGGCATCCATAAAGTCTAATAGTAAAAGGCATGAGCCACACGTATATACTGTATGAAATGTGATTTAGCAAACATCAAGTTGTTCTTATTAACCAATAGTCTTGTTAGAGAAACAAGTCATACATTAAGTCTACTAGTAAAAGACATGAGCTGCACATGTATATGCTGAATGAAATGTGATTTAGCAAACACTAAGTTGTTATTATTAACCAATAGTCCTGTTATAGAAAAAGGCATACTGTACATTAATTCTATTAATAATAACTACCTACACACATTGAGAATACAACCTACTATGCTATGATTATTTGGGGGGGGGGGTTAAATGGTGGAGTATGCTCTATGGGTACTGTTCAACACGAATCCAGCTGCTCTGAACCATTGGATCTAACAACCCAATCGTCAGGATTGGTGCTACTAATAATAACTATCTACACATATGCATAATATAGCCTACTCTGCTATGAAATTTAGGAGGGGGGGGTGTTGACATGATGGTTCTAGAACATGGTGGAGTTTGCTCTAGGTAAGTACTAGCTGTTCAACATGAATCCAGCTCCTCTGAACCATTATTGTATCTAACATCCCAACGGTCAGGATTTTTGCTATGGATCCAATTCAAAACTGCTCTATTATAGTAGTAGAAGAAAAGAAGATAACATTGTATAGTGTACGATACAAATAACTTTTGAACTTTGACCGTTGGATCTAGACTCGTGAATCCCAACATTGCTAATTAACCATTGGATCTTCTATCCACATTCTACTCCCTCCGTCTAGAAATGTAAGACATTTTAGATTTGTGAAATGAATGTATCTAGATGTCTTTTAGTCTATAGGCCAACATCTAGATACATTCGTTTTACAAAGGTAAAATGTCTTATACTTGTGAACAAGGGAGCATCATCTAGAAGATTCTATCGTTAGTCTTCAGCACAATGAACGCTATGCACAAATCTCAAAACACACTTTTCAATAATTCTAAAATCTTCTCTAGAACACATGGAGTATTAGGTAGGAGTAGCTAGGTTGATTTCTACATGATACAGTACAAAGTAGAAGAACCAAATATACACCCGATACTTTATAAACGTGGCTCGAAATTAAAATTATTTTTTGAGCTTCACCTATCCCGTGCAAGGCACGTTCAAATTTATAGTGGATGTCTAGACCATGCTGGGGGTGACAACTGCTTACGGCTGTCTCTTTGATTTCTACGTCAAGTACTATATCTGAATGGAAATGGTTTTTTTACTCACGTGGAGACCAGGAGGCCACCTCTCACGGCCTCGACCTTCTTCCTCCTCCTCTTTGCGACTATAGGTCTTCTCTGCCAAATTGCTTTGCCCGTTTTCATTCCTTTTTGCTATGCTATTTCACCCGCATGGCCGGGAACAAGTCACGCCACAAAAGGGCTCGTGCCGCGACGGTGAAGTTGGCGGAAGAGAAGAAGTTGGCTTGTCATTCTGCCATTATGTTGCTACCGGTACTAGGCGATGTGACGATTAAAGGGTCCCAGTCGAATCCCTCGGCTACAAGCGAGAGGTCTTCAACTCAAGGTTCTTCGAAGCCGCCATAACCAGGGATAGATACCTTTAGGTAAATCTCGTTCTGGCGCAACTTTCCATGTCTTTGACCGTTTTTTGATTTCTCATTTACCTAAAAAAGCACGTTCTTCCTCAATGGTGTTTTTAGGTCGGGCAGTCTTCGAATTCCATCAACACTCCTGCCTGCAGAATCATCTTCACCGTCGCCGATGGAGACTAATACCTTCAGGTAAATCTCCGTGCTTGGGCTACTTTCCATGTCTTTGACCATTTCTTGATTTGCTCATTTCCCTATTAGTACATTTATTCTCAATGTTGTTTTAGGGGCGAACTTCGCATTCCCGCGGCACTCTTTCCCGCAGAATCATCTTCACCATCGCCGATGGAGGCCGATCGGTACAACCGCAAGGTAAGAAATTAGTCGAATTGTGATTCCGTGTCTCTCTTCCGCAAGATAAGCAAAGTATGCTTTGAGAATACTGAGACTAGATCGCATTGTCAATTCATATTTATGCATGTGTTTTACAAGTCTCATTTTGTAGGCCATCGCTCAAAGGAACTGTTCCAGCCGTAATAAAGTACGAGTACTAAGTCGCACCGGACCCCGCAGCATAATTGGGCACCTCTACCAATTGGTAAGGACCTGTTGTTTTGTACTGTATATTTTAAATAAGTATGTAATTGATGTTGTGGAATATGTATGCATCTTATCTTTCAACCTCTGTTTTCACCATGTGATGCAATTTATTTTCGCCCGTCCAAATGCAGACGAAGTCTAATGGGGATCCAAAAAAATAGTTGACTATGCTGGAGAAATTTGAGGGATGCTAGACGGATAGATATGGTGTCATTGTAAAGAAAGTTGTTGTAAGTCTTCTCTGTATTTTGTGATGTTGCACTTGCCGTGATTTGTACGTATAAGTTTGATATGCAACCTTGCTTGGACTGCTTCTAGTTTTGTTTTCATTTTCCTTCATAATTTGCAACTAAAGTCAGTTTCAGTTATGAATTGTACAAACAGTTGGCATATCATGCGCCTCACAGTGTTTACACAAAAAGCCACATTTATAGTCTTGTTAGTAAATGACATCAAAAAAAGATACACGACAAAAAGATCTTTTTACTGAAGTGTATAAGATGCGTTATCAGCAATGCCAATTATAGCAGTTCATGCACATGTTAAACATGTCTGCATGTTTCTCTGTAGTAACTTCACTTGTCTTACACATGTCTATCAACTGAAAACTTTCCAGGCTGAATTGAAAGAGGAGCTGACAAATCCTGGGAAAGATTGTTCAGTAAAAACTCCAAAAGAATGTGTGGATTTATTTTCCGAGGTACTACAACGTGGTGCTATAGCCAAGAATATGTTGCTGTGTAATGCTGGATTCCCAGTGAGCTCATCAAATTCCAAGTTCAAGTTCAAATCCAACTCCAAGGCCATTTCTTTGCATATTCAAGTTCTAGAGGAACAACTCCAAGCTGAACAATCATTATCATCTGCCCTAAGTGTATACAATGAACGTATGATCACAAAGTTAGAAGAAATTTTAATTCAGCTGGAGCACTCCATAGAAAATAAGGAGAAAGTCATGAAGATGCTCAATATTTGTGGTTGAGCACTAACAGCTGAGGTCGGTCCCTTTGTCGTGAAATGGAACCTGAACTAACAGTATTTGTTAGTGCACTAGTCTGCACTTGTTATGAACTTGGGTTGTTTCCTTGTTGCGACATGTCTTTAATTTGTATGGTGGATGCACCAATATGTACTAGTATGATACAGTACATTATGTTACAAGCGCTGCTGTCCTGGATCATTGATCATGAGGTTCAGGTTCTCAAAACAATGTCTTAGCCCTTTGTTGCACACCATATTCATACGTGTCATGTGATAAATGGAACTACATTTTTGAATCAGAGCTCAACATTTTCTTTCACATCTGAATGGACTGATGAACAGATGGGGTACGACCCGCAAAAAAAGACCTTGTACAATTTTTCTGTTCTTTTACTTGGAGTACTCACATTCAAAACTGTACTGGAGCCACAAATCCTCCCGCCGTCCCCCATAATATTTTTGAATCCGAGATCATGGTATCCAATTTTCTACCCCTCCATCCAGAAAAAGGCTCCTGAGCAAGGTCCTGGATGATCAGTTGATGTGACCAGGCCTTGGATTCGTGAACAGAGGGAAGTACGGTCTACTAGCAGTTATTACTTGGACTGTCACCAAATTCAAATTCTAAATCGGGAGGCAAAAGCTCCTGCCTACACGAAATATTTGGGCCCCATGTTTAATCTTTCATATACTGCAAAATTCAGTTTGACCTATCGTACTGATGACCAATGGAGATTGTGAAATAGTTGGTTGGGTGGTGGGGTTCGCTCGTAAATTTTGTTATTAGGACTATAGCCAAATTTAAAATCTTAATCGAGGGTAAAAACCTATAGCCCATACAATTTCGCAGATGGAGTCAACGTTATTTTTTTATGGGATTTTTTTTATAAAAATAGGGAGTAACATTTTTTCAAATTATTACTTGTACTCTAGCCAAATTAAAAATCTTGAGCAGTAAAATTTACCAATGTTCTGCGCAATTATGTAATAGATGGTCAGTTGATGTGACTCTCGGCCTTCAATTCCTGACCAGATAGCATACAGTCTACAACTATCTTTTTCTATTATTACTTCGCCTCTAGAAAAATTCAAAATCTTAAAATCGAGCAGCAAAATCCCAACGACTCATATGCATTTCACGCCCCTCCGTTTCAAACATTTTCAGCAAAAATCTCCCACCGATGGAGTACCATTTTTCTAGTATTACTTGGACTCTTGCCAAATTAAAAATCTCAATCGAGCGGCAAAATCACACACCGACCTTGAAGCATTTCCCGCCCCACTGCTTCAAAAACTTTGAACAAAATCTCCAACCAGGGAGTACCATTTTTCTATTATTATTATTTGTCTTGTAGCCATACTCAAAATCTCTATCGAGCGGCAAAACACACACCGACCTTGAGAATTTCCCGCCCCACCGTTTCAAAAACTTTGAGGCAAAATATCCCATTATGAAGTACCATTTTTCTATTATAGTATTATTATTTGTCCGGTAGCCAAATTCAAAATCTCAATCGGGCGGAAAATTCACGCACCGACCTTGAAGCATTTCCTGCCCCACCGTTTCAAAAACTTTGTGGCAAAATCTCCCACCGTGGAGAATCATTTTTCTATTATTATTATTTGTCCGGTAGACAAATTCAAAATCTCGATCGAGCGGCAAAATCATAGACCAACCTTGAAGCATTTCCTTCCCCAACGTTTCAAAAACTTTGAGGCAAAATCTCCCATGGGGGATTACCATTTTTCTATTATTAGCCAAATTCAAAATCTCAATCGAGCGGCAAAACCAGAGACTGACTTTGAAGCATTTTGCGCCCCTCCGTTTCAAAAACTTTTGACATTAAAATTCCCTTTCTACCCATTGTTTCCACGCCCTATGGCACGCTAAAGTCGGTAGCTTGGGGGCACAATCGTAATTATTTTTCTGTTCACCTCCATAGTCCCGATTCGTGCAGTTTTTTCAGTTGGCCCTCCCAAAATCCCAGGCTTCTCTCCCACACCCTCACCTCCACGACCACCGCGCGCACAGCCTGGTGGCAATTCCATGGCTGCCAGAGCCGCTTCATCGACGTCCACCCTATCGGATCTAGTTCACTTGGTCTCTCTGCCACTCCACCAGAGCTGTGGTCTCTCTGACCGCGCCTATGGCATCGTCGACCGCCCACGCTCTGCTTCCCTGCCGCCGAAAGCTAACCAACCGTACCGGAGCAGCTTCACCATTGTGCACCAAAAGGGATCTAGTTCCACAAGTTCCATGTCCACTGCTCCAGACCAACTACATGGTTGTCACCGTTGACTGCACTAGCATCGACCGCCCAAGATCTAATTCCCCGACGCTAATAGCCACCACAACCGCAGCACCCTCAGTGACCTAGACGTCACTCGCACAGTACCGATGATGCTTAGATGCCTCTCCGACCAAGGTAACCAAATCTCCAACCCGTTTTTGTTTTGTCAGTGGTATAGCAGGTTCAAGCCTATCAGAGTGAACTGCATTTTTGTAATCGTGCTAGTACATGCAAGTCACTGGTCACGCCTGTTCTTCGTGCTAGTACATACAATGTCATTAGACGTGTTGGTTTGCATTCGCTGCTCTACAAATTTCAAGTCATGCACATGTCTGTTATATTGTCATGCACATGTTCTTATCTTAGCTGCTCCGTACACCAGTAATTGCCTGCTATTGTGTAGTTCTTGCAAAATGTAATGTCAGTGGAAAATATTAGTGTGGATTCCCTACTACACAGTTACTGACTCTATCTGGTTATTCCTGAGCTAAGTTCCTGCTATTATTTCCTCCCTAGCATCATTCTGCTATCCTGTAGTACCCGTTCAAACTCTTCGTACTAGTTCGATTATAATTTTGTTGTTGCCATCTGGTTCTTCAAAAGCTGCAACACTGACTATTTTGTTTCTTTGTGTAGAGCTCAAAAAGGGAACACTGAACATGTTGGTTTGCATAGCCTACAGGTCCACCAGCGATGCCATTATATATTTTTCTGTATCTGGTGCTGGTTCGTCCTAATCAACGGCATAATTATTCTTTACTATATAGTTCATTCGTGTTTTCCATTCCTGCTCACAAGTTCTGGTATGCTGTGGTTATAATTTCTATGTGGTTCATGCTTAGCTACGACAGTAACTGCATGCCATTGTGTAGCTCACCGCAAATTCCGAGTCACCCACCGACTCTTGCATTCCAGGAGATACCACTGCTTCCATATATATTTGTTGAAATGACCTGGCTAGTTTATACTGAAATTCTAAGAAACACTTTGTTTGATTGCTCATTTCATTGTTGGTATACTTGTCTAATGTTTGTTTGTCCTGTTCTACAGGTTCACAAGCCACACCATTATATCTCGTATCTGGTTCTAGTTCGTCCTAGGCAACGACATAACTATCCTCTACTATAGTTAATTCATGATTTGCATTCCTGCTCTACATGTTCGTATTATGAAATTATAATTCCTATCTGGTTCATTCTTAGCTATGATTAGTTTGTCTTCTTTGTTGTATTAACTTGTTATTAGTTAGTTTCAGACTGCAATTATTGCTATCGCCACCAAAGAGGGGACTACAAGATCACGTCTCAAGGTGGTTTTCCAATGTAGCTATCACACTCAAAGGGAGATGCAGTTGATGGATTGAGAAAGCATATTGAGGACTCTTCTATCAACTTGATTGGCAACTGAAATGCTGAATTTTCTTTCCCTTTTGTTTATATTATGTAATATTTTAAAGAAGTTTGCAGCTAATGTAATATCTAGATAACTCGCATAGGCCATGTAGGCATTTAGTTGACACCGTCCACGAATGGCGGTAGCATAACTACGCCAGCCAGTTCGATCAGGTAACTGTATAGGGTTTTGTTATTTGCCCTTCTTTTATTACGCCTTCCATGAACAGTAAAAGATGATCGCTAATTATACTCCTTTTATGATATTTGCATGGCCTTCAGAATTACCGAAACAGTAACGGCAACTGTGTAGAACAGTAACAGGACAAAACAGTAATAGACCAAAACAGTAATATGCCAAAACAGTAACATGCAAAGCAGTAGCAGGCCAAAACAGTAGCAGGCCACAACATTAAGAGGCCAGGACAGTAACAGGCCAAAACAGTAGCAGGCCAAAACACCAGCAGCCCAGAACAGTAGCAACCCAGCATAGTAACAAGACAGAACAGTAACAGACCAGAAAAGCAAACAGGCCAGAACAATAGCAGGCCTGAACAGTGCAAGCCTGAACAGCGGCAGTAAGCACAGTAACGGGCCTGAACAGTAAAGGGCCACAACAGTAACGGACATGAATAGTAGACGACCAAAATAGTAATGAGCCAGAATAGTAAAAGGCCAGAAGAGTATAGGACCTTCTCAAAAGTGGGTCGTTCGTAGGCGGCCCATGACGAGCTGTGAGAACAGTGATGGGCGGAAAGTGGGCTTTAACAGTATCGGGCCTACTTGTCGCAGACTGTTAACGGGCCGCATAGTGTTCGAAAACGGTGGCCTTTTGTAGGCCAAAATAGTAACGGGCCTGACATTCACGGGTCGCTACTTGCCACATCTTTGGGCCCATTTCAAATAGTGTTGGACGAAACAGTAAAGGGTCATAATCTTATTGGGCTCTCTTGATGGGCCGACCCACTTAATTGTGAGAAGGCCTTGGCTGGGCCTGGCTTCTACCACGGTTTTCGTGGTTGTTAACGGTGGTAACTAGTCGTTAATGGTGTTTGCAATGTGGCATTTTGCATGACGTCAGCAGTCAACACGGCTGGTGAACAGATCTACGACGGAACAACTTTTCGTGGTTGAAGGGTGCAATCTGCCACGGTCAGGAAAAAAATTGTGGTAGATTCTTTTGTGACGGTGCTTTTACAACGATGGGCATCTATCGTAGAAGACTTTTTAGGCACGAAAAACGGGCCTTCAGCCACGAAAATCGTCCGTTGTAAAAGCCAACTTTTCTTGTAGTGTCTCTTTATACTTTTACTTCCGTCCTTTGTATTCAGAGGGTTCTCTCAAAGAACATAATCAGTAATATCTTGTTGGTGATCTCATCTATTTCAAGATGGAGCAAAATCTTCAATGATCCGGTGAAAACAAATGCAAAATCTTCCCTTCATTCTATCGGAGTTCGACACCGTCAAACAAGATGGATGAAAGATATATCTGACTTCAATTGTGAATTCCTTTCTCTTGGTAAAGCCAAGTATGGTCAATGCCATCAATCGCTTAATCTATTGCAATAACCTCATGGTTAAAGAAGGCAATAAACATCTCCACAATAAACTCAAGATCATCAGCATTCAACTTTATTCTCAGGATTCCACCATAAACTAGCATCTTTCTCTTGAAGATAAATCCGCGCACCTCAAGTGTGTGATCCTTTGGTTCTTATGGCACAAGAAGGAGCTAATCCGAGAAGTCCTCAATTCTAATATTTTTCTTTGATATCAAGAACTCTATTGTTTGAAGACAATATTGTTTCTGAACTTCATTTCTTAAATCTGAGGGAAGAGAGAACGCTATTTTCATATTGGTTGATAACTTCTCCAAAGTCGCTATTTTCTTCCGTTGGAACAAAGAAGCATCTTCACGTGCATCTCTTGATCTTTAATCCTAACGATGTGTCTTGTCTTTCTCGCCTTGATACACCATCTTCTCAAATCCCTTCAACAAGTGGTTCTAATCTCTTATCATGTTTCTCGAGAGCACCGGAGCTATGTTCCTTCAATCTTCTCTTCTCACAATAATCCTCCAGGTTCTTCAAGTCCTTTGTTTCTAAGAAGCAAAACGCAGACTCACAACAAGTCAAGCAAGTTTTGCAAGGTATAGTGTTCGCACCATTCCATTGTTAAATCAATTTGGGAACATGAGGATCACCTTCGTTCAAAACACCACATCTCCTTGTATCTTTTTTATTTTCCTAAGAATCTCGGAGCGAGATTCATGTTTAGTAGGGGAGAGTTGTAGCATCACAATTGTCTAACAATTGTAAAGCTACTTGCCTAGTCTATATATTGCTACTTCCTACATGTCATTAATTGCATCATCAATATATCATGCTCATGTCACCATGCCACATTGCATTTGAGCATCATATAAAACCCTTTTCATTTGGGTCTTCTCTCATATTGCATTTGCCTATTACTTGTATTTTCCTCTTGATACATTGTAGTTGGTTCTTGATATATTGTTTAATGCTCAAGTTGAGTTGGGGGCATATCTCTTTTAACTCCACCACCTCTCTTTGTCTCCATATAAACTCCACCATCCTAATTATATATGAGCCATGCAGTTCTACTGGTATTCAATCTAGCTCGTATGAGTAGGGTGGATCCATTTCTTTGATACATTCTTCCATACTTGTCTCCGTGTTGTTTTCACAATATGAATAAGGAGCCACATAGCCACCTTTGCATGTTATGTGAGTAGTATTCCCTTATAACCTTCCATATGGCCTTATTTGAATTTGTGAGATTATTTGAATTTAGATTGGCTATATCAAATAAAAGTGGATCATACACACTAGCATGAGCCACCTTTATTCAAGTATGCTCATGAACTAAAATACACCGTGTGGATGATAAAGCTTCCATAAACCTCTCTTTTTGGATTTATCTTCATTTAGGGAGCTGGTTGGAATCATGGCCAATGTTATATTGTAATTGTTTTCACAACTAGCAAGCATATGTTTATACATGCATGGGCCATGCACACTTGCTTCTTCCCATTCTTTTCTCTCTTTTAATCTCACTTGGTTTTGTTTAAATTGAATCAAACCTAAGCATCTAAACCTAAACCTACCCATGTGTGTCTGCTTACACACATACACCACCCCACCACACCTACACCCCACGACCAGCACATTCCCCTGCCCCCTTTCTTTCCATCTCTAGCGAAAGAACAAAGAGAGAGAGATGAGAGAAAACCCTACCCATGCACCCCTCCTCGCTCTACTTTTGGCTAAGAGAAAAGCCACCCCCATGTGCTCTCCCCTTCCTTCCTTATCTCCTCAACCAGCCAGCCCCATTAATCTCCAGATCGAGATCTAGCTGCCCAGTTCGTCCTTCCCATCCCCCTCTTCTTCCCCAAGAAAGGACATGGCCTCTCCATGTCTCCATGAGCAAAACCCTAAACTAGTCTCAGTCCTCCATCTAGCCGGCGGATGGAGTGGTGCAAGGAGTATCCAGGAGCTCGGGAGGGACATCCTGCTTCTTCTCCATCAACCTGAACGCTCAGACCTCGCCGGAGCACGCCAGAGAAGTACCGCGCCGCCATGAACCTCAACACCAGGAGCTACACCAGACCCGCTGCCTCCCCGTCGATCTACGCCTCCTCGAGCCCACTCGCTGCACCTAAGGGTCGATGGTGGGTCCCTTGAATTCCCAGACAATGCCTACCTCCCTCTCTCGCCTTGCTTCGCCGCCGACCTTGCCGCCGTGCGTGCTCGACGTCGCGGACGTACCAGACCTCTAGATTCTGCATGTGTTCTTCGTGTTCTATCCGTCGCTGAGTTGCTCTCCTTCGAGTGCAACCTGAATCAAAGTTGTATAACACGCAATCCTCATTCCAACAAGCCAGACCATGATCAAAATGGTTGGGTAAATCTCCGGGAATCTGGATCGCAGTGTTCCAACATGTCTACTTGTTACTTTTATTTTTGTTCTTGATGAAACTGCACGAGACACAGTACACCCCATCACGAACCGATCAGACCACGACATAGACTTTTTCTCCCCGTCGTTTAGAGTACTCGTACTCCAAATTCCATCCAATATTAGCGGAGATATCAACCCTGAAAGTTCGCCCAATCTTGCAGTTTTTCGCCGACGAAACTCAGAGTTTCCGCTTTAGAAAAATAGTTTTCATATTTTTATGCCCGAAAAACCACAACATAACAGCGTGTTCCCGTCCTAATCAAGGGAAGCCTCCTTGATAAAAGTTGAAGGTCGGGTCGTTCTCTACAAATGATTACATTTCGTGTAAGTCGAAATATGCACATATTGTGTCGGCATCGTCATTCGAAAACAGCTAAAAACTAACTAGTTCATGTATCCAGTTTTGCTGATATTTGTGTCCACAAAACTGCTCCAGAACACACCTTTACATCTCAAATTGGAGAATCCCGCAATGATGAAAGTTGTATAAATTAACCTCCTCTACAACATTGTACATTACAGCGTTCACTAATTCCCAGTAAATTTCTATTCTCGGTCGTCCAAATTCGGTGCTAAATAACCAGATTCTGTAATTTCGAATCTCAGATCTGGATCTTCTTTTGTCACAATCACACTTCACCCCTGGCATTTTATCTGTCTTAACCGTAGTCTCTATTTTTTTGCTTTTATAATCGTGTTGAGGGTCTGGCACTTTGTCAGCTGGTCAAAGTTTTGGTCAACAAATTTAAAATTCAAATTTACATATATTTTTCAAAGTCAAACCATATGTTAACTTTGACCAGAAAATTAAATATGTTTTGTAGTGAATTTGGAGAAAGTTAAAATACCATTCTTGCTTGTTTTTGAACACGTAACCTGGAAATGCCCTCTGTTTATGTTGTCTAATGTTGCAAAATAATAAATGTTTTTCCAATATTATTAAATACTTTATTATAGGAAAAATTACATCTTTTAATTACTAAAGCTCAATAATATAAATAACATATGTTTTTGAATCACAAGAATGGCAGGAATATGAATATGCTAGTTAAAATTTATTATGAGCATTTAAAATTTTCGAATTATTAAATACTATTTAAATTCCTTTATCTTAATAAATCTATAACTTTAATTCTATAATTCCAAATTCGACAAATAATATGGCTAAATTGATTAGCTCGGTGAGGCTGTTCTAACTATACCTTCCATGATTTCATTTGAAGCATGCATCATGTAAAACCATTGAAATCTGAATTGTTTATGCAAATAAAATGGGCCCCAATAAATATTAAAAGTGTTAATTCTTGTTTCCACACTTCACCTTGCCATGCTACGTTACTACCATGCAAGCGCATCATTTCATCATGGCATGCTTTGTTTGCTTGATGCATCCTATTAATATGATTGTGCAATGTATTTATTTTGGCCCTTGTGTGTTTGGTTTTTATCCGGATAGACACTGAGAAAATACCAAGAGCCTCAGGAGTATTACCCGAATACTTCCTATTCGACAACAGAACTGCCAGGCAAGCAATTCCCCATGCTTGCATACATATTGTACATATGCTTCTATCTCACTCTTGCATCATTGAGTCACGATTGCATTATATTGAATCTCAAGTACTCCATAACCTTTACTTTTAAACCCCACCGAAACTTGTTCCTCCATCCCATGAGCCATTACTATAGGAGTTGATTGAGCCATGCGAGTCATAGAACTGCATGTGTAGGGTTTTTGCGAGTCTTTGGATAATGAGGTACCTAAACAACTTAATCTGAGTAGTAATGGGATAACTAGTGAAAGAGGCATCGGTGATCATTATCTGCTATTTGGTTCTTTAAGCTCACTTGTGTCCCGTAGGACCCCAAGTACTTGATTCCTATTCCATGAATATTCGCACTATCCACATACGGGAGACCCTATGGATCCCCTTTGCCTAAGCTTGATTCGCACTTTATTTCTTGGGGCCACAAACTAGTTTGGGGCTTTATTACTATGTTGTACTTATGCCATGCTTTATTGCTTTATTTACGATTGCGTGTGGAGCATCTGTACTGTTTAGGAATTGCGGAGTGTTTTCGCGGTATCAACAAGCCCAGTCACACTCTCAAGTTCCCAATCATTTACATCCATTGGCGCAAACCTTGGGTCCATCTTGGAGCCGGCGAACTTCATTCCGGGTAGCTTAATGGGATGGCCCCCTGAAATAATTTATGAATCTTGTGAATGCATTGTCGTGAGGCTGCATTGCGTTTTATTTTCTTCTTCCCGAGGTTGATCGTGTGTGTGTTGCTATTTGTGCACCTTTGCAGGGTAAATCTTTCTAAAAGTCGTGTCCATGGTTATGGAAGACTTGGAGCACAGTTTCTTGATCATAGACAAGCATAACTAAAGTACCGCCTTTAATTTGACTAAGACATGACTAGTAAATAGTGTGATACTCATGGAATGGTTATTAAAATTGCCAACGGATGGGATGTTCTTCCACCTTCTCGTTGATAAGCGAAAAGGAGGACGAGCGAGGTTATTTATGTTGCTTATATAACTGTTTTTATTAATTAACGGTATCGTCGGATTAATGACAAGTACGCCATGAGGGGGTCCTCGAGGTGTGTGGAAGAGAGGGGTGTGAGACGTACGGTATTTCGAGACGTTGAGCATACAAGTTTACCCAGGTTCGAATCCGCCGGCTTTGGACGGATCCTACTCCTGCTAGCAATCCAATAATACGACAGAGCCGAAATATGAGTTACAAGGGTTTCGCCTGTGCGAGTTGAGATTGTAGACTATTGTGAGGGTGCCCTAAAGGCTCTCCCTAGGATGGCTTATATAGATATCCGACATAGGGTTTACAGGAGAGATCTATCCGTCTACGACTAAGAGTCGGTTACAGAGTACATCTTGAAGTACAAGTAACACTATGGGCCTATGTCGGTAAGTCTTCTTGGCCTTCCCGTAGCCGGACTGGACTCCGTCTCTTCTCCTGACTGGGCCGCCCGTGAAGCAAAGCTCTAACGCGAAGTGGGCCACCATGGTCAGTGAGGTACAGTGAGGATACCTGGAAAGTATATCCCCAACAATAGCCCCCGGAGGCCTCCAAGATCCAAAGTCGGATTCATCATAATCTAGCTTCATCTTCGGCTTGCAGAATCTTGAAGGGTTCCTGAAACTTCAAAAAAAAGATACGATCCGGGTCTCAAAAATGAGTTGGACCTATGAATATGTTTATTCGGATTTCTAGCTCGATATTCAAACTAAGCCGGAACTGGGTCTCTGATGTCATCTGACACCAGTCATGGTCAAGTCATGTCACTGACAGACATTTCCTGTCAGCACGACCGTTGGTGGCTCCACCTTTCGCGGAACTGAGGCGTCGTTTCAATGCATGTGTGGAGATCGAGACGACGTAATCATCGCGCAGGGGGTTTCCCAGTTCTTTCCACGACGCGTGGCACGTTTACTGTAGCGTTTACACGAATCTTGACACGGCTTGTGGATATAAGTTGTGTGGATCCTATTCCTCATCTCCTTTCACCAGAACTTTGCACCGTTTCCTTCTCCCCTACACCTCCCACGAACCCAGAGCTCCTCTGATCCCCAGAAATATCCAGTGCCACCCATCCATGGTCACCAGCACACCGGAAAAATGGTTTCTACATCATATTCTGGCACGGCGGCAACAACAGCGACGACAACATCGACGGAGAAGGAGAGAAATCGCGGTGTTTGGATCCCATGTGTCCTTGACGACGCCAAGCTCCGTGGCATGGAAGAAGAAGGGCTCCTCCGCGCCGGTGACTGGCGGAGCGGCTTCGGCGAAACCATCCCCAACCCTCGCGACGGCGAGCGAGTGCACTTCGGCACTCACCTTGACAGAGGTCTGAGCTTTCCTCCCTCAGATTTCTTTTCCGAGGTCATAGATCATTACGGAGTTCATCTCCATCATCTCCCCCCGAACTCTCTCCTTTATATGAGCGCGTACGCATCTTTGTGCGAGGGGTATCTCGGCATTAGGCCGAGCCTTACTCTCTTCCGGTATTACTTCCATGTCTGGAGAAATTCCATTACTGCCGATAATCCTTATATCCGGTACTATTAGTTTTTCGGTTAGGTGAGAGCGCGTCTATCCTCGGGTTATGGCCAGTGAGTCGGTCAAGCAATGGTCGTCCACTTTTTTCTATCACAAGGATATTCCTGCCCCCGGCAAAGCTACTTCTTTGCCAGCTTTCGTCGATGGAGCCGCCACGCCCCAAGAATCCTGGGATGAGGTCGCTCCGGCTCTCAGTGACGATCTGCTTCTCACCAAGAGGCGGATCGAGTATTTGATGAAACACAAAGGTCTGAGAGGGTCCGACTTAGTTAACTGCTAGGTGGCATGCCGGATCCAGCCTCTTCAACATCATGGAGATCAACTGATGCACTCCATCACGTCGTCGAAGAAGGATTCCCTCTGCATCAGCCCCAAAGCCTACACGGCAAAATATTATGTATGCCAGATCAAGTGGCTGATAAGGGAGCAGATTGAGAGGAAGATTCCGGAGCTGTCCCTGGACATTCATGCAGCAAAAGATCCCATTGTGCTGGTAAGCTTCAGTAGTAACTCTTTTTATGTGCTCATCTTTATATTATTTCACAATACTGAGATACTTCTTCTTTTCAGCTTGCCGACCTCCCCGAGTCGGAGTTTGCTCCTATCGAGGGATATCCTCCTGATTTTTCTCAGGAGGAGGGAGAATTGGTTCCACTGTCAGACATTGTTCCTCAGAAGCGCAAAGCTCTGATAGTGGCCATTGGCACGAAGGAGGTGTCTGTTGTGAAGAGGTATTCTTTCCTCACAAGGTCTCTGTATTTTGTTCTTAATTCTTTCTGAGATGTAATGTTCTTTGTTCTATTACCTTCTTAGAGCTAAACAGCTCATCAAGGGCAAGGGCAAGGGAGTTACTTCCAAGCCCCTGCGTCAGTCGAAGCTAAATTTGGCTTCTCCTGCTGTGGCTCCTCCGACTCCTGCCCCCCAGCCTTCTGCAGCATCGGAGATTACTCCATCTCCGACCGTTGTAGAAGATCCAGCTCCTTCAGTAGAGCCAACGATCCTTGAATCGCAAACTGACATCACCATGGGTGACTCAGGTCTTGATAAGGGTGAACCCTCTTCGGGTAATGACCCCTCAGCAGAAATCTTCACCGACAATCTCCTAAGCAATCCGGTACTTGCCAAACTTGGCCTGTCTTTGCTACGAAGGAAATCCAGCGGCAGGCCCGGCAATGTTTAGAAAGTCAGACCATTACTACCGAAGAAGAAGCACAAGAAGTGGAGGACGTTAAGTACTCCGAACTTCTTGAACGAGTCCGCCTTCGCGACAAGGGATTAAGAGCTGGTGTGCTTCCACCACCACCAATTATTCCACTCACCCTCGCCGAGAAGGTTACCACTAAAGTGAACATGTGCTTGAGCAAGCTCACACATGAACAACATGTAAGTCGGAATTCCAACTCACGTTTTACTGTATTTCATATCATATTCTCTAGCCCCCAAGCATGACGTTGGATAGACAATCTGGGTTTATGCTTTCTTAGGATGCCAAAGAATGAACTAGTGTAGCCCCCAAGGCTCGTGCTGATATTAGTTACAATATTAGCCCGAGCCTTTAGTAGACTTCTGACTCTGGGTATTCTGACTGACAGAGAGTTAATTCATATAACTAGGAATTATTGAAGAATATCTGCAACAAGAGGAGAGAGATCAAAGCTCTCCGACTTGAAAATGCTCAACTGAAAGTATCCAGGGATGAGGCTGAAGGTAATCATTTCAGTACTCAAACCTTGCCTTTGAGTTCATAGTCGATTTTTTGTTCAAGTGTTGTTCTTTTGACTACAGCACTGGTGAAGCAGTCCTATGCTATGATTAAAGAGGCTGAGAATCTTAAAACCCTGGTGGTGGAAAACAAAGATCTCTGCCAAGAGTTAGATAAGCTTAAGGCGGATCATGAGAAGAGCACTGCTCAAATTCTCGAATCCTCCTCCATGGCCACCGAGGAGCGTGATCGTAAGATTGTGCCCAATGATAAGAAAATCTCGGATCTCAGCAACGACTTGTTTAGAGAGAGGGATATTGCCGAGGCACTCCGAGCTGTACTCCAGAGTCTTCGGGAGGAAACGCCAAAGTCGACGATGTCATTTTTGGCATGTTTCCTTCTTTCTGATTTGTCCGCATCTTCCGACTCTTTGGAGTCCGGATTTATTTGATTAACCCCTTTGCATTATACGCACATGTCATCTGAACTTACTGGACTCATCCTCTGCCGAGTCTCGCACCAGCCGACTTACACAAGTCGGTGATTTGTTTCACGACTTCCGCCAATCCGTCAAGGATATTGGCGACGTTCTCAAGGTTCCTGACATGCATAGCATGTCCGGCTTTGAGGTGCGGGACAAGGCCAAGGAGATGCCGTAGCTTGTCCAGGACTAAAACATTTCCTACGCGCGAACCGCAGCGCAGAACGCTCTCACCATGGTTATGAGCCACCATGGAAACATGGAAATCTGGAAAGTAACTAGAGGGTACTGCAAAGTGGATGAAGATGGACAGGAGCAAGACATCAAGGCTATCATGGACTCCTGTGCCGGATACGGGTGTCACGTAGCTGACTTAACCAGCTACAACACTCCTTTCTTTACCCGCGTGGACACGCCACCTCCGCCTACCGAAGAAATTACAGAAGTTTTCGACGATGATCAAACCGCATCAGATTTGAACATTTCGGAACGTTATCAAAGCGAGGCTGATGTATCCAGCGATCCGGCAGCTCCTACCTCTCCCCCTGCATCATAGAGTATTAGAAAGAACAATGTGTTATTCTGAAAAAAAATTAGGTATGTAAATAAGTAGTATGATACTTTTGCTAGTGCTAAGTTTTATTTTATCTATTTAGCACTTTTGGCTTTAATGTTCTGTGCATGTAATGTTTGCATGAGCACTTGTGTTTTTTGTCTGTACTTATCGTTTATCTGGCTTTCTGCCTCATCCCTTTCGTGAGCCGGCCAACCTTTAGCACGGAAACTTTGCCGAGCAACGGAGCTCAATTGCTAAACCAGTTTAAACTTGGAAACAAAGCCGGCTTCCAATACCAACAATTCACTACTTGGAAAATGCCCGCATCTGGCAATCAGACAAATAACCAAGGCACACACTATAAAATTTAAATTTATACCCGAAGGTAGCAATTTTAGAATCGTAAATCTAAACCAGAACAAACATGAGCATAAAGTACTGTCAAGTATTCTAGGATTTTCGACTGTGACATGATCATTTGGAAATAAGATGGTAGAAAACTTCTCAGATTTTTTTGAGGCAACCAATACTTTGTTTCTTTTTGAACATGTACACATATATGATTACAAAGAAGGATAAAATAAGAATAAAAGGGACATAGTTGAGCAATATTCTAGGGTCTGTCTAATTCTTCCGGGTTTGTACTGCCTCTAGCTCTCTTTCTCTTCTTAGTAGTAGGTCTTTCTTTGACTAGCCATATATCAGTTAGGTAGTATGAACCATTGTGCAATACTCAACCTACCAAAAAAGGCCCTTCCCATACTTGGGAAAGTTTGTGCTTTCTTTGCTGCACAAGCCGGAGAACCAAATCGCCCCTATTGAAAGACCGGTTCTGACTCTCTGGCTATGATACTTGCGTATGTTCTGCTGATAGGCTTTTGATCCCATTTCAGCAAAGACGCGAACTTCTTCGACTAAGTCGAGATCATTTTGTCGAGAAATGTCGGCATCCTCTTCAATATACACGGCAACTCTAGGAGAATTGTGAATCAAATCACTAGGAAGAACTGTTTCGGCACCATAAACCAAGAAAAAAGGTGTGTATCCTGTTGACCTATTCGGAGTTGTTCACAAGCTCCATATTACAGTGGGTAATTCCTCTGCCCAAGCCCCCGCAACACGTCTCAGTGATGCTTCGAGTCTTGGCTTTAGGCCTTGTAGGATTACACCATTTGCCCTTTCAACTTGTCCATTAGCCTGCGGATGTGCGACTGACGCAATGTCAAGCCAGATATTTTGTTCGTTGCAGAATTCGGCAAGCTCTCCCATAGAGAAGTTACTCCCGTTGTCCATGATAATGCTATGCGGATAACCATATCTAATTATAACATCCTCGACAAATCTTCTGGTTGTTGCTCCATCACAACTAGTGATGGGTTTAGCCTCAATCCATTTGGTGAATTTATCCACCATCACTAAGAGGTGAGTAAATCCACTTGGAGCCCGTTTAAACGGTCCTACCATGTCAAGCCGCCAGACCGCAAAAGGCCATGTTATAGGTATTGTCCGCGGCTGATCAACCAGAACATGAGCTTGTTTGGCGTATTTTTGGCAAACTTTGCACGTCTTGACCAGCCATTCGGCATCTTCCTTGGCTGTAAGCCAAAAAAAACGTGTCGAAAAGCTTTTTCCACTAAAGATTTGGCCGCAGCATGGTGACCACACTCGCCTTCGTGGATTTCTCGTAAGATTTCCACTCATTCTTCCAGAGATACACAACACTGAAAGACCCCAGACGCACTCCGCTTATAGAGCTCACCACTAATTATAGTATAGGCTTTTGCTCGTCGGACGATCTGCCGGCTCAGAACTTCGTCTTCGGGTAATTTGCCATCTACCAAATAATCAAAGTAGGGTTGAGTCCAGCTGGGAATTACAGCCAGAACTGCTACTAAAGGTGAGTCGGATTTGGTCGGGTATTCCTCGTCCACTCCTTTCATAGAGGGAACTTTGAGGTTCTCTAAAAAAAGCTCCATCCGGGACATGTTTCCGTGCAGAGCCTATTCGAGATAATGCATCCGCTTCCTCATTTTCTGCTCGAGGGATGTGTTGAACCTCGAATCCCTCGAACGTTCTAGATAATTCATCCACGACAATTGTATATGCTGCCATGTGCTTATTTGCATTATAAATATCCGACACTTGTTGAGCAACAAGATCCAAATCTCCATAACACATCAAACATTGGATGCCGATATCCTTAGCAATGCGGATTCCATGCAGCAGTGCTTCATACTCGGCAATGTTATTTGTCGCTGTGAAGTGGATCTGCAGCACATATAGAAGTTTATCTCCTTGGGGTGATTTGAGTACCACGCCAGCCCCCGAGCCCCCTCGAGCCTTAGACCCGTCAAAATATAGGGTCCAATATTCCAACTCTGGGAGGGTCATATTCTCTTTTGTCTCTGTCCAATGAGCAACAAAGTCAGCAAGGATTTGGGATTTGATTGTTGTCCGAGGTTTATACTCAATGTCAAAAGTTTAAAGCTCTATGCCCCATTTTGCGACGCGTCCTGTAGCCTCGCTGTTATTGATTATATCTCTCATGGGAGTTGTGCTCACCACGGTAATTGGGTGTTCCTGAAAATAATGCCATAACTTACGGGATGCGAAAAACACACCATAAGCCAGCTTTTGATAGTGCGGATACCGCTGCTTCGATTCAGTTAGGACCTCACTGAGGTAGTAAGTCGGACGCTGCACCAGGTGTTCCTGATTTTCCTCTAGTCTCTCCACTACCATGAGGACACTGACGACCCTGTTTGTCGCAGCGAGATAGAGCAACATCGGTTCCCTTGGATCCGGTGTTGCAAGGATAGGAACAGATGAGAGTACTTCTTTCAAGTCTTGTAGTGCAGATTCAGCTTCATCAGTCCAAACAAATTTTTTGTGTGTTTTTCAGGAGCTTGTAAAGTGGTGCGGCTCTTTCTCCGAGTCGGCTTACAAACCGACTGACTGTGGCAATGCAACCAGTTAGTCTTTGAACGTCCTTTAGGCGAGTTGGTCTGGAAATATTGAGTATAGCCTTGATCTTGTCTCTGTTCACCTCTATGCCTCTTCGAGACATGATGAAACATAACAATTTTCCGGCTGGGATTCCTGAAACATTTCTTCTGATTAAGCATTATGTTGTATTTTCATAGATTAGTGAACGTTTCCTCCAAGTCGGAAATTAGTGTTTCCTTCTTTTTGGACATCACTGCAATGTCGTCCACATATGCATGTACGTTGCGTCCGATTTGGTCGTGGAGGTAACGCTGCATAGTGCGCTGGTACGTAGCTCCTGCGTTCTTGAGCCCAAAGGGCATCATAACGAAATAGAAGGTTCCGAAGGGGGTTATAAATGAAGTTTCGATTTTATCTGATTCCTTCATCCGAATTTGGTGATAACCGGAATATACGTCGAGAAAACAGAGGAGTTCCGAGCCTGCCGTAGAATCGATAACTTGATCAATTCTAGGCAGAGCAAACGGATCTTTGGGACAAGCCTTGTTGAAGGCAGTATAATTGTGACACCCCCGGGATCAGGGTTAAACAAATCCAGACCTTAGCCTGACATAAGCTTAACCTAAAACTCGAGGATATCTAGTGAGAAATCGGTAACACAATAGTAACCCTGTGATACAAAAATTATTACAGCAAGCTCATAACTGAGCGAAGAACCAAAATATTACAAGCAGGGGTCACTGACCACAAAGATCAAACAACGGAAGGCAAATTATGCTATTAAGTATAGCAAACTTAACAAATGGCCTAAGAGGCCTGAAGCATCACGATGACATCCTAGCCCATAGATTCCAGGCTGCCGGCCGGGAACCCCAAGCTACTCGTCGGTGTCGATGTCATACGGAACTCGTCTTCAAGGGAACACTTATTCTACTACAAAAGTATCAACAAAGCAAGGGTGAGTACAGGGTGTACTCCGCAAGACTTATGGCTGGTGGGATTATTTCGCATAAAGCCATCTTTGTTTATAAAACAAGAGGGAGAAGAAGCTCGTCTAATCAGAATATTTAAAAAGGGGATAAGAGAGCTACATCTCCGAACAATTTATCATCATCTTGATATCCACCAAAGTAATCATCATCTCACAACTAGGATCACCCCCTCATACCCAAGAGGAAGCATCCTTAAGCACACGTTGAAACTGCCAAGTTTTACGATTAGGTTAAAGTTCTCTATGATCTTCACGTTCGTTCCCAAGTCATCCATAATTGTGGACACGGCTTTTCGAAAATATTTAACCCTACAGGGGTGTACAAATTTACCCACACGTATCAACCGATTCTTAATGCCACAATGATTAGCCCTCTTCCTTTGAAGGCCGATAGAGGGTGGTTAGACAAGACCTTTACCTTGCTTTCGCCAAGACCATGAGTCACGCCCTAAGGATGGTTCCGCCGTAACGGGTCAAATCCCGAAGTCGGTCCCTAGAGATGTGGGCGAGGTTGGTTTACCAGGGGCTCCATCGACCCCAAGCAACCCCGGCCACGCTTACCTACCTGTATGAATGCACCTTCACCCGGCAAACCTTTCAAAACGTTTTCTATGCATATGTCGAATGGAACGCCTGAACTATGTGACTCATGGAATCTACTAGGCAAGTTAGTTACTCGTGAGGTTTTCCATGCCCCGTGTGATTGTACGCTCGTCTTGGTTCAAGAGGCTAGAACTCGTATCCTAGTAGTGGCGAGCATGGGACTGCAAAAACCACATCCCACTATGGCCTCCCATACAAGCCTTAGCATGTTTAACCTTTACCACTGATCTTACCTTATCAGTATACATTGTTCTCCTGTCATACTAGATTCTCTGCAATTGGTACATCTTCTAGATGAACCAGCACCGATAGCTAAGCATGGCTAAGCAAGACACAGATAAAATCTCTAGCAATGCACACAAGCCAAACCTAGTTATGCTAGGAGCAGTGGATCAGGTAATATAAGCTCAAAGGGAGTAATGCAACAGATAGGATACTCTATCTATCGATAAAAGACCATAGTGGAATCATATGCATCATGGCAAGGATGAAATACTTTCAAAAGCATATGATTCTTTTATGTGTGGGGCTATGCTTGCCTTGTTTATTGATACCCAGATATAGATCTTCGAAAGCCTTGTGCTTGAATTGATTATAGTTGGTCAAGTATTGTTCATCGACCTTCTATGGTGTTGATCTCGATCTCAATATCATATTCTACCGGGAAGAAGCAAACACCGGAAAGAAATGGGAACAACAATCAACACATGGCATCGATGCAATGCTCAAGCAAGTATGATGATATGACAAGTTAAATTGTATTGTAAAGAAACCCTAAGGCATGCTTGGCAATTTAACCGGCGTTCGAGGGGTGCAAACCCTAATACAGGAGAGACCTCGGAATCACCTACGGGGGTTCATTTAGTTCTCTAATTCAACTGGTCATTTAAATTTCTTAACAATGCATTATTATGAGTCTATTGTGTAGATCTTATTTTCTGAACATTTTGATATATTATACACATTTTTCTGACTTATAAATAATTACTTATTGAATTTATAATATTTATACCATTTTCTGGATTTAATAAAGCTATTAAAAGGACTTACTGCATCAGCATGACACACACTGACATCACCACGTCCTAACCCTATCCTTTCTCACCAGGGAAGAGGCCAGCCACTACGGCAGACGGGTGGGACCTAGGCCACGCTGGCACCATGCGGTAGCCACGTGAGCACCACGCAGGCACCACGTCCGTCTCGTCGGAGACCATGTCGGGCGGCGGCGGGGACAATGCGGGGTGGCGATCTGGGACACGCGAATTAGCTAGCAGGATGCAGCGTGACGCGTGGGACCTAACCCTAGTGGCGCCGCTAGTTCTAGATCACCGGAGACTCTGTTGCGATGGTGCCCGACAGCGACGTGCGGCGGTGCACGATGCGGGACCAAAGGAAAGCGAGAGGGAAAGAACGAAGAGGTCCAGGAGGACCAGCAGCTCACCCTGGAGCGTTTGGTGGCGACGGTGAGGCGAGGCAATGACCGGGTGACGGCAATGGCGACGGGCGGCGCTCGTCGGGCTCAGAGAAGAAGATGTCGATGGCGGCGCTTAAGGGCGCCCGGGATCGATTCGCTTGGTGGGAAGGAAGCTGGCGGCGAGGCAGAGCTCCAGGGACCAACGAGAGGGCATGGGGAGGACAGAGACGGCGGGGCATCACGGAAGCCATCGGCTAGGGTTCGGGCTCGGACGAAATCTGCGAGAGAGAGCTCGAGGGGAGGGGATAAGAGCAGAGGAGGAGAAGGAGGGCACGGTGCAGCGTTCTTATCCTCGCGGGGCATCGGCGGAACGCATCGTAGCGGCTGGCGGCGATCGACGGCGAGCGGCGCGCCAGGAAGCTGCTTGCCGTCGTCTAAGAAGACGACGAGGCGAAGGGGTATGGCGGGCTGGGCCGAGTTGAGCCGCACGGCGCTGCTGCCTTGCACGCGCGAGCGGCAGGTAGCGTGGGGAGAGTTTGGGTTGGCCTGGCTGCAGGCTGCTCTGTTTTTTATTTGCAAAACATTTTCCAAAACATTTTTCTCTTATCTAGTTTGTATTTTCATTTCAAATCTATTTTCTATACTTTTAAAATACTAGAGACTTTTGTAAACTATATGAGATATTGCAGGGTCCTTTTATTTAGTTTGGGCTCCACTATTTTGGTGGTTTTCAAAATATTCAAACCCATTTTGAATTGTTTTCAAGAGGGAGAGAAAATAGATTGGGTTTAGGGTTTTTCTTTATTATTTTTCATGCACTTTTAAAAATATGATGCTCATGCAATGCACATTAAACCCTAATTAGACATTAGCTAAAACTGGGGTGTTACAGCTCTATCCCCCTTACGAGAATCTCGACCTGAGATTCCAAAGGTAGGAAGAGAGAGAAGCAAACAGGGTCACTTCTAAGGATAAGAGTGAAACACACTAACAACACAGAGTATCTCATGGTCAACTCATGAACGCGTGTTCAGAAACAACTGTGAGATGACGACATGAAACACATCAAGGACAGAGGAAAACAAAAGGAGATAGGTTTCACGTTGACAGATAGTTGGTCTTCATACGGATTGAGACCATGGAGTTTCAGAAGAGTTTAAGCTTCTGAAAAGTAGAGCTTACAACAGAAAGAACATAACCATAGACTTCGAGAGATGAATCTCTACTATACGGCTTAAGTAGAGCTTCCAGGGACACAGAGACACGGATAACCAAACTGTGAACTACTTTTGATTCAGAAGGATCACTTTGTTCAACAGAAGGTTAAGACAGAAAGGTGTTTTCTGGCGAGGTCTCATAGGAGTCACAAGGAACATGTAACAAGAGGAACTGCTAATTATCAAAATCAAAGTTGCTCTTCGAACATGTTAGAGGAACTGAAGGAAACCTTTTATTCATCCAGGTCTATCAAAATCTTTGCCAAAGATCATGATATCACTTTACACCACTAGTATGATTAAGTAAGAAGATTCCTGATGACACCAGTAAAAAGAAACTTCATTCTCAGACTTCAGTTACTTGGATCAACAACACCTGCCAATGTAAAAGGGTCTGAAGGATCGACAGGGAGACATTTAGCAACACTACTTTAAATGTTCTCCTTGATGTTCGTAATACCAGACATCAAGTAAAGGTCGGACTTCGGAGATAAAGGAAACCATAAGCTCAACTCCTACAATTAATCATAGAAGAATCCTCATGAAGAGTAGTTGTTATTGCTGATCCAAGAGAATATGACAATAGGTCTTCCGACTAGTTGTGTCAACGATTACATCAATCATGTCGAACTTACATAGAAACCTATGTCAAAACCTTAGAGAACACCAACCATCATATCTGCTTGAGATTCAGATTTGGTTAGGTGAAATGATACTTTAGACTCAGCATGTCCGAATAGAAAGTTTGCAACATTTACCACAAGGTAAAGTCACTAGATTCTCAAGGCATGGACTTCAGTGTTAAGCTCCAATAGACTGAGCTACATTGCTAGACCCATGTATTAGCAACTTGTTGAAAGACAAGTGGACATACATCAAGTACTTGCAACTAAATACAACTGTGTCCTTAAGATACGGAGTTAACTCTACTGGAATCCACGGCGACCTCTTTCTACAATTGCACGTGAACTAGAGAAGGTCACTTCTAACATCCAGAACACATTCTTCGAGATGACCCGAAGACTATTCTCAAGAGTTTTCCAACATTAATGCCAAATGTTTCATATGAGTCTATTCTAGCATGGAGAAGATAAGGATATCGTCGACGGGCTCAACAACAAACTTATCGAGATAATCCAAGATGATGAACTCATATGTTACTTGAACAAGGCAAAGTATTGGTCAGACCAAAGTACATGAAGATGTACTCAAGTGAAACATCACAAATAGAAACATCATCAAGATAGTCCTTGGAACTGAGTTTGATTTGAAGATAACCCAAATCAAATAAAAGGTGGGGGAAGATAACATATCCACGAAGGAAATACTATCTTTCTTCAGCACGAACAAAACTAGACATCCCTTTAAGATAAACTAATTCGGGTAGAACTTTTGTCTTATAACTCTCCAGGTTGTTGTTCAAGATCAACCAACTAAGTTCAGGGGTATCCAATACAGATCCTTGGAGAAAGGAGCAGTTTAGAGAACTTGCTTTCTCAAGAACTTGACAAACACGGTCATGTGGCAACATGGTGATACTTCTAGTAGACATATAGAATATCAGAAACCACCGATATGTCACTTAGTTCAAGAGGGAACTTGCTTGATAAGGCAAGAGACATAGTCTTAGAGTTTCGGCACAAGCCTAACTCTTTGACCGAAGAGAATGTACTAGAATACCGGACTTGGTAACACAATCATCCTTTGCTTAGTGACAGGGTTAACCAGTCATGCTAGGGATGACTAAAATGTCCTTGGAGTTCGAAGCAATAATAATTGATAAGAATCTCAGATGACCACATTGTTACGCACACGCATCATTCACACGCACGAAAGCTTGGAGGAAGGGTGGGTAAAGATGTGTAAAGGCATCACTTCAATAAGAGGGTTATGCTACTCAACAAAACCTCTTATTGTGTAAGAGTGTGATACTCTAAGGTAGAGAAGATAGAAGCTAATCAATGCCTCTTAATCTGTGGACTATAACACTTTGACCTGGTCCTAGATATGACGAGGTACTGGAGTTTGTTTCTCTTGACATTCTGAAATGGTTTGTCATGACGGACCACAAGAGTATCTTGCATCGGTAGACACCAATGCACAGTACTACTTGGCTACCAACTGGTAAACAAAGGTCAGAAAACAACAAGGGGAAAAGGAACATGCTCAGGATAGAATCCTGAGATGTGGATGCATAGGTTATCATTCTTCCGAAAACCAATGCAAGAAGGAAGGGTGTGGCATAGTCACGACTATAGATACGAGACTCACTAGGAGTAATCTTGTCGTGATCTATTTGGTTCCATTAAAGAACATCTGCCATAGCTAGTGGTAGGGGAAGTCCTCAATTGTCAAAATTTAATCGCGACAATAACCACAAGCTTGAAGGCTCGAATTGTAATACTACCCATCTTGAGGTAATGTGTAAACATTAACGACAAAGGTCAATGGAATGGATCTTGGGTTAAAGATCAGCTTCATGGACACGATTCATAGCACAGAATCTAGCATAATCTGGGATCTTCAGTTCAAGTCCAAGGGTTAAAAACCCGAGAAAAAAGTAACTACTACTTGAGTGACACAGCGTACACTACAAGATAGTAATCACGAGGTAGCTTCGAAGAGAAGAAAGAACTTCTGAAGTACCCGAACAAATAGAACGGAGGCACACGAGGAGAAAAGAATCCTCGAAGCCTAGAATAGAACACTATGGATTCTACAATATAATATGGTGGGTCCATAAGTTAGAGAGATCATGAGGGAAAGGAATCTCTCATTTGAAACAGAGCTAAGGGAAACAAGGAATTCACAACACACACAACTCTAGAGAACTCAACACTAGGTCAACTGGTTGAGAAACGTTTTGCCAAAAAGGCACCTAAGTTTTGAAAGACTCAAGGAGATAGCAAAACTTTTCAAAATCAACACAAGATAAGATGACCCAGAGTTAGAGCGGAACTAGATAAGGAAAAAAAGAAGCATACTAGAGTTTTCACAAATACTTTTCATCTTTGAAATAGTTTTCACAAGCACTAGACTCAACATCGACCAGTAGCAAGGTTTTCCTATGGTCGGTACTGCTCTGATACCAAGAACTGTGACACCCCTGGGATCAGGATTAAACAAATCCAGACCTTAGCCTGACATAAGCTTAACCTAGAACTCGAGGATATCTAGTGAGAAATCGGTAACACAACAGTAACCCTGCGACACAAAAATTATTACAGCAAGCTCATAACTGAGCGAAGAACCAAAATATTACAAGAAGAGGTCACTGACCACAAACATCAAACAACGGAAGGCAAATTATGCTATTAAGTATAGCAAACTTAAGAAATGGCCTAAGAGGCCTGAAGCATAACGATGACATCCCAGCCCATAGATTCTAGGCTGCCGGCCGGGAACCCCAAGCTACTCGTCGGTGTCGATGGCGTACGGAACTCGTCTTCCAGGGAACACTTATTCTGCTACAAAAGTATCAACAAAGCAAGGTGAGTACAGTGTGTACTCCGCAAGACTTATGGCTGGTGGGGTTATTTTACATAAAGCCATCTTTGTTTATAAAATAAGAGGGAGAAGAAGCTTGTCTAATCAAAATATTTAAAAAGGGGATAAGAGAGCGACATCTCGGAAGAATTGATCATCATCTTGATATCCACCAAAGTAATCCTCATCTCACAACTAGGATCACCCCATCATACCCAAGAGGAAGCATCCTTAAGCACACGTTGAAACTACCAAGTTTTACGATTAGGTTAAAGTTCTCTATGATCTTCACGTCTGTTCCCAAGTCATCCATAACCGTGGACATGGCTTTTTGAAAAGATTTAACCCTGCAGGGGTGTACAACTTTACCCACACGTACCAACCGACTCTTAATGCCATAATGATTAGCCCTCTTCCTTGGAAGGCCGATAGAGGGTGGTTAGACACGACCTTTACATTGCTTTCGCCGAGACCATGAGTCACGCCCTAAGGATGGTTCCGCCGTAACGGGTCAAATCCCGAAGTCGGTCCCTAGAGATGTGGGCGAGGTTGGCTTACCAGGGGCTCCATCGACCCCAAGCAACCCTGGCCATGCTTACTGTCAACACCCATATTTTTAATCCCAGATGCCTGTTATGTCATCCATCGCAATCCCAGGATTACCATTTTTGCGAGACATAACAGATTGGATATCACAGTACATCATCCATTACAAACCATACATAAGGTCTAACACAAATAAGGATCTCATGATCCAGTCTTAATACAACAAGCAGCGGAAATAAAAGATAAGCGTAGCGGTGAGGTCCATCTTTAGGGGCACAGGCAATGCTGACGAAGGCAGATAGTCCTAGTTATCATAGCCGTCCTGCTGGCCATCATCTTGGAAGTCTCCTTCATAGTCTGGCCATGAGAATAGCCAGGGACAAAAGCCATGAGTCCTCTTTAAGCACTCGCAAACTACCACTAACAAGTAGTATAGTTCTAGTTAAAGTGCTAACTCTAAGTTTAACTATGAAGTTAAGTTTGAAACCTAAGCTAAGTTCAGAAGCAAAGAAAGATAAAATAAAGTTCTAGAATCACTTAAGTTGGGAAGCTAGTGTCATAAACACAAACCTGTTGTGGTCAAGTCAAGATTCATCATTCCTTTCATAAGTTATTTTGAAAACATCTGACAATGAAACAGTATGGCCATTCCAACTGTCCATAACCGTGGACGCGGCTATTCCAATAGTTTGCCACTCTGCAGAGGGGGTACACTTTCACCACAAGATTCGATACATCTATCAGGGATAACCCTGAATCATCATACTTAGGATGCAGATAATCAAACATAACCTTTCCTTTACACACCCTAGTATAAGCACCTATCCTATGAGCATGGCCTCCCAACCATGACCAACTGTCATCTTGGGCACTACATAGGTGGACAACATTGAGAGGTAGCCTCAGCTCAAACCTCTCCCACGAGGGAACTAATACTAATGCATATAAACTTCCGGCTAAGCCTTACCCAATTCAGGTATTGTGGTTGTACGGTAAATTTGGAATGGTATCGCATCTGAATCCAACAATCAGTTTTGTAAAAGGGTTAAGGCTCATGTCTCAACATTTTCATCATCATAAACCATTTGTGTTTCTCAACACATGTCAAAACATCTCAATAGAATGACTCATCATTCCAAGGTTTTCATAATTCATTTTCACCAAGTGTTCCCATCTAGAGTGACTCAAGTTTTTATCTACTCTAAACTACTAAGTTAAGAGTGTTCACTAAGGTGGAAATGATGGGATCAATCTCATGACATAGAATGACATCAAAAGTTAACTAAATAGGTCAATTTTTATACTCTTTATGCTACCTTCAAAACAAGTAAAGAACTTTGGGTAAAGTAAAGGAAGTAAAGCTTGAAAATAATACTTGGGGTAACTAATAGTCAAAGTGGTATAACTCAAGCATGCCTAAAGCATCTTTGCTCAAGTCATCTAACTTAATTCTACCTTGATACAATAGCTTGCCTTGGTTAGTGTAGTGGTTGAAGTTTTCTTCTTCTTCTAATTCTTGGTAGAACTCCTCCTCCTCGAAAGCTTGGTCGGTACTATCGTCTATAAATACATACGGAGTACACAATCACCAAACAATACTTAACTAGTCTAATTAGCATCCTAAGACACACATTTGATGATCTATTATCATCACAAGCATCACAAGTTTTATTAACTAGTTTCATTCTTTTTATTTTAGAAAAGTAATTTCTAGTCATTAAAAATTAACTAAGATTTAATATTCACCACTCAAAATATGGGATCATGTGGACACATGTCATCAGCACATATTCTAACATGTTGGAATGTGATTTAAAGGTGGGATCACAATTACTTTGGTTTAAGTTCATTATTTAATGATTTAAAGTGACTAGAAATGCTTATATAGCATTATTTTGGTACTAGTCCAAAGTCACTGCATGTAAACCCTAATATTATTACATATTCAGATAGGTATGGTGAAATGTGATTTTTTAGAGTTGGAATCAACTCAAAAGCTATCATGGTTGATTTTTGAAAAATGTTGCAAGGTGCAAATGCTTCTGTTTGTTATTTTTACTAGGAGAGATCTCTAACTCTAATAGAATTAAATCCAACGGACTTGGGTAGATCTTTTCAGTAGCTTTCCAACACAATTGGAATCACTCCATTTAGATTTGTAAATCTCTCTGAATTGAATTTCAAACTAGGGGACAGAACTAGGTTTAAACTAAAAAGAAAAATCCTAATTCAAACTAAATGGGTCGCGCGGGAAAGCTAACGGGCCGGCCTAGTGACACTAAATGGAGTGGGGCACAGCTGACAGGGGGTCCACCGGTTAGAGGCTCATAACACACGAAGCGGTACGAGGCGATGTGGGCCGTTAGATTAGAACGGGGATCAACGGCTGAGGCTCGTCGTCAACAACGGACCTGTCGCCGGCGAACTCTAACCCTAGCGGCTTGGTGGGGTGCTCAGGGGGCATACCAGGGCTCCAGTGACAATGGTGATGGGGGCAAATGGACTGGTAGACAATGGCAAGCTCAGGGGTGGTCGAGGTGGCTCCGAGGGTGGATGAAATCAACTTTACCTTCTCCTCCTCTGCTGCGTGCTACTCCGGCCAAATTCCGGCGAGCAAGTGCTTGCGCTGCTCTAGCTAGAGGTGGGGAACGGTCAGTGAGGTGAGGGGAGGTGAGTGGTGTGCTGAAAATGGCTGGGGGTGGCCTCTATTTATAGGACGACGATGCGACCGAGAGTGATGGGCGGGCGACGGTGGCGACATGGCTACGGGCTGCTTGCGGCATGGCTGTGAGCGGCGATCAACACGCGGTCTCCTGGTGGTGCTCTACGGAGTAAATGCGGGCGTAGGGGCGGTGGTATGCGGTCGGGCGGTGTGCGCGCTCTGAGCGGCATAGGCGGCGGTCTCGACGGCGAGCAATGGCTATGGTGCGTTGGGCGGCGAATGAGCATGTTTGCGGTGTTCCTGGGGTCGTGGCGGAGCGGTGGACGCGGGCTACGGTCGAGGGGCGGCGTGTACACGCGTGTCGGGCGCGGTGCTCTGGCGCGTGCTCGGTATGGTGCAGACGCACTGGGCGCGGTGGTTCCTCGATGGTCCACGGCTTGGCTTGGCTCGGGGAGGGGACAGAGAGTGGCGGTGAGGTACTAGCTAGCTCGTAGACATGGCGAGAGAGAGGGCGACGGTCTGCTGCGGCGATGGCATGGTCGGCTGGTGAGTGGTGCTTGGCATGGCATGGCAATTCCACTAGGGGGTAGGGGATGGGTGCTAAGGGCCTGGTTAGATCAATGGGGGACATAGGGATTAAATGGGGATCATTTGGGGACACACATATGAATGCTTTAATAATTTTAATTGGAAAAGTTTTTGTTAACCCTAATTTTGATGATTTGGATCTTAATAACCTTGGATTAAAGTTTTTGGATGTTACAAACCTTCCCCCCTTAAACAAAATCTCGTCCCGAGATTTACAAAAAAACTAGGAACTAAAGAGGTCTGGGAACTCTGTCCTAATGTAATCTTCTCGCTCCCAAGTGGCTTCGTCTTTGGTATGGTTTCTCCATTGAATCTTGAGAAACTTGATACTCCTGGTCCTGGTGGTTCTGTAAGCTTCTTCTAGGATACGGATGGGCACTTCATGATATGTCAGGTCATTGTTGATTTCCACAACTCTGTGATCGATGTTCTTGAAAACTTCAGTCTTCTCTGGTACTTCTAGGCATTTGCGAACTAACGAGATATGGAACACATTGTGGATGGCTGACATCTCTTCAGGTAGTTCCAGTTGATACGATACTTCTCCTCGGCGGTTCAGAATCTTGAAGGGCCCGATATATCTGGGGGCTAACTTTCCTTTCAGACTAAAGCGTTGGGTTCCCTTCTATGGCAAAACCTTGAGATATACAAAATCTCCGACATTGAAAGTCAGGTCTGTCCTTCTCTTGTTAGCATAACTCTTCTGTCTGGATTGGCCCGTCTTGAGGTGCTCACAGACTTTGTGAACCTTCTCTTCGCCTTCTCGGAGAATGTTGGGTCCAAAGATTTGACTCTCTCCTACTTGCGACCAATTCAAAGGGGTACGACACTTCCTTCCATATAGGAATTCAAATGGTGCCATCTGCAAACTAGCTTGATAACTGTTGTTATATGAGAATTCTGCGAAAGGCAAGCAGTCTTCCCATTTTGATTCGTATTCCAACACACAAGCTCTTAACATATCCTCTAGGATCTGGTTGACTCTCTCAGTCTGTCCATCAGTTTTCGGGTGATAAGCGGTGCTGAAGTTCAACTTGGTTCCTAATCCTTCCTAAACTTTCTGCCAAAATATCAAGGTAAAACTGGGTTCCTCGATCTGATACTATGGTCTTGGGGGTTCCATGCAGACTAACAATCCTAGCAATATACAGTTCTGCTAGCTTTGAACTTTGGTAGGTAGTCTTGACAGGGATAAAGTGAGCTACCTTGTACAATCTATCAACTATGACCCAGATTGAGTCATTTCCCCTACTAGAAGTAGGCAAACCGGTGATAAAGTCCATTCCGATGGAATCCCATTTCCATTCCGGAATCTGCAATGGTTGCAACAGTCCTGTGGGTCTCTGATGCTCTGCTTTGACTCTTTGACAGATGTCACACTTGGCGATGTAGCTTCCGATTTCTCTCTTCATCTTGTGCCACCAAAATTGCTCTTTCAAATCCTGATACATCTTCATTCCTCTAGGGTGGATAGAATAAAGAGTATCATGAGCTTTCTTCATGATAACTTGCTTCAGCTCTGAATCTGCTGACACACAGATACGTCCTTTGTACCACATAACTCCTTCTGCGTCTTCAGTGAATCCAGGTACCTTTCCTGTACCAATACGATGTTTGATTCCGTCGATACTTTCATTCCCCTTCCGGGCTTCCTTGACCTGGCTAATCAAAGTGGGTTGAAGTTCAATGCTAGCTAAGAATCCTTTTCTAACTAATTCAGTCTTGAATTTCTCCAACTCCTCATACAAACTTGGCTGCTTCTCCTTGATCATAGTGTTTAGCCTACATGGCAATCTGCTAAGAGCATCCGCTACCACATTGGCTTTACCGGGGTGATAGTGAATGTCAAGGTCATAATCCTTGATTAACTCTATCCATCTCCTATGCCTCATATTCAGGTCCTTCTAAGTGAAAATATACTTCAAGCTCTTGTGATCTGAGTAAATCTCACAGCGATTACCCATTAAATAATGACACCATGTCTTCAATGCCAAAACTACGGCTGCTAATTCAAGATCATGGGTCGGATAGTTCTGCTCATGCTGCTTCAGTTGTCGAGACAGATAAGCGATGACTTTGCCTTCTTGCATCAATACACATCTGAGACCAATCTTGGATGCATCACAGTATACATCAAACAGCTTCTTGATGTCTGGCATGATCAAAATTGGGGCTGATATCAATCTCTTCTTCAGCTCCTGGAAACTGGCTTCACATTTGTCGGTCCACTCAAACTTCTTGTCCTTCTTCAGCAATTGGGTCATGGGTCTGGCGATGCTCGAGAATGCTTCTACGAACTTGCGGTAGTATCCCGCTAATCCGAGAAATGCACGGACTTGGGTTTGGGTGGTTGGGGCTTCCCATTCTTCGACATCTTTGATCTTGGCGGGATCAACAGAGACTCCTCCGACAGACACAATATGTCCTAGGAATCCTACAACTTTCAGCCAAAACTCACACTTGCTGAACTTGGCATATAACCGATGCTCTCTCAGGGTTTCTAGGATGATTCTCAGATGTTGCTCATGCTCTTCTTCTGACTTGGAGTAGATAAGGATGTCATCGATAAACACAACTACAAACTTATCTCGAAATTCATAAAGATCTTATTCATGAGATTCATCAAATAAGCAGGGGCATTGGTTAATCCAAAAGACATAACCGTATACTCGTATAAACCATAGCGAGTAGTAAAGGCGGTCTTTGGAATATCCGTTGCACGTATCTTAAGTTGGTGATAACCAATCCTAAGATCAATCTTTGAGAATACCTAGGCTCCAGTCAACTGATCAAATAGATCCTCTATCTTTGGCAAGGGGTACTTGTTCTTGATGGTGACGTCATTCAACTTTCTGTAATCTGTGCACAAACGATTGCCTCCATCTTTCTTGTCGACGAATAACACTAGTGATCTCCATGGCGATGCGCTTGGTTGAATCAAGCCTTTTGCTAACATAGCATCCAATTGCTTCTTCAGTTCCACTAACTCTGAGGGGTTCATACTATAGGGTCTCTGGGCTATGGGTCCGGTTCCGGGGATTAGTTCGATAATGAACTCAATATCCCTATCCGGGGCATACCTAGCAATTCATCTGGGAATACGTTGGGGTATTCACAGACTACTCTAACTTGGTCTATGGTGGGTAGGGCTAGACTCTTGTTGCACTTGAATTGACGGGGTAAGGTTTCAGAGATATGCTCTATTGTTACTCCAGAGCTACTGGTCATGGTGATGGCTTTCTTAGCACAGTCTATCAGTCCTTTATGCCTTGACATCCAGTCCATACCTAGTACTACTTCCAATCCTTTGGTTCCAAGTACAATTAGGTTGGCATAAAAATCTATCCCATGTATTCTGATAGGCACAACTTTGCAAATTTTTCTATCTTTTGTAGTTGAACCGGGGATTTGAACTATCATGACATGCTTCAAGTTGGTTGGGTGAATATTACTAGTGCATGCAAATTCTTCGGTGACAAATGAATGCGATGCTCCCGAATTAAACAACACTCTTGCTAAAACTGAGTTGACAGAAAACATACCCAGCACTACATCTGGCGCTTCCTGGGCTTCTTCGGCGTTCATGTGGAAGAGACGACCATTGCAGTTGTGAGGGTTCCCTGGGGCAAATGTTCTTCCTGGTTGAACACGACGCTGCTGTTGAGTTGGGGCATTCACATTGGCAGTGGCTGCAGTCTTCTTGGGACACTCATTGGAATAGTGACCCTTTACTCCACACTCAAAACAAGTGATCTGGAACTTGTCCTTGGCTGCGACGAGCACAACATTGCTGCCAGTTCTGGGTGCAGTGTTGTTGTTGTTGTTGCTCTTGGGAGGTGCACAGTTGAAATTGTTGGCATTGCCGGAGTTGTGGTTGTTTCCTCCGGACTTCACATTGCCTTCGCTACGGTTGGGGTAGCTTGGGCGAGATATTGGGGTTCGATTGTTCCTTGGTGCATATCATGTTGAGGGGTTGGGATGGTACTTCTGGTGACTGCTGGATCCAGATTGCTGCATCATACGATGTTTGCGGTTGTCGTTTGCCTGGTTAATCTTCTCTTCCATCTGAATGGAAGATTCGACTAGCTCTTCGAGATCCTCAAAGCGGATGTTGACGAGGACAGTCTACATCTCGTCATGCAGCCCGTTCAGGAATCTCTCCTTCTTCTTGGCCTCTGTGTTGATCTCATCAGGTGCATATCTGGCAAGTGATAGGAATCTATCACGGTACTCTACCACAGTCATTCTGCCTTGCTTCAAGTCACGGAACTCATCCCTCATTATGTTGACTAGTCCCTGTGGCACGTGGGTGTGGCTGAACTTGACCTTGAAGGCTTCCCATGTCATCACTTGACCATGGTTCATGTTACGGATACTAGTCCACCAAGCTCTTGCATCTCCCACCAGATAGTGCGTGGCGAAGAGAACTTTCTCGTTGTCATCAACTCCTGCAACTTCTAAGTTGTTTTCCATTGTCTACAACCAGTCATCAGCATCTAGTGGGTTTTCAGCTTGGTTAAAGATTGGGGGATTGGTATTTTGGAAGTTTTTGAGCTTGGATCCATGGTGATCCTGATTTCCATACCCTTGGTTGTTGAGAGCCATCTGGGTGATCTGCTGCAATGTTGCTAAGTTGGCTTGGCGCTCTTCCCTGCTTGCTTCTCTGTCTGCGATGAGATTCTGCAAGATCTGCAGCAATGGGTCTTACGACGAGCTGCTGCCTCCTTGGTTTCCATGAGTCATCTGAAGATTGAGGTAGATACAGGGGTAAGAGGGAAAGTTCTAAGGTTCATGGTTTTGGTTTCAAGCTAAAACCTTGAGTTTGACTCAGGTTTTGCAACTAACTTTATTTCATTCATGCAAGCAAACACACGATACAAACACACACCACAACAATCAAAGGAAAACAGATGGTTTGAAGAACCATTCTGCAAGCTACGATACAGTGGGACCGATACATCTCATGCTACGACGGTGCTCTAGTGCATCTACTCATCGTCGATGAAGTCGGAGTCCTCATCGTCAGTGTAGAAGTCCACGACATCCTCCTCCAAAAATTCATCATCATTGCTGAGGTAAGAATCCATGTCTCCCTGGATGTCTTCACCCTCCTCTTCTTCCTCTTTTGCTGCAAGCTGAGCTTCCTGCTCCTTGACGGTCTTCTCGAGGTCGGCCACCTTCTTGCAAAGACGGGCGATGGTGCGATCCTTCTTTGCACGCTGACGGCGAAGAGACTAGCGATCCTGGACGAGCAGTGCGAAAGTTTGGGCCTTCTGGTCGGCAATGGCACGGTTCTGGTTGGCTAACTCTCTAGCATTGTCCAGTTCCTGCTGTCTGTCATACAGCAAGCAGTCAAGATTATCCACTTGACGCATCAACTCTAGGTGACTTGGCATCTCCATCAGCATTCCCATGAAGTCACGTCTTGCATAGTGAGAAAAATGGGTTCCTTGGATTTGGTTGACGCTGAGGGCACATAGATGTGCGAGAGCTTCATCCATTGCCCTGGCTAATCCATCTAGCCAGTTGTTCTCTCTCACGGAGAACTGAATTCTCCCGGATGTTGGTGCTTTGATACTTCCTCTAAGATCAGCGGTGACTAGCCACTTTAAATCTCCTCCTGGGGGTCCTGGAAGTTGAGCTCCAAGAAACTCTGGATGTGGGCGTCCTAGTAACTCCGAAAGTGAATTCAGATCCCTCTCGAAGATCAGCTGACCTCCGTTTCCCAACTGGTAGAACTTGCTGAACTGAGTCTCCATCTACAAGAATTTAGGATGAGGAAGTTAGTGAAATGATCAAGTGTGTCAAATTTTTGAGAGTAAGAATGAATTCCCAAGGATAAGAGAGGAAATAGTTTTTCATAAATACTCACTTTGGTTTTGAAACTAAGTTTTTGTTCAGACGTCCATTCTAACTAGGGTCTCCTATGGTCAGGATGGCTCTGATACCAACTTGTCAACACCCGAATTTTTAATCCCAGATCCCTATTATGTCATCCATCGTGATCCTAGGATTACCATTTTTGCGAGACATAACAGATTGGATATCACAATACATCATCCATTACAAACCATACATAAGGTCTTACACAAATAAGGATCTCATAATCCAGTCTTAATACAACAAGCAGCGGAAATAAAAGATAAACGTAGCGGTGGGGTCCATCTTCAGGGGCACAGGCAATGCTGATGAAGGCAGATAGTCCTAGTTATCATAGCCGTCCTGCTGGCCATCATCTTAGAAGTCTCCTTCATAGTCTGGCCATGAGAATAGCCAGGGACAAAAGCCATGAGTACTCTTTAAGCACTCGCAAACTACCACTAACAAGTAGTATAGTTCTAGTTAAAGTGCTAACTCTAAGTTTAACTATAAAGTTAAATTTGAAACCTAAGCTAAGTTCAGAAGCAAAGAAAGCTAAAATAAAGTTCTAGAATCACTTAAGTTGGGAAGCTAGTGTCATAAACACAAACCTGTTGTGGTCAAGTCAAGATTCATCATTCCTTTCATAAGTTATTTTGAAAACATCTGACAACGAAACAGTATGGCCATTCCAACTGTCCATAACCGCGGACGCGGCTATTCGAATAGTTTGCCACTCTGCAGAGGGGGTACACTTTCACCACAAGATTCGATACATCTGTCAGGGATAACCCTGAATCATCATACTTAGTATGCAGATAATCAAACATAACCTTTCCTTTACACACCCTAGTATAAGCACCTATCCTATGAGCATGGCCTCCCAACCATGACCAACTGTCATCTTGGGCACTACATAGGTGGACAACATTGAGAGGTAGCCTCAGCTCAAACCTCTCCCACGAGGGAACTAATAGTAATGCATATAAACTTCCGGCTAAGCCTTACCCAATTTAGGTATTGTGGTTGTACGGTAAATTTGGAATGGTATCGCATCCAAATCCAACAATCAGTTTTGTAAAAGGGTTAAGGCTCATGTCTCAACATTTTCAACATCATAAACCATTTGTGTTTCTCAACACATGTCAAAACATCTCAATATAATGACTCATCATTCCAAGGTTTTCATAATTCATTTTCACCAAGTGTTCCCATCTAGAGTGACTCAAGTTTTTATCTACTCTAAACTACTAAGTTAAGAGTGTTCACTAAGGTGGAAATGATGGGATCAATCTCATGACATAGAATGACATCAAAAGTTAACTAAATAGGTCAAGTTTTATACTCTTTATGCTACCTTCAAAACAAGTAAAGAACTTTGGGTAAAGTAAAGGAAGTAAAGCTTGAAAATAATACTTGGGGTAACTAATAGTCAAAGTGGTATAACTCAAGCATGCCTAAAGCATCTTTGCTCAAGTCATCTAACTTAATTCTACCTTGATACAATAGCTTGCCTTGGTTAGTGAAGTGGTTGAAGTTTTCTTCTTCTTCTTCTTGGTAGAACTCCTCCTCCTCGAAAGCTTGGTTGGTACTATCGTCTATAAATACATATGGAGTACACAATCACCAAACAATACATACCTAGTCTAATTAGCATTCTAAGACACACATTTGATGATCTATTATCATCACAAACATCACAAGTTTTATTAACTAGTTTCATTTTTTTTATTTTAGAAAAGTAATTTCAACTCATTGAAAATTAACTAAGATTTAATATTCACCACTTAAAATATGAGATCATGTGGACACATGTCATCACCATATATTCTAACATGTGGGAATGTTATTTAAAGGTGGGATCACAATTACTTTGGTTTAAGTTCATTATTTAATGATTTAAAGTGACTAGAAATGCCTATATAGCATTATTTTGGTACTAGTCCAAAGTCACTGCATGTAAACCCTAATATTATTACATATTCAGATAGGTATGGTGAAATGTGATTTTTGAGAGTTGGAATCAACTCAAAAGCTATCATGGTTGAATTTTGAAAAATGTTGCATGGTGCAAATGCTTCTGTTTTGTTATTTTTACTACGAGAGATCTCTTCAGTAGCTTTCCAACACAATTGGAATCACTCCATTTGGATTTGTAAATATCTCTGAATTGAATTTCAAACTAGGGGACAGAACTAGGTTTAAACTAAAAAGGAAAATCCTAATTCAAACTAAATGGGTCGCGTGGGAAAGCTAACGGGCCGGCCCAGTGACACTACGCGGCGCGGGGCACAGCTGACAGGGGTGTCCACTGGTCAGAGTCTCATAACGCGCGAAGCGGTATGGGGCGATGTGGGCCGTTAGATTAGAATGGGGATCAACGGCTGAGGCTCGTCGTCGACGACAGACCTATGGCCGACAAACTCTAATCCTAGCAGCTTGGTGGGGGTGGTCAGGGGGCATACCAGGGCTCCAGCAATGACGGCAATGGGGGCAAATGGACTGGTAGACGACGGCGAGCTCAGGGGTGGTTGAGGTGGCTCTGGGGGTGGACGAAATCGACGTCTCCTTCTCCTCCTCTACTGCGGGCTACTCCGGCCAAATTCCAGCGAGCAAGTGCTCGCGCTGCTCCGGCTAGAGGTGGGGAACGGTTAGTGAGGTGAGGGGAGGTGACTGGTGTGCTGAAAATGGCTGGGCATGGCCTCTATTTATAGGACGACGACGCGACCGAGAGTGATGGGCGGGCAACGGTGGCGACATGGCTATGGGCTGCTAGCGACTTGGCTGCGAGCGGCGATCGACGTGCCGTCTCCTGGTGGTGCTCTATGGAGTAAATGCAGGCGTAGGGTCGGTGGTATGCGGTCGAGCGGTGCGCACGCTCTGAGCGGCAGAGGCGTCGGTATCGACGGCGAGCGGTGGCTGTGGTGCGTTGGGCGGCGAACGGGCATGTCTGCGGTGTTCCTGGGGTCGTGGCGGAGCGGTGGACGCGGGCTGCGGTCGAGGGGTGGCGTGTACACGCATGTCGGGCGCGGCGCTCTGACGCGTGCTCGGCATGGTGTAGACGCACTGGGCACGGTGGTTCTTCGGTGGTCCACGGCTTGGCTTGGCTCGTGGAGGGGACAGAGAGTGGCGGTGAGGTACTAGCTAGCTCGTAGACATGGCAAGAGAGAGGGGGATGGTCTGCTGCGACAATGGCATGGTCGGCCGACGAGTTGGTGCTCGGCATGGCATGGCAATGCCACTAGGGGGTAGGGGATGGGTGCTAAGGGCCTGGTTAGATCAATGGGGGACAGAGGGATTAAATGGGGATCATTTGGGGGCAAAACCATGTTGCAAACAGTGAGCTAATTACTATGTGTAATTCATGCCTGCCAAGTGTTTGTAAAAATGGCCGCAAGAAAAATACTTTTGAATTTTGAAAAGAGTTTTGGTGGGTGTGCTAGTACTAAGCTTGAGACTCTATGGGTGCTTGCGTTTTGAATTTTGAGCTCATTTGAATGGTTTTTGAAATAGTGGGATCTTCCCATATGAAGTAGATTCAATTTTCAAATGTCAATTAAATTTAGTGTTTGAATGTTTTTGGCAGATCACAAAGTGGGCCTTGGTACATCATTATGTGTACTAGCAAGGGGTGCAAAGATCCACATTTGTTTCTGTTAGGTTTTGAGTACTAGGAATAGCCAAAGTAGGCATTGTAGTTAATTTGGCACAAATGACCATTATCTTCTTTTATTCCTTTTGATTTGTTTTTCTTTGGGATTTGTTTGGGAATGATATAGATGATGTTTATTTCACCTAAGAATCATTTTACAAGCAAAGGATCACTTAATCATGGCAATTCAAAACAACTCCTACTTAAATGCACACACATATGAATGCTTTAATAATTTTAATTGGAAAAGTTTTTGTTAACCCTAATTTTGATGATTTGGATCTTAATAACCTTGGATTAAAGTTTTGGGATGTTACACTTACCTACCTGTATGAATGCACCTTCAGCCGGCAAATCTTTCAAAACTTTTTCTATGCATATGTCGAATGGAACGCCCGAACTATGTGACTCATGGAATCTACTAGGCAAGTTAGTTACTCGTGAGGTTTTCCATGCCCCGTGTGGCTGTACGCTCGTCTTGGTTGAAGAGGCTAGAACTCAGGTCCTAGTAGTGGCGAGCATGGGACTACAAAAACCACATCCCACTATGGCCTCCCATACAAGCCTTAGCATGTTTAACCTTTACCACTGATCTTACCTTATCAGTATACATCGTTCTCTTGTCATACTAGATTCTCTGCAATTGGTACATCTTCTAGATGAACCAACACTGACAGCTAAGCATGGCTAAGCAAGATACAGATAAAAGCTCTAGCAATGCATACAAGCAAACCTAGTTATGCTAGGAGAAGTGGATCAGGTAATATAAGCTCAAAGGGAGTAATGCAATAGATAGGATACTCTATCTATCGATAAAAGACCACAATGGAATCGTATACATCATGGAAAGGATGAAATACTTTCAAAAGCATAGGATTCTTTTATGTGTGGGTCTATGCTTGCCTTGTTTGTTTATACCCAGATATAGATCTTCGAAAGCCTTTTGCTTGACTTTATTATAGTTGGTCAAGTATTGTTCATCGATCTTCTATGGTGTTGATCTCAGTCTTCCATCTCGATCTCGATATCGTATTCTACCGGGAAGAAGCAAACATCGGAAAGAAAGGGGAACAACAATCAACACATGGCATCGATGCATTGCTCAAGCAAGGATGATGATATGACGAGTTAAATTGTATTGTAAAGAAACCCTAAGGCATGCTTGAAAATTTAAGCAGCTTCCGAGGGGTGCAAACCCTAATACAGGAGAGACCTCGGAATCACCTACGGGGGTTCATTTAGTTCTCTAATTAAACTTGTCATTTAATTTGCTTAACAATGCATGATTCTGAGTCTATTGTGTAGATCTTATTTTTCTGAACATTTTGATATATTATACACATTTTTCTGACTTATAAATAATTACTTATTGAATTTATAAGATTTATACTATTTTCTGGATTTAATAAAGCTATTAAAAGGACTTACTGCGTCAGCATGACACAAGCTGATGTCACCACGTCCTAACCCTATCCTTTCTCACCAGAGCAGAGGCTAGCCACTACGGCTGACGGGTGGGACCTGGGCCACGCGGGCACCACGCGGTAGCCACGTGAGCACCACGAAGGCGCCACGTCGGTCTCGCCGGAGACCACGTCGGGCGGCAGCGGGGACAACACGGGGCGGCGATCTGGGACACACGAATTAGCTAGCGGGATGCAGCGCGACGCGGGGGACCTAACCCTGGTGGCGCCGCTAGTTCTAGGTCACCAGAGACTCGGTTGCGATGGTGCCCGACGATGGCGAGCGGCTATGCATGATGCGGGACCGAAGAAAAACGAGAGGGAAAGAACAAAGAGGTCCAGGAGGACCAGCGGCTCACCCTCGAGTGGTTGGTGGCGATGACGAGGCGAGGCGATGATCGGAGCGACGGCGATGGCGATGGGCGGCGCTCGTCGGGCTCGGAGAAGAAGACATTGATGGCAGCGATTAAGGGTGCTCGGGCTCGATTCGCTTGGTTGGAAGGAAGCTGGTGGCGAGGCGGAGCTCCAGGGACCAACGAGAGGGCATGGGGAGGATGGAGACGGTGGGGCGTCACGGCAGCCATCGGCTAAGGTTCGGCTCGGACGAAATCCTTGAGAGAGAGAGAGCTCGAGGGGAGGGGATAAGAGTAGAGGAGGAGAAGGAGGGCACAGTGCATCATTCTTATCCTCGCGGGGCATCGGCAGAACGCATCGTAGCGGCTGGCGGCGATCGGCGGTGAGCAGCGCGCCAGGCAGCTGCTTGCTGTCGTCTGTGATGACGACGAGGTGAAGGGGTATGGCGGGCTAGGCCGAGTTGGGCCGCGCGGGGCTGCTGGCTTACGCATGCGAGCGGCAGGTAGCGCGGGGAGAGTTTGGGCCAGCCTGGCTGCAGGCTGCTCTGTTTTTTATTTGCAAAACATTTTCCAAAACTATTTTCTCTTATTCAGTTTGTATTTTCATTTCAAATCTGTTTTCTATTCTTTTAAAATACCAGAGACTTTTTTAAACTATATAAGATATTGCAGGGCCCTTTTATTTAGTTTGGGCTCCACTATTTTGGTGGTTTTCAAAATATTCAAACCCATTTTGAATTGTTTTCAAGAGGGAGAAGTAGCTAGGGTTTAGGGTTTTGCTTTATTCTTTTTCATGCACTTTTTTAAATATGATGCTCATGCCATGCACATTAAACCCTAATTAGACATTAGCTAAAACTGGGGTGTTACAATAATCAACACACATCCTTAAATCAGTGGTGTCCTTTTTAGGGACCATTACAGGGTTGGCCTACCAATCAGTATGGATGACCTCTTCTATGGATCTGGCTAACTCGAGCCGGGCTAGTTCCTTAGCTATTGCCTTATGTTTTACGTCGCCAAAATATCGTAGGGACTGTTTGATGGGGTTAGCGTTCGGGTGTACATTTAGAGAGTGATTGGCAAGTTCCCTAGGTACTCCGGTCATGTCAGATGGCGAAGATATCTTGATTTGCTTGGAGGAACTTGACGAGCGCGCTTTCCTATGCGCTATCTAGGCTACGCCTATCTGGGTCACCTTGGAGGGGTCATCATCCTTCAACGGCGTCTTCTTCGTCTCTTCCGATGCCTTGAACTTCGGATTTGGCTTTGTCACCTCCTTCTTCGTTGCGGGCATCTCGGACGGATCTATGGTCTTCTTGATCTCCTGGTACTCCTAGGCGTGCAGCACAACTTCATCAAAGGTGGCATTTCCGTCCTCGCACTCTTCCGCTTTTTTTGGCTCTCCCTTGATGGTGATCACGCCGTTGGGACCTGGAATTTTCATCATATTGTAAATGTAACACGGACGAGCCATAAAAGCCCAGTAAGCCGGACGTCCAAATATAGTGTGGTACGCGCTCTTGAACAGGACCACTTCGAAGGAAAGTGCTTCCGTCTGATAGTTCTTTGGAGTTCCAAAGGTAACATCCAAAGTGATCTCTCCTAGGGAATTTGCTTGTCTTCCTAGGACAACTCTGTGAAAGATCACAGAGTTGTGATTCAGCTGGGTCTCTGTGATTCGCATCCCGCGTAGCGTTTCGACATACATAATATTGGTGCTGCTACCACCGTCCATGAGAGTCTTGGAGAAACCATAGCCGTCAATAAGTGGGTTGACGACTAAGGCGTATTTTCCTCACCTGTGCAACTTAGGCGGATGATCAGCACGGTCAAAGGTGATGGCAACTTCCGACCAGTCCAAGAATTGAGGGACAGCTGGAACTGTCGCGTTGAACTCATGAAGAACTGCTTTCTTGACCTTAGTTGGTTGAGATCCAAGGAAGGTGACGTAAGTGTCTTTCTTTGTCAGGAAGTTTTTCTTTCCCTCCGGCTTGGGCTTTGAAGCATCGGCTTCCTCCATATCGGAATCTTCCTTGGTCTCTTTATCTTTTTCGGGATTCTTCTTTCCCTTCTTCTGCTTAGCCCTGTAGCCAGCGGTATTGTCTTTCTTGATGTCGTCATTAAAACGACACTCGGCGTTTGTGTGAGACAAGCCCCCATTGGCATCTAAGTGATGCACACACGGGTTATTGGCAATGTCGGCCACAGAGTAGGTTTTGCCAGGTTGCTGGTCTCCTCTACCCTGGACTCTTGATGTCCCACGACCGCGTCCACAGCCTCCACCACGTCCTCCTCGTCCTCTAGACCGGATAGTAGCAGTAACCACTACCGTTTCCGCGTTGGGCTTTTCTTCCGAGGTGTTCTTGCGCTTCTGAGCTTGCTGCTTTGGTTGTTTTGCCGACTGTGGTACATCTAGGGCGTTCAATAATCTCTCTGCGTCATCGTCAGCATCTGCATACTTCCTCGCTGTTTCTATCATCTCTCCCAAATCAGTGACCTTGTCACACTTCAAGCGATGACGTAGTAAACCAATTGGGAGTCCTGCAATGAAAACTTCAATCGCAGTTTGGTCATTTACTCCCTCACAGGAGTTCTGGTTGTCGATCCATTGCTCGAGATAATCTCATCAAGTTTCTCCGGCTTTGTGGGTGCTACGCTGTAGGTCTCCTGCCGTACAGGGCCTCCGATATGTGCCTTCGAAATTCCGAAAGTACGCTCTTTGCATGTCATACCAGTTGTGGATAGTGTTCTCTGGAAGTTCATTGAGCCATGAGCGTGCTGTCTTCTGCAACATGAGTGGGAGATATCGGGTTGCGACCAGGTTGTTTCCGCCTTTGGCGATGCAGCAAGCTTGGAAAAGTCCTGGAGCCAAGTATCTGGCCGAGCTACACCGTCGTAGGGTTGGATGTGTCTTGAGATAGTGAATCCTTCCGGGAATTTTGTTGCTCTTATACGTGGTCCGAAGCATTTTGGGCCTACGTATATATCATCGTTTTCGTAGCGCCGTGCCTCTATGTTGGAATTAATCATCTGCCTCGCATCACTTGGGGATAGAGATCGTCCTGATTGATGGCTATGGCTGCGGTGCCTTGGAGCCAGACTTCGGCTTCTGCCACCACCACCTCTGCTACGACGCCCCCCTTGGCAACCATGGGAGCCGTTGTGATGGCTACTTGGTGGAGAGGGTGGAGCAGCTGGATTGATTCCGGCTGAACGTCGGTCTCCATCCGGAGCGTCATTATTCTGGTTTCGTGGAGGGTCTTCATTGCGACGAGCCCCCTGCCGGCTTGTCTCGGCATGGTGTCCGTCGTTCCTTCGTCCGTCACTCCCACCATGGTGGGGCTCAGGTGGACGGCTTGTATGTCTAGGAGGTGGCATTCTTTGACGGTCCTCATCCTGACATTTCTCTTTGTCTTCTTCCCTGCGATCGTTCGACTCTCGCCGGGGAGGATTCCTCAGATATAGTGCAGCAATTGCCTCTTGCTCAGCAACTAGAGCAACATTGCGCCAGTCACGTGCAGTTCTGTGATGTTGTCCTGAAGATCCGATTCTTGAGTAGTTGTCTTCCCGACGGTCGGAACGGTGATGCTGTTCCGGAGCACGTTGAGGTCTTACGTCATTCCAGGCCGGATCCGTGCGACATTGGTCAGATTGGGAGAACAGTTTTCCGCTTTCGGATTTCTCGGCCTTCTACTGCTCTAGACCCTTGGTGAGTAGCTTAATGCCCAATCGAACCTGTTCTGGGCCTAGATTATTTGCCAGGATATCTCGAGCTTCAACAATGTTTTGCACCGATGTTGGGTACACCAGATCTCCCTTGCTGTCGAGTCGAGGCATTCGCGGGTCTCCTTCAAAGAGGACCTTGTGAACTTCTGAAAATTGATCATCACGGTTGTGACATTTCCGGGTCTTTTGATGCTGCCGAGAGATGTACTTCTCTGAAGTTTCCATGTGTTTCTTTTCTACCTCGATGTTTTTGGCTTCATCCAGGAGTACTTGGCGACGTGCTTCCAGGGCCTGGGCCCTTTCATCCAGTTCTTCAGCAGTAAGTTCTGCAACTGTAGGGATAGGTGTAGTTAATGCAGCATCGATGATTTTATGCGCACCTGCGGTGACCACGTGTCCATCCACCGATTTTTCTTTGGGCTCGTCTAGGATAAGTGCTCCATCCGAGTCATCCTCATATTCTTCGGCAATCACTTCCTCTGCCGGAAGATATTTAGCTGAGGTCTTGTTCTTCTTCTTTGCCTTCTTGCCAGCACCGGTAGCAAAGACGGCTTTGGGTCCGTTTTCCGGAGTCAAGCTCTGATCGGTACTCTCAGACATCTGGACCTCGAGATTATCTCCTATATCCATGTCGTCCTGTGCTTTGGGAAAGTTTTCCTCAGATCCTTCATCCATGGCTTCTCCTTCTTCTGCAGCTTTGGAGTTGTACTCCTCTTCATATTCCGCGGAGAACTTTCGAAAATCAGCCGACGTCATCGAGTCATCCGAGGATGCGGGTAAGTCGGTGTTTGTTCCGATTGCCTCCAGCACCGAGTCAGTGTTGTCTCCAGCATCAGCAGCGCCGGATCCGGATCCAACGTATCTGACGAAGTGTGATGTGTGGGTCCTGAGATAGCTGCGGCTTTCCTCGTGGGCTTCCTCAAAGATCTTGATGGTTTCGAGAATCTCATCGATGCTTGCGTCTTGCATTATCATGTGCCTCAACGTGTGCCTCAGCAACGGTTGCTCTGTTCCGGTGTTGGAAGAGCCGGAACCAAGGTTGTTGTCGTCATCCTCTTGGATTTCGATCTCACCGGGTGGATCGATCTGGGATTCGGTCTCGCTAGGGAGATCCACTCCAGATTCGACTTGTACCGCGAGATCTGCTTCAAGCTTGGATTTCTCCACTATCTCCGCAATGGGTGCGAGCTGGGTGGGATTAGGGTTTTCTGAGATCCAGAACTCTGCCGCCTCCGCGGACAAAGGGGACCCAGAAATTTCTTCTGCCTCTATCATCACCGCTGGGGTGGGTAGGACAGGCTCTGAATCTGATGTACACATCGATCTCGCCGAAAGACATGATGGTATAAGCAGTCACGACCTCCCTAGCCGGAATCCAAGTCTCGTCGAGAACGATTAGAGGGACATCACTGGCATAGAGGATGCGACTGACGGTGATAGTCTCGCCGATTCCGATTCTTGCAGGTTCCGCTCGGAACACAGATCCGAAGGTCACTTGCCCCACGGTGGGTGCCAACTTTCGTCGAATTGATGACAAGTACGCCATGAGGGGGTCCTCGAGGCATGTCGAAGAGAGGGGTGTGAGACTAACGGTATTCCGGGACGGTGAGCACACAACTTTACCCAGGTTCGAATCCGCTAGCTTTGGACGGATCCTACTCCTGCTAGCAATCCAATAATATGGCAGAGCTGGAATATGAGTTACAAGGGTTTCGCCTATGCGAGATGAGATTGTAGACTATTGTGAGGGTGCCCTAAAGGCTCTCCCTAGGACGGCTTATATAGATATCCAGCCTAGGGTTTACAGAAGAGATCTATCCGGCTACAACTAAGAGTCGGTTACAGAGTACATCTTGAACTACAAGTAACACTATGGGCCTATGTCGATAAGTCTTCTGGGCCTTCCCGTAGCCGGACGGGACTCCGTCTCTTCTCCTTGACTGGGTTGCCCATGAAGCAAAGCTCTAACCTGAAGTGGTCCACCCTGGTCAGTGAGGTATAGTGAGGATACCCGAAAAGTATATCCCCAACAAACAGGCATCCGTCCATCTCTGGTTGGGCGGATGTGTAGCATGTCTCTATAGAACTTTGTAGATATTATCTTTTGCTGCAATTGCGTCACCCCAGGTTGTTCCCTTTAGATGCATTAAGACTTGCTGAGTACCCCTAGGGTCTCATACGGTAAATATTTGGTTCATATGGACAGGTATACTCCCAGGAAGGTTACTAGGTTGAGGAGACGGATGATGGTGGCAATGACTATCAGGTGTAGAGATTTCGGGGATAGAGATCCGTGAGATCTATGGGCAGGATGTTCTTATTTTCAGGGCATCTTATGCCAATTTTCTTCTTATCCGTACTTGGATCATGTTTTCCGCTTCCGCTTGATACCCTATTGCGTGATGTTTGAGGATGTATCCTAAACTATTATATCTATCTAGGATATTTGGATCTTGCCGTATGGCGTTGAATATTCATGTTTCTATTGTTCCTAGATGGTGTGACTCTGATGTCTATTGTAAGTTGCATACGTACATACTTATTTGGGTATGTCATGGTCGCATTACCTGTCGCTTAGGTCGTTCGCTCTTGTCCCGATGTTCTTGAAAGTGGATAAGGTGGTAGGCCGGTACCGTGCCTTGCTCCTCTTCGACGGGCCTATACGTGGGTGTCCTTGGGCCTCGGCGGTAGAATCCCTTATCCACTTTTGGTTCGTCCAGGCTTGATCTTAGAGCGTAATGTCTGAGGTATTAGAATTGGTACCAAAGCCATTCCACCCTTTAGGGTCTCAGCCAAGATGGTCGTTGTCAGTCTAGAAAATATTTTGTTGTTATGTATACTAGGGAAAAACTAAACGTGAGAGCAGGACTTCTTCCATTTTTCTTCTTACCCACCCACCCTTTTCTGGTAAGGAAGTGTAACGTTTGTCTATCCTCTTCTAAAAATTCAAACTAGGATACACGTGTTTTGGGGTTTCTGTAGTACCATAGGATGTGTGTGTAATTCTTTGTCTATATGTTGCATCTACCCTTGTTGTCGCAATCTGCATTTGGTTATCAACTGTTTGTACATTCCATACCGACATGCTTATGTGTAAACTGACACGATCTATCTGGCTCTTTGTAAACTAATGCAATTTGTCTTACTCTTTGTTTCGACGCAATATTGTTAAGGGTGTTCTTCCTTTCGGCATGCTTTCACAGAATGTGGAGTTGCTAATATTATTTGTTAAGTTTCTTTTCGCATGTAGTTGGTATTTTAATGCCGAAAAATGTGGATTTTTTCTTTGATACATCTATGTTTCCACACTCCTTTTCAGTCATGTGTGATATACTGTTCACCTTATTTTTGACGGTATGCCTATGTTAACTCGATCTTTTGCTACTAGTGCATAATCATGAGTTTTTACTTCATCTGCAAATTATTTTGGGGCTAAATACATAACTTGTGTCAATCCGATGCTTGCGATTATAATTTGGTTCATCATTGACAAAACAATAAGGACTTGTTTATCAAATCTCGATATTTGATTATTACTCGATGCATACGGTTCAAATAGGAACTCTAATCTCTAAAATCACAACCTTTGTAATCAAGGGAGCCATGAGCATTGTGGCAGCCACCAGGAAACTTTTCGGCGATGTGCTACTTAGAACATATAGCTAAGGTTCAACAACCTTATCAAATTTCTATTGTTGTCCCACTTAACTTTTTGCAAAAAAATTCTTCTCAAGAAACTTCACGTTCCAAGCGACAAACTCTTTTGTCCTTAGTGTTATGGAGGAATACCCAACAAATTCTTTGGGATAACCTACAAAGACGTGATTATCCGACTTTGATTGTAAACATTTTACTTAGGCATAGCATACCAAAATTTAAGAAAATAAAAATTGGGTTTTATCCCAAACCATAACCCATCTGGTGTCATTTCAATGGATCATGATGGTGCTATTTTTAGTGTAAAGGCGGTAGTCACTAAAGATTTAATCCTTAAAACATAATGGCAGTTTTATAAATGACACCTTTGATCTTACCATCTCAAACAAGGTTCGATTTCATCTCCCGCACACTCCATACTCTTATGGTTTATCGGGAAACACAAATTCATGGAACGATTCCTCAAATCTTAGGTGTTTTGCTAAACTTGTAATTCAAAAATATTCCTTCATGATCGAATCATAAACTCTTTATTTTCTTGTTACAATGATTTTCCATTTCATCTTGAAAGTCTTTGAACAATTTTCAAATGTTTCATACTTCTTCCTTATTAAGTAAATATACAGATATATTCACTCAAATTTTCAGAGAAAGCATATGAAGTCGAAAGATCCACCGCTCAAGGCTACATATAATGGACTATATACATCAACATGCACAATGTCCAATAAGTTAGTCATCCATTCCTCTTTGGCCTATGAACGGAGTTTCAATTATCTTGAGGAAAGTCTCGCAAGCGTCAATTGATCAAAATCAAAGACTCCAAAAATCCATTAACATGGAGTTTCTTCATGTTTTATTTCTAATATAATTTAAACGGCGATGTCACTTTGTAAGTGATATTTCAATCATTTGTCTTGCAACATTTTAGCATTAGTTTTTATGCACGTGATTTCTCCAACTAGACTTGTAAAAGTTCATCCATCTTCTATGGAATACAGTAATTATTTGTACAACCATTGTTCTCATAATACCAGAACAAAATAACAATTATTTAAACAAATCTTGAAGGCAAGCTTTTATGTCAACAATGAACACAATAATACTTTATTTGTTCTCGATGAACATCATCACATATTCTCTTGCTAGTTACTTAGGCCATTGCAGTTCATGAATTGCATTGTTCTGTATGACATTTCACACAAACCAATTCGGTATACAATACCCAAGAACCACATTATTTAACAAGCAAAGAATACAACCCTAACATGTATATCATCTATATACCTAAGCTGGACATTTCCAGGCTTTCTCTTTTCTTCCAAATATTTTATAGATTCTCTTTCAGCATTTCCTTTTCTTTTAAAAGAATCTATCAATATCAATAGTTGCACCATCATATGACACATAGTCAAAAGCATGTATAGTCAAATACTAATACCTTTGGACTTGCACTTTGAAGTGGATCACCATCCTCAAATGTTTGGTGTTCTTTCAAACATCCCTTCTTTAGTAATCTTTTAGTGTAGTAAACATTTTACTTACATATTCTATTCATCCTTATCATGACAACTTTCATGATCAAGCTACTATAGCCTATAAGGACGAATCACGAGTATAATGTCAGTTCCCAAAACCTTTTTGGGAGATTAGGACGTCTAGCGTCTCCAACCTTCGCAAATTCATACAATATAAGAACATGTATTTTGCTAAATTATACTCTATCATATTGCAACCTTAAACATTGTTTCAGATATCACAATATCATCCACACATGATGGTTTCTGAAGCAATTCTTTTAGCTCCTATATAACCTTGATATTAAAAAAACTTTTGAATATCAAGAATCATGGAGGCAAACATGATACTTTAGATACTAATATTGGAATTGTTACTCTTGATTTAATACTACTCATTAAACTTCATTTAAATATCTAGAATTCTATAGTTCTATTATCTCAATTAAAACTAAGCGCAAGATAGTAAATGAATGCCAATGACTACAACAAATTATGCAAACTCACTTTGATTTTAGTTTATGATAAATTGAGTTCAACTAATCCAAATTACAAATGAACTCCCACTCAAAACCAACATCCCTCGAGTTGCCTTGGTGATTACATGAACCAAATCCACTACACTAAGTCTGATCATCACGTGAGTCGGTGTAGCTTCAAAAGCGAGCATCTATATGGGCATCATATCTACCATATGACTCATGCTTAACCTTTCGGTTCCTGTTCCGAGGCCATGTTTGTACATGCTAGGCTTGCCAAGTAAGAACCTTAGTACTCGCATGTGTAAAACTATCTTAGACCCGTTGTATGAAAGCGTAGAGTCAAGTACACCCGATCATCACGTGATGTCTTAAAACGACGAACTTTCTTAACGGTGCATACTTAAGGAAAAACACATTTTATCTTGATATCTAAATGAGGGATCATCTTATAATGCTACTAAAGCGCCAACAAAGCAATATAAGATGCAAACAAAACATCATATGCATAAAGTGAAATGATATGGTTCTTGCACTTGATCACTATCATGTGCATCGTGGTATGATCTTTATCATTCCTTTATGTGTAAGGCCAAGGTCTATGGAACTTACACGTTAGGTATGCTATAATTTCCAAGAGTATCAACTATACTTCAAATTATAACATTACCATATCATGACACTAGCCCAACAACAATCTAAACTAGACACCTCTAATTTATCAATTGCAAGTTTTACGTGGCTTAGGGCTTTCGAAGATAGAACCGGTCTTACCTACTAACATGGAACCACAACGATGATAACCAAATTATTAGCAACTCGTTGTACATCAGATATTGACTATAGTAGGAGAGACAGACACCCGCTAGCCACTTATGCAAAACTAGTTGCATGTCAAGTGTGGAACAGGTCTCATTTGCAAGGACATGTAAAAGTCTGTCTGGGCTGCTTCATCCCACTATGCCAGCAATATCCAAAATACATATGAAAAGAAATAACATGATCATCAACGCCCATATACTCATATGTGTTCTACCCGTGCAAAGCATCTACACATAGATCAGGCTCTAATACCACTGTTGGGTTCACAGCATAGAAAACAAAAAAATTCCTACGATGTGAACAACTAAGCACCAAGATCTATCTACCTAGATACAATCAACGAGTGGATATACATCCATAGAGAACATACCCTTGAAGAGCGACAAAGCATTACAAGGTTGTACTCGTGGATGATGTAGTCGTACACTTGTTGATCCTAAGATCGTGATGAAGTCTAGCGAGTATAGTAGGTCCAGCACCACCGAGTCTAGTAGGTCCAGCACCAGCAAGTCCAGCAACGCAAAGAAGTGGTGCATACGTGATCACACACACGTCCGCTACCCCAAAAACCTCCACGTCCTTGCTCCAGTGATGCAGCAGAAGTAGCAACTCCTTTCTAGACAAACCCACCGGTAACATGTATCTCGCTAATCCGAGACCATGTGGAATAATTTCTAGAGGGGCAGAGAGATCCTTCACGAGGAGGTGTGAGATGAGAGGAGGAGTGGAGGGACATTTATATGGGAGAGGGGGCAGCCCCTCCCATGGTTGGCATCCAAGGTGGTTCCCCCACCTCTTCCATCATTCATGTGGGTGGAGCTCCCACTCACATAAAGATGCCTCCACTCAAAAGTCCACTCACCTTCATTAAATTAGCACCAAATTTAATGCAAGATCTCATTTAATAAAACTCTTTTATTTATTTTATTCAGAATTTTTTTAATTACTTTAATTAACAAAAATTAACATAAAACCCCCTACAACATTTCAATATCACATGCAGAACTAGTTTCTACAATTTCACCCGAAACAAATTCAGTTTCCATCGAAATGATTCCAGCGCTTTCTTAAATCTTTATCTGAAACATATTTGCTCCAAATGGTGTCGGTACCCCTTAAGTGTGTCACCCTATGGTTCGTGAATAATGCAGACATGATCGAGACCCCTCTCCGATAAATAATCAGCAGCGGGACCTAGAGATCCGTACTGACTCCCGCACATTCAACGATGCCTCTAGTGATCATGTGAACCTTTGACGTTAGTAACTAAATCCCTTTGTCTTGCATAATATTACATGTCCGATATTTGATCATCGGTATCTCGATACCTAGTTTGATCTCGTTACCGACATGCGCTCTTTTCTTGTTCCCGTGATATCAGATCACTTGCTTGCAAGCTATCTCAATGTAATACCACCGAGAGGGCCCAAAGTATATCTCTCCGTCATCAGGATGGAAAAATCCCACTCTTGATCCATGAGCCTCTACATTACACCATCGGAGTATCTGAACCCACCTTTATTGTCACCCTGTTACGCTGTGACGTTTGATGTTATCAAGTTACTCTTCCAGTGTTAGTGATTGACACGATCTCATGGTCTAAGTACTAGAATTACTTTGTATGATGTTATAGCAATTTAAAAGCAATGACTTTGATCGTATTGATATACTTTCGATGAATGTTCATCACATCATTCCACCAATGATGTGACCTTGTTATTAATAACATCCAATGTCCATGATTAGAAACCCTTGATCATCTTGTTAATCAACAAGCTAGTTTATATGAGAGGCATAACTAGGAACCCTTTATTTGTTTATTAAACATATATGTATTAACTTTTCCAATTAATACAATTATAGCATGCAAAATAAACATTTATCATAAACATGGAATAAGATAATAACCACTTTATTATTGCCTCTCGGGCATATTCCCTTCAACTACTAGGAACTCTTATTTGTTTATTAAGCACACTTATATTAAAATTTCCAATTAATACAATTCTAGCATGAGAAATAAGCATCAATCATAAACTTGGAATATGATTATAACCATTTCATTATAGCCTCTCGGGCATATTCCCTTCAGTCTCCCACTTGCACTAGAGTCAATAATCTAGAATACATTGTGATGAATCTAACACCCATTGAGTTCTGGTGATGATCATGTTTTGCTCTTGGGAGAGTTTTAGTTAATGGATCTACCACAATTCAGATCTATGTGCACTTTGCAAATCTTTATATCACCATCCTTGACATGCTGACAGATGGAGTGAAATCGGTGGTTGGAATTCTTTTGAGACATTGGCTCCTTGCATTGGATACAACACCATTGTTTACACAATAGATAACCATTGGGTCCAACACACTAGGAACCACTCCTAGTTCAGATATGAACTCCTTCATCTAAACCGACTTTTGTGCCACTTTTGAAGCAATAACATATTCCACCTCTATTGATGATCCTGCCACCACGGGTTGCCTAGAAGTCCTCCAACTCACTGCGGCTCCATTCATGAGAAATTCGTACCTGGATTGTGACTTAGAGTAATCCGGATCGGTGTTGAAGCTAGCATCGACATAACTCTTTGCGACGAGCTCTTCTACACCGCCATACATGAGAAACATTTCTTTAGTCCTTATTAAGTACTTAAATATATTCTTGACCGCTGTCTAGTGTTCCAAACCTAGATCAGATTGGTACCTGCTAGTCAAACTAACATCATATACCACATCCGGTCTTGTACACAACATGGCATAGATGATAAAGCCTATCGCTGATGCATAGGGAATCTTATTCATCATCTCTCTATCTTATGTCGTAGCTGGACTTTGAGTCTTGCTCAATGTCTTACTTGCAACATAGGTAATAAACCTTGCTTACTTTCGTCCATTCTGAACTTCTTCAGAATTTTTTCAATGTCTTACTCTAGAGATAGGTACTTTGTGATAGACCAATTAAGCGTCTCGACCTATCTCTAGAGATTTTGATGCGTAATAAATATAGTACTTCAACAAGGTCCTTCGTTGAAAAACTATTGTTCAAATAATCTTTTATACTCTTTAAAAATTCAATATCATTTACGATCAATATGTCATTTACATATAATATTAGAAATTCTACAGAGCTCCCACTCACTTTCTTGTAATTACAAGCTTCTCCATAAGTTTGGAAAAATTCAAACCCTTTGGTCCCCTCATTTAAGAGAAGATTCCAACTTTGGGATGCTTGATTCATTCCATAAATGGATTGATGAAGTTTGCATACCTTGTTAGAATCCTTTGGATCTACAATACCCTTGGGTTGTACCATGTACAACTCTTCCTTAATGTTTCCATTAAGGAATGTGATACGTCTATTTTGCATCACTATTATATATCATAATTTACTGTTATTCATTGATATATTTCACATTAAGAGATGATACTTATGTTATTTCATCCGTTTTGCATGGTTGATGACTTTTGGAGCATGGACCGCTGCAGTCAGGATTCTGATGGAAAAGGTGATGTTTGGAGGTAAAATTTGCGAAGATCAGAAAATCCGGGAAAATATATGGAAAATCCTATTTTTCCAAAAGACGAAGGCTGCCAGAAGAGGGAGTGGAGATGGGCCACAGGGGGCCCACACCACCCCTAGCGCGGGCCACCCTAGGTCGCACCACCAGGTGGTGTGGCTTCCCTGCCCACCTCTGGCTCTCCCCTCTGGCGTATATATTCCTCCCAAAACCCTAAGACTTAGGGAACGACCACAGAAAGATTCCACCGCCTCTGCGGGGCGGAAAATACCGAGAGAGAAAGATCTCTCCGGCAGACAGATTTCTGCCGGGGGAATTCCTTCCCGGGGAGGGGAGATCGTCGCCATCAACACCACCATCAAGCTGGACTTCATCGGGATCATCATCATCATCACCACCATCATAATCAGCAGCACCCTCATCACCATCTCCATATTGCTGTAACAATTGGGTTGAATCTTGCATAGTTCATAGGGGAAACTTTCTCGGTGTTGATTACTCTTTGTAGTTGATGTTATTGAGTGAACCGTTGAATTATTATTTATGTTCAGATTGTTATACATTATTATTCCATCTCTGATCATGATCCATATGATGTCTTGTGAGTAGTTTGTTTTGTTCTTGAGGACATGGGAGATGTCATGTTGTTAGTAGTGGAGTTGCTGTATGAAGGCAAAATTCGCGAAGATCACAAAATCCGGGAAAATATATGGAAAATCCTATTTTTCCAAAAGACGAAGAAAGCCAGAAGGGGAGGATGAGATGGGCCACAGGGGGCCCACACCACCCCCTGGCGCGGGCCAGCCAAGGTCGCGCCACCAGGTGGTGTGGCCGCCCTGGTCCACCCCTGGCTCTCCCCTCTAGCGTATATTATCCTCCCGAAACCCTAAGACTCAGGGAGCGACCATAGAAAGATTTTTCCACCTCTGCGGGGTGGAAAACACCGAGAGAGAAAGATCTCTCCGGCAGACAGAATTCTACCGGGAGAATTCCTTCCCGGAGAGGGGAGATCGTCGCCATCAACACCACCATCAAGCTAGACTTCATCGGGATCATCATCATCACCATCATCACCATCATCACCATCAGCACCTTCATCACCATCTCCATATCGCTGTAACAATTGGGTTGAATCTTGCAAAGTTCTTAGGGGAAACTTTCCTAGGGTTGATTACTCTTTGTAGTTGATGCTATTGAGTGGAACCATTGAATTATTGTTTATGCTCAGATTGTTATACATCATTATTTCATCTCTGATCATGATCCATATGATGTCTTGTGAGTAGTTCGTTTTGTTCTTGAGGACATGGGAGAAGTCATGTTGTTAGTAGTGGAATTGTGTTGAGAAAGATTCAATGGTTTGATATTTAAGCTATGGTGTACTTCTTCTAGTGGTGTCATGTGAACATTGACTACATGACACTTCACCTATATGGGCCTAGGGGAATGCATTGTGTATTTGGCTACTAATCGTAGGGGTTGCCGGAGTGACAGAAACCTAAACCCCCGTTAGGAAACCATTGCACAAGGGACGTAAGGGTCTTAGAGTTTAAAGTTGTGGTTAGGTTTCTACCTTAATTACTTTCTTGTACTTACGGATGTTTGCAAGGGGTATAATCACAAGTATGTATTAGTCCTAGGAAGATCGGTACATTAGCACAGGTTCACCCACACAACACTTAGCAAGCTAAAGAAGATTAATCAACTATATGAAGCGAAAGCACTTGACAGTCTTCCCATGTGTCCTCGAGAACGTTTGGTCATCTTAAGTAATACAACCGGCTTGTCGTTTGCTGCATAAAGGATTGGGCCACTTGCTGCATTTATTCCTACTATCCTTTATTTACTCGTACTTTGCTTACTTGCTTTATCAAAAACCCCTAAAAATCCATTTGCTAAGTATTTGCAGAGAATTCCTGATCCATACCACTAGCCAGCACCTTCTGCTCCTCATTGGGTTCCACACTCTTACTTATCAAAAATACTGCGATACACCCCTATACTTGTGGTTGATCAAGACTATTTTCTGGCACCGTTGCCGGGGAGTGAAGCGCTATTGGAGAGCGAAACTGGTAAAGGAAACTTCTACTATGAGTATTGTTTACTTCTGCTAGTTACTTTATTTTTGTTATGGATAATCCGCTGAGTTTCTTATTTGGTAAAGCTACTAACACTGCTAAGGTAGTAGATGAACCACCACCTGCTGAGAATGATGCTTTTAAAATACCTACAAGATTTATTGATCGTGTTATGGACAACTACTATGTTGGGGATGGAACTGTTCATCCCGGTGATCATTTGCTCTTTATACACGAATTATGCGGGTTGTTCAAGTGTGCAGGTATTACTAAAGATCAAGTTAGGAAGAAGTTATTCTCATTGTCGCTGAAAGGAAGAGCTGAGGAATGGTATAAGCTGCTGAAGAATGGTCAAGCTCTGGAATGGGAGGAAATAGTTCCTCTCTTTTATTCAAAGTTTTATCCTCCTAGTGAGATTAATAAAGATCGGAATCAAATATACAACTTTTGGCCTCTTGATGGAGAGAGTACAGCTCAAGCTTGGGGGAGATTGAAGTTACTAATGCTCAAATGTCCCATTCATGAGCTCCCCCACAATATTATTATCAATAACTTTTATGCAAGGCTCCCCCTACATGATAATGATTTATTGGATGCTTCTTGTGCTAGATCATTCACTCGCATGGAAGAAGAAGCTAAATGGGATATTTTGGACCGTATTCAAGACAATGCGGAAGCTTGGGAGAATGACAAAGGTAGAAAGTCAGGTATAAATTATGATTATGAATGCATTGAATATTTTATGGGAACTGATGACTTTCAAAATATTAAAAAAGCTTATGGTCTAGACTCTCAAGCTATTGCTTCTTATTTTAAGGCTTTTGCTTCCTACATTGAAGTGCCTAAAAAGAAGTGGAATAAGTATCATGAACCTTATAAAGATATTGCTAAGTGTGTTCCTGCAAGAAACACTGAAGTTTATACTGCTAATCATGTTTTACCTGAACCTTACATTGAGAAAATGTATTTTCTAGTTAAGATAAAGGAACACTCTATGATAGCTAGTATGGTTAATGAAAGTACGAATGAAGCTGTTGAACCTGATAAAAAAATGGTTGATGAACCCATAATAGCAAATGTGAAAGACTTTGTCACTAAATATGTAGAAGAGGGACTCACTATCCTTTGTAAGGATACCTCTAATATTGTTTCACATAGTAGTGTTATGATAGCTAGTATTCCTGTGTTTTCTATTAGAATAAGTGATCATTGTTATGATGGTCCTTGTGATAGCTATATTGTTAAGTTTATGCATGATACTGAAAGTTACTATGAGAGAGGGAAAAGTGTTCTTATGTATCTCAATAATATCAAGTTTCCTCGTTTTATGCTGAAAGTTTTTATGTTGCACTTCTTTTGCCTTCCTATGCTCGTACCCTATGGTTTCAACAACTTGTTTGATTAGAAAATTCCCTTGCATAGGAAGTGGGTTAGACTTCAATGTGTGTATTTTTGCTTCTTAATGCTCTCTTTCACTTCAATTCATATTCCTATGTGAGCATCTTCAAAATTATCATGCCCATCTTAATGGTTATAAAGAAAGAGATTTTTGGGAGACAACCCAGTTTACTTTTGCTTTCAGTTTGTTTTTGTTTCTTTGAGTCTTGAAGTTATTACTTCTGTAATAACCTCTCCTTATCCTTTTTTTGGTTTTTGTGTCAAGATCAACCTCTAATGAGAGAGAAGTAATATTTGGGGAAGTTGCTGTCCCGAAACAGATTTTTGTGCTTCACCATAAAAATTCGTGAGAGATCTCTGTATGTTGGCTTGAGCTGTAATTGTTTGTGCTTCTGCCCTAGGTTGTTATTTAACTTTCGTTAGTTTTGCACTTTTTGATTTGAGGAACAGAAGATTTTCAAAAAAATAATCTTTACCTACTGGTCTGTTTTGACAGATTTTGCCACTCTTGCATTTGCTTCTTTATTCGATTTCCTTTTTGAATTCTTTTTGGGTTTTCGGAAAGAGTTGCTACAGTAGCTTATGTTTTTATGGTTTTCCGTTAAAGTTGGACTCAAAAGTATTTATCACTTCACTTATACTAATATTGCTAATGAGAACTGTGTGAAGTTTTGTGTGAAAGAAATTTCTAGGTAGTGGAGAAAATGGTGTAATAAGGAAGTGAAAGGTTTTATGACTCAAGTAATAAGTGTATGAAGATGAAGATATCGATGTTATTAAAGTGGTGACTCCGGAAGGATCTACTAGATACCAAATTCAGAGACCTGCAGAGTCCGTTTTCAAATAGGTAACAGTTATGGTAAGAAAAGTTCCGCGAAAACACTATCCAACTATATTTTTGCAGTTTTTAGTCAATAAGGAAAGCTACGAAGCGAAAGAGGGACGGAAACGGAGCCAGGGTGGCTCACACCAACCTGTGGCACGGGCCAACCCCTGGCCACGCCACCAGGTAGTGAATCCACCCCAGACTCCGCCTCCGACTCGTTTTCTCCTGGTACCTTCCTTTTGCCATGAAACTTCGTAATATATAATCCCTCGGATCCCCTGAGGTTCATATATCGTGTTTTCGTCGTGTTTTTGTTTCTATCTGTTTCTGCCAGGAACTATCTTTGAAAGCCTAGGAGCATGATTGTGTCCGCCAAGGATAAGGGGAAGGAGCCTAGGGAGGAAGATCTCCAAGACCCCAAGCAGGGGCTAGTACCTTTAGTTACTTGCCCTGCATCAACGGAAGCCCTACGAGTCACTAAGGAGTTTTGCGATAAGTACCGAGACTTGAGGAGGAAGGTGGACATGCTTCAATGGGAGAATAATAGGCTTCGCAAGATGCTGGAAGATTTCCTCACGTCAACTAAGAAAATATTACCACCACCACCAAAGGAGTAATTCGTCATCAGGTTTGGCATCCCCTTGGTTTGTTCCAAGCTTGGGGGAGTGCCGCGTTTACCTTTTTAGTAGAGTCATATCATGAATAGAGAAGTTATTGTGTAGGATGGTTTGCATTATGGAAGTGTCCCCTCTCTCGTTAGATATGTATCCCTTGGTGTGAGTTGCTGTTATGGAATATTAATGAGAAGTTCTATCATTTACTCTTTTGCATAGCTTATATTAGTTTTCAATTCGTGGTTATACGATTGATCTTGTTGTTAGTATTGGTATAACTTTGGGATCATTGAGTTAATTTAGTTGGTTTTGGCAAACCTGGCTCGGTCAGTAGCAACACTATTTTTGAGAGTTGAATGAAAAAGATAAAGGTACTCTAAAGAAAAATTATTTCCTCGTCTTTCTTTCTTGATTTGCTCATAAGTTTAGTATTCTATAGTTAAGATCTTTTGTGCTTCCAAGGAAGATTGCATGTTTTTCTTTATCACTTGTATGTTTGTTTCATTCAACTCTTATACTTGCTACCCAGCCTTGCTAGCCAAAAACCTGTACTGAGAGGGAATTCTTCTCGTGCATTGATACATTGCAAATGTATCTATAATTTTTGATGTTCCATGCTTGGTTTTATCCACTTTCTTGTGTTTTGTCCACACTTTGGAGTACTTTTCATATGATTTCTTGGACTAACCTATTAACAAGAGCCACAGTGCCAGCTGCCTGTTTTCTGCTGTTTTTGGTTCCAGGAAAGTCAGAAAATGAATATTCTCGGAATTGGATGGGACAAAAGCGAAAGTTCCTATTTTTCGGAAGTCATCAGATGCCAGAATACGAGACGAAGAAGGGCCAGAGGCCGGCCACACCACCTAGCCGCGCGGCCAGGCTGGGCCCACGCCAGGGGGTGGTGTGGTGGCCCCTAGTACCCCCTCGGCCTCCCCTTCCGACTATAAGATGCCCTCATGACGTAAACCCTAAGTACCCGATCAAAAATCCACGAAAGATTCTATAGCTGCCATTATCTCCAGCCCTAGATTGGGAGGGATCTGAAGCTCTTCCTGGCACCCTGCCGGAGAGGGGAATTCACCCTGGAGGCCTTCTTCATCACCATGCAAGCCTCCGGTGTGATGTGTGAGTAGTTCTTCCTTGGACTACGGATCCATGTAGTAGCTAGATGGCTGGTTCTCCTCCTTTGTGCTTTCATGTCTAGATCTTGTGAGCTCCATTCATGATCAAGATCATCTATTTGTAATTCTGCATGTTGTGTTTGCAGGCATCCGATGGATATTGACATAATATTTTAGATTGATTATTGATTTTATCATGTCTTTGTTATTTGTGATCTTGCATGATTTCCATTGTTAGTAGCTATCTTGACCAAGCAGATGCTAGCAACTCCAAGAGTTAGTATTTATGCTCGATAGTGGGTTCATGCCTCTGGTAATCTGGGGAAGTGACATAAATCTCTAAGGTACTAGATGTGTTGTTGCTACTAGGGAGAAAACAACAATCCTTTGTTCATAGAACAATCGTATTGTTTACTTTACACGCAGTTCGTAAAGCAATAATCTGTTGCTTGCATCTTAATACTGGAGGGGGTTCGGATGATAACCTGAAGGTGGATTATTAGTCATAGATGCAGTTGGATGGCGGTCTATGTATAATGTTGTAATGCCCAATCAAGTTCCAAAGGAGTCAAGATGATTAGTATACGCATGTATTGCTTTCTCGATGTTTGTCAATTACCCCGCTGTAATTTGTTCACCCAGCATGTTATCTATCTGAAGGAGAGCCACCTCTAGTGAACTATGGATCCCGGTCCTTGTCTTTTACATACAATCTACAATATTTTACTGCTTTCTGTTTACTTTCTGTAAACTTTTACTTCTTTCCATTTGATACGTTTAATCCTTTGTTTTCCACAAAACACGGTGAGATTGACAACCTCATCGCAAGTTGGGGACAAAGTTCTGTGGTTGTGTTGTGCAGGTCTCCACGTTGCTACTAGCACCGGTAGTGCGCCCTGCCAAAGCTCAGCTAGTAACACCTTTGGGGTGTTTCCTTGCTCCTACTGGTTTGATTAAACCTTGGTTTCGTAACTGAGGAAACTTACTGTTGTGCTCATCATACCTTCCTCTTGGGGTTCCCAACAAGCTCTACATCAACACCACACCAGCACTTTTCTGGGCGCCGTGCATTGAGCCATCAAGCATTTTTCTAGCGCCATTGCCGGGGAGTCAAGGACATCTTCACAAGGGGAGTCCCTCATAACCAATCTCTTTACTTTGTTATTTTTGTTTTGTTTAGTTTTCTTTTTTGCTTTGTTTGCTTCTTTTGTTATTCAAAAACACACAAAAATTAGTTTTACTAGTTTGCTTTCTTATTCAAAAACACACAAAAATTAAGTCTCCTTTAGTTCCCACCTCTTCTTTAGCTCACCATGTTGATCCCTAAATTCGCCCTGAAAGATTTTCCAATTGGTAGTGGTTCTATAATTGGGAAAGATAACATTGAAGAATTATTTAATCATATTAATAAACATGAGGATACTGAGGATAGATCCCTTGCAGAACTTGCTCCAAACTATGAGATTGTTGCAGCTTCTTTAATTCACATGTTAGAATCTAAGTTTGTAAACCTCAACCCCTTAATGCAAATAATGTTTCTTAAGCTTAAAGAAATTGAGGACCCTGGAAAGAGGGATTTTATTCTAGAAACTTTGTTTAAGGAGTTCTATGATGTTGCCAAGGAAGCTAGAAAAGTCTTTGAACGTTTAAATATGCTAGGCTCATGTGTAGATGTTGTTGGTACACGAGAAAATATGAACAAAACCGAACCTAACCGGGAGGAACCTAAGATACCAATACCCTTTACACTAGTAGCAATACATGATGCAATAGAAAAGAATCTTGATTGGATTGTTCCTGCAAACCCTTTTGATGAGAATAGTGAACCTAAGAGCGTTGACAGAGGATCCTCTCGAACTTATTTGGATCATATACCTTGCCTTGTTGAAAATATATCTGGTATTGATCTTAAAGCTTCTTCATTTGAGAACACTTGATTCTTTCTTGCTTCTTATGAATAACTTAAATGCGTTAAAGAAAAGTACTTATTGGGACATAACCCAAAAGTTTGAGATGAGTCTTGGAAGTTATTACCTCTGTAATAACCTCTCCTTATCCTTTTTATTTGCTTTTTGTGCCAAGAGTAACCTCTAATGAGAGAGAAGTAATGATTGGGAAAGTTGCTGTCCCGAAACAGATTTTTGTGCTTCACCGTATACATTCGTGTAAAATCTCTGAACGTCTTTTTGAGGCATGAATTTTTGTGCTTCTGCCCCAGGTTGTTATCTAACTTTACTTAGTTCAACACTTTTTGATTTGAGCAACATAAGGTCTTCGAAAAAAATCGTCTTTACCTGCTGGTCTGTTTTGATAGATTTCTGTCATTTTCTGCATTTGCTTCTTGTTGGTTTTCTTTTTAGTTCTTTTGGGGAATTGAGATTTTTGAGGGAAGTTCTATAGTAGCTATTTTTCTAATGGAAGTTTATTTGGTGTTCGAACTGAACCTTAAGACTTATTTATCTTGAGTGCACTAATGTTGCTAATAAAGATTGTGCGAAGTTTTGTAGGAAGGAAAATTTTCAGCTGTATGGAAGGAATGAGTAATGAGATGAAGAATGGACTAAAGCTCAAGCTTGGGGATGCCACACGTGTCACCCCAAGAAATATCCAAGAAGTACAAGCGTCAAATCTTGGGGATGCCCAAGGCATCCCCTTCTTCATCAATAAAAATCCTAGGTTCCTTCCAAACGCTTCATTTTTATTGTTTCATGCACAGTTGTGTTGTTCTTGGAGCGTCTTCTTTTTCGTTTTCGTTTTGGTTTTTCGTTAGCTTGGTTTTCTTAGTTTTCTGAATAAATTGGTTGGACCCCCTCTTTCATACATTGGTTTGCAAATAGTTTGGTTTGGTTTGGAAAAGAGTAGGAAAGTTCATGCTTATGTGGTAAAAAGAGCTTGTTTTTGACTGTGGCCTATGCTTTGTCATGCCATGCTTGATATTGTGTTGGCTTTATGCTTAGTATTCTTTGCTGTATCATGACTTGTTATAAACAATTGAGATTGCTTAATGTGCCTTGGATAAATCATGCGTTGTTTTAGCATATTAAAGCATAGTATAGTGGTATTCTCCTTTTATGCTTTATTTGGGTTGACTTGGTGCATGCTCACACCATGTTATGACTATCTCAAGTCACTATAGCATTTATGTTACTTTAGTTTTCAACTTGTAGTATCACTTTATGCTTTGATCAATGATGTTTTGTCGCTCTGCATGATTATGGCCATTATTGCTCTCTTAGTTTGTCGCTCCCAGTCTTTTGCTAGCCTCCACAACCAAGTATGAGTTCCACTCATGCATCCAACTCCCTAAACCAAGTTATTCCAAAGAGTCCACCATACCTACCTACTAGCTTATGCTATTCCAAGTATATTCATGCTTTTGTTTACCTTCCAAATTAAACTAGTTATGAGAAAACTAGTGATTAAAGCTCTCACGGACTTGAGGGCACACTTTACTTTTCTTGCCCTTAATAAACTTGAACCATTGTGTCTTCTATGTTGTATATGATTACACGTATTTGTCGGGAATTAGTAGAACTATGCTTTCATGGGGAATGCTTTCAACATTGCACTTGGTACTTGTACCTAGTTGATATCATGCTCTTTTGTATATGGATGTTGTCGGTGTGAAATGAAAGGGGAGCTTGGAAGTCCATGGAGTTATGTATATGTGTTAGAGAAGCGCCTGGGCCGCTGGTCTAATCCATGCTGACATGGTGGAAACCTGCAGCGTAACCATAATGAGCTGTCTATGAAGCATTCTTCTTATAAAAAAAGAGTCCTATATTGAGAAAAAAAGAGAAATAGAAAAAAAGAGATACTATGAAAAGAGGAAAGAGAGAAAAAAGCACCATATTCCCATGGTAAATAAGAAGATTGCTGAGATGCTCGTTGTCTGCTTGCCTTGTCATTTTGATATGGGGATTCTTCCGTATCATCGGGTAAGGGGTGCCTCGTTGGCGGTTCTCTATGATACACATGTACTTACGATGATAAGAACTTCCCGGTGACTAAACTTGAGTAGCATGAGGAGCGACCCTCGTATATAAGGGACATGAGATTTCTGACTTATACTTCGTCAAGCATGTACACCATAGTTTGTTCACTTTAACCTTAATCACTTCAAGATGCTTATGATAGGGGCAATGAGAGCTGAAAGCTATAAGTACCATAATTTTTGGAAGCTCTTTATGAGACTTGAATCCCTACTTCCTTCTATGAAGGCCTTTCTTCCACCATTATATTGAGTCTCCACCTTCTATCTTTATGCACCTACTTTGAGAGCATAGTGGCCATTCTTAGTTCTATGTGCATTGTCCCAAGACTAGTTGATTGATGCATACTTTGATATTGCTTGTTTTAAACTATTGTATCTAGTCACTCTTATGAACTTTGAAGGTGTCCTATGCATTTATATTTTCTACTCTATGAGGGACAAGTTGAATACTATTATGCTATGTTTTATTTATGTGAAACAAACAAACGTCTTGCAAAGCATTGTTATTCATGAATCTTTTGTTTGTGCCTTTTCATGTTGCATCATAGTTTCTTTGCTTATTGCTAGAACTCTGTCTTTCATGTTATGATTGAAGTACTATGATCCCAGCTTTGAATGTTTTACAAATACTTTGATCAAGTCTTTGATGGTGCATGTCACCTCAAAAATTATACTTTCTTTTTATCACTTACCTACTCGAGGATGAGCAGGAGTTAAGCTTGGAGATGTTGATACATTGCAAATGTATCTATAATTTTTGATGTTCCATGCTTGGTTTTATCCACTTTCTTGTGTTTTGTCCACACTTTGGAGTACTTTTCATATGATTTCTTTGACTAACATATTAACAAGAGCCACAGTGCCAGCTGCCTGTTTTCTGTTGTTTTTGGTTCTAGGAAAGTCAGAAAATGAATATTCTCGGAATTGGACGGGACAAAAGCCAAAGTGCCTATTTTTCCAGAAGTCATCAGATGCCAGAATACGAGACGGAGAAGGGCCAGAGGCTGGCCACACCACCTGGCCACGCGACCAGGCTGGGCCCGTGCCAGGGGGTGGTGTGGTGGACCCTGGCACCCCCTCGGCCTCCCCTTCCGACTATAAGATGCCCTCGGGACATAAACCCTAAGTACCCGATCAAAAATCCACGAAAGAGTCTATAGCCGCCGTCATCTCCATCCCTAGATCGGGAGGGATCTGAAGCTCTTCCCGGCACCCTGTCGGAGAGGGGAATTCACCCTGGAGGCCTTCTTCATCACCATGCAAGCCTCCGGTGTGATGCGTGAGTAGTTCATCCTTGGACTACGGATCCATGTAGTAGCTAGATGGCTGGTTCTCCTCCTTTGTGCTTTCATGTCTAGATCTTGTGAGCTCCGTTCATGATCAAGATCATCTATTTGTAATTCTGCATGTTTTGTTTGCGGGGATCCGATGGATATTGAGATGTTATTTCAGATTGATTATTGATTTTATCATATCTTTGTTATTTGTGATCTTGCATGCTTTCCGTTGTTAGTAGCTATCTTGGCCAAGTAGATGCTAGCAACTCCAAGAGTTAGTATTTATGCTCGATAGTGGGTTCATGCCTCTGGTAATCTGGGGAAGTGGCAGAAATCTCTAAGGTACTAGATGTGTTGTTGCTACTAGGGAGAAAACAACAATCCTTTGTTCATAGAACAATCGTATTGTTTACTTTACACGCAGTTCATAAAGAAATGATCTGTTGCTTGCAACTTAATACTAGAGGGGGTTCGGATGATAACCTGAAGGTGTATTATTAGTCATAAATGCAGTTGGATGGCAGTCTATGTATAATGCTGTAATGCCCAATCAATTTCCATAGGAGTCAAGATGATTAGTATATGCATGTATTGCTTTCTCGATGTTTGTCAATTGCCCCGCTGTAATTTGTCCACCCAACATGTTATCTATCTTAAGGAGAGCCACCTCTAGTGAACTATGGATCCCGGTCCTTGTCTTTTACATACAATCTACAATCATTTACTGCTTTGTGTTTACTTTCTACAAACTTTTACTTCTTTCCATTCGATACGTTTAATTCTTTGTTTTCCGCAAAACACGGTGAGATTGACAACCTCATCGCAAGTTTGGCACAAAGTTTTGTGGTTGTGTTGTGCAGGTCTCCACGTTGCTACTAGCACCGGTAGTGCGCCCTGCCAAAGCTCAGCAAGTAACACCTTTGCGGTGTTTCCTTGCTCCTACTGGTTCGATTAAACCTTGGTTTCATAACTGAGGGAAACTTGCTGCTGTGCTCATCATACCTTCCTCTTGGGGTTCCAACAAGCTCTACATCAACACCGCACCAGCACTTTTCTGGGCGTCGTGCATTGAGCCATCATGCATCCACTTCCTTAAGCCAAAAACCTATGCCATTTGTGTCCACCATACCTACCTATTAGCATTATTGCTATTCCAAGTAAATTCTTGTTTTATCTACCTCCCATATTAAACTTGTTATGTGAAAAGTAGTGATTAAAGCTCTCACTAACTTGATGGCACACTTTACTTTCTTGCACTTAATAAACTTGAACCATTGTGCTCACCTATGTTGCGTATATGCTTGCGCTTTGTAAGTTGTGAATTAGCAGAACCATGCTGTCATGGGGAACGCTTTCAACATTGCACTGGTACTTGTACCAAGTCGATATCATGTTCTTTTGTCTATGGTTGTCGTCGGTGTGAAATGAAAGGGGAGCTTGTAAGTCCATGGAGTTATGTATATGTGTTAGAGAAACGTGTGGGCCGCTGGTCTAATCCATGCTGACATGGTGGAAACCTGCAGCGTAACCATAACGAGCATCTATGAAGCATTCTTCTTATAAAAAAAGAGTACGATATTGAGACAAAAGAGAAAAAGAAAAAAGATTATGAAAAGAGGAAAGAGAGAAAAAACACCATATTCCCATGGTAAATAAGAAGATTGCTGAGATGCTTATTGTTTGCTTGCCTTGTCATTTTGATATGGGGATTCTTCCATATCATCGGGCAAGGGGTACCCCGTTGGCGGTTCTCTATGATACACATATGCTTACGATGACAAGAACTTACCAGTGACTAAACTTGAGTAGCACGAGGAGCGTCCCTCGTATTCAAGGGACATGAGATTCTCAATGTACAACTTGTCAATGCATATCCTCATATTTGATCACTTTAACCTTAATCACCGAAAGATGCCTATGATAGGGGCAGTGAGAGCTGAAAGCTAGTAAGTATCATAATTTTTGGGAGCTCTTTATGGGACTTGTGATCCCTGCTTCCCTCTGCGAAGGGCCTTTCTTTTACTTTGTAGTTGAGTCAGTAAACCTATTCCCTTCTTTCACAACAAGTATTCTGAGTTGTTGTGTTTCATGCATTCATATGATGATTTATTCAATCATGTTTCTTATGTTCCTTGTTTTGCACATTCCTCTTATCTTGGTGATTACTACTTTGAAAGCTATCATTGAAAAACCAGTTATTTGTGAACTCCAGCAAATTATCAACTATTCTTCGACCAAGAGCTAAGTTTGCCATTACCAATTATGATTTACTTTATATATCTTTATTGTGTTTCCTTTACTTATTGCAAGTTAAATTATATAATAGTGAGTTGTCTTCTATTATGATCTATGTAATTGATGAATGTGATGCTTCTTGTCTGTATTCTTTTATCGACTCTTCACTCCATAAACCTGAGGCCATGTTTATTGAGCTCAGTTTCGCTTAGGGACAAGCGAAGTCTAAGCTTGGGGGGAGTTGATACGTCCATTTTGCATCACTATTCTATATCATAATTTACTATTATTCATTGATATATTTCATATTAAGAGATGATACTTATGTTATTTCATCCGTTTTTGCATGGTTGATGACTTTTGGAGCATGGACCACTGCAGTCAGGATTCTGATGGAAAAGGTGATGTTTGGAGGCAAAATTCGCGAAGATTAGAAAATACGGGAAAATATACGGAAAATCCTATTTTTCCAGAAGAGGAAGGCTGCCAGAAGAGGGAGTGGAGATGGGCCATAGGGGGCCCACACCACCCCCTGGCGTGGCCCACCCTAGGCTGCGCCACCAGGTGGTGTGGCTGCCCTAGACCACCTCTGGCTCTCCCCTTTGGCGTATATATTCCTCCCAAAATCCTAAGACTTGGGGAGCAACCGCAGAAAGATTCTGCTGCCTCTATGGGGCAGAAAACACTGAGAGAGAAAGATCTCTCTGACAGATAGATTTCTGTCGGGGGAATTCCTTCTCGGAGAGGGGAGATCGTCGCCATCAACAACACCATCAAGATGGACTTCATCGGGATCATCATCATCATCACCACCATCATCATCATCAGAACCCTCACCACCATCTCCATATTGCTGTAACAATTGGGTTGAATCTTGCATAGTTCATAGGGGAAACTTTCCCGGTGTTGATTACTCTTTGTAGTTGATGCTATTGAGTGAACCGTTGAATTATTGTTTATGTTTAGATTGGTATACACCATTATTCCATCTCTGATCATGATCCATATGATGTCTTGTGACTAGTTCGTGTTGTTCTTGAGGACATGGGAGAAGTCATGTTGTTAGTAGTGGAGTTGTGTTGAGAGAGATTCCATAGTTTGATATTTAAGTTGTGGTGTACTTCTTCTAGTGGTGTCATGTGAACGTCGACTACATGACACTTCACCTATATGGGCCTAGGGGAATGCATTGTGTATTTGGCTACTAATCGTAGGGGTTGCCGGAGTGACAGAAACCTGAACCCCCGTTAGGAAACCATTGCACAAGGGACGCAAGGGTCTTGGAGTTTAAAGCTATGGTTAGGTTTCTGTAACACCCTCGAATCGGCCCTATGCAAGTTTTAGCAATTCCCGCCAAACCCGCATAGAAATGATTCAAAGATGCCCACCAAGCACTTGCGTGCAGGTGGAAATCGAAGTAATATCATTACACAATAGTCCATGATGGAACCCACAAAACATATATATATATATATACAACACGACTCCATGAGTCAAGAATACAGATATATAGTAGAAATATCCAAATCACCTTAAAAACGATAGAGCGTCCGACTACGAACAAGATGCAAATGGGGTTAAGAGCCCTGAAGAATAACGAATGGCGTCCATAACCCTGCCCAGGCCAAGCCGGAAGGGTAACCCTGCTAACGACGTCAATCTCAAACTTGCTAAAACAAAAGGGGTGCCGACAAAGGGAAAAGGAAAAATAGGAGCGTCAGTACTGAGGCCAGTACACGGCGAGGCTAGAATTCGGCGGCTCTTGACTACATAGGTATGGTGGACTGAAGCGGCAGCGCAACATGCACTAAACAACCTATAGAGACTCGATGCAACTGTCGGCTATTAGAGAGGGATAAGAAAGACCTATTCGAGACCAACCTAATACTAACATCAATCATACCCATCCTGGTATCCCCCCTCGAGACCAAACGAGGAAGTCAAACCAAGGAACTCACATAGTTGGTAGTTTTATTCATTTCATTATAGTTGCAGCATTTACTAGTCAGATATAGATAGCATGAATCATCCTGATAGCATAAGTAGTGGGCAGTTTTAGTTAACCATTCAGTTATAGTTGCAGTACTTACTAGTCAGATACAATTAGCATGTGCCATCCCAAACCCAGCAGTTGTTGGCACTTCTATTTCATTCCATTGGAGTTGCGATACTTACTAGGCAGGTATAACATGACACGATACACCCCAGTTCCACCAGTTGTTGGCACTTTTATTATCCATTCCATTGTAGTGAAGCTGATTACTAGTCACATATTAAGTCAAATTTATAGCACTACTTTAGTTATGCTTGTCTATGATCGAGATATTGTGCTCCAAGTCATCCATAACCGCGGACACGGCTTTCAGAAAGATTTACCTTGCAGGGGTGCACAAATAGCAACACACACACGATCAACCTCGCAAAAACCAAATCAAACCCCAACGAGGATTTCACGACAAAGCAATCATAGGATTCATAAAATATTTCAGGGGGGCACCCCACTAAGCTACCCGTGACGAAGTTGGCCGGCTCCGAGACGGACCCAGGGTTTGCGCCAATGGTTGTAAACGACTAGGAACCCGAAAGTGTGACTGGGCTTGTCGATACCGCGAAAACACTCCGCAATTCCTAAACAGTACAGGTGCTCCACGCACAATCATAAATAAAGCAGTAAAGCATGGCATAAGTACAGGATAGTAATAAAGCCCCAAACTAGTTTGTGGCCCCAAGATATAAGAAATGAATCAAGCTCTGGCTAAGGGGATTCATGGTCCCACATGTGGATAGTGCGATAGTCAAGGAACAGGTATCAAGTACTCGGGGTCCTACAGGACACAAGTGAGCATGGAAGAACCAAACAACATCTATTTCCCACCGATGCCTCTTCATTAGTTATATCTATTCTCAGCAATTTAATAGTTGTATTTAAAGTCATGATCCTCTCCACCGTAAAGCATATGACAACATTCCAACAACTGTTTGGTACTTCACGACACGGGATCGCACCTGAGCAAGCGACTACGACTCGCAAGACCATCTATCTACCAAACAACAGGTAATAGAAGGTGTCCAAGGCAATATAAAGGTTGCACGGAATATATCTGGTACGGAACACTAAAGCATCGCGACACGGATAGCAATAGATCAACAAGAGGAAAAAAGACTATAAATGCAAAATAGGTAGAAAGGGGGAGAATGCTCGCCTGGAAAACATAGCCGAAGATACACCGAAGAACTTGTCGATACTCGCATCAACTCAACGGCCTAATCTGCGAAGAACCAAACCACTAAAAGAAATACCGGATGCACTATTTAATACTACGGCAAAAGATCCGGCATGATGTATGTATGATGCATGCCATGACAAAGATGTGGTGCAATTAGACAATATTAAGTGGAACCGAGGTCTCGTTAATTAATTAGATGGTTCATGTTGTTTAGCTACCCCGCAATTTAAATGTTGTCTTAACAAGGAAAAACATGGCATCAGTTCACTACATAAATTTAAATGGGGCCAATATAAGACTAGAAAAGTCTGCATATGGACTCCATATTTAATTGTTAGGTTAATTGATAAAGTACCCCCAAACAAATAAACATGTATGTGAGTATGGATGATTTAATATGCAAAAAATTTATATGGCATTTATAAAATAAGGATAGATAGGGGTCACACATCTCGGATCGGAGAACTTGGGGCTCGGAGGGGTTCAAGTTCGGTCTTCGGATCCTCGGGATCGGGGTCTTTGGGTCCGAGCCGAAGATCTTGGTGTTTCATTATTCACGTGGGCGGACAGAGATCTTGGTTTTGGGCGTCGAGGTCTTCGCGGTCCGTGCAGCAGATCTTGCATGTCTTCTCGAAACCCCTTGGGTACAGGCGGTCTTGGGGGACACCGTGTTCAGTCCGGTTTTCTCCTTCGTCAGTAGAAGATCTTGGCGAAGGCACGCTCGTATTTTGGGAACCACGTGGAGTTCTTGACGGATACTGAGCCACCCCTAGGACAAAGAGGATCTAGAGGGCACGGACAAGAACAACATGGCACCGAAAAAATTATAGCACCTGGACTGGTGCGCAACAAGAGCACCAGGGACTCGTCGGCACCAAGCATGCACACACAGAGCATAGGGCAGCCAGAGCTGCCAGGGCCCACGGTGGCGATGACGATGGGTGGCAAGAGGCCGGCGGAAGGGCGCCCGTAGGTGGCATCTGTGGAAGCAGAGCGAGGCGACGACGATAGATGTAGGAGCTCGCGGGCGGAAAGGCGCTCGCCGGCGACGGAGAGAGGGCCAGCGGTGGCGGCCTAAGCTTGGGGTTCCCTCAAGTGGCGGCGGCCAGAGGACGGGGTGTAGGCGGAGCGGCCTCAGGGAAGAGAGGAGGGAGCCCGCAGGGAGGTGGAGGAGGCGGCGGTTCCGGTGAAAGCGGGACCGCGCCGCGGCCGTCGGGAGGGCTCCTGGTGATCCGGCGGCGCGGGGTTGAGCGGAGGCGGCCTCGCGCGACGAGGGCAGCCAAGGCGGAAGCTGGGCGTCGCGGCTGCGCTCGTGCAGGGAGGATCCGCAGCAGGGTCGACGGTGGCCAGCGAGGGTCACGGGCGAGGACGAGGGCGGTGCGAGGAGGAGCAGGGTCGGGCGGCTTGGTGGTGGCTGCATGATTGCGGACCAGAGGGGCAGGCGGCGACGCGAGGAAGCGAGGAGGTGGGGCCGGGCTGCGGGATCTAGGGATCAGGCCTAGCGGTGGTTGACCACGCGGGGTGGGGATCGAGGCTGGGCGATGGGGACTGGTTCGAGCAGGGGTAGGTGGGGCTGGGGAGCGACGTGAGATGGGTTTCGGTGGCGTTGCATGACGCGTGTGAAGCGTGTCGATGTGTGTGTGTGTGTTTGTGTGTTGCGTGCATCTGGGGTGGTGGCGACAGGGTGTGGCCGGGTGTGGCTGGCACCGGGGTAGGGTGTTGGTTAGATAGGGTTTGGGGCAGGTAGGGATTAGGGTTTCTTTTGGGCCGGGTGGTAGGTGGTTTGGCTAGTTGGGCCTCTGGCCTGACCGGCTGGACTGCCTCCCCGGATAAAACATTTTTATTTATTTTATTTTTAAATGACGGTTGCAAATAGTTTTTTAGACAAACCAAAGATCCAAAATAGATCGGGATTTTGATTTGAAATAAAGACTGGGGATATTTAGAAAACAAAGATAGACTTTAAGAAAATAGTTTTAGACAAACATATGCATGATGATGACGATGCTCAAATGCAATGTGGCATGATGACATGATCATGCGGTCATGATGATGCACAAAACAGAAATAGCAAGCGATTTTCTAGTAGTGGTTTTCCCGGGGTGCTACAGTTTCTACCTTCATTACTTTCTTGTACTTACGGATGTTTGCAAGGGGTATAATCACAAGTATGTATTAGTCCTAGGAAGGTTGGTACATTAGCACAGGTTCACCCACACAACACTTAGCAAGCTAAAGAAGATTAATCAACTATATGAAGCAAAAGCACTTGATAGTCTTCCCATGTGTCCTCGAGAACGTTTGGTCATCTTAAGTAATACAACCGGCTTGTCCTTTGCTGCATAAAGGATTGGGCCACTTGCTGCATTTATTCCTACTGTGTTTTATTTACTCGTACTTTGCTTACTTCCTTTATCAAAAAACCCTAAAAATTCGTTTGCTAAGTATTTGCAGAGAATTCCTGATCCATACCACTAGCCAGCACCTTCTGCTACTCGTTGGGTTCGACACTCTTACTAATCAAAAATACTGCGATACACCCCCTATACTTGTGGGTCATCAGAATGTCGTTTTCACATCCATCTGCCAGATTTCATATTCAAAAAATGCAGAAATTGCTAACATAATCCTAAGAGACTTTAGCATCGCTACGGGTGAGAAAGTCTCATCATAGTCAACTTGTTGAATTTTTCAAAACCCTTTTCTGACAAGTCGAGATTTATAGATGGTCACATTACCGTCAGTGTTAGTTTTCTTAAACATCCATTTATTCTCAACGACCTTGTGGTCATGAGGTAGGTCCACCAAAGTCCATACTTGGTTTTCCTACATGCATCCCATTTTGGATTGCATGGCTTCTAGCCATTTGTTGGAATTCGAACTCGCCATAGCTTCTTCATATGTCGTAGGGTCATCCTTTCCATCTACCATGAAATTCATGATAGGATCACCATATAGTTCAAGAGTTGCACTGTCCTTGTTGACCTGCGAGGTTTGGTAGTTTTCTCTTTTGGATTTTCATGATCATTATCATTAGTTCCCTCTTCATTTGCTGAAGTCAACACCGGAACATTTTCCAACGCTGTGTTATTCGCCATTTTTGACGCTGCGCTACTCGACATTCCATGAAGAGAAGGTTCAATAACATCATCGAGTTCTACCTTCCTACTAATCACATCTTTTGGGAGAAACTCCTTCTTTATAAAGGATCCATTGTTGGCAACTAAAACCTTGCCTTCAGATCAATGATAGAAGGTATACCAATTGTTTGCTTAGGTATCCTATGAAGATGCATTTTTTCACTTTGGGTTCAAGTTTATCAAATTGAAGATTCTTCACATAAACATCGCATCCCCAAACATTTAGAAACGATAGCTAAGGTTTGGTGCCAAACCATAATTCATACGGTGTCGTTTCAACGGATTTCGATGGAGTCCTATTTAAAGTGAATGCGGCTGTCTCTAGTGCATGTCCCTAAAATGATAGTGGTAAGTCTGTAAGAGACATCATAGATCAAACCGTATCCAAAAATGTACGATTACGATGCTGAGACCCACCATTTTACTGTGGTGTACCGGCATGTGTGAGTTGTGAAACTATTCCATTGGTTCATGTGTGTGCCAAACTCGTAACTTTGATATTCACCTACATGATTGGATCACAGGAATTTAATGTTTCTATTATGATGGTTTTCCACGTCACTCTGAAATTCTTTGAACTTTTCAAATATTTCATAATTTTGTTTCAGTAAGTAAATATACCCATATCTACTTAAAGCATCCGTGAAAGTAACGAAATAACAATAACCACCGTGTGCCGACATACTCATTGGTCCACACACATCTGAATGTATGATTTCTAGCAAGTTCATTGGCTGCTCCATTGTACCAGAAAATGGGGTTCTAGGCATCTTTCCCATAAGGCATGGTTCACATGTCTCAAATGATTCATAATCCAGTGATTCCAGGAGTCCATCAAAATGGAGCTTCTTCATGCGCTTAACAACAATATCACCTAGGCGGCAATGCCACACATATGCAACATTATCAACATTCAACTTGATTCTTTTGGCATCCACATTATGAATATGAGTACTACTATAAATATTCAATAAAAACATTCTTTGCAGGCGCATGACCATAAAATATATCATTCATATAAATGGAACAACCATTGTTCTCAAATTTAAACGAATAACCGTCTTGCATTAAACACGATCTAGATATGATGTTCATGCTCAACGCGGGCACCAGATAACAATTATTCATGTTCATAACTAATCCTGATGGTTAATGAAGTGGCAGCATTCCGATGACAATCACTTCAACCTATGATCCACTATCGACACACATCGTCACGTCACCCTTAGCTAGTTGACGCTTGTTCCACAGCTCCTGTTTCGAGTTACATATAGTAGCTACTGACACAATATCAAATACCCAAGTGCTACTGTGAGTACTAGTAATGTACACATCAATAACATGTATATCATATATACCTTTGTTCACATTTCCATCCTTCTTTTCAGCCAGATACTTGGGGCAGTTGTGCTTCTAGTGCCCAGTGTTCTTACAATAAAAGAGCCTAGTCTCAGGCTTAGGGCCAGCCTTGGTCTTCTTCTTTGATGTGGCAACAGTATTGCCGCCATTTTTCAAGTTAATCACAATATTTTACAACAAAACCCATGAGAAATATATATATATATATACAACAACGACTCGACGAGTCAAGAATACAAAGGATACAATTCAAAGATACAAATCATGGAGAAAACCAAATAGTATCCGAGTACGGTTAAGAACAAAATGGGACTAAGAGTCCTGATAAATGACCAAGCGGCGTCCATAAACCTTGCCGAGGCCAAGCCGGAAGGGTAATCTTGCTAACATCATCGAACATGTATCTATCAAAGCCAAATGGGTGCTGACAAAGGGCAAAGGAAAACAGAAAGAGAGCGGTCAGTACTGAGGCTAGTACACAGCGAGACTAGAATTCGGCGGCTCTCGCCTACATATGGTGGGCTCAGCAGCAGCAAAGCTTACATGTCTAACTTATAGAGACACGCTATAACTTCGGCTATTAGAGCAATATGAGAGGGAGCTATACGATAAGTATAATATAATGATACATTGCAAATGTATCTATAATTTTTGATGTTCCAGGCTTGGTTTTATCCACTTTCTTGTGTTTTGTTCCAACTTTGGAGTACTTTTCATATGATTTCTTGGACTAACATATTAACAAGAGCCATAGTGTCGGCTGCCTGTTTTCTGCTGTTTTTGGTTCCAGGAAAGTTAGAAAATGAATATTCTCAGAATTGGACGGGACAAAAGCCAAAGTGCCTATTTTCGAGAAGTCATCAAGTGCCAGAATATGAGACGGAGAGGGGCCAGAGGGCGGCCACACCACCTGGCTGCGCGGCCAGGCCTAGCCCGCGCCAGGGGGTGGTGTGGCCAGCCCAGGCACCCCCTCGGCCTCCCCTTCCGACTATAAGATGCCCTCGGGACGTAAACCCTAAGTGCCCGATCAAAAATCCACGAAAGAGTCTGTAGCCGCCGTCATCTCCATCCCTAGATTGGGAGGGATCTGAAGCTCTTCTCGGCACCCTGCCGTAGAGGGGAATTCACCCTGGAGGCCTTCTTCATCACCATGCAAGCCTCCGGTGTGATGCGTGAGTAGTTCATCCTTGGACTACGGATCGATGTAGTAGCTAGATGGTTGGTTCTCCTCCTTTGTGCTTTCATGTCTAGATCTTGTGAGCTCCGTTCATGATCAAGATCATCTATTTGTATTCTGCATGTTGTGTTTGTAGGGATCTGATGGATATTGAGATTCTATTTCAGATTGATTATTGATTCTATCATGTCTTTGTTATTTGTGATCTTGCATGCTTTCCGTTGTTAGTAGCTATCTTGGCCAAGTAGATGCTAGCAACTCCAAGAGTTAGTATTTATGCTCGATAGTGGGTTCATGCCTCTGGTAATCTGGGGAAGTGACAGAAATCTCTAAGGTACTAGATGTGTTGTTGCTACTAGGGAGAAAACAACAATCCTTTGTGCATAGAACAATCGTATTGTTTACTTTACATGCAATTCGTAAAGCAATAATCTGTTGCTTGCAACTTAATACTGGAGGGGTTCAGATGATAACCTGAAGGTGGATTATTAGTCATAGATGCAGCTGGATGGCGGTCTATGTATAATGTTGTAATGCCCAATCAAGTCTCAAAGGAGTCAAGATGATTAGTATATGCATGTATTGCTTTCTCGGTGTTTGTCAATTGCCCCGCTGTAATTTGTTAACCCAGCATGTTATCTATCTAAGGAGAGCCACCTCTAGTGAACTATGGATCCCGGTCCTTTTCTTTTCATACAATCTATAAACTGTTTACTGCTTTGTGTTTACTTTCTGCAAACTTTTACTTCTTTCCATCGATACGTTTAATCCTTTATTTTTCACAAAACACGATGAGATTGACAACCTCATCGCAAGTTGGGGACAAAGTTCTATGGTTGTGTTGTGCAGGTCTCCACGTTGCTACTAGCACCGGTAGTGCGCCCTGCCAAAGCTCAGCTAGTAACACCTTTGGGGTGTTTCCTTGCTCCTAATGGTTCGATTAAACCTTGGTTTCATAACTGAGGGAAACTTGCTGCTATGCTCATCATACCTTCCTCTTGGGGTTCCCAACAAGCTCTACATCAACCACGCACCAGCAGTTTTCTGGCGCCGTGCATTGAGCCATCAAGCGATTTTCTGGCACCGTTGCCAGGGAGTCAAGGACATCTTCACAAGGGGAGTCCCTCATAACCATTCTCTTTACTTTGTTGTTTTTGTTTTGCTTAGTTTCTTTTTTCTTTTTTTGCTTGTTTTGTTCTTCATAAATACACAAAAATTAGTTTACTAGTTTGCTTTCTTATTTGAAAACCCAAAAATTGACTACTCTTGAAAACACTAAGTTGTGTGACTTCACTAGCACCAACAACAATGATTTTATGAGCACACCTATTGCTCCACCTGTGGCTGAAAATACTTTCTTTGAGATAAAACCTGCTTTGCTCAATCTTGTTATGAGAGAACAATTTTCTGGTATTGGTAATGAAGATGTTGCTTCCCATCTAAATAACTTTGTTGAACTTTGTGAGATGCAAAAGCATAGGGATATAGATGGTGATATTATTAAACTGAAATTGTTTCATTTCTCTTTGAGAGGAAAAGCTAAAGAATGGTTGAATTCCTTGACTAGGAATAATATTGATTCCTGGACTAAATGCAAAGATGCTTTCATTGGAAAATACTATCCTCCTGCTAAGATTATATCTATGAGAAGTGAAATAATGAAGTTTAAACAACTTGATAATGAGCATGTTGCTCAAGCTTGGGAAAGAATGAAATCTTTGGTAAAGAATTGTCCCACTCATGGACTGACTGCTTGGATGATCATCCAAACTTTTTATGCAGGATTGAACTACTCTTCAAGGAACCTATTGGATTCTGCTGCTTGAGGTACCTTTATGACCATCACTTTGGGTACTGCAACAAAACTTCTGGACAATATGATGGTTAATTATTCTGAATGGCATACTGAGAGAGCTCCACAAGGTAGGAACGTAAATTCTGTTGAGGAAACTTCCTCCTTGAGTGATAAGATTGATATTATTATGTCTATGCTTGTTAATGGGAAATCCCATATTGATCCAAATAATGTTCCTTTAGCCTCTTTGGTTGCTCAAGAAGAGCAAGTTGATGTGAACTTCATAAGAAATAACAATTTTGGCAACAATGCTTATGGTAATAACAATTATAGGCCCTACCCTCCTAATAATACTTATGGCTATAATGGTAAACCTGGATTACCTAGTGAAGGAAGAATTTTATAAGTTGAAAGAGCCAATAAAAACTTCATGCAAATGCAATATGAGCAAAATAAACTATTCACTAAAACTATGGAGGAACAATCTACCATTTTGAAGAACATTAGCCATCAACTTGAGAGTCTAAATAGGGAAATTCCTAGTTTACAATTGAAACTCTCTAATGTTGAAAGAAATATAGCATCTTTAGCTGAAGCTCAAACTACTTTGAATAAAATGGCTGCTAAACCTGAAACTGATGAGAATCCCTTTGCAGCTACTAATGCCATACAAGTAAGAATTGATGAAAATGTTAGACTATTGGCTGAATTACATGCTAAGTGGGAAAGAGAAGATGAAATTGCTAGAAACATTAGCGTTTGTACTATTACCACCACTAGTGTTGAGGCTAGTAGTAGTTCTACTACTTTAGATGATAAATTTGATTTTGATCTTGATGGTTGCAATATCTCTGAAGTTATTAAGTTCCTACAAAAGCTTGCTAGAAGTACTAATGTAGTGCTATGACCATGGCCTCTACAAAACACATTACTAATGCTCTCATAAAGATTAAAGAAGAAAAGATGAAACATAAAGCTTCTATTCCTATTAAACAAGAAGATGGTTGGGAACCCATCATTAATATGAAAGTGAATGACTTTGATTTCAAAGCTTTATGTGATCTTGATAGTAGTGTTTCTATTATGCCTAGAAGGATTTATGATATGCTTGATTTGCCTCCTCTTGAAGATTGTTATTTGAATGTCCCACTTGATGATAATGTTAAAAAGAAACTCATGGGGAGTCTTAATGATGTTCTTATTATGGTTAACAATTCCTATGTCCCCGTTGATTTCTATGTTTTCGATGTTGAATACAATGCTTCTTGTCCTATTACTTTGGGAAGACCTTTTCTTAGAACAGTTGGTGCCATCATTGATATGAAAGAAGGCACCATTAAATATCAACTCCCATTCAAGAAAGGTATAGAACACTTCCCTAAAAAGAGATAAAATATTTCTTTTGCTTCTCCTATGAAAACAAAATTTCGTCTTAATGCTTCTTCATTTGAGAACACTTGATTCTTTCTTTGCTTCTTATGCCTAACTGAAAGGCATTAAAGAAAAGTACTTATTGGGAGATAACCCAAAAGTTTTTAGATGAGTCTTGGAAATTATTATCTCTGTAATAACCTCTCCTTATTCTTTTTATTTGCTTTTTGTTCCAAGAGTAACCTCTAATGAGAGAGAAGTAATGATTGGGAAAGTTGCTGTCCCGAAACAGATTTTTGTGCTTCACCGTAAAAATTCGTGAGAGAGGTCTGTATGTCGGATTGATCTGTAATTGTTTGTGCTTCTGCCCCAGGTTGTTATATAACTTTCTTTAGTTCAACACTGTTTTATTTGAGCAAAATAAGGTCTTCGAAAAAATTCGTCTTTACCTGCTGGTCTGTTTTGACAGATTTCTGCCATTTTCTGCATTTGCTTCTTGTTAGTTCCTTTTTGAGTTCTATTGGGAATTGAGCTTTTTGAGGGAAGTGCTATAGTATCTAGTGTTCTAATGGAAGTTTATTTGGTGTTACAACTGAACCTTAAGACTTATTTATTTTAAGTGCACTAATGTTGATAATAAAGATTGCGTGAAGTTTTGTATGAAAGAAAATTTTCAGGTGTATGGAAGGAATGAGTAATGAGATGAAGGATGGGCTAAAGCTCAAGCTGGGGGATGCCACGCGTGTCACCCCAAGAAATATCCAAGAAGTACAAGCGTCAAAGCTTGGGGATGCCCAAGGCATCCCCTTCTTCATCAATAAAAATTTCAGGTTTCTTCCAAACGCTTCATTTTTATTGTTTCATGCACAGTTGTGTTGTTCTTGGAGCGTCTTCTTTTTCGTTTTCGTTTTTGTTTTCGTTTTCTTTTGTTTGCTTAGTTTGCTTAATAAATTGGTTGGACCCCTTCTTTCATACATTGGTTTGCAAATAGTTTGGTTTGGTTTGGAAAAGAGTAGGAAAGTTCATGCTTATGTGGTAAAAAGAGCTCGTTTTTGATTGTGGCCTATGCTTTGTCATGCCGTGCTTGATATTGTTTTGGTTTTATGCTTAGTATTCTTTGTTGTATCATGAATTGTTATAAACAAGTGAGATTGCTTAATGTGCCTTGGATGAATCATGCGTTGTTTTAGCATATTAAAGCATAGTATAGTGGTATTCTCCTTTGATGCTTTATTTGGGTTGACTTGGCACATGCTCACACCATGTTATGACTATCTCAAGTCACCATAGCCTTTATGATCCTTTAGTTTTCAACTTGTAGTATCACTTTATGCTTTGATTAATGATGTTTTGTCGCTCTGCATGATTATGGCCATTATTGCTCTCTTAGTTTGTCGCTCCCAGTCTTTTGCTAGCCTACACAACCAAGTATGAGTTCCACTCATGCATCTAACTCCTTAAACCAAGTTATTACAAAGAGTCCACCATACCTACCTACTAGCTTATGATATTTCAAGTATATTCATGCTTTTGTTTACCTTCCAAATTAAACTTGTTATGAGAAAACCAGTGATTAAAGCTCTCACGAACTTGATGGCACACTTTACTTTACTTGCCTCTAATAAACTTGAACCATTGGGTCCTTCTTTGTTGCGTATATGCTTGCGCTTTATAAGTTGATATTAGCAGAACTATGTTTCATGGGGAACTCTTTCAACATTGCACTTGTACTTTGTACCCCGTTGATATCATGTTCTTTTGCTTACGGATCCCGGCGGTGTGAAATAAAAGTGGAACTTGTAAGATCATGGAGTTTGTATGTGTGTTAGAGAAACGCCTGGGCCGCTAGCCTAAGTCATGCCTAATCATGGTGGAAACTTGCAGCATCAGCATAATGAGCACACTATGAAGCATCCTCAATAAAAACCTATGCAAATAGTAAATAAAAAGATCGCTGAGATGCTCATTGTCTACTTTCCTTGTCATTTTGATTATGGGAAAGCTCTCGTATCATGTGCAAGGGGTACCCCGTTGGCGGTTCTTAAATATACACATATAGTTACAATGACAAGAGCTTACTCGTGACTGAAGTTGAGTAGCATGAGGATCGGTCTTCGTAAGTAAGGGCATGAGATTTCGGTTTATAACTTGTCAAGCATATCCTCTTAGTTGTGTCACTTTAACCTTAATCACCTTAAAGATGCTTATGATAGGGGCAATGAGAGCTGAAAGCTATAAGTACCATAATTTTTGGAAGCTCTTTATGAGACTTTAATCCCTACTTCCTTTTAGAAAGGCCTTTCTTCCAACATTATATTGTGTCTCCACCTTCTATCTTTATACACCTACTTTGAGAGCATAGTGGCCATTCTTAGTTCTATGTGAATTGTCCCAAGACTAGTTGATTGATGCATACTTTGATATTGCTTGTTTTAAACTATTTGTATCTAGTCACTCTTAAGAACTTTGAAGGTGTCCTATGCATTTATATTTGCTACTCTATTGAGGGACAAGCTGAATACTATTATGCTATGTTTTATTTATGTGAAACAAACAAACGTCTTCCAAAGCATTGTTATTCATGAATCTTTTGTTTGTGACTTTTCATGTTGCATCATAGTTTCTTTGTCTTATTGCTAGAACTTTATCTTTCATGTTATGATTGAAGTAATATGATCCCAGCTTTGAATGTTTTACAAATACTTTGATCAAGTCTTTGATGGTGCATGTCACCTCAAAAATTATTCTTTCTTTTTATCACTTACCTACTCGAGGACGAGCATGAGTTAAGCTTGGGGATGTTGATACATTGCAAATGTATCTATAATTTTTGATGTTCCATGCTTGGTTTTATCCACTTTCTTGTGTTTTGTTCCAACTTTGGAGTACTTTTCATATGATTTCTTGGACTAACCTATTAACAAGAGCCACAGTGCCAGCTGCCTGTTTTCTACTGTTTTTGGTTCCAAGAAAGTCAGAAAATGAATATTCTCGGAATTGGATGGGACAAAAGCCAAAGTGCCTATTTTTCCAGAAGTCATCAAGTGCCAGATACGAGACGGCGAGGGGCCAGAGGGCGGCCACACCACCTGGCCGCGCGGCCAGGCCTGGCCCACGCCAGGGGGTGGTGTGGCCAGCCTAGGCACCCCCTCGGCCTCCCCTTCCGACTATAAGATGCCCTTGGGGCGTAAACCCTAAGTGCCTGATCAAAAATCCACGAAAGAGTCTGTAGCCGCCGTCATCTCCATCCCTAGATCGGGAGGGATCTGAAGCTCTTCACGGCACCCTGTCGGAAAGGGGAATTCACCCTGGAGGCCTTCTTATCACCATGCAAGCTTCTGGTGTGATGCGTGAGTAGTTCATCCTTGGACTACAGATCGATGTAGTAGCTAGATGGCTGGTTCTCCTCCTTTGTGCTTTCATGTCTAGATCTTGTGAGCTCCGTTCATGATCAAGATAATCTATTTGTAATTCTGCATGTTGTGTTTGTGGGGATCCAATGGATATTGAGATGCTATTTCAAATTGATTATTGATTCTATCATGTCATTGTTATTTGTGATCTTGCATGCTTTCCATTGTTAGTAGCTATCTTGGCCAAGTAGATGCTAGCAACTCCAAGAGTTAGTATTTATGCTCGATAGTGGGTTCATGCCTCTGGTAATCTGGGGAAGTGACAGAAATCTCTAAGGTACTAGATGTGATGTTGCTACTAGGGAGAAAACAACAATCCTTTGTTCATAGAACAATCGTATTGTTTACTTTACACGTAGTTCGTAAAGCAATAATCTGTTGCTTGCAACTTAATACTGTAGGGGGTTCGGATGATAACCTGAAGGTGGATTATTAGTCATAGATGAAGTTGGATGGCGGTCTATGTATAATGTTGTAATGCCCAATCAAGTCTCAAAGGAGTCAAGATGATTAGTATATGCATGTATTGCTTTCTCGGTGTTTGTCAATTGCCCCGCTGTAATTTTTACACCCAGCATGTTATCTATCTAAGGAGAGCCACCTCTAGTGAACTATGGATCCCGGTCCTTTTCTTTACATACAATCTATAAACTTTTTACTGCTTTGTGTTTACTTTCTGCAAACTTTTACTTCTTTCCATTCGATATGTTTAATCCTTTGTTTTCCACAAAACACAGTGAGATTGACAACCTCATCGCAAGTTGGGGACAAAGTTCTGTGGTTGTGTTGTGCAGGTCTCCACGTTGCTACTAGCACCGGTAGTGCGCCCTGCCAAAGCTCAGCTAGTAACACATTTGGGGTTTTTTCCTTGCTCCTACTGGTTCGATTAAACCTTGGTTTCATAACTGAGGGAAACTTGCTGCTGTGCTCATCATACCTTCCTCTTGGGGTTCCCAACGAGCTCTACATCAACCACACACCAACACTTTTCTGGCGCCGTGAATTGAGCCATCATATAACACCAAATATAATCCATCCAAAGATTTCCCCCTAGAAGACCAGTGGAGGAAGTCCTCTTGTGGAACACACACGTTGCAGTTTTAATTATCCAATTGTTTAGTTGATAAGGCTAATTACTATTCATATTATTAGAGGCAAAACATTAGTGGTGTTGTCTATGATCATAACACTGTACTCCTGAGGCATCCATAACCGTGGACACACATTTTTTTGAAAAGATTTACCCTGCAGGGGTGCACTACTGTATCCAAACACATGTTAAACCCTTCAGGAAGCATATTATGCGTGCCATCCGAATCTCGCAACAAAAAGTATCCCATAACCCCGTGCGTATCTTGAGGAATCACCTACTGTATTGACCCAACCAGTTGGTACGACGATTCTCAATGGAGGTACAATGTTTATGTCTACGGCTAAGGAAGACAGAGACCATAGGTATATCCCCTTATCCATACCACATTTAGGTATGCAATGCAGTTGTTGGCCACCAAAATGTGAAGTCCAAAGACATATCTAACTCACCCATGCCCGAGGACATATTATGTGTATGCACCAAATGGAAAACCAATTTGTGACCCTCTAGATAAATGAACAACGTCGGTAGTTGAGGGGGGTCCCAGTGGCCCCCATGTTTGGTTAGGGCGATCAACTCAGAACTGGTATCGTAGAATGAATGGGTCCTAGGTCGGCTCAAGCAGTTCCCAAAGGTGGTCCCTGACGGGGCCTTATCATTAGGTGAAGCCATAACCAACAACGTCAGATTAATTTCTTATCAGCAACAATATCAATGTATCATATTCCACCTCTATGAGAGGGATACTAAGCATGTATAGGACTCACAAGGTCAAAGCTAGATAATCAAAAAAGGCAATAGGATAACTAAGGCAATATAGTGGAGAAAGTACTAAAGCATCAACAATAAAGGATAGCAATAGATCAAAGTAAGGAAGTAAAAACTAAAAATGCAAAATAGGTAGAAGGGGGAGAATGCTTGCCTGTGATACTTTAAAGAGGAGCAAGCGGAGAACTTTTCGTGTCTTGCATCCACTCAACGTACTATCTGGGAAGAAGCAAAACACTAGAACGAAACACTGAGTGCAATATATAATACTACGGCGAAAGATCTGGCATGTTCATGATATGATGCATGACATGACAAGATGTGGTCCCACTTAGCAATATTTAGCGAAATTGAAGTTCCAACTAATAAATATTATAGTTCAAGTTGTTTATCTACCCACAATGTAAATGTTGAATTAACAAGACAAACATGTATCGGTGACCTACATAGATTTAAATGGAGTCGGTATAAGATAAAATATATCCCGCATATACACCCCATATTTTAATTTAATAGATGAACTGCTATTTAACCCAAACCACAAGACATGTATGCAAGCATGAATGATTTCGTATGCAATGGTTTATATATGAAAATTTATAAAATAGGGACAAGGTTTGGGTTCACACATCGGGGTTCATGTTTGGTCTTTGGTTTTCGGGGTCAGGGTCTTTGGATTTCGTGAATGAGTTCTTGGTGTTCCTTGAGGAATATGTTCGGGTTCCATCTTCAAGCGTTGATGTTGACTTTGGAAGATGTCGGTGATTCTTGGAGTGACATCCCAGGGTCCTTGTTCAACCTATACAGGTCTTGTCCACCAGTGTCTAAACATCTTGTCGAGAGATCCTAGAACTAGTACATCAACAACGAACCACCATCGGGTTAGGAAAAGGACACATCTATCGACTGAGAAGTGTGGCAAACAACTGACTGAAGCTGGAGCGGACATCACCTGATTAGAGGAGAGAAAAAAATAGCTAGGTCGTCGAGGATCACAACAGTAACAATGGCATCAAGGAAAAAAGATGACCTTGTCGCGTGGGTGCGTAGAATAAGAAGCACCCCACGGTCAAACGAGGAGAAGCTTCTTACAACTACCGGCGAGCATGTGTGGGCTGACGAGCTTGGGCAGCGGATGGACGGGAAGGTGTCCAATGGAGGAGCTTGCACACACGAGCTATCGACAAGCGGCCAGAGGTGGCCCTACACGTGGTCGCCAGGAGATAGAGGACAGAAGGGCCGGAGATGCACGGGAGGAGGCCGCCATCGGGAACGCGCGCAGGACGGCGAGGCGCATGTGATTGGGGGCGCGCCTGGAAATGAAGTGTGACACCCCTGGGATCAGGGTTAAACAAATCCCAAACCTTAGCCTGACATAAGCTTAACCTAGAGCTCAATGATATCAAGTGAGAATTCGGTAACACAACAGTAACCCTGCGACACAAAAATTGTTACAGCAAGCTCATAACTGAGCGAAGAACCAAAATATTACAAGGAGAGGTCACTGACCACAAAAATCAAATAACGGACGGCAAATTTTGTTATTAAGTTTAGAAACTTAACAAATGGCCTAAGAGGACTGAAGCATAACGATGACGTCACAGCCCATAGATTCTAGGATGCCGGCCAGGAACCCCAAGCTACTCGTCGGTTTTGATGTCGTACCAAACTCGTCTTCAGGGAACAACTTATTCTGCTACAAAACTATCAACAAAGCAAGGGTGAGTACAGGGTGTACTCCGCAAGACTTATGGTTGGTGGGGTTATTTTGCATTGTTTGTAAAACAACAGGGAGAAGAAGCTCGTCAAATCAGAATATTTTAAAAGGGGATAAGAGAGCGACATCTCCAAAGTAGTGATCATCATCTTTTTATATCCACCAAATCATCATCATCTCCTAACTAGGATCACCCCTCGTACCCATGAGTAAGCATCCTTCAGCACACGTTGAAACCTCCAAGTTTTACGATTAGTTTATAGTTATCTATGATCTTCACATCCATTCCCAAGTTATCCATAACTATGGACATGGCTTTTTGAAAAGATTTAAACCCTGCAGGGGTGTACAACTTTACCCACACATACCAACCGACTCTTAAATCCAGTACATTAGCCCTCTTCCTTGGAAGGCCGGCAGAGGGTGGTTGGCCACGACCTTTACCTTGCTTTCGCTGAGACCATGATTCACGCCCTAAGGATGGTTCCGCCCTAACGGATCAAGTCCTGAAGCCGGTCCTAGATATGTGGGTGAGGTTGGTTTATCAAGGGCTCTGTCGACCCCAAGCAACCCCGGCCACGCTTACCTACCTCTTATGATGCACCTCCTTCACCGCCTTCGAGAACAACCAAATATGCATATGTCAAATGGATTGCCCAAACTAGGTGACTCATGGAATCTACTAGGCAAGTTAGTCATTCGAGGGGTTTTCCAGGCCTCGTGTGGTTGTACGCTCGTCTTGGTTCTAGAGGCAAGAACTCGGTTCCTAGTGGTGGCGAGCATGAGACTACAAAAACCACATCCCACTGTGGCCTCCCATACTAGCCTTAGCATGTTTAACCTTAACCACTAATATCACTTCATCAATATACCTCGTTCTCCTGTCATACTAAATTCTCTACATTTGATACATCATCTGGAAGAACCAGAACTGACAGCTATGCACGGGTAAGCAAGACATAGATATAAGCTCTAGTAGTGCACAGAAGCGAAACCTAGTTATGCTAGGAGTAGTGGATCAGGTTATATAAGCTCAAAGGGAGTAATGCAATAGATAGGATACTCTATCTATCGATAAAAGACCTTAGTGGAATCATATGCATCATGGCAAGAATTGAAATGCTTTGAAAGCATAGGATTCTTTTATGTGTGGAGCTATGCTTGCCTTTGCCTGTTGATGACCAATAAGCATAACTTTGGATATCTTGTACTAGACTTGATTGTAGTTTATCAAGTATTGTTCGTCAGTCTTGGATGGTTGTAACACCCTCGAATCTTCCCTATGCAAGTTTTAGCCCTTTCCGCCAAACCCGCATAGAAACGATTCAAGGATGCCCAGCAAGCACTTTCGTGCGGGTGGAAAAACGAAGTAATACCGTTAAACGACGGTCCTCGATGGGACCCACAAAACAGATATATATACAACACGACTCCAGGAGTCAAGAATACCGATATATAGTACAAAGATACAAATCACCTTGAAAACGATAGAGCGTCCGACTATGGACAAGATGCAAATGGGGCTAAGAACCCTGAAGAATAACCAATGGCGTCCATAACCCTGCCCAGGCCAAGCCGAAAGGGTAACCCTGCTAACGACGTCGATCTCAAAACCTGCTAAAACAAAAGGGGTGCCGACAAAGGGCAAAGGAAAAATAGGAGCGTCAGTACTGAGGCCAGTACACGGCGAGGCTAGAATTCGGCGGCTCTCGTCTACATAGGTATGGTGGGCTGAAGCGGCAGCGCAGCGGCACTAAACAACCTATAGAGACTCGGTATCACTGGCGGCTATTAGAGAGGGGTAAGAAAGACCTATTCGGATCCAACATGAAGCTAACACCAAACAAACCCATCCTAGTATTTCCCCCTCGAGACCAAACAAGGAAGTCAGACCAAGGAACTCACACCGTTGGCAATTTTAATCATTCCATTATAGTTGCAGCATTTACTAGTCAGATATATAGCATGAGTCATCCTGATAGCATAAGTAGTGGGCAGTTTTAATCACCATTCCATTGTAGTTGGGATATTTACTAGTCAGATATAATTGTCCTAAGGAATCCCAAACCCAACAGTTGTTGACAGTTTTATTTCATTCCATTGGAGTTGCAATACTTACTAGGCAGGTACAGCATGTCACAAAACAACCCAGATCCACCAGTGGTTGGCATTATTTAATATCCATTCTGTTATAGTTGCTTCTGATAACTAGTCACATATTAAGTCAAATTTATAGCACTACTTTAGTTATGCTTGTCTATGATCGAGATACTGTCCTCCAAGTCGTCCATACCGCGGACATGGCTTTCAGAAAGTGTTACCCTGCAGGGGTGCACAAATAGCAACACACACTCGATCAACCTCGAAAAAACCAACTCAAAACCCAACGAGGCATTCACGACAAAGCGATCACAGGATTCAGAAATATTTCAGGGGGCCACCCCATTAAGCTACCCGCAACGAAGTTGGCCGACTCCGAGACGGACCCAAGGTTTGCGCCAATGGCTGTAAACGACTGGGACCCCGAAAGTGTGACTGGGCTTGTCGATACCGCGAAAACACTCCGCAATCCTAAACAGTACAGGTGCTCCACGCACAATCTTAAATAAAGCAGTAAAGCATGGCATAAGTACAGGATAGTAATAAAACCCCAAACTAGTTTGTGGCCCCAAGAAATTGAAATGAAACAATCTCTAGCTCAGGGGGGTCCACGGCCTCCCGGATGTGGATAGTGCGAAAAATCAAGGAACAGGTATCAAGTACTCGGGGCCTACGGGACACAAGTGAGCGTGGAAGAACCAAATAGCATCTATTGCCCACCGATGCCTCTGCATTAATTTTACCTAGCATTTTAATAGTTGTATTTAAAGTCATGATCATCTCCACCATTAAGCATCTCCACCATTAACATCTGCCAGCATTCCAACAACTGTGGTACTTGACAACACGAGATCGCACCTGAGCAAGCAACTACGACTCGCAAGGCCAGCTATCTACCAAACACGGGGAATAGGAGGTGTCCAAGGCAATATAAGGGTTGCACGGGATATAACTGGTGTATGGAAAACTAAAGCATCGCGACACGGATAGCAGTAGATCAACAGGAGGAAATAAAGACTATAAATGCAAAATAGGTAGAAGGGGAAGAGATGCTCGCCTGGGAAACACTGCCGGAGATTCATATCCGAAGAACTTGTCGATACTCGCATCAACTCATTGGCCTAATCCGCGAAGAAGCAAACACTAGAAGAAACACCGGATGCAATATTTAATGCTACGGCAGAAGATCCGGCATGATTATGATATGATGCATGGCATGGCACAGATGCGGTGCAATTAGGCAATATTAAGCGGAACCGGGGTCCCGACAATTAATTAAACGGTTTAAGTTATTTAGAACCCCCGCAATTTAAATGTTGTATTAACAGGGTGAAACATGGCATCGGTTCGCTACCCAATTTAAATGGAGTCCGGAATAAGACAAAGATATCCCGCATATCGACTCCATATTTCATTATGAGTTGAATCGGCATAATGCCCCCAAACAACAGACAGGTATGCATGCATGAACAATTTACTATGCAACAGATGAATGTCATATTTTATAAAAATAATGGCTTAGGGTCATACATAGGGGTTCGGCGATCTTGGGGTTCCGAGGGTTCTGGTCTGGTCTCGGCGGGAAGAGGAACTTGGCGCTCCGAGGGATCGACGGGGGTCGGCCTTCGGGTTCCGGGAAGGAGTACTTGGCATTCTAGAACGAAGATCTTGGTGGGGGCTCGGAGGGTTCGATTTTGGCGGGATCGGGCTTCAGTCATCGGATCCGAGGAAGAACTCGGGGTCTTTAGGTCCGGTGTTCCATATTCAAGGGATCGGAGACGAATTTATGAACATCCGTGTCCGCTGTGCGAGTGGTACTGAAAATCTTGGAGGAAGGTCTTTTATCCATGTGTCGAACTTGTCGTCACGAAGTTTTGATGGGCTCACGGGGCACAAAGAGACACCGTTTGCGAAGATATTGCAAGACACTCATCGCCACCCTTGTTGCTTGGTTTTGGAGTAGTTGTACATCGGCAATACCGAACAAGTAAGGCATCCGCTGAGTACAATACAAGATGAACACAAAGCACCAAGGCGGCATTGAACTACAGGGTTAGCACATATAGGAAACAGGTCCTGCACGAGTGGGAGGCGAGGCGGCGAGGTCGAGGAAGTCCGGCGAGCGCGTGCTGGGGAAAACCAGGCGGTGGAAGCAGAGGGGCACGCAGGCGGGTGAGCTTGCTCGCTCAGGGGAGAGGCCGCCGATGGGGAGGATAGGGCCCGCGGGGGGGGGGGGGGACGGCGATGCAGGGGCGCTCGGGCCGAGGGACACGGCGACGCAGGGGTGGAGGAAGAAGCGGCCGGGCCAGCGACGGCGGGCTTGGCGGCTCGCAGGGAGGCAGGGGATGAGCTCGCCGGCGCAGAAACTTGGGGAGGCAGGGTCGCGGCTAAGCAGGAGGGACCTGCAGGCGGCGGCGGCGCGCTATCGAAGGGGAAGCAACGGCGGCCGGGGACGACGCGGTGGAGGTGAGGCTCCGGAGATGGGTAGGCCAGCGGAGAGGATCTTGATGCGGGTAGGTCGACGGTGCTCGGCAGAACCGCGTCAATGGGGAGGCTCGCCGGCCGCTGGGGCGAGGTCGGGTAGAGCTTGCAGGGGACTGCAATGCGGACGGCCCAGGCGGCGGCGCCGGGCTCGGAGGAAGGGAGGGGAGCACGGGGAGATAGCGGCGGCGGGGCTGGACCTGGCGGGGATCAACGGAGGCGGCCTTCTGGCGGCGGCGCAGCGCTGGGTCGAGGAAAAGAGCGAGGGGATCGCGTAGGCCCGGGGAGAGATGGTTGGTGGGGAAGTGCGCATGCGTCGGTGGGAGTGGGACCTGGGGATGGGCATGTCTGCGCGGGGAGTGCTCCTAGGTGGGTGGGGACGTGTGCGTGTCGGTTGGGGCTGGGAATCCCAAGGTGGTGTGGGGATGCGGGTCAGGGCGGTGTGCAAGGCGGGAAAGGAGGGGGTAGGTCGCGGTGTGCGTGCCAGGCAGCGGGGTGGAGCGGCGCGTGTGCTGCGGGGCCCGCGCGCGGTTGGTGGCTGGTGGGAGTGGGCGGGAAAAGGAAGAGGTGGGCGGTCGGCTGAAAAAGGAGAGAGAGAAGGAGGAAAAAGGGGTAGGGGGAATTGGGTACGGTTTGGGGTTAGACAGATTAGGGTTTTAATTTGGAGGTGGCCGGCTAGGCTTTCGGGCCTGGCTGGCTGCCTTCTATAAAAATAATATAAATTTAGTTTATTTAAAACGGGGCTTTTGAAAACCGTTGGTAGACGAAACAAAATACTCCGGATAAGCCCGGGTTTGATTTGAAATAAAGGCTAGGTATTTAGAAAACAGAAGTAGGGTTTTGCAAAAATAGTTTCAGACAACAGATGCAGGATGATGACGATGCTCAAATGCAATTTGGCATGATGACATGAGCATGCGGTCATGATGATGCAATGCACAAAAACACAGCGATTTTCTAGTAGTGGTTTTGGCGGGATGCCACAATTCGACACCACTAACAATGGATCTCGCCCTCGAGATCCGCCTCATGGTACCAGAAAGAAGGTCTGCGATCTGAATCTTCTTGCTTCGTGTAGATCCTCGTGACACCACTAACAAAGGTTCCTTCTTCGTTTTGTATCGGCGACACCACCAACAAGGGGTCGTTGCTCGCGTTCGTTGAGAGAACACTCCAGAGAAACAAAGACGAAGATAAAGGTCTCAAAGGATAAGGCCACCTTTAACTTCCGTGGAAGGAGTGAAAATTGCATTGATCCTCCAATTCAATGTACAAAGCAAATGATAAGAGTAGTGGTATGGTCATGACTCCATCTCGCACTCAAAACATTACTATGTACATGAATAGTTGAGTTATGCAATCAACTCTCAAAATCAGACTGAAGATCGCGACAAGCGGGGTGCGGAAACAAGGGAGTGATGCAGGCTGCATCAGATCTAGCGTAGATGATGTCGTCGCGTCGGAAAACACCGAAAGGCACAAACAAGGAACAAAGAATGGTACCACAAAAGACGGATTCCTCAGATAGCATGAAGATCGGATGTAGAAGCTCCGTTACCAAAAGAGGAAGAGAAACCCTGAAGGTACGACGGAACCCAACCACGAGAAATCCTGGACTAGAAGAAGGTAAGAGAGAAGATTCAAAGCACGCGGAGGTAAGAGGAGAATAGCAGAGGGTAAGGAGTCAAAGCAAACCTAATCAGATCTATCCAACCGATTTTGCAAAATAGTTTTGACACTCTACTTTGGCCGTTAGCTAGGTTATCCTACAGGCTGGACTTGTGGGGTATCGCAACTGTTGGGCTCTGATACCACTCTGTAACACCCTCGAATCGGCCGTATGCAAGTTTTAGCCCATTCCGCCAAACCCGCATAGAAACGATTCAAGGACGCCCACCAAGTACTTTCGTGCGGGTGGAAAAACGAAGTAATACCGTTACACAACAGTCCTCAATGGGACCCACAGAACAGATATATATACAACACGACTCCAGGAGTCAAGAATACCGATATACAGTACAAAGATACAAATCACCTTGAAAACGATAGAGCGTCCGACTACGGACAAGATGCAAATGGGGCTAAGAGCCCTGAAGAATAACCAATGGCGTCCATAACCCTGCCCAGGCCAAGCCAGAAGGGTAACCCTGCTAACGACGTCGATCTCAAAACCTGCTAAAACAAAAGGGGTGCCGACAAAGGGCAAAGGGAAAAGAGGAGCGTCAGTACTGAGGCCAGTACACGGCGAGGCTAGAATTTGGCGGCTCTCGCCTACATAGGTATGGTGGGCTGAAGCGGCAGCGCAACGGCACTAAACAACCTATAGAGACTCGGTATCACTGGCGGCTATTAGAGTGGGGTAAGAAAGACCTATTCGGATCCAACATGAAGCTAACACCAAACAAACCCATCCAGGTATTTCCCCCTCGAGACCAAACGAGGAAGTCGGACAAAGGAACTCACACCGTTGGCAATTTTAATCATTCCATTATTGTTGCAGTATTTACTAGTCAGATATATAGCATGAGTCATCCTGATAGCATAAGTAGTCAGCAGTTTTAATCACCATTCCATTGTAATTGGGACATTTACTAGTCAGATATAATTGTCCTGAGGAATCCCAAACCCAACAGTTGTTGACACTTTTATTTCATTCCATTGGAGTTGCAATACTTACTAGGCAGGTACAGCATGTCACAAAACAACCCAGATCCACCAGTTGTTGGCATTTTTTAATATCCATTCCGTTATAGTTGCTTCTGATTACTAGTCACATATTAAGTCAAATTTATAGCACTATTTTAGTTATGCTTGTCTATGATCGAGATACTGTGCTCCAAGTCGTCCATAACCGCGGACACGGCTTTCAGAAAGTTTTACCCTGCAGGGGTGCACAAATAGCAACACACACTCAATCAACCTCGGAAAAACCAACTTCAAACCCAACGAGGCATTCACGACAAAGCGATCACAGGATTCAGAAATATTTCAGGGGGCCACCCCATTAAGCTACCTGCAACGAAGTTGGCCGACTCCGAGACGGACCCAAGGTTTGCGCCAATGGGTGTAAACGACTGGGAACCCGAAAGTGTGACTGGGCTTGTCGATACCGCGAAAACACTCCGCAATCCTAAACAGTACAGGTGCTCCACGCACAATCTTAAATAAAGCAGTAAAGCATGGCATAAGTACAGGATAGTAATAAAACCCCAAACTAGTTTGTGGCCCCAAGAAATACAAATGAATCAAGCTCTGGCTCAGGGGGGTCCACGGCCTCCCGGATGTGGATAGTGCGAAAAATCAAGGAACAGGTATCAAGTACTCGGGGCCTACGGGACACAAGTGAGCGTGGAAGAACCAAATAGCATCTATTGCCCACCGATGCCTCTGCATTAATTTTACCTAGCATTTTATTAGTTGTATTTAAAGTCATGATCATCTCCACCATTAACATCTTCCAGCATTCCAACAACTGTGGTACTTGACAACACGAGATCGCACCTGAGCAAGCAACTACGACTCGCAAGGCCAGCTATCTACCAAACACGGGGAATAGGAGGTGTCCAAGGCAATATAAGGGCTGCACGGGATATAACTGGTGTATGGAAAACTAAAGCATCGCGACACGGATAGCAGTAGATCAACAGGAGGAAATAAAGACTATAAATGCAAAATAGGTACAAGGGGAAGAGATGCTCGCTTGGGAAACACTGCCGGAGATTCATATCCGAAGAACTTGTCGATACTCGCATCAACTCATTGGCCTAATCCGCGAAGAAGCAAACACTAGAAGAAACACCGGATGCAATATTTAATGCTACGGAAGAAGATCCGGCATGATTATGATATGATGCATGGCATAGCACAGATGCGGTGCAATTAGGCAATATTAAGCGGAACCGGGGTCCCGACAATTAATTAAACGGTTTAAGTTATTTAGAACCCCCGCAATTTAAATGTTGTATTAACAGGGTGAAACATGGCATCGGTTCGCTACCCAATTTAAATGGAGTCCAGAATAAGACAAAGATATCCCGCATATCGACTCCATATTTCATTATGAGTTGAATCGGCATAATGCCCCCAAACAACAGACAGGTATGCATGCATGAACAATTTACTATGCAACAGATGAATGTCATATTTTAGAAAAATAAGGGCTTAGGGTCATACATAGGGGTTCGGTGATCTTGGGGTTCCAAGGGTTCTGGTCTGGTCTCGGCGGGAAGAGGAACTTGGCGCTCCGAGAGATCGACGGGGTTCTGCCTTCGGGCTCCGGGAAGGAGTACTTGGAATTCTAGAACGAAGATCTTGGTGGGGGCTCGGAGGGTTCGGTTTCGGCGGGATCGGGCTTCGGTCATCGGATCCGGGGAAGAACTCGGGGTCTTTAGGTCCGGTGTTCCATCTTCGAGGGATCGGAGACGAACTTATGAACATCCGTGTCCGCTGTGCGAGTGGTACTGAAAATCCTGGAGGAAGGTCTTTTATCCATGTGCCGAACTTGTCGTCACGAAGTTTTGATGGGCTCACGGGGCACAAAGAGACACCGTTTGCGAAGATATTGCAAGCCACTCATCCCCACCCTTGTTGCTTGGTTTTGGAGTAGCTGTACATCAGCAATACCTAACAAGTAAGGCATCCCCTGAGTACAATACAAGATGAACACAAAGCACCAAGGCGGCATTGAACTATAGGGTTAGCACATACAGGAAATAGGTCATGCACGCGTGGGAGGCGAGGCGGCGAGGTCGAGGAAGTCTGGCGAGCGCGTGCTGGGGAAAACTAGGCGATGGAAGCAGAGGGGCACGCGGGCGGGTGAGCTTGCTCGCTTAGGGGAGAGGCCGCCGATGGGGAGGATAGGGCCCGCGTAGGAGGGAATGGCGATGCAGGGGCGCTCGGGCCGGGGGACATGGCGACGTAGGGGCGGAGGAAGAAGCGGCTGGGCCGGCGACGACGGGCTTGGCGGCTCACAGGGAGGCAGGGGATGAGCTCGCCGGCGCGGACGCTCGGGGAGGCAGGGTCGCGGCCGAGCAGGAGGGACCTACAGGCGGCGGCGGCGCGCTACCGAAGGGGAAGCGACAGTGGCCAGGGACGACGCGGTGGAGGTGAGGCTCCGGAGAGGGGTAGGCCGGCGGAGAGGATCTTGATGCGGGCGGGCCGACTGTGCTCGGCAGAACCGCGTCGATGGGGAGGCTCGCCGGCCGCTGGGGCGAGGCCGGGTAGAGCTTGCAGGGGACTGCAATGCGGACGGCCCAGGCGGCGGCGCCGGGCTCGGAGGAAGGGAGGGGAGCGCGGGGAGATAGCGGCGACAGGGCCGGACCTGGCGGGGATCGACGGAGGCAGCCTTCTGGCGGCGGCGTAGCGCTGGGTCGAGGAAAAGAGCGAGGGGATCGCGCAGGCCCGGGAAGAGATGGTTGGTGGGGAAGCGCGCATGTGTTGGTGGGAGTGGGACCTGGGGATGGGCGTGTCTACGCGGGGAGTGCGCCTAGGTGGGTGGGGACGTGTGCGTGTCCGTTGGGACTAGGAATCCCATGGTGGTGTGGGGACGCGGGTCAGGGCGGTGTGCAAGGCAGGAAAGGAGGGGGTAGATGGGGTTGTGCGTGCCAGGCGGCGGGGTGGAGCGACGCGTGTGCTGCGGGGCCCGCGCGCGCGGTTGGTGGCTGGTGGGAGTGGGCGGGAAAAGGAAGAGGTGGGCGGTCGGCTGAAAAAGGAGAGAGGGAAGGAGGAAAAAGGGATAGGGGAATTGGGTATGGTTTGGGGTTAGACAGATTAGGGTTTTAATTTGGAGGTGGCCGGCTAGGCTTTAGGGCCTGGCTGGCTGCCTTCTATAAAAATAATATAAATTTTGTTTATTTAAAACAGGGCTTTTGAAAACCGTTGGTAGACGAAACAAAATACTCCAAATAAGCCCGGGTTTGATTTGAAATAAAGGCTAGGTATTTAGAAAATAGAAGTAGGGTTTTGCGAAAATAGTTTCAGATAACAGATGCAGGATGATGACGATGCTCAAATGCAATGTGGCATGATGACATGAGGATGCGGTCATGATGATGCAATGCACAAAAACACAGCGATTTTCTAGTAGTGGTTTTGGCGGGATGCCACAATGGTGTTAACCTCGTTCTTCATTCTCGATCTTGATATCGTATTCTACCGGGAAGAAGCAAATACCAGAAAGAAAGGGAAACAATAAACACATGGCATTGATATAATGCTCAAATAAGGATTATCATATGAAAAGTTAATTAGTATTGTAATGAACCCCTAAGTCATGATTAAACATTTTAAACTGGGTCCAAGGGATATAAACCCTAATTCGGAGAAACCCCGGATGCATATGAGAGGGGTTGATTTGTTATTCTAATTAAACTTGTAATAAAAGTTGTTGAACCATGCATGATTATGAGTCTATTGTGTAGATCTCATTTTTCTAAACATTTTGATATATTATACATATTTTTCTAAGTTATAAATAATTAGTTATTGAATTTACAAGATTATATCAATTTATGGAATTTCTGAAAAAGGTTAAAGGATTATTGCGCCAGCATGACATCAGCGCATGGCTTTATTATTTTTACATAGGGGCTGGGCTAGCCTCTGTGGCTGACTGATAGGAAAGGGCAACATCACCAGTCACGTTGGCGGTCAACGGGCCCACGGGCCATGTCAGCTTGACACAGCGGTAACATCACCTAGACGACCACCATCGGGTGGTCACCGGCAACAGCAGAGGAGGGTGCAAGAGGCTATGGGGACAAGCGTGTTCAACTCGGAGCTTCACAGCAGACTAGATAGAGGCAGCACCGTTGCGTTTTAGTCACCGGAGCATGGGGTGCGAAGGCGAGCGGCGGCGACACTTGCAGAGCTACGGCAGGCGGCGACTAAAGAGTGAGAGGGAGAAGAGGGAGAGGTGGGTGAGCATCGTGAGCTCACTGATACCTGTGAGATTCGACATATTTTTTATGGTTTTTATTGATGGTTTTCTTCTGGATTTGATCGTTTTCTAGCTTTACCTAATGCTAATACTTCGGTAGCAAAGAAAACTTGGTTTTTAATGTGTGTTTCAGGTTCTGAACATCAAAAGAGGGTTTTAACAAGAGAAAAACAACATTCAGGCGAAAACAAGCAAGTCTCTTTTTGGAAGCAATCAAGGGAGGCAGACAAAAGCTTTAACGAGCAACTATACGCCGGGAATATTTTTCCGGCCATATAGTTCCCGCCGTATACCTGCCGCCGCCTCCGTCTTGTCAAAAGGGACAACTTTCGTGAAGAGGCCAGACGCGAAATCATAACACAACAGCTGCCATCCCATCCAGAAAGGAGAAAGAGGAGATCCATGGAAGAAGGGGAAGACGTTCTTCATCTCGCTCCACGATCTTTGACCTCTGAGCCATCACACCGTCATAGTTATTACTTGTACTTGAGAGAGAGAGAGAGAGATCTTCGCCTTGCAATATTAGGGTTTGAGATTGTTTCTTCCTATCTTGAATTGTGTTGGATTACTTTTATGTTCTTATTGTCGATCTCCATGTTATTATGGAGAAGAACTCCCTTTATTTAATTATATCGATGATGCTTTCTTCTCTCATGTGTGAGTAAGTTCCTTGGGCGTGGGAGATGTAAGGGATTGGTGAAATGTGATGTGCCTCCATATATTTTCCATTAGTTTGTGATTGATTTTAATTATTATATTATGTGTGCTTGACTATCTATGGGATGCCTAATGCTTGTTGTCCAATTAAGGGCCCAGACAACATGATGCTTTGTTCTACATAGATACGATCTTGTTCGCTAGCAGACCGGCGACCCCCGAATGACACGGGGATATCAATGGGAAACTAGTTTGACTTGATGGCCACGAGGAACCACTATGAGTATTGCATTAGTCCGATCCAAGGAGCTTAATTTATAACAAAGCTGAAGGATCTTAATCGTCTAGTGACTGACCATGGTTTTGGTAACAGGCTAGTATGATTATTGAAGTTGGCATGAAATCTACCAAGAGGAGTTCTGGCTAATTATGGGTTGCTCGCCTACACATATATTTATAAGATTATAATTGTTACACTCATCATTCGTCCACCTAGCACAATCACTATCACCATGAACTATATCTCCCCGCGCCTTCTTTGTCATCTGCAGAAAACCACAAACAATCAAATCGTTCTTTACTTTTGTGCTTTTTATTCCTGTAGTTTACATTTTAGTTTTATTCAAATACATCCAGTTTAATCCAAATCTTATTCTTATTTCCATACTTGTAGTCAATTCACTCGAAGACCTGTGACAACTTTGAGTGTGACAGAGACTTCATTCATAAACACTTACCTTTGGGCTCCCTTTGGGATTGATATCTATACTTCGAAACTAGCTACAAAAGATCTGTGCACTTGTAGACATCAAGCTATTTGTTGGCGTCGTTGCTGGGGAGTTAAGCGCTAAGTGTTTGTCTCTTGACATTTCAGGTGTTACTACTACAAAATGGTCTCCCTAGGAGACAAAGGGTTTACACACTCTGGTAGGACCTATTTACCAGATTATTTTGAGCACGTGCCTATTCAAAGGCGCGAGGAAATTATTGAAAAACTTTTAAGATCAGACAAGGTTGAAGTTGACAACCTGAGTGATTTTATGGAAATCATGTCCATTTACTAGACAACTCCCAAGAAACCTGAGAAAACTCTCAGAGAATACACTCTTCCAAACTCTGCTTTCCTTAAACAACCAATAGGATTTCCTAATCCTGGAGTTAGAGAATATCGATTTGATGGTGGAATTATTAAAATTCTGCAGGAAAAAGCTTTCAATTGAAGGGAAGATGAAGACCTAGGAAGACATACTAGAGAGTTTGATGATGTGATGACAACACTTGGACCAAAAGGTTTACCAAGAGACTTCTCTTGTCTAATTTTTTTTGTTGGTCTCTTAAAGGTAAGGCTGTAGACTGGTTATATTCTCTCCCTCGTCATTACATTAAATGTTGGGAAAATTGTATTGTCAAATTCATAAATAGATTTAATCCTTTTAAAAAGGTAACTGAAACTAGAAAGAATATAGGCAACTTTAGTCAAAACGTGGGAGAAAACTACCCACAAGCCTAGGGTAGATTCTTTGGAATGATAAATAGTATTCCTAATCATGGCTAATCTGAATCAACTATTTTCCATTTATTTTACCATGGTCTTAATACTCAATGTAGAGAGTTGCTTGACTTATCAGCAGGAGGATCGATAAACACTTTAACTATTAAAGCATGGTTGGAATATATGTCTACTAGGGGTAAGAATGATTCTTTATATAATCCAGATTTCGGCACTAAGCTAGAAAAAGGGATACTTCATATAACTCCAGATCTTATGCCTGGAGTACGCAAATCAATGAAAGAAAAAGGTATACCTTCTGAACTTCTTAAGGAAAACAAAGTAGACTTGTTACATGTTTTTACTGAATAAGATGAAACTAGAAAAGTTTTCAAGAATTAAAACATAGACAAGAAAAATCTCATAATAACCTGCATAAGCATTTTGAAAAACATAAAAATATTTTGGCGGAACTCACGGAAAATGATGATGATATTGGCCAAGAAATAAAATTATTTCACAAGTATCTTAGTATGATTGAAACCCAATGTGAACAAATAGCATCTAGTTATCAAATTTTTCTTCAAGATGATATAGATATCCTTGTTTCTACTAATGTTGTTACGAGAAGAGGTGAAGTTGTTACAGGACCATTAGGACCACTAGGATATGAAGCTGAAAAATATCGAAAGGAGAAAGCCTTGCTCAAAGCAAGCCAAGAAGATGATACATTGGTGGATCCTCAAGATGGAACTGCTCAAGAAAAACAAGATCAAACCATGGAGGACCAAAATGATGCACATGATGACCGTTATGACTCTGATGTAGAGACAGTTGATCCAATGGAAGAAAAAGAGACAAGCAATGGAGATGAAGTTGTTGTAGTAGAAAAGAAGAAAAGCGATAAGCAGCAACAAAAGAAAGCAACAAAAGAGCCTGATCCCCCACAAAAGGTAAAAGACAAGAATAAGAAAGGTCAGCAAAAGCTTCCTTATCCAGATCAGAAAAAGAAAGCACCGGATCAGGTAATCTATGATTCTTTCAAAAAGGCACTTGGTGATCTTCGTATAGAAATTCCATTTGTGGATGCAATAAAACCTCCCACCTATTCTAAATTCCTCCGTGATATTCTTAGTAGAAAGAAACAAATAACTGAAACTGTGCCATGGTGACTAGTTATCCTGCTAATGGGAAGCTATTGTCTAAATCGGGAGATCCCGGAATACTGACTATTTCATGCTCAATCGACAAAACAGATATTCACAATGCCTTGTGTGATTTAGGTGCAGGAGTTAGTGTAATGCCATATTCCCTCTATAAAAGGTTAGGATTAGGGGAGTATTCCCCTACTACTATCACTTTACATCTGGCTGACAAATCCCCTAAACAACCCAATGGTATGATTGAGGATGTTCTACTTAGAATAGATGAGCATGTTATTCCCACTGATTTTATTATTATTGAAATGCTAGAGGATGAAAAATAATCCATAATACTTGGAAGACCTTTCATTAGTACTGCAGGAGCATCGGTTGATTGTGATGAGGGAAAAATAATCTTCAATGTTTATGATGCTGAAATCATCCGGTATTTTCCAAAGAAACTAGAAGCAGGAGAAATATATATTCCACTGGCAAAACGAGTTCATGTGGTAAGTGCCTTTGATAAGGGCAACCCAAGGTAAGAATTCGAGAATAGGGAAGGGGTTGAGTTATTCAACCATTCTTAATAAAATGCTTAATGGGAGTCAACCCATCACATTAATAAAATAAACTAAAAAATAAACTGTTCATCGCATTCCTACAATGTTTTCACAGACATTCTTGCGGAAGCGCGCCCGTGAAGATGCAGCTGTCAAAAAGTAGTAGAAATATTGCTTGAACAAGCGTAGAATAAGTATAAAAATAAAAGTTTCATTTTTATCTACAAAAACTAGCTTAATCATTTTGTCCAGATTAAAAAGTGAATCTCCAGTTGAGGAGAAGATGTTAGGTAGTACTAAAAATCCTGCTCTATACATGTTGTTATTGGTCGACAATTTTTACTATCATTTTTCCATCAAAAACAATGTGTTACGCTAAGTTTCAGGATAAGAAAGAATTCTCGAAGAAATTGAATTTTTTTATGACTACTGAAGGTTTAACGACCAACTATACGGCGGGAATAAAAGTTTCGGCTGTATAGTTTGGCCGTATAGATATCTTTGCCATCAACAATTTTTCTTTCATAGGTACAGAAGATTTAATGACCAAATATACAGCAGGAATAAAAATTCCGTCCGTATAGATATTGATGCCTTCGTTGACTTTCTTTTCCAAGGTACTGATGGTTTGATGACCAACTATACAGCGGGAATAAAAAATCCAGCCGTATAGTTTGGCCTTATAGTTATCGATGTCTGTCCAAGAAAATTTATCTCGAGGACATAGAAGTATTGACAACCAAATATACGGCGGGACCATATTGATCTAGCCGTATAGTTGCGCCCGTATAGCTGTGTTCTGGCATAAAGAAACCCTAATTGTCAACGCCGCCGCTACTATACGTCGAGAACTACACATCCCGCCCGTATAGTTGCACCCGTATAGTTCGGCGCGACCACATAATCGCACCGGGGCGGCTAGGGTTCTTCTTCCTCCTCACTTTTTCTCTCATATTGTATCTCCAAACCTCTCAAAACCCACCTAGAATTTCGTTCGTTTGAGTTGGGGAATCAACAGAACGGTTTGTTTCTGTCCCTATCCATGCTTTATTTTCAGAAATCCATGGTTGAAACTCTCATATTGATCTAGTGGATGAACTCAAGCTTATTTTGTTTTCCATTTTGATTTCTCACGTTAGGATTAAAAATTTCCATGTAGAATCATTCGTATATCATGTAGAAACTATATTCCTAAGGTTTCATGCTGAAATTTTTTAGTGCATCAAGATGAACAAAATTGGTAGCATTTTTCGCAAGAGAAAGCGCCAACGTGGCAAGAGCTCGAGGCTCTGGGCCGAGCTCAATAGCAAGTTAGCCATGGTTTCATCAAGGAGGGTGATGCCCACATGTTGGGCCGATGATAGCTTTCTCACCACAGCAGGGTTGAGAGCGGACTTCAACCTCATGTGTGCAAATTCAAGGCTTAGCACTACTCGCCTACGCAAGCCATAAGGAGAAATGTAATGCATGCACGGTAAGCTTCACCATGAACCAGCAACATTATGAAATAACTTTCAACCAATTTTGTGATGCTTTTCGTTTCCCTCGTGATGGGGAGTCAACTGTTAAAAATTTATATAGCGTCTCAAGTGGAGAAACTTGGGAGGTTATTTCTATTAATGATGGCAGGGACTTATACCAGAAGAAGATGTCCACCATTCAGAACCCAACAAGTTGCTAATACACGTTGTTCCTCGCCAATACACTGCTGGGAAGAGGATATCCCGGTTTCATGGCAAATGCGGACATGGCCATGATCACCTAGGCACTCTTCCCCAATGCACGACAAAGCCCCAATCCCGTGGCTCTACTCATCTAGCACTTTCGCCACCAGAGCAACAAAAAGAGAGGTGACATTCGCATTGGTGGATTGGTAACCCACCTTGCCCAAGCATTGAACATTATATTACCTGTGATGCAACCTTTTGACGGCTCCAAACTTATGGATGTCAAATATTTAACTGCTTGTGGTTTCCTCGGTGTTTACTCGTTTAATTTGCTAACGCCATTTTATTCGACGAATATAAGCATAAATCTTGAGCATTATCGAAAATTCCCTAAACCCTAAACCCTAAACAACCCCTAAAACCTAAACCCTAAAACCCCAAACCCTCAACCCATATACACAAACCAACCAGGTATCATGCACTTTATAGATCAAAATTTGAGAAACTTAACTAGGTAATGTCATTCTATTCGACAAATATAACAATAAACCTTGAGCATTATTCTAAATTTGCTAAACTCTAAACCCTATACAATGATAAAACCTAAATTGTAAAACCCTAACCAAGTAGGTATCATGCACTTATAGATCAACATTTGTGATACTTTCATTAAAGCAGGTAACGTCATTCTATTCGACGAATGTAAGTATAAATCTTTGAGAATTATTGAAAAATCACTAATCACTAAACCCTAAACAACCCATAAAACCTAATCCGTGAACCCTAAATCATCGACCCATAAACCCTAAACTAGCAGGTACCGTGCACTTATAGATCAAAATTTGAGATACTTTCATTAAATTGTGGTAACACCATTCTATTAGATGAATATAAGCATAAAGCTTGAACATTATTGAAAATCATAAACCCTTAACCGTAAACCCTAATAACCTCCTAACCCTAGAACTCTAACTTCCTAACAATAGAACTCTAAACCCTTACTAAGGAGGTATAATGCACTTATAGATCAAATTTGGAAATACTTTTATTAAATTGCGATAACGCCATTCTATTCCATGAATATAACCATATATATAAAGCTTGAACATTATTATTGAAAATTCCCTAAACCTTAAAACCTAAACTATCATAAACCCTAAAACCTTGAACAACCCTAAACCCTAAACCACTAAACCCTAAAAGCCTAAACCCTAAACTCCTAAACCATAAACCATGAACCCTTAAACCCTCAACCCAAAATAAAACCCCGAACCCTAAACTTAATTAATCCTAGGCTATATATACCTTGAGTGAAAACTGGGGCACTAGGATTTAAAGCCATGTTTTGTAGTAGCTTCAAGACTAAAGCCATTGTTGTGCATTAGAAAATTGAAATAACTTCCAATTCGGAAGCTTCCTTTGTAAATAATATTTTAAATGCCAATACACACCATAACAAATATGGATAGATTATTATAAACTATAGAAAATATATGGCCATGATCTTGGTCATCTGGTTTGAAAGCCATACATATTCTTACATGGTACTCCATATATATTGTGATACAATTTTTTCTCAGAAATTATCAAATTTCAAGATTATATTTTTCCATGGATACTAGCTAGTGCACATAGTGAAACACGAATAAATAATGGATGCATTTCTTTTTATATTTTGTTTCTTTGTATTTTTTTTAAATGGCTGAAATTAGGTGTCATTACCATTCATATCAAAAAGTTGAATTTTCCAAAACTCTCGGCGGTTCTCCAATATTTGATTACTTGATATCTTTGAATTATTTTAAAAAGTCAAGAGCAAGGTATATCACACACGGTTCTAGTTCAAAATTAGACATATTTACTTCAGATTGTCAAAAAGTCATTTTATGGCATAGATTTAGCTAGAAAGTTTGGAAATTCATGAAAGTTGGCCATTGTCCATCAAATCCAGAATCTTCTTTTGAAATGCCAAGATGCAGATATCTACCTGATATGGAAACACTATTATAAACTATAACAGAGATATGGCCGCGACCTTAGTCATCTTGTATGAAAGCCTTCAAAATATATTGTTTATCAATTTCGGCAAATGTGTGGACACTCATTTATTTGTTAGTAAGCATACTATCGCTGGTGTGTGGGTCTAGACGGGGCCAACACGTGAGAGCGGCCGCGTGGGAGTAGCATATGTCTGAAGCTTCAACCTCAAAATTTCCGCATGGCGCCGAAACATCCCGCGCACATCTATTCAAATATCCCGCCCCGCTTTTTGCAAATGCAAAATTCCTCTTCTATCCCTGCTCCAGAAACAAGGACTATGGCAGTACTTCAATAATAGAGGGGTATAGGTCGTAAATGTGCGTCATCCCACCTATATCCCCCCATCGTCTCTTCCCCGCCCACACCCCTCCAACCTCGACCTTCCTCTAGCTGCTTCACCGCCAGCCCTCTCTTCCACACCAGAGTTCCACTACAGGCGCTCTTTACCAGAACTATTTCACCGACTCCCTCGTGGCACCGAATCTGCTTCGCCAACACCGTCGTCTACCCTACCGGGGCCGGTTCACTGAATCATTCGTTGCTGACCCCGAAATGTCAAGCCGCCGCCCACTTGCCCGTCCCACCCGTCCTCGCCGCGCCGCGGTAATTTCTCTTGCCCGTTTGCTATATTTTTGTTACTCGTAAGCTACGAAATCTTCAGGATGTTGCTCAATATCCTGGATGCTATTGCCATTTCGTTTGCACCCTTCATCTTGTAGGCCCTATCCACCTCATTAGCTTCTTGCTTTTATTCCCTTTCTTTATTCTCACGCTATCGGTTTAATCCTCACCCATGAACTCATAGATTCTATTCTATCCGAGCGCTCGCACGGGTCATGCAAACAGCTCATAGATGATCCAACATTGACAATCTGACGCCCAGCAAGGCTCAATCGTGAGGTTTCCTTGTGTTACTTAGGATAGTTGCTTATCATGTTAATTAGTTGTCATTCTACCTAAGAACTTGCCATGACATTTGCATTTATGTTCAATTGTGAATATATGTGCGAATGCTTAATTCATAAAATGTCCATCTAGTTTGGATGATATATTTGGTCATTTTAATGCTATATGTTGGTGTTTTCACCTGCTTTCAACCTTCCAAACCAGCTATCTAGTTTGAAACATACGTCTGGTAATTTTTAATGCTATGTTTTTGGTGTTTTTCAAGAGTTTTCATCCTTCCAAACCAACCAACTTGGTTTTAAATGGCATGCAGAGAAATGACAATGGAGTACAAGGACCAGAGTTCCAACTGCTCTGCTCAGATTCTTCTGGCAGATTGACCAGGAGTCGCACTCGCTCGAGAAGGAGTTACTGTCAGCCTGAACATGCTACTGTAAGTTCATACTTACTTTAAATGATCTCTACTTTATATAATACTACTTGTTTCCCTTGTTGTTTGTTTTAACCTGTTTCACCATATTTTAGCAAACTACAGTTAAAACCCAGCAGGAGTCCTTGGAAGGCAGGACTGAAAGTTGTGATCCCTCGTCCCATTCATCCTCCCATTGCATTGCCGAAGCAAACTTACTTAACAGTCCACCAAGAACAACTCCTGCATGTGATAAATATATAAATGATGTATTGCATGCAGAATGAAAGGGTGTAGCTGCTCTTAGATCTGTAGTTGAAATGTTCAAGAAGAGGACAGATGATACAGTGAAGCGAATCGCCATGTACCAATCTCTTATTGATCATACTGGCACGTTGTAATCTGTCGGAATTACGATCTTGTTGTATAACCTGTTGTAACAAACTTTTATTGCTGTGTAGTAATTAATGTTAATTTCTGTGTGTTTATTAATTGATGTCTTGATATTCACCTGTTCTGCGAAAAGTAGGCGCTAGCAAAAAAAAGTCCGAAACAGTAACAACATGCATGTGGACGGCCCAAAGCGGCCAGAACAGTAAAAGGCCAAAACAGTAAAAGGTTAGAACAGTAAAAGGCCAAAACAGTAAAAGGCCAAAACAGTGAAAGGCCAGAACAGTAAAAGGCCAGAATAGTAAAGGACCATAACAGTAAAATGCCAGAATAGTAAAAGGCCAGAACAGTAAAAGGCCGCAATAGCAAAAGGCAGAGCAGTTAAAGGACAGAACCATAAAAGGCCAGAACAGTGAAAAGGCCAGAACAGTAAAAGGTCGGAACCGTAAAAGGCATCAACAGCAAAAGGCCAGTACGGTGGTAGGCCAGTACAGTAATAGGACAAACAGTGTTGGCCTTAATAGGCAAAAGCCCAAACACTAAAGGGCCTAAATAGTAACGGGTCGAAATTCCTAAAAGGCTGAAATAGTAATAAGACTGAACAGTAAAAGGCTAAATTGGTAACAGGCCTGAACAGTGCAGGGTCGGACTTGTGCAGGCCTCAAGTGGCAGCATAGTATTTGACAAACATGGGCCTTCTGTAGGCCGAAATAGAATCAGGCCTGAAAGTTCGTGGGCTGGCCCTGTTGGACAAAATAGTAACGGGCCATCTTCTTGTTGGGCCGGCCCACTTAGTACTTAGCAGGCCTTGACTGGGCCTGGCTTCTTCCATAGTTTATATCACCATTAATGGTGGTAACCGGCCGCTAATGGTGGCTGCCACGTGGCAGTTTGCATGATGTCAGCCGTCAGCATGGCTGGCGAACAGATCTACGACGGAACATGTTTTCATTGTTGAAGGGTGCGATCCGCCACAGGCGGAAAAAAATCGTGGTTAATTCATTTGTGACGGGGCTTTTACCACGAAGGCCATCCATCGCGCAAGACTCTTCAGCCATGAAAAACAGGCCTTCAACCACGAAAATCGTCCGTTGTAAAGCCAACTTTTCTTGTAGTGTGGCCTACGGGCTGGGCTGCCTCCCCCGATGGTTTTGGTAAAATAGGTTTTTAGTATTATATATTTATTTTATTTTGTTTAAATAAAAACAGTTGCAAATATATTTTAGACAAATGAAGATCCGAGAGGATCGGGGTTTATAGTTTGAAATAAATAAGGGGTGTTTAGAAAACTAAGGTGGGCTTTTAGAAAATAGTTTTTGGTAAAGAAAATGCATGATGACATGATGATGCTCAAATACAATGTGGCATGATGAGATGAGCATGTGGTCATGATGATGCACAAAACAAAAACACCAAGCGATTTTCTAGTAGTGATTTTATCGAGGTGCTACAATTCGACACCACTAACAATGGATCACGCCCTCGAGATCTGCCTCATGGTATGGGGAAGAAGGCTGGTGATCAGGTTCTTCTTGCTTCATGCAGATCCTCGCGACATCCCTAACAAAGATTCTTTCTCCACCTTGAAATCGACGACACCACCAACCAGGGGTTGTTATTCATGTTCGTCGAGAGAACAATCCGGAGAAACAAAAGGCAAAGGTAGAGATCTCAAAAGATAAGGTCGCCTCTAACTTCGATGAAAAGATTAAAAGTCACATCGATCCACCAGTTCGATGTACGGGAGTGAATACTAAGAGTCGGGTAGGGTGATCAGTCCATCCCGTACCTAAACTATTAACTCCATACATGTATAGGAAAATCGTGCAGCCCAACTCTCGAAATTTAGACTGAAGATCTTCACAAGTGAGGTCCAAAAAACAAAGGAATAATGCAGGCTCTTCATCAGATCTGGTATAGATGATATCATCGCATTAGAAACCACCGAAAGATACAAACGAAATCGTATGAAAAAACACAATGATTAGGTTTCGTGATGGTCCCATTGGCATGAACAACACATGCTCAAGGTATACTCCAACTTCACCAATGCTCATCTTTCTCACATGTTTTTCAACGATACAGATATCCTTCAAGGTGCACATACGGATAAAGAGTTTAAGGACAAAAATATTGGATGAAGGGTACAACAAACGAGATACATATTGATGATTGTAGCCCCACCATTATAAAAGGGAGGAAGGGAAACCCTGAAGGTACGACGGAAACCCAACCACGAGAAATATTGGACTCGAGCAAAAGATAACAGAGCAAATTCAAAACACACAAAGGTAAGATGAGAGTAGCACAAAGGTAAGGAGTAAAGGCAGACCTAATCGGATCTATCCAACCGATTTTGTGAAAATAGTTTTGACACTCTACATCGGCTGTTAGCTAGGTTATCCTACAAGCTGGACAAGTGGGGTATCGCAATTGCTGAGCTCTGATACCACTTTGTAACACCCTTGAATCAGCCCTATGCAGATTTTAGCGATTCCCGCCAAACCCGCATAGAAACGATTCAAAGGTGCCCACTAGGCACTTGCATGCGGGTGGAAAACGAAGTAATACCATTACAGAATAGTCCACAATGGAACCCATAGAACATATATACAACAACGACTCCATGAGTCAAGAATACAGATATACAATAGAAAGATCCAAATCACCTTGAAAACGATACACCATTCGAGTACGAATAAGATGCAAATAGGGCTAAGAGCCCGGAAGAATAACCAATGGCGTCCATAACCCTGCCTAGGCCAAGCCGAAAGAGTAACCCTGCTAACAACGTCGAACTTATACATGTTACAACAAAAAGGGGTACCAACAAAGGGTAAAGGAAAAAGGGAGTGGTCAGTATTGTGGCTAGTACATGGCGAGTCTAGAATTCGGCAGATCACACCTACATAGGTATGGTGGACTGAAGCGGCAGCAAAGCATGCACTACATAACCTATAGATACTCGATATAGCTATCAGCCTAATTCGAAAACAACCTAATACTAACACCAAACATACCCATCCTAGTATTTCCCCCTCGAGACCAAACAAGGAAGTCATCTCGAGGAACTCACACAGTTGGCAGTTTTATTCATTCATTTCATGGTGAATATCCAACTGACTAGTCATATAGATCCAAGTCAAACTATAACAGTCATTCTTTAGTTATAGTTGTCTATGATCGAGAAACTATGCTCCAAGTCGTCCATAACCATGGACACGGCTTTTCAAAAAGATTTAACCCTGCAGGGGTGCACCAAAGTATCCACACGCACTTCAACCCTTGTTGTCAGATCCAAATATGAGTAAGATCCTGAACATACACCCAAGGTATGCGACGGGGCTTCGGACACGACGTTTCCCAGACCCAAAGCAAGTACATGGGAGCCACCCAACTAAGCTACCCGCAACAAAGTCAGTCGGCTCTGAGACAGACATAGGGTTTGCGCAAATGGCTGTAAGGGACTAGGAACCCTAAAGTGTGACTAGGCTTATCGATACCGTGAAAACACTCTATAATCCTAAACAGTACAGGCGCTCCACACGCAATCGTAAATAAAGCAGTAAAGCATGGCATAAGTACAGGATAGTAATAAAACCCCAAACTAGTTTGTGGCCCCTAGTACAGTACTTTGAAACCAGGTAATAAGCCAATGGGGTGCCCACACACCCACCTGTGGTTAGCATGCTCGATCTCAGAATAGGTGTCAAGAAATCGGGTCCTAGGTGGACACAAGTGGGAGATTAAAAACCAAATATTGACTATTACCCACTGGTGCCTCTACATTATATCTATTCCCAGCATTTTTAATTAACAAGTTATATTGAAAGCCATAATCATATCCACCATTAAACATGTGCCAACCTCCCAACAACAGTGGAACAACAACGACGCGACGTAGTACCTAAGCAAGCAACTATGACTAGCAAGGCCAACTGTCTATCAAACAACAGGCAATAGGATGTGTCCAAGGCAATATAGGCTGCAGGGGATATAACTGGTATAGAAAACTAAAGCATCGACAACACAAATAGCAATAGATCAACAGGAGGAACTAAAGACTATAAATGCAAAATAAATAGAAAGGGGGAGAATGCTCGCCTGAGAAACACTATCAAAGAGACATTATCCAAAGAACTTGTCGTTACTCGCATCAACTCACTGGTCTAATCCGTGAAGAAACACCGGATGCACTATTTAATACTACAACAGAACATCAGGCATGATGCATGTATGATGTATGACATGGCAAAGGTGCGATGCAACTAGGCAATATTAAGTGGAATCGGGGTCCCGACAATTAATTAGATGATTCATGTTGTTTAGATACCCCGCAATTTAAATGTTATATTAACAAGGCGAACCATGGCACTGATTCGCTACACAAATTTAAATGGAGTCGAGATAAGACAACTATAGCCTGCATATGCAATCCTTATTTAATTATGAGGTCAATCGACAAAGTACCCCCGAACATATGAAGATGTATGCGATATGATCAATTTATATGAAACAAGAGACAATGTCATATATTAAAAAATATAGGGGTCTCGGATAGGGGTCATACATTGGGACTCAGCGATCTCGGGTTCAATGTGGTTTAGGTTTGGTCTCACCGGGATCGGTCTTCGAATTTAGGGCCTTGCGTCTGTGAAGGGAACCTTGGCGATCTGGATCGGTCTTCGGGTCCGAAATGGAGGTCATGTGGTTTTCCGTGAAGGAGATCTTGGGGTTTCCCGGTTCCGTTGTCGAAGGCGAACTCGATTCCAGGGATCCTCGGGCGGTTCATCCTTGGAAGGGGATCTTACATCCGTGTTGGCGGTGAACTTGTTTGGTACCACGGGCTTCGAGAATTCTTGGCGGAGGTACCTTACGCCACTTGATTCTTATCCAAGGGGAGGTTGTTGAAACTATGGCCTTGGTCATCGTGGAGCATCTGAAGCACAAACACACAAGCAACAACACTATGCAGAAGTAGAGCATGGCAAGACTAAGTCGGGGAAAAGCTTGGGATGGCGTGACGCTGGGCGTGTCGGCTCGAGGACGAGGAGGAGGCTGGTGACAGGAGAGGACGGCGGGACGGCGGTTGTCGACACTGGTCATAGAGGCGCGCGACACGGGGGTTGCAGGGATGGCCACGGTGGCGCTGGAACAAGGAAGGAGAGGTCGATGCGGGGTCCGCGCATATGAACAACAGCAGAGGGCTAGGTCGGCGAGGCAGAGGAAGGTGGCATCTGGTCGGGCTCGAGAGGATCCGTGCATGGCAGGTGTCCCGCAAGACATGGAGGTCGCCATCGAGAAGTCGACAGGGGCGGCGCAGAGCAGAGAATGTTCCTAATGAGGCCGGGCTCGCAGCAGACAGTGGCGGGGCCTGGTGGAGATGGGCTCGATGCGAACGGGCCGGTGGCCGGAGGCGGCGGCTCGCGGGGAGAAAGGGAGGCGGGGAACCGGAGCTTGCGGGGGCGCTGGCATCGTGGGGTCCACGGAGGCGGCCTTGCGACGGTTGGCGTGGAGAGAGGCCACAGCGAGGGAGGCCAATGAGGAAGCAGAGGGATAGGGTCCGCATCGGGGATGGGTAGGTGGGAGCAGGGATCACGCAAGGGAGACGGGGGAGTAGGGGAAGACGACACAGGGTGGGCCCGGCTATTCGTCGTGGAGTATGCTCGCGAGCGAGGGTGTGTGCGTGTAGGGCGTGTTGGTTTTGCTGGGGTAGGTTGGTGAGACACGGGGTGTGCGGGCGTGCGATGCAGTGTGCGTTGCGCGCTGCTGCCAGGGTGTGGCGGCCGCAGGGTAGGGGGTTAGGTGGGGGTGGATCCGATTAGGGTTAGGGTTAGAGTTTAGGTTTGGTCTGGTTTGGGCCGGGCCTAGCGGGGTGGTAGGTGGCCTGGCCTACGGGTTGGGCTTCTTCCCCGGTGATTTTTATCAAATAGCTTTTTAGTATTATATATTTATATTATTTTGTTTAAAGCAAAACAGTTGCAAATATATTTTAGACAAATGAAGATCCGAGAGGACTAGGGTTTATAGTTTGAAATAAAAAGGGGTGCTAAAAAACCAAGGTCATGATGATGCACAAAACAGAAACACCAAGCGATTTTCTAGTAGTGATTTTACCAGGGTGCTATAGTTAGTAACTAAATCCCTATGTCTCGCGATATATTACATGTCCGAGATACGACCATCGGTATCTCCATACCTAGTTTGATCTCGTAACCGACATGCACTCTTTTCTCATTCCCGTGATATAACATTCTAGTGATCACATCACTTGCTTGCAAGCTATATCAATGTGATATCACCGAGAGGGCCTAGAGTATATCTATCCGTCACCGGGATGGGAAAATCTCACTCTTGATCCATGAGCCTCTACATAACACCTTCGGAGTATCTGAACCCACCTTTATTGTCACCCTGTTACGGTGTGATGTTTGATGTTATCAAGTTACTCTTCTAGTGTTAGTGATTGACATGATCTCATGGTCTAAGGACTAGAATTACTTTGTATGATGTTATAGCAATTTAAACACAATGACTTTGATCGTATTGCTATACTTCAGACGAATATTCATCACATCATTCCACCAATATTGTGACCTCGTTATTAACAACATCTAATGTCCATCATCAGGAAACCTTGCTCATATTGTTAATCAATGAGCTAGTTTATAAGAGATACATAAATAGGAACCCTTTATTTGTTTATTAAACACACATGTATTAACGTTTCCAATCAATACAATTATATCATGCAAAATAAACATCTATCATATACTTGGAATAATATAATAACAAATTTATTATTGCCTCTTGGGAATATTCCCTTTAGTTACCTCGTTCCACTCTCTCTGCCTTTACTAGCTTAGTAGTTAGGTTTACATATAGGGAAATTTCTCGTAGTTGCATATCTATATAATTTACCTTTGTGTTAAGCCTAAAATTGAAAAAGAACTAAAATTTTGGTGTACCACCTATTCACCCCCGCCCTCCAGGTGCCCATACGATCCATTTCAATTGGTATCAGAGCCTCGACTCTTTATTCAGGTTTTACCGCCTAAGAGAGTATGGGTACTAAGGGAGATGGTAGTGAGGCCGTGGACAAGGTCACCATGGATGATCTCAAGTTGTTGGAAACAACCTTGGTGAAAACCATGGATACCCAAATGCAAGAGATGCGTGAAATGATAGCGCATCTCTCGCCACCCACGGTTATTCCTCCATCTACTAATGGGGCTTGAACTCCTTTTTTTAAGGAAAAGCCAAGGCTAACTCCGAATAAAAGGAGTTGGAGAGTGAAGATAAAAACAATGGCTCCTCCTCCAAAAAGGTAAGTGGTAAGGAGGACTATAGTGAGGTCTCTAACTTATATTCAGATGATCCACCTATTCCTCACCGTCATATAAATAATAGGGGTGATACACCCAAGATTACTACATCTTCATTTAATCAATGGCAATTCTTGATGAAATATCATGTGGGAAATCCATCCATTGAGATTTGGAGGATCATTGAAAGTGCTCTCCATGTTGGGGATCCCAACAACTTGACAAGAAGAGACGTCCTTGATAGTCAACTCTACGCAACCGCTCTGCGCATGATTTAACTTGGTGTGGGTCCCAAGGACATGCCAAACATTGAACACTTTAACACCGCCAAGGAATATTGGGATGCTCTCACCAACCTATTCATTGGATACGAGAGCATGAGAAGAAATAGGTATGATTCTCTAAGCAATAAAGCTGAAGGGTTCTATATATTGGATGGTGAGGACCACGAAGACATGTATAGAAGGCTCAAGGGAATTGCCACAACATTTAGAAATCATGGTGCCACACATGTTGATGATGCGTGGATCAAGAGGAAATATGTCAGTGCTCTCATGCCATTTGAACCCACCAATTTGAAGAGCTTACAAGGTAGACATAACTATCACCAAATGACTTCCAATGAAGTCATGCAAGAAATGGATGCATTCAAAGTTGCGGCAAATAACATCGAAGATGCTCGTGCCCGAGCAATTGGAATGCAAAAAGGTGTGAATGTTGCATTGAAGGCTAATGTTATTGAGCAAGATGAAGACGATAGGATCTTTGACATAGTCTCCATGAGCTGTCCTGAGGAGGTCAAGTGTGCTCATGGGGAGTACATGGTGTTTTACGCAAGAAATTTTTGTAAGGACCCGACCAAAGCAAAATCTAAACTTGAGAGCAAAAATGGGTCAAGTGGAAGAAATGAAAATGGTCCAAAACTAAGGTCTTGCTACAATTGTAGTAACAGTATGCACTTCGTAGATGAATGCCCCTATCATAGTAGACAAGGCCATGGGGGAATACTAATTCTCAAAGAAAAGTGAAATGCTCCTCGCAAGAAGCAATTTTTCAAGAATAATGGCTCTTACAAGAAACAACCAAAGATTGTGTTGGTAGCCCAAGAGGAGTACTCATCCACTAGCAAAGATGAAGAAGGTGATGATAGTTCAAGAGAGGTGGCTGTAATAGCCACTATATCTACACCAACCACTTCACTCTTCAACTCTCTAAATGAGAATATCTACAACAAGAACGTCACTTGCCTCATGGCAAGAGGTTCCGAGGTATCACCTACCATCACTTCCTTTCCTAAGACTACCATGAATACCGATATGGATGATGCCACTAGTCCTAAGGTTAAGGAATAAGTTATTGCATTGGATTGTTTTATAACTAACTTCCAAGGTGAATGCAAAATGCACTTTGAGGCTCTCATGAGTCAATTTGCTCACTTAGAAGAAATCCTTGAAGAAAAGGGCAGAATTGAAAGGGAGGATGCAATGGAAATGGCATCTTTGAAAAATGCTCTAGAAGAAGAAGAAATTTGAGCCTCTCTTGAAGAGAGACTTGACTCAATTGAGGAGTCCAATGACGAACTCTTGGCGAAAATTGTGAAGGAACGGGATCATGCTATTGCCAAGGTAAAGAAGTTAAAAAGAGAGAAGGTTGAATTTGGGGCTGCTCGTGCTAGACTTTCCAAGAAGTATGAGGCACTTTACATTGCTCACAAGGCTTTGGAGAGTGAATAATCTATTCTCAATGAGTCTCATGACCAGCTCCAAACTCGAATAACCAAGTATGATGCCCTAGCACCTCTAAATCAATGTCCAATCATGAATACATTTTTCAAGAAAATGCAAGGTTGAAAGTTGAGCTTGCCAAGACATCTCAGCCCAAAGGTAAGGAAGTCCTTGATGAGGTCTTGAGCAAGAAAAGGACAAACAATGGAAAGGAGGGACTTGGGTATGTTCCCAAGACCAAGAATAAGAAGCACAAGAAAAGGAAGACCAAGAATACTCAAGCAAAGACAAGGACCGTTGAAAAGAACATCACAAAGGACAAAACTGATTATGTTGGTTTTGGAGGGTCTAATAATCCTCATTATGAGTTATTTCGTGATTATTATGGTGACTCCTATGCTAGTTATGTAGGTCCTTATGATAATTACATTGCTTGGTCTATTTGGGTTCCAAAGACCCTTGTTACTAACATGAGAGGACCCACTGAAAAATGGGTACCTAAAACCAAGAAGTACTTTTATTGCAGGGTTATGCTTTCGATGGGTCAAAATGGGTGCTTGATAGTGGATGCACAAGTCATATGACCGGAAGCAAAGAGATCACCATGGAAATGAGGCCTAATCATGATCAAATAACCATCTCCTATGGTGATAAGTCCAAATCTAAGGTATTGGGTCTTGTCAAGGTTGTGGTTGCCCATGATATTTCTCTTGTGGACATCATGCTTGTCGAGACCCTTGGTTATAATTTACTTTCTGTTTGTGCCCTTGATAAGATGGGCTTTGCAGTTTTCATTGATGATGATATTGTGGTACTCTTGTGGATCAAGTCTCTCAAGGTCGCTTTTGTTGGGTATGTTGAAAATGACTTGTATGTGGTGGACTTTTCGGGGAAAACCACTACAGGTCTGATGTGCTTATTCGGAAAGGCCAACGCGGGCTAGTTCTGTAATCGCCGCCTAGCCCACATCAACATGAGAACTTTGCGAAGTCTTCATAAGGGTGGCCACATCCTTGTACTAAAAGATAATGTTTCCTTTGCCAAATATCATGTTTGCAGGGCTTATATTGAAGGAAAGATGCACGATTCTACCCATCGAAGAAAGACGATCATATCGTCAAAGAGGATCTTAGAACTTCTTCATGTGGATCTCTTTAGCCCTCTGTCTCATGCAAGTCTCGGTGGTAAGAAGTATTGCCTAGTAATTGTTGATGACTACCCAAGGTATACATGGGTTTATTTCTTCAAGCATAAAAGTGAAAATCAACAAACCATCATAGACTTTGCCAATGATCTCCTATGTCAACACAATGTCCCTATCTTGGCAATAAGAATCGACAATGGCACCGAGTTCAAGAACTACACCCTGAATGAATTCTTGAGTGAAGAGGGGATAAGACATGAGTATTCCGTTGCGTATACCCCTCAACAAAATGGTGTAGCTGAGAGGAAGAACTGAACCTTGATGGATATGGCAAGATCTATGTTGGCTGAATTCAAGGCAACGTACAACTTTTGGGCTGAAGCCATATCCACCGTGTGTCATTCGTCAAACCAGCTCTACCTCCACAAGCTCTTGGATGAGACCCCATATGAGATACTTACCGGTAACAAGCCAAACATTGCATACTTCTGGGTATTTGGTTGTAAGTGTTTCTTTCTCATTAAAGGAGTTTGTTTATCTAAATTCGAGTCCAAGGATTTAGAAGGAATTTTTGTTAGTTATGTGCCGAATGGCACACTTATAGATTATACAACAAGACCACCGGGATTGTTGTGGAATCTTGTAGTGTCGTGTTCAGAGACAATGACGGCTCCCATGTGGGGTAGGTTGATGTTTGTGATACAGATGTTGAAATACCCCCAAGAAGCCATAAGAAGAATGGGTGTTGGATTCTACCGCCCCGTTGAGGAACCCCTTGTGGCGGATTGGGAAGGACAATGCTCTACTCAAGTAGAGCCATCATCTACACAAGATCGACAAACCCCACCTGCTGAACCAACTACGTACCAACTCAACAATCTTTTGAAGATAATCAAGCCGAAATTCCAAGGCCAGATTATCCGGCTAGGGAGGCCGGATTATCCGGCCCTGCATCACCCTCTCAGTACAGGAACGATGAAGATGAAATTGAAACTCCTAGGCTGGATTATCCGGCCACTCCCTCAGCTGGATTATTCGGCCCTTGAATCTTCGAACAGCACCCTCCTGTTACGGGTGCTGATCAAGATCAAGGGCATACTTCACCTCCAACTACCACTGCTGAACAATCTCCTGAATAAGCTAATAGTCAACATGAAGAGCAAGATGATGATTTTATCCCTCCAAGAAATAATGAAGAGATTGAGATCGCAAGGCTCGAGCTAAAAAGAATCTTCAACTTAGAGGTCACACATTTGACAAAGTTGTGGTGATATAAGAAGATGTGTGTCCACAAGGAGTGAACTTGCGAAATTCAGCGATCATCAAGCACATATATCTATGGTTGAACCCAAACAGGTGTTTGAATCTCTTGAAGATCTGGACTGGGTTGTGGCTATGCATGAAGAGCTCAACAATTTTGAGTGCAACAAAGTATGGAAGCTCACTGAGAAGCCTAAAGAGTGGCGCAATGTTATCGACACAAAGTGGATCTTCAAGAATAAGCAAGATGAGAATGGCATTGTTGTGAGGAACAAGGCAAGACTTGTGGCACAAGGCTTTTCCAAAGTGGAAGGCATCGACTTCGGCGAGACTTATGCTTCGATGGCTCGCCTCGAGTCCATCCATATACTTCTTGCTTATGCAGCTCATCATTAATTTAAATTACAACAAATGGATGTTAAAAGTGCCTTACTTAATGGTCCATTACATGAGTTGGTCTATGTTAAGCACCCCCTGGGTTTCAAGGACCCCAACTTTCCGAACCACGTCTACAAACTCGATAAGGCACTCTATGGCCTTAAACAATCCCCACGTGCGTGGTATGAGCATCTTAAAGAGTTATTGTTAGATCGGGGTTTTGAAGTTTGGCAAATTGACCCCACTCTTTTTACTAAGAAGGTTAATGGGGAGCTTTTCGTATGCCAACTTTATGTTGATGACATTATTTTTGGCTCAACTAACCAAGCTTTTAATGATGAATTTTCAAAGCTTATGACTGACAGGTTTGAGATGTCTATGATGGCGAGTTGAGGTTCTTTATTGGTTTTGAAATCAAGCAACTACGAGAAGGGACTTTTATTAATCAAGGAAAGTATATTCAAGACATGCTCAAGAGATTCAATATGACCGATCTTAATGGTGTTGCTACCCCGATGAAAACAAAGTTCACATTGAATTAAATCCAAATGGTAAAGATGTGGACCAAAAGGTATACTAGTCCACGATCGGCTCTCTTATTTACCTCTACGCATCTAGACCTGATATTTTGTTAAGTGTAGGTGTGTGTGCAAGGTATCAAGCAGCTCCTAAAGAAAGCCACTTGGTGGCGGTCAAAAGAATCTTCCGATATTTGGTTCATTCCCCTAGTTTTGTTCTATGGTATCCCATGGGCTCTAATTTCTCTCTTTGTGGTTATACAGATTCTGATTGGATTGGTGACAAGGATGATAGGAAGTTAACTTCTAGAGCTTGTCAATTTTGGGAAGGTCCTTGGTATGTTGGTCTTCTAAAAGCAAAATTAGATATCTCTCTCCATCGCCGAAGCAGAATATGTGGCTGCTGCAAGTGCATGCACTCAATTACTTTGGATGAGGCAAACTTTAAAGGAATACGGTGTCAATTGTGACAAAATGCCTCTTTTATGTGACGATGGAAGTGCCATTAAAATTTCTTACAATCCGGTGTAGCACACAAGGACTAAACATATTGAGATCCACAATCATTTTATTTGAGACCATGTTGCTTGTGGAGACATTGACATATCTTTTGTAAGCATGAAGAATCAGCTTATAGATATTTTCACGGAGCCACTTGATGAAGCAAGGTTTTGTTATTTCAGGAATGAGCTAAATATCATTGATTCAAGGAGCTTTACTTGATATCTCTTGCATACTCCCCTATATTTCTTCATTTATTTGGTTTAGGTGTGGGCATGGATATAGGGGTGTGTGGTCCTAATTATTGGGCTAACCCTCCCCCATAATGCTGAAAGCAAGATAAATCATTTCTCTTAATATCATTTTGTGATATGTGAGTTTATTGATGAGTATTGGCTATGAACCCAAGATGCATCTTGACGGTGTCATGCCATCTACTCCTAGATGGTGGCTTCAGCCACCGCCCTCTTCTTTATGAAGAGTCGGTTCTTTGAGAGGTTTATTGGTATTTAGTTGCCTATCTTATGTTTTTATGGAAAACACAACAACAATTGGCATTTCATTCTTTTGGTTTTTGCCATTCTTGGTGTGTAGTACCATCTCAGTTTGGCTCTCTAAACCCAAGCCTTTCTCCCTTCCCGGACCATCTGTCTTGCACACAAGTCCGTTGTATTTCTTGTGAAGGTTTTGAGGAGTTGTGCTGGCCCAATTTCTGTGTAAACAGAATAATTGGTAAAGGTCGGATTATCTGCCACTAGTGGTGGCCGGATTATCTGGAACAGGTGGTTTCATCTACTTAGGGTTGGGCGTCGGGTGGAGGGGCTCAAATAGAGCAGCCAGTCCACCCTGATCCCAACCCTATTCCGACCACCAGCTTCTCGGGCCTCCCCCTGATCTTCTTGGCAACTCCTCTGGGTACCTTCTCGTCTGAGTTCTTCACTATTAGTAAGGGTAAAGTCCTCCACTCTCATCTTTGTATGGATGTTGTTATTTGTTGGTTGGAACTCGGTCTAGGAAGTGCTCTTGTGCTCAATTTCTTGTTAGACATCGCAGGCTAGAAACCACGCTGTCCGATCTGTGTGTAAACTGTGAATCTGAGATGATCTACAAATTTTCGCTAGGGCCATATTATCCGCCCCTAGCATAGCCGAATTATCTGTCCTGGACGGTTTGCACCTGCTATAGTTGATCTTAGATTCTGGTTTGACATATGATTGACTCGTGGTTGTTACCCTACTATGTTTAACACTCCTCCTAGACTTGTGTGTGTTCTTATCTACTTGTTATCTACCTCGTTCTCTTCACAGGTGACTCTCGTGGGATCTCTTAGACATACAAGTGTTGTTCTCGTGTTCACTATTTCAGGCCCAACGAAGAAGGGGTCCTTGTTGACGAGGTTGAGTTGAGGAGGCAGAAACGAGAGGTTGCTAGGATAGCAGAAAGAGCTAAGAAGGATAAGAGGAATCGGGCTGGTTCCAAGAATAAGGGAAAGCAGCCTAGGGTCAATTACAAGGAAATGGACATCAACTCGTACTCAGGTATTCGACAGGGTGATCTCTATGTGGAGGCTGATATTGATGAGGAGCTTGGGGACCCCAACTTTTGGTGTGCTCACCACAAGATTATCTTTGATGATGTTTATGATTGCCTGAAGATTCGTCCCATGTGTCCTATCGGTCTGACCGAGGATGGCCATTTGCCTCAAATAGCTCATGCTTTGGCTATGGATGAGAAGATGGGGATGCATAACCTCATGGAGCTCTAGTGTTCTTATGATACTTTTGTGGCAAAGCAGTTTTTCTCCACTCTTGTGGTGTGTGGGTATGAACATCGCACCATGAAGTGGATAACAGGAGAGACCTATCTGGAGTCTAATTTCTACACGTTTGTCAAGGTTCTTGGTTACTCCTTTGATGGTCATGATCAATCTTGTGGGTATCGCATCATTTCTGCTATCAAGCCCAACAAGGAAACACTTCTGTCACCTTGATGTTGTCCCAATGATGTGTTGGTACAGTTGCCATTCTCTCTCCACTTTATGCTCAGTTGGTTGGCATGTTTCGTGATTGCATCGCTCTGAGTGGGGACAACAGTGGCAGCATCCGTGGTCACCTTATTCAGCTGATGGCCTTTGCTTATGAGGGTGATTCTTCTGAAGACCTTGATGTGGACTACAAGCTGGATGTGATGGATTTCATCTTCCACAATATGACTGGTGCTATGTACAATAGGCTTTCTATTCCATATGATCCTTACATCATGAAGCTCATCAAGCGTATGCTCCCACATGAGGATTTCGGTGAAAATCTTCATGGTGTTCACAAAGTCAAGAAGATCTACGAGACTAGGAAGACCTCTCACCCCTCTATAGCTCCCGAGTCCCTTATGGTAGATGCTAGGGCGAGTGGGAGGAGGCCCCCGATGACATCTATTGCCAGGGAAGTGAAGCAACTGAACTGGTTCCAGTGCAAAATTCTTTGCATGGAAGTTGGCACCCACAAGTGGTAGTATGAGGCATACAGGCAGAATCATGACATGGCTCACACTCGGCCTCTTATTCTCCACCACGTCTCTGGGGCATCAGGCCCTCCTCCTACCAAGGCATCTCCTACTCCGTATGCTCAGTGGAACACTTCAGGCACCAACTATGGTGAGCTCGAGCGTCACTTGTTTCCACGAGAGCCTACTCCACAAGCCGCTGATGATGAGGATGACGATGAGGAGTATGGTGATGATGAGGGTGCCTATGACGAGGAAGGGGAAGAGGACGAGGATGAGGATGAGGACGAGGAGTGATCTCCAGGGATGCTAGCATCGCTCTTTTCCCTTTTTGGTGTTCCGATGCCAAAGGGGGAGAAGTAGTTCTAGTAGGTGTCGAGGGGATTTGCATGGGTCAGGCACAAGCACATTTGGACTTTTATCATGTTTCTTTGTCCTTGCTTGTGCTCATTTAGCATTGAACTCTCCTATTTGTTATTTGGTTGGTTTGCGTGATACTATATTGGTCCATATTGTGTCATGAGACTATGGATTAATCGTTATGGATTTATCACTATGGATTTCTGGAATTATCTTTGTGGATGTATCATTATATCTTTTTTCTTCGAAGTCTCAGTATGGGGTTTCTTAAAAATTACCTATCATTATCTTATTGAGGACTTCATATTGGTGGTATGGTATATCTCTCTCCCTAAGTCATCATTTGTTCCTTAGCTTCCAATTCATGAAAAGGTACTAAGCCTATGTGTGTGTATTTGTATTCAAATGCACACTTGATATATGCACACATGTAGGGGGAGTCCGTTTTCATCCTTGGACTGATGAGTTAGTAGGGCTATATTGCAAATCCTAGTATTGTCATCTAACACCAAAACGGGGAGATTGAAAGAACATTTTATGATACCTAGTAGCTTATGTGTTAGATAACAATGCCAAGGATTATTTAATTGTGTGTTTAGTGTGCAGAACAATGTTCCTACCCAAATACTGCTAAACTAGAGTTTTGGGGGGCGGATTATCCGCCCCACCAAGATCAACAATGACAACAAGACGCGTCATGTTGAATGGGGTACGGAGTTTCTCCCCGGATTAACTGGCTAGGGCCGGAGCATTCGCCCCTGCCGGATAATCCGCCCCACCAGGGGGCAGGATAATCCGCCCCTCCAAGGTTATTGGTGAAGTCAACAAGGCGCATCATGCAGTATGGGGTGGAGATTCCCTCGGATTAACCAGCCAGGGCTGGAGCATTTGCCCAGGCCGGATAATCCGCCCCTAGGATTTTTACAAAGGCAACCAAGGCGCGTCATGCAGGGACCGGGCTAGACTTTTAGTCCAGATTGTCTGAGCTAGGGCCGGATGTTTTCCTCGGCCAGATAATCTGGCCCCCACTTAGTCCGGATAATCTGGCCCCCAAATCGTCCAATGGCAGCTTTTCGAGTGGGGATATAAATAGCCCCTCAGATCCCCATTTTAGATTGCTTGGATCCTGCGAAAAATATCTGCTCAGTTCATATCAATTAAAGCACAATCTCCATCTTCAACCACTCAAAGGATCTGGGCTTTGGGGAATTGAAGGAGGAGACTTTGATCTACATCGGTGTCCATCAAGATCATCACTTCCCCTCCATTCACTTGGAGGATTCTCGATCTAGTGTTTCTTGCAAATCTCTAGATCTTAATTTCAGTTATTGATTAACTTGTTATTGTGGCAGCTTGTTGTCCTCACGGGTGCCTCCAATTCAGTTGTGGATGCATGCCCCGGTAGAGTTGTAAAGGCACGGATTCCCGCCTAGAAGGGTGCCAAATAGTGGACGGTGGATCGGGCCTTTGGTGGCGAGATCTATCGGAGAATAGGGTGAGGCCTATTGTGGCGTGGTGGTCTTAGTACCGCCCACCCCTCCAACGCATATGTACTTCCCTTAACAAGAAAGAAACTGCAGTAAAACAAATCCCATGTCTCCGCGTGCTTCACTACGATTACCTCGTTCCACTCTCTCCGCATTTACTAGCTTAGTAGTTAGGTTTACATATAGGGAAATTTCTCGTAGTTGCATATCTAGAGAATTTACCTTTGTGTTAAGCCTAAAATTGAAAAAGAACTAAAAATTTGGTGTAGCACATATTCACATCCCCTCTAATGCCCATACGATCCATTTCATAGGTGGTGCTATGGGGTGAGTCACGTGAGTGGGATTCGACGGAAAACCCTAATGCCCACGTGCGCAAATTTAGTGGGCATGAGGGTTACTCAAGGGTGTTGGATTAAGATGCAATCGATGGGAAAGATCGAGTTCTGGACTCTGATCTGTGGCACTAGGGTTCCTGCATTCTAATTGGTTGGAGAAGAGTTTCCATGGATTGGCATTGATCTGTGGCAAAAAATAGGACTTTTGTGCAGAACCCAGCAAGAACATGTTGTAAAATTGTACATATTGTGCATGTATGTGTATCTTGGGATGGCGAACAATGTTGCAGGAGGAAGTTTTCCCTTTCGTCGCACCAAAAAGTCATTTTCTATTTTCCACGTGCCAAAAACTAGTTGTTTTGTGAAGCAACCGCCAAATGAAAGTTTTGAAATAGTACCACCCAATTTTTCAAAAATACTAGACCACCTTGCATGGAAAATGTCCCAACCTAGGTATCTCAAACCTTTCCGTCCACCCCTGGTGAAAATGACAAATTCCTGTCAAATTGATAGGAAGTGGGTCCGATTTAAACTATAGGTACATGATCTAGCGCTCGCGATTTTTTGTAAAAATCATTTTTAGCTTCACAATATGTTGTTTTATTAGATATCCAATGCAAGTTTAGCGAGGCTCGTCCCCTAGCTAAGAACCTTCATGCCCCCCATTTTGACCATAGTTTGAAACGGGCATAAGAAATTCAAAAACAGTTCGACCAATGTAAAACCTTCGCATGGTGTCATACTATGCGACATAGTTTCAAGATAAAATACCAAACTTGGTATATTTATTGCATATCAAAAAAACCTTCTCGGAAATGACATATCATGTTCGAAGTTTCATGGCTTTCGGGCCAAACGACCAATGTTATGGTTAGAATCGTGGCATAGTTTGTGATAATATGTCCATATTGTGCACGTATGTGCATCTTAGGATGGTGAATAATGTTGCAGGACTAAGTTTTCCTTTTGGTCGCATGGAAAAGGCATTTTCCATTTTCCGAGTGCCAAAAATGGGGTGTTTTGTGAAGCAACCACCAAAGGCATAATTCAAAATGCTACCATCCCATTTTTCAAAAACACTAGACCACCTTACATGGAAAATGTCTCAACTAGGCTATCTCAAACCTTTCTGTCCATCCCTGGTGAAAAAGAAAAATTCCTGCCGAATCGGTAGGAACTGGGTCCGATTTGAACTGTAGGTACATGATTTAATGCTCTTGAATTTTTTGCAAAATTCAATTTTAGACTCACAATATGATGTTTCTTTAAAGATCCATTAATAGTTTAGCAAGACTCAACCCCTAGATGTAAAATTTCAATTTCAAACCCCTATTGTCAAAATCATGATTCAAAATATCTATTTATACCTATTAAGGTTTTATATGAAAATATGTCCTTGTAGTTTTCCTAGAAAAGTTTTCAATAATGTCCTAAAAATATTCTGAAATCTTACAAGTTTTCTGAATTTTGTTTGACTCAATTTGGAATTATGAATAAAAAGATACAAAAGAATTCAAAAAAAATAAAGAAAAAAGTTGGAGGTGGCGGGTCGGGCGAACCCGCCAGGCAAACAGGCTAGCCTAGCAAGGCATGAGCGCTCGCACGCTGCTGTCAGTCGAGGCCAGCACAGCAAGAAGCCCAAGCAGGCGCAAGTTGGAGGCGGCTTGATGATTAACAGGCCACGGTACTGGTATCTTTACAAGGTGATGTCGGTGGCCTTGTGGTAGCTAGTCTGGGAGATATCGTAGTGCACGCGAGGTCTTGAGTTCGATTGCCGCAGCTGTTCTTTTTTAAGTATTTGTTTGCTTGCTTGCTAAACGACTGACGATGGGTCCCTTTTGTCAGTTTCGAATGGTGGGTCCTAGATGACATTGAAAACGAGGACAGGTTTCTATAGTACCCACATGTAATAGTTGCACATACTTATCAACAGGTCAAATCCAACATGGCAAGCAGGCCCCCACATTTCATTGGATAGGAGTATAAGAGCATGTACAATGCAAGGTGCTTAGAATGGTGCTTAGGAAAATAAATCGGTTTTTATTTAAGCACCGGTGCTTATTTAAACTAGGTAGATGCCTAACTAGGCATCTCTTCTATAGAAATAAGCACCAATGCCGAGTAAAATGATTGGTTTATTTTTGTAAGCACTCCTCTAAGCACCTCCCATTATACATGCTCTAATTTGTAGTCAATAGGTCAATGTCATATGGACATGACATGTAAGCGTAAAGTGACACATGGATATGACACAGACACGTCAGCGAAACTTGACACATGGACACGACATCTAGATCAACCTGCCGAGGTGGCCATCGGTATTTCTTAAGTAATCATCAATAGCACCCACGACCATTTAATTTGGTCATAGTTGTCCAAAATTAAGGTCATAGACTAGTAATGTCTATGTTATGACTAACTGATGTAACCAAGCTATGACCTTCCTAACAAAAAAGGTCGTAGTTTTTCAGGGTTTGTACCCTCCCAAATGGCCTATGACCAGTTGGTTCGAAATGGTCATTAACGAGGGATAACCTCGGCAATGCCCATGGTGATGGACTTAGGGTTTCGCGGAAAAGAGAACGATGCGGATCTTATCGGATGTCAGGAAAACAATGGAGTCAAAGTCGCATGAATATTGAGTAATCATCGTATTACAAGTTGTCTTCTAGATTTCGGTACCCTCGCTGAGCCTTCTCCCGTCCTATATATAATAGGTTGGGTCTCAAAGCTGTATGCGGATAGGTTTCATACACGTGTAATTACAATACCAACACAATGTCGGTTCATAGTCTCTTTCCTAATACAATCAAAAGCCTTTGTCAGTTGCTTCCTTGGGCTGTCATCTGAAAACTTCATCGGTCGTAAGCCTTTTACCCAATATAGGATAGCGAATCATAGCAATCCGAGTAATCATACCTATGTCAGTAGCCCCCGAGATTACTTGAACCGCAGTTTTAGGTTGAGTAAAAGTTTCTTTTTTCTTCTTTTATTTATTTTTGTTCCTTGATTTTATTTTTGTAGGGATTTTGGTACATCGAGTCTGATGCTTCTGATGGATCAGGAATCAGTTAATTGCTCCTAGGCAAAAACAAGGTTGTCCTACATCAAATTCAAGTCCCAAGGCCCGAATCTGGAATTTTCTACTGGCGTAATTCAGTTCGAGTCGCTGAGGTCTTATCGAATACAGAATTCCAGTTTCTATTTTTATCAGGTACCCAACGCGTTTGTCGGAATTTTTCAGCGTATCGTTGATACGGATATTTTACTAGCAGAGCGCATTCTTGTGCGATTACCAGGCCACATAGAACGAATCATGGGGTCTAACCTTCATGTTTGTGAACATGGCATTCAGATTTTGGTCGCGTCGGGTGCGATCTGAGAGTTTTTTGATTTGTAGTGGCTAAAGAACTTTTTGTTTTTTGTAACTTCTCCCGATAGGAGTATCTGTTAATGAATATTTCCTTTGTCTTTCTTTATCAGGCGCGCGCCAGCGCCCCTGATAGGAGTAGCCCCCGAGGCTATATTTGGATATATGTACCAGAACATAGGCTCGAAAACTTAGGTTTATGGCGCTAGTGCTTCTATAGTTTTTGTCGGGTGCACGACCAATGCTCCCGATATGAGTAGCCCCCGAGGCTACAGTCATAATATTGTATATTCGATTGTAGTCTCAAATCTTCTCCTGGAGGAATTTACTTTGACTCCAATTTAAATTTCTTCGGGTCATATTTTTTAAAGCGATCCGCAATTTATGCAATGCCTCCGCTATGACATCAGTGATGACGTATCTTATGTTGCTTATTTTCAGAAGACACATCCTGACTGGACGTGTCGAACATGAGGCCATGCAGCAGTAATGATGACACGTGATAGCGTATTCAGTGGAGATTTTTGAATGCACGTCCCCTCTCTGCATGAAAATCGAGGCGTCATGCGTTGTCCTACGTTTTTACCGTGGCCATAACTTCTTTAGAATTTTCCTTTATGGAATCCTTGTAACATGTGTCACCACCGCGTGATCTTCTGTCGGTTCGATTTTGCATTGAACGGTTCGGACCTCACGCTTTTGCTCTTTATAAGGGAAAGGATATGTGTTTTACTGTTTTACCTCACCTTCCGCTGCTCCATCTTCTTCCTTGCGCTCTTGCCCCCTTGCGAACTCCTGCTCTTGTGCTCGTGTTCCCCTTTCACCGCCATGGGCAAAAGCAAAGCTGGGACTTCTGCTGCTGCCGCGAAGGCCACCAAGAAGAGGGACGTCGAATGGGCTCCCATGAAGTGCTTGGTGCGCCATCTCCGTGAGGCACGGAACTCTGGCCATCTGGCAGAGGGTACCTTCAAGCTTCCTAGAGACGAAGCTACGCCCATCCCCGAGCCTGGCTGGAGAGTAATGTTCCTCTCCTTCCTCTTTCATGGCCTTTCTCTTCCTGTCCACGAATTTCTCCGTGGTCTTCTTTTTGTTTATGGCGTGCAGTTGTATCCACTCACGCCTAACTATATTCTGCATGTTGCTTGTTTCATCACTCTTTGTGAGTGCTTTCTCAGGATCCATCCCCATTGGGGCATGTGGAAGTACTTCTTTTATGTTTGTCGTAACGCCACTAACACCATTGTCCATCACGTCGGTGGCACCATTGTCTCTGTTCGCTCTGACATGGATTACTTTGATTTTAAGATCACTGACTCTGTCCAAGGCTAGAAGTCAAAGTGGTTTTATATCAAGGATCAACCACTCGAAGGTCAGTCTTTCGGTTTAGCCCCCTTTGATCCTAAGAAGCCTTGCCGCAAACTTGACTCCTAGGATCAATGTCCCTCTGCTGAAGAAATGGTTGAAATCCAGCCCTATATTAATCGCATTTCGAAACGGTGGCACGAAGTTGGCAAGGAATTGTCGGGTCTCCAGATCCTGGCATATTTTTGCGGATCCACGTCCAGCCACTTCAAGCCCGGCTTTCTAGAATGTGGGCGTATACCGGGAAGAAGGACCCAATGAGGATTTCCTCGGAACACCTTACCCTCAAGGTATACGAGAAGAGGGTTCGAAACTTCACCACCCTTAGCAAGAAAAGCCCGGTTCCCTCCAACTGTGCTGTGGAGCCTTATGGCAAGAAAAACCGGCTCCCCGAGGTAAAAAAGATTTGCCTTCATCTTTCCTTTCTTTTATTTGCGGATGCACTTTTACTCTATCAATGACTAGCGCTTTTTCCATGTCTTCTGCTTGTATAGGACTTTGATCACCTGAGCTCCCTTCCTCCTCTCCCTGGAAGCTATGAGCCCCCTGTCCATCCTTCAGCATCTGACGATCTCCCTGTGACTAGGACTACCGCGGATGAGGAGATGGAGTTCTCTACATCTGATTCTTCGTCGAAGACGCAATCTCTTATGTCGGCTCGCTCTGAAGATTTTTGCATGGAGTGTGCTGGTGAAAAGAGGAAGCACCCCTATGATGTGGAAAGGGTCGAAGACTCAGATGACTCGACTGCTTCCAAACCCCTCGATGCTGCTCCAGTCTCGGCTGCTCCCGCCCAGATGAATTTATTCTGCTTTGCGCAGGATGTGTCTTCGTAAGTGTTTGACTGCTTCTTTTTCTGCTTTATCGGGTAGTTCAATTGTTGATGCTTTTCCCGATTGTTTTGTTCTTTGCTCTTTGCAGTGATGATGATGAAGATCCTCCCGCATCTCCTCTTTGCACGTCTGTGGGCTGCTCTGCAAAGAAATCTCCTCTGGTGTCGATGGAGCCGAAGGAAAAGCTCGTATCTTCTGTGGAGAAGATTATCCAGAAACATGCTGCCACTTCATCAAGGCCGCCATCGCAAAAGAGGAAGAAAACGGCGGGTAAAGGTGTGGTGATATCGGAAAAGCCTGTTGAGGTGGATACGAAAGATGTAAGCCACTCTTTATTTTAGGTTTTTTCTGTCTGTAGCCTCTTTCATTTTCCCCTGATATCCTTTGTTGTGATGTTCTTCTTTAGACTTTGATGTGCGAGATGGTCGACATGGCCTCTCGCTTTATAAAAAATCCGTGACGAAGCCGAAGAACTAAAGGGTATGTTCTATTCATCTTCAAGATCTTTTTATGAATTTTTCTTCTCCACTTTTTCATGTTTTGTTTGTGAAGCTGCTGCCAAGGAATCCGGAGTTATTCGGGATGAGGCGATGAAGCATGTCGATGATCTTGAGGTTAAACTTCATGCTCCTGAGGAGGCTTTGGAGGAGGCCAAGCAAAAGGCGAAAACTGATGCCGAAGAAGTGGCCAAGCAATTCGATGTTCGAGATGAAAATCTTCGGAAGCGCTTGGAGGCCCTTAATGCTTCTTTGACCCATAAGTTTTTTATCTTGCGTGGCTTTATTTCATTTCTTCCCTTTGGTCATCAATCCTTTCCCTCTTCTTTTATTTTCAGAATTGACTGGCCAGGACCTGACGCTACATGAAGATAAGAAGGTTGATCCTTTGTCGGATGTTGTTAGCACCTTGGAGGCCAACAACGTTTGTGGGTGCAACCTTCTTGTCCGCTCCCGCCGTGCCTTCAAGAACCTTCACACCGAAATATTTCCAATCAAGGAGGTGTCGAACAACCTGAATGATCTTGTCACTGTCTTCGGTGCTGATCCCAGCCCCCTTGTTGGTTATAGCTTGACGCAGTCGAAGAGTGGTGCCGAAACTTTGATGGCACTGGCGATGGCGCACGGCGAGAAGGTCGACTGGGAGAAGGTTAGCTCCTCTGTCCCAGTCACCCCCAATGGCCAAGCAGTTGACCAGAAGCCTTATATTAAGAGGGCCAGAAAGTATTATCATCTACTTCTAGGCCTGGGCTCAGGTTTGGAGAAACTGGTTGCCCCTTCTGCGATGGTCGCCCCTTCTTCGGCTGCCCCTACTGCTCCTGTAGCTAGTGTTCCTTCCGCTAGTGCCACTTTGTCTTTGAAGGACACGGCTTCATAGGCTTTTGTTTTTGTAGTTTCACTGTATCCTCCTTGCCATCGTTGTAATGAATCTTTAACTAATCCAACTGTATTTTGCTTCCTTTTTACAAGAAAGCAAATATTGAATATATGTGCATGAATTTGTCTTTGTATGCTGAATGTTGCATATCCTTTGTGTCTTGCCAGATTGTGAATGAATCTTCGGCTCCTTCTGGATCTGCGCAGTTGTCGGATGCGATTCCGTCCTCGTCTGCGGTGGGCGCAGCCAGTACCGCCATCTTGCGTACGGTGGATCCGTCGTTGTACGCTAAAAAGATAGAACAGGTGAAAAAACTTGAAGGGAAACTTCGGGTTGTTCAATCGATGGTAGATGTTTCCCGATCGAAGACCCTCTAGGCCCTCAACCGCGAGGCTTTCTTCTTGGAGGGAATTTCCAGGGCAAGCGAAAAGCTATTGTGTAAGTCATCTTCCTCTTTCTTCGGTTGCTTTTTCTGACTTGCAGGATATTAATATTTTCTCCCTGATTTGTAGGCATTCGATTGTGTGAGAGGGAGGAAACCCAATGGCTGTGCAACCGAATGCACGCTCTTGTGTCTGCCTCCCAAAGTTCTAAAACAGATTTTTGGACTGATCATCGTCGTGCCTATACTATGGCGTTGCTTCAGGATCGCCTATCGGAGTTGGATCAATTTGTCAAGTGCCACAGCAGATCTATGGCCATTATTTACAATGACATCTTTCCTCGGGATCCTTTGCCTCAGACCTTGGCAGATTTGATTCCGTAGTTTTGACAAGGTGAAAGGATTCACCATTACGTGAAGCTTCAGCTTGTGGTGGGTGCCAAGCTTGCACTCTCTTGGGTGCATGCACATCACCCGACGCTAGATCTGGATGTTGTATCTTCGGGTTTGCCTCCCCCTTCCGATGGCGATCTTGTTTACATGGCGCCTCATTATGCCGCTGCTCGTAGGCCCACCATTAGGATTGTGCGAAGATGCTTAGAAGTAGACGAAGAATTTTTCGTTAATTTTGAGATATGATTGCTTGCTTGTGCAGCCTTGTACTTCATAGACGAAATATTGTATAGATCTTTCTTATATTTATCAAAAAGGTCGTATGTTATATACGAGATTTTGATTGTATGTTGTATTCTCTTGTTGAGGACCCAACAAACTAATGTTCGTTTGCCATAGAAATTTGTATGTCATGAAATACTTTCTTTATTTATTGATAAGCATAGATGGAAATACATTGCGAGGGCGTGATCGCCTGGCCGTTGGCCTTTTATTGAATATAAAGTGCATCTAAGTGAAGGCTTTCCTTAGGAACTTCGGCTTCTGTTCTTGGGGTTCTTCATCATGCTCCGTATTGTGGTGCTCTTGTCTTGTCGACGAGTGGGTTTTCCTATGCAGGACCTATATTGGCGGCTGCATAGGTTGCTTTTGCGAGACCGTTGTGCGCTTGCTCTTCTGATGTTGGCTTTTTGTGGGTGTGCCCTTCATGTAGTGACTCCTCATCCGCTATTTTCAGCTATCCAAGTTTTGTCTCCATCCCGACTGATTCTGAGATTTTGTTGAGTTCCTGATCGCAGCTGTCCGTGCGACTGAAGCTTCCTTTGACTGTTATAACCCTATTGGGGGCTGGCATTTTTTAACACCGGGTATGCGTAGTGAGATACTGCCATGAACCTAGCGAAAGCTAGTCATCCCAGGATCACATGGTACTGAGATGGTCAGTCCATGACTTCGAACTCTAGCTTTTCGCGTTTGAAGCTATTCTTTAACCAGAAGACTACATCAAGATGGACTTTGACCAATGGAGTTTCAGCTTTTCCTAGAACTATCCCGTGAAAAGTTGTATCTATAGATACTAGATTCTTCATGGACCAATTCATAGCCCGTAGATTTTTGGCGTAAATCGGGTTAATGCTGCTTCCTGCATCCAAGAAAACCTTGCTCATGTCAAACCCGCCGATTTGTGCTTCTACTATTAGCGCTGACTGTCCTGGTCGAGGGACCTGCAGTGGATGATCAGCTCTACTGAAGGTAATTTCTTGTTCTGACCAATGGAGGTACTCCGGTTTAGGAGGTGGCTTTGTTACTGCCATGTTTACTTGCCTAGTGGTCAAATTTTGTGTTCTGTTAGAGGGCGGTCCTTTCTAGATCATTGACATTGCTCCTTTTGACCTAGGATATTCGTCGCCTTGGTGTGTTGTACTTTGCGGCTGTCCTGCTAGCGGATCCCCCTATGGTGGCGGTGGCACGCCGATAGCCAAAGCGCTAGGTGTGGTAACGTAGCCTCGGTTTGCTACTTCGGTTGCCCTTGTGTTGCATAACTCTTGCATTTTTAAGAATGTTCGGCAGTCCTTTAGGAGATGATTTGATCGCCATTTCCCTGTTGAGTCGACGTAGTAGTGTGTATTGCAGGGTCCTTCCAACATTTGTCCTACTGACATAGGTGGGTCTCGATTTGTCAGCTGGTATCATTGCTGCGACTGGTCTCCGCCGATGTTGTCCCTATTGCCACTGTATCCACTGTTGTAATCGTCACTTTGTCGGTTGTGCCCTCCAGAGAAACGTGTTGCAACATAACTTGGTGTATGGTACCCATCATTGGTTCGTCGTCTCCGATCATTATTGCGCCTGTCTCTGTCGTCTTCGGGTGAACGGGCTCTTTTGTTGTGTACTACGTCCTCTCCATCATCCCAACGATTGGCTATTTCTATCAGCTGTGAAATTGTCTTTGGCTTGGTTCGTCCTAGTTCTTCAATAAACTCCTATTGATGAAGCCTATCGTTGAAGGCGTCGATTGCTCTTTTGTCAGATATTGCTTCAGCCGAATTTTTTATGATGTTCCACCATTGGATGAAAGCCCGTATTGATTCTCGCTTTTGCTTGCAGGCCCACAATTGCTCCAAAGACGCGGGTCGCTTGAATATGGACTGGAAGTTTTGATAAATTTGTCCTCAAGATTGTTCCAACTGCTGATAGAATCTTCGGGTAATTGTTTTAGCCAAGAACATGTTGCGTCAGTTAGGTGCAGCTGCAGGCTTTGCATTGCAGTAGCTTTGGATCTGCCTTGTAACCTGATGGTTGCCAGATAATCCGTCAGCCAGGCTTCAGGTTCTTGGAGGCCATCATACTTTTTATGATCTTGGGGTAATTTAAAATCTTTCGGTACTGGAATCTTATGAACCCGTCGGGTAAAGCAACTGGCTCCGCATAGTTCTTGCTCTTCCTCGCTTTCACCGTCATGGTATCTTCGGGTGCTACGTTCTTCTCTGGATCAGTCGATCCTTCACTATGTGATATCATTTCTTGTGTCGTTTTGTAGTTCTGATTCTGAAAAGTGGACCCGATGTAGCGATCGTGATCGTCGGGTATGACCTCCTTACCGAGGGCCGATGCGACGGGGCGGGGATCTGTCGGGTTGCCGTGTGGTTTCTTTATCTACTTGCGCGAGAGATTCTCCTACCATGCCGATATTCATCAGGGCGGAGCGGTGAAGGGCCATGCGAGGATCGTCGGGTGCAGGCTATGTTGTAATTAGATATGTTTATGCGGCCACAATGGCTACTTGGGATGTTTTTGCCTTGATGTTTCCAGCTTGGTCTATGGACATGAATGACAGATCAAGGTCTCGGATTAGTTCGCTCCTCTCTACTTCGGGGATATTCTCCAACCGAGATGTTCCTCTCCTTGGCGGTGCTTCACCTGTTATGTTCCTTGATCCTCGAGCGGAGCTTAACTGCGTTCGTCGTAGGCTAGATTCATCGGCTAACCTTTTCCTTTCATCAAGTTTCCTCTGCATCCTGAGTAGGTCTCTCTTTCTGTGATGAAGCAGATATTGGTATGCCAATAGATCTTCGTGAGTGGCGTCCATTATCATTGGAACCGCACCCGAAATTGCTGCCCTTGCCTTCTCCCATGCACTGGCTAGTAAACTAGGAGTTTGCCTCTCGCCTCCGCGTGGTTGTTCTTCTTCCCGGTTTGCACTGTTGACTATTGGGTATCCTCCGTTTCCTCGGCTTCCTTCATTGCCGTGACTTCCTGCATTATGGCTTGAAAGAATATCATTGGGATCAAAAATTAGGTTACCATTGGAGTCTTGCTGAGTCGAGGCGTCTCCGATGATCATGCATACTTGATGCTAAGTGATGTATGGAATGGTGACGTCATCGTTTGTACCGAGGGAGACACTGTCGGGTGAGCCAGTGAGGTCCATCAGTTTTTGTTCTGGGTAGATTTCCGCTATCCGAATTTTGAAGTCAATGCTTTCGCTGGTTTCTCCGGATTCCCAATTTGCCGAGTTTGCTTCGCTTGGTGGGGTTAGCTATGGATCTGATCTGAAGGAGAGATTGTCGTAAAGACCATCAAGGTCCCCTAGATCCATCTCGATTTGTTTGCTTTCCTCGCCTGCTTCGATCTATGCTATGACGTCCATAGAGGATCTGACAAAAGATACTGGTACCTCCGTAGGCGTAGTTTTTCCACCGACGGTTCTGATGTGATTAGGGTTGAAGGGTGCGATTATTGCGGGTATTCTATTTGTAAGTGGAGGCTTCCGATGATTAGATCGGATCCGCCGTTGAAATCGGCGAGTACCAATACAGGGGTGGGCGAGCGTCGATCTGCTTTCGCCGGGTCGATGCTTTGTGGAGAGCGGTCCGATGAATCCATGGTTCCAGCGTTCAGGTTTCCCACAGACGGCACCAATTGACGAGGGGTAACCTCGGCAATGCCCATGCTGATGGACTTAGGGTTTCGCGGAAAAGAGAACGCTGGGGATCTTGTCGCATGTCAGGAAAACAATGGAGTCATAGTCGCCTGAATATTGAGTAATCTCCGTATTACAAGTTATCTTCTAGATTTCAGTACCCTCGCTTAGGCTTCTCCCGTCCTATATATAATAGGTCGGGTCTCAAAGCTTTATGCAGATAGGTTTCATACATGCGTAATTATAATACCAACACAATGTCGGTTCATACTCTCTTTCCTAATACAATCAAAAGCCTTTGTCGGTTGCTTCCTTGGGCTGTCATCTGAAAACTTCATGGGCCGTAAGCCTTTTACCCAATATAGGGTAGCGAATCATAGTCATCCGAGTAATCATACCTATGTCAGTCATAGATCTATGACCAAAAAACTCAGGGTCGTTAAGAAAAGGTCACTAGTCAACACATTTCTTGTAGTGTGTTGATCAATTCTAAGTAAAACATCTTCGATCATACCAATAGGTTGTTTAGTAGTTTTATTAGCCATTTGCAATGTAATTGAAGTAGGAGAGTAATCTCTAAGATTTAGTTTCTTAAAGAGGGAATATGGCATGACACTAACACCTAAACCTAAATCACATAGAGCATTGATAATGTTAGTTTTTCCAATAGCACAAGAGATAGTTGGTATACCATGATACCCAAGCTTAGCAGGAAGCTTGTCACCAAATCTCGTCATCACTGCTACAGTCTTAGTTGCCTTTTCCTTTTTGTTAAGGATATCTCGCATGAACTTCTTATAAGTAGGAACTTAAATTGCATCAACCAGAGGAAGTTCTAGACAAAGATTACTTAGAGCCTCGGCAAATGAGTCATAGGTACTCTTGTCAGGTTCATATTGAACACGGTTAGGATAAGGGATTTTCTTTTTAGTTGGTTTTACCTTTTCCTTTACCTTGGTCGCCGGCTCAGCATATTTTTTGTTCTTCTTCTTTATTGCAGGCTTCTGCTTCTCAACTTATTTCTCTTGTTTCTGACTAAGCTCAACTTCTTATCTTAGATCAACAGTTCCAACGTTAGAGTTATATTGTTTATCTTTGTCTTCTGCCTCTTCCTCTTCTTCATTTTCATTTGAAGCTTCTTTTTCATTTTTTTGAGCTTCAAGATCAATATCATCTTGTCGATCAACAAGTTCCTCTTCTTCTTAACTTGTTTCCTGAGTCTCCTTTGCTTTTCTGGCATGTTCTTCTTGATACCAAAGTGACCCTAGAGGTTCCTGTGTTTCTGTACCATGTCTAATAACAATATTAGTAGATACGGTATTGTAATCGTAATTACTTTGACTTAAAATCAAAGCTTGTGTCTCAGATATTTGATCATACTGAACTTGAACCATACTAATATATTTATCGAGGTGTCTAGTAGCATGTCCTAGATCATCAAAAGTTGCAGTCAATTCTTTTATATTTTCTTGTGAAGCATGAGGTGTTTAATATATCTATCACGAAACTAACATTGTTCATGATTAAATATTTGCAAAACAATATTCATTACATCTTCTAATACAAAAGTTGGGAGAACGTCAACTTGATTCTCTTTTTTGAGTTCCGCTGCAATACCTTTTTCTTCCATAAACTTCTTAACTTCAGGCATAACTTTTGCAGGTATATGAAGCATACATTTCTCTGGTCTAATATCTTCAACAGGATTATATTGTTCATCATTGAAGGATCTTACCACAGAAATATATATACATTTAGGTAGCGTCAAATTACTCAAACCTCCTCCTACAATTGAATCAATCATTTGTTTTGAGTCATCAGTGAGTCCATTATAAAAGTATTGTATAATTAGATGCTCCTTAAAACCATGATTTGGGACTTCCATAATCATCCCATAATCTTTCTCCAATTCTCTGAAATAAATTGGATATGACGCGCTTGATCTGCATAATCTTAGTAAATGGGAAGAATCTTTGCATAAATTCTCAGGTGCAATCCTCCTAGCTTTTTATAGTGTTATTAGGCAAGGATTGTAACCAAGTAAAAGCTTTATCTTTTAATGACCAGTGAAACATTTTAAGAAGTACAAACTCTTTTGGTGGTGCAGCTGGTTTAAGGGTGTCACAAAGGTCATGAACCTTCATCAGATGATCACTTGGATCTTCATCTTCTCTTCCTATAAAAGCAATTTCTTTCATCATATGGACTAGTTCAGTTGGTATTTCAAATTCCATGCCTTCAAGATCATGATAGAGAATAGGTGTTTTCCTATGATGCCTAGATGGATTCCCATAATCTCCCAATGATTTCTCAGGCTCTTCCTCCCCCTGGGTGATGGTTAAATCTCCCATCAAAGGAATCAAATTGTTCATGTCTACAGAACATGTGTTAAAAAATTAGTGAATTCAAGGCGTCTTTCAATTGGTACACGTTCAATATAAGGAGGTAAATAAGTTCTTCTAGAACATGTAGTACATCTGTCTTCAATAGATATCATCTGTAGTTTCAAAACTGTTAACTAATGTAATTAATTTTTTGTTCTTTTCAAAAAAAAAAGGAAAAGGAAAAAGCAATAAACGGTAATAACTTGAAACTCATAAACAACTGTAGTAAATAAATAATAAATTAGCGACTAAGAACATAGACCCAAAACCCTTACCTCCCCGACAACGGCGCCAGAAAATACCTTGATGACTACAAGTGCAAGAAAGTAATAAAAGAAAGTAAAGTAAACAAGTAATGAAAGTGTTGGGAAAATAGTGTTGGAACTCAATAAGGCTAAAATGTTCTCGGGGATGTAGGATACACCACCAGCATGAGGTAATTAATCATAATTAGGATATTCTATTTCTTTCATCATGATATGTGTGGAGAGAGCTCCATAATAATATGTTCACTACAAGACTCGTGGGAAGTCACTTTCTTGAGTCAGGTAATGAGGTCATCTCTAAATAACCATTACGATGCTTGAGAGCAGTCACTCATACAGACCACCACAATTAAGGGTTTCCCCATGGATATCGTAATGAGCTTAGTGAATCTCTCTTAATCCCCCCTTTCATCGTGCAGGTTATAAGCCAATGATTGTAGTAAAAAAAGTAACACTGGACATACTCCCATACACGTCCTAAGGGTATCACCCTCTCTTTAGACCCAAAGGCAAATGATATGTGGTCAACTACACATACCATCTAAAGAGAGAGATCAAACACAATATCATAGATCAATGGATCATGGACCAAAGTAATATATCATCTTTATTTTACTTCATAATAATGCTAGGGTTTATCCATCTCCCCAAGAACAAAGGAACCTACTCACACATGGAACCAATCAACAACATCACCATATTCATATGGATGGATCGAAAGTGCAAAGGTAAACCTAGTGCAAACCACAATTGTATTGGAATTATAACAAGATCTAACTGATGAGAGAGGGGGATGATAATGGTTATGGAGATGCAGCGGTTGATGATGAAGGGGATGATGTGATGTACTCTGATGATCTGTGTCCCTTATCATCTTGATCAATGGTGATGGTGGAGATCTTTGTGGAGGCAGCGACTATGGAGTTTGTAAGGCGGCAGGGATTCACCATGGAGGTATGTGGAGAGGGTCCTTATTCCTTGGCTCCTCCCCTCTTTATATAGGCCTAAGAGATCCCCCAATAGTCCCCAATATGTTCCTTATGACTTAAGGAAGGTCTATGAACAAACGGGGACCAATTCTGTGAAGAAACGCGTCTAGAAAGGTTGTTTCCGTGCGTCTAGACCTGCGGTACGGGCAGACAGTACGACCGGACCCGCCCATACCGGAGGTCGTTAAACCCTGAGAACCCTCTCGTATTTTGGCTGCTATTTCTTCATACAAACTCCAATTTGGGTGTTCCTCAGCTCGTTGGATTCGTATGGACGAGGGATACAACACTATGTCTTTATATCTTCATTTGGAGTTGACGGAAAAATCCACCTTTTCACCCCTCAAATGGCTAAGTATGGTGCCTGTAGTTCCTCCATATTGCATCCTCTTGGTTCCTTTTTCCTTGCTTTATCCATAATACATCACAACACCTACACACAAGTCAAAGACAAGAAAACGTAATAAAATCTTAATAAAAACTAATAGTTATGTAACACTCATATGAAATGAATGGGAACTAGTAATCATGCATAATAAGCATTGTTGTAGCTAGATATAGCATGTGATGAGTGACAATATGAATAATTTGTTTTCATAAATATGCATCATATTTGCACTCATTAGAGGCCTCAAGCAAGCCCCGAGAACGGGGTTCCGGTCAATGTCTTCCTGCCTACGGTGGCCATGCGGGCCGCTGGGACTGGCTCCTCCCCATGGTGCGGCTAAGGAAGGACAATGGCAGGCCCTAGAGAACAGAAGCAAGTCTTACCCCTCACTTACCTTCCTGGGGACAGGAGGCAGTGACGGGTGAGCTTGTGTCAAGAAGATGGTATCCTAGTTAGCACCTATCTGTAGGAACCTCCCCGCATTGCGGTCGGAGAGAGAGGCAGTAGCCGGGCCAGCTAAAGGGTTCACGGTTTTAGCCTAGTTCCCTCCCCACCATAGCCGGGGACAAAGATGCAATCGCGTGCCCGAGACAAGACCTTGAGATAAGAGATTGCAGGGGTATTCCCTTACCCCCTCGTACAGGCGCCATCCTAGAGTGGTCCAGGAGGCCTCATTCAGACCGTGCCCTAGAAGACCAAGATTTACTCAGAGAATTTCGTGGCACCAACAAGTACAAGATGAAAGTTATCTAGCCAACAATTAAAAGGAAGCAAAGCTACAGGAACAGTGCCCTAACATGGTGGCACGGATCTAGGGATACAAGGGATAGTTGGAACAAAGATCAGCTAGTAGACTAGTGCCCCATGGTCTTCCCCACCTTATCCACCGTGGGCCCCACGGTGGCCACGGAGGCTTCCAGGTCCACCTCAGGAGCGAGGGGCTTGAAGATGATCTCCGCGTCAAGCCCGGGATATGGTAGTGGAACCTGTAACGCACTGAGTTGGCCACCACCACCACCACGTCTTTCCCCTCCTCCTCTAGCATGACGTTGACAGCCGCATGAACCACCTTCACTCGGTCCAGCAATGACACGAATAAAATGGTTTAGAAGTCAATGGCATCCCTGTCGAGAAAGCCTATGGGAGCCACCTGAAGACTAGGGAATATTTCGTCCAGATGATAAGACGTCTCCAGTAGAGCACGGGTGTCTCTTCGCTCCGTTCCTTCTTGAAGGCAATGAACATGTGTCCCCTGTCTCTCACCGGGCCTCTTCTCGTTGATCTGCAGTAGTACAGACCCCATCCTTCAAGTATGATGCCTCTGAGCGAAGGTCACAAAGCTCACGTCACATGTCTTCCTGATCCTGAGAAAACTTGGCGGACTACTCTGAGAGATGGGAGCACTCACCCCGGAGAGTCTCAAGCACTCACCTAAGAGGTGTCTCCTCATCGACCTACGGTCCCCCACCCAGGGCCATGGGGTGGCTGAGAGCAGCGCGTACCTCGACGCAGGCTTACAAGGCTCTCTGAGTCAAGGCACGAGCTTCATCTGTCTGGAAGCGGGTTGTCTCCCCTACCGGGTCAGGGGTTGTCCCCTCTGCACACCCTTCCCGGTTGGTACTAGTCGGGTACTCTGGGTGACCGCTATCGGGTGGGACGGTCCTGCTTCGACCGTCGTTGTCATGTGGATTCGAGGGATGGAGGAGAGCTCCCATTAAGGCATGCCTTTTCCCCAGCAATGCCCGGAGGTCGGCGGCATCAGTTCCCAAGACCCCCACCTCCTCCTCCGAAAGCTCGGGAATGAAGGCATTTCCTCCAGGCACTTCAAGACCTAGCAAAAAGGACGTAATGAGAAGAAACCTTCAAGCACGGGCTACGCAGTTGGGAAGTCAAGCAATGGCAAACTTGATACGTCCATGTCAGGCGGCTTGGGACCCTCACTTGAGAAAGCCTCAGGGATTTGCTCTGATGCGCTGACTTCCACAGCACCGGGTACACCCCTAAGAGCAAAGGCAGTTAAGCAAGCTGGGGCAGAGCAATCAGTGTGAAGATAAGAAAAGGGGGTTCTCACCAGAAGTTGGTATCAAATACCCACTTGCACTTCTTTAGAAAGGATGGCGGGGCATCAGGTAGGGTCATCCCACCACTCAGCTTCTTCCGGGTACACTTTCGGGCCAAGTGAGGTCCGCCACTCGATACAGCATCCCCACTTTGCCCTGGCTGAAGGGCCCTCAGGAAGGTTCAGGGAAAGTATTTCACCAACAACCCTTTTTCCCCGGGCAGCGGCGCTAAAAGAGACTCGAAAACCACAAGTCGTTTGGACGGAGTTGTCAGGAAGGGACTCATCCTCTTCGTCGACGGCCTCCTCTAGGGCCGTCTGCACGAGCGAGTCTTATCCCTCCTCGTCCTCACTAGAGGAAAGCGTTGAGGAAGACTCAGGGGAAAGCGACTCATCATCACCGCTATCGCTTTTGCCCCCGAATGAGACTCGGACCTACCTTCCTCTGTGATCCCATTCATGTTACAAGAGGGAAGGGCCGACTGGATGGCCACTCGGCGCCTATCCGTGTGAAGCGTAGGAGGAGACCCCTATACCTCCCCCGTCGCCTTCAGGGTAAGGATACTCCGCATCAAAGCAAGATAGTCCTTGCAGGAGAGGTCATACTTCTTCCTGGGCTAAAGGCGCATCGGGTCGTCGCTGACGCTGTACTCTCACACCGAGTGGGATCTCCTTTGCAGCAGCGCCAGGTGCCTCTGGAGAAAATACGATATCACAGTAGTGGTAGACATCCCTTGATCAACAAGCTCATCAATCTTGGCCGTGATAGCATGTAGATCTGCATCATGCACGCTCAACCTCGACCAGGAGCGGGCGGTTTGCGCGACTTCCTATGGGTCATACATCCAGGGGAGATGGTCTCCAACCAGCACCATGTAGAACTCACGACACCACTCCTCCCACTTGGGCTTGTAGTGGATGGTGAGATACTGCTTGGAGCATTGGTTGCAAACGTGAAGCGTGATGCCCTAGTGATCTGTGGCCTCTTTTCCACTCGGGGGATGAAGAAGTGGCGGAACAGCGCCACTAACAGCCTCACCCCCACGAACACCTCATAAATATGAGCAAAGGTGGCTAGTGTCAGCATGGCATTGGGGTGGATCTGCATGAGATGAAAGACATACGCCCTCATCACCTCTAGAAAAACTCTGAGAAAGGGGAATCAACCCCATTCAAAGGAATCATGCATAGATCGTGTGATATCCTGTGCTATCATAGCCGATCCTCGTGGATACACGAGCGTGTGCGGGTCAGTGGCGGACATGTGGAGTATGGAGCATGTAGCCTAGAGTGGACACGGTATGGCACATGTGCCAGCACTGGATGTACAGGCATGTGCCAAAAGGGGACGTTCCTAGATTGTGGTTGATCAATGAGGGTGTTGGTCTTCTAAGGGTGGGTGTATGTGAGATCTTGGCGCATCGCTTAATAGGATTGATAGGTTACTCATACCAACAAGTTGCAACTTCTTCTCCATAAGCTCATCTAAAAAGAACTCTAAGGTTAAGTGTGCTTTTCCTAGAGCAATTTTAGGATAGGTGACTGACCGGGAAGTGGGTATCGGGTGCGCACGAGTGAGGACAAAGTGGGCAGAAAAGACAAGTGTTGGTATATGGGGACAGTCTAGAGATCCTATTAAGCTGCCAGGAGTGACAGCGCAGGCACGGAGAGTCTGGGTTGTTACATATTGGCAGCTCCCCTTTCTAGACACTAGAATGAGGCCGACGAAGCTCGGTGGCCCCGTTCTCATGGAACTCGTTCGCCACATGAGCATACAGGGCCCATAACTGAAAGGAATATGCCCGAGAGGCAATAATGAATGGTTATTATCATATTCTAGGTTTATAATATATGTTTATTTCTCATTATATAATTTTGTTAATAGGAAACGTTGATACATGTGTGTTTAATTAAAAAAAGAAAAGGTTTTAATAAACAAAAGAAAAGGTTCCTAGTAATGCCTCTCATTACACTAGCTTGTTGATTAACTGATGATCAAGGTTTCCTGATCATGAACATTGGATGTTGTTAATAACAAGGTCATCTCATTAGAGAATGATATGGTGAACCTTTACCCATAGTAGATTTAGCAATATGATCATGTCCACAAGTTTATATTGCTATCTCATTCGAAGTAACTATGATCCTTAGACCATGAGATCACGTCAATCACTAACTCTGGAAGAGTACTTTGATTCCATAAAACGTCACACCGTAACAGGGTGATTATAAAGACGTCGTCGGGTACTTAGAAAGTGTTAGTTGAGGCTCGTGGATCAAGAGTGGGATTTTTTCATCCCGATGATGGAGAGATACTTAGGGCCCTCTCGGTGATATCTCATTAACATAGCTTGCAAGCAAGTGACAAGATCACTAAGAATGATATATCATGGGAATGAGAAAATAGTACTTGTTAGTAATGATATTGAACTAGGTAACACAGAACTAAAATAAAAAGGAGACGAAGCGGACTGACTACCTCGAAACCCCTATCAAGGGGGCCCCGATTGCATTGCGTCGCCCGGGCATTGTGGCACTCCGTGGGTGGCACTCCGTGGGGTCCCTTCTTCTTACTTTCTTACTTTTGAAGTGATATTATAACTCATTACTTTAGTTGGATAGTCGATTATCAGATCTCAAACAAGTAAAATATCACTAGACAAAAGTAATTGGTTACTATGAAAAAAGTTCACGTGATCACTAGTTTATCATTGAACTAGTGGGAGTCATTATGGATCTCTGGGTCCCGCTAATGATGATTGATCAGAAAGAGTCTCGATCATGTCCACATAGTTCACGAACCCGTAGGGAGACACACTTAAGGGTAGTCAACGCATTTGAGTGATAGGGAACGTCAGAGAAAATACTCGACAATGAAGGAATTGTTCTGATAAATCTGGCGGAATAGTTTCGGTTTATCAGAATATTGCAAGGGTTGAATTGTTGATGTGATCATTAAATTAGGTGTTCATTAAATTATTGGAATTAAATCAAGTGAATTAAAAGTGGTTTAATGGAATGACTCTTGATTTTTGAGTGGAGAATAAATGGGAGAAAGTGGAGATGAATATTTGTGAGTGGAGTGTCCACCCACATGAATGAGGGAAGAGGTGGTGGGGGCACCCTCTTGGACACCGGCCATGGGAGGGGATGCCCCCTCTTCCCCTACAAAAGGGGGGTGGAGCACCTCTCTCACTCACTCATTCCTTCTCCTTTTCATATGCCCTTTGGTTCGCATCTTCCTCCCCTTGCTAGCCTTGTCCATTTCCACGAGCATGGTGCTTAGGAGAAGCCATGCTCAAGATCTTCTCCACCACCACCACCATGTCGTGGTGTTGTTAGAGTTCCCGAGGATCCGCTACTTCCGCTACCCAGCTAGAGCAAGGGACAGAAGTCGTCCGTACACCGTACGTGTGACCAGTTACGGAGGCGCTGCTGCTTTGTGGCACTAGTCATATTCGTGTCCTTGACGATGGTCGTGTACAATCTACAACAACCACATTTGTTTGTGGGAACATTATCCCTCTTACGGTCTTCAAGGGGTGAGTCCTTCTGAAACTGTTACAAGTGTCACCTTGATTCGATCTTGGCAGTTACAATCATAGGAACTTTTTTGTTTTCCATGCAATGAACCCCATCAGTGGTATCAGTGCTATGTTTATGCATATATTCTATGTATGGTTAGAACACATAGAGATGTGGACGTTGATGATCATGTTATTGCATACTTGCATGAATGGTGGCATGTTGGGATGAAGCGGCCCGGACTAACTTTACATGTCCTTACACATGAGACTTGCCACATGCTTGACATGCAACTTGTATTGCATAAGTGGCTCAGCGGGTGTCTGTCTCTCCTAGCATAGTCATGATCTAATTTACAATGATTTGCCAATAAGTTGATTATCACCGTTGTGGTTGAAGTTCGTAGGTAGAGAGGTTCTTTCCTAGAAATCCCACAACCACGTAAAAATGCAAAAATGAATTAGAAACGTCTAACTTGTTTTTGCAGGGCATGTGATGTGATATGGTCATTGATACAAAAATCATTGTATGCAATGAGATTTATTGTAAGTTAAACAACCAGTGGGAGCTATATGGTTGTCTTTATCTTTTTATGGCATGCGTGCTATTTATGTATATCCGAGAGATATATTGTAATGGTGGAGGCATCCATAAGGGTGGCACCATGGACCTTGGTCCCACGCCGGTGGAATGATGGATATCATACCATGACACACAAGATGGATATCGAATGCGAGAAGGACCATGTCATATCACATTATTCTTGCATATGATGTCTATCCTTTGATACATCTTTTATTGCTTTGATTTGATCATCTTGGTAGCATTATAAGATGATCCCTCCCACTAAATATCAAGATAAAAATATGTTCTTCCTTAGTATGCACCGTTAAGAAAGTTCGTCTTTTCGAAGCACCATGTGATGATCGGGTGTGATAGACTCTACGTTTGCATACAACGGGTGTAAGACAGTTTTACACACGCGAATACTAAGGTTCTTACTTCGTGAGCCTAGCATTGACAGACATGGCCTCAGAACATGAACTGAAAGGTAAAGCACGAGCCATATGAATGATATGATGTTCATATGATGCTCGCCATTGGAGATGCAGCTCCACACATGATGATCGGTCGCGGTGTAGTGAATTTGGTTCGTGTAATCACCAAAAATGACTAGAGGGATGTCATTTTTAGTGGGAGTTTGTAACACCCCGTCCACTGGTCCCCGGGGGTGCCACTCCTGGCAGCTTAATAGGATATCTAGACTGGCCCCATAGACCAACACTAGTCTTTTCTGCGGACTTTGTCCTCACTCGTGCACAGGCGGTACCCACTTCTAGGTCGGTCACCCATCCTAGAATTTCCCTAGGCCAAGCATGCTTAAGCTTAGAGTTCTTTTCGAATGAGCTTTCAAAAAAAAGTTGCAACTTGTTGGTATGAGTATCCTACCAATCCTATTAAGCCATGTGTCTAGATCTCACATACACCCACCCTTTAGAAGATCGATGCCCTCATTGATCAAGCACACCCTAGGAACGTTCCCTCTTGGCACACGTCTATGCATCGAGTGCCGGCACATGTGCCATGCTGTGTCCACTCCGGGCCACACGCACCATGCTCCACATGTCCTGTCACTGACCCGCACACACCCGTTTAACCACGAGGATGGGCTCTGATACAACTTGTAACACCCCGTCCACTGGGCCCCTAGGGTGTCACTCCTGGCAGCTTAATAGGCTATCTGGACTGGCCCCACAGACCAATAATAGTCTTTTCTGCGCACTTTGTCCTCACTCGTGCTCACCCAGTACCCACTTCCTGGTCGGTCACCCATCCTAGAATTTCTCTAGTCTAAGCATGCTTAACCATAGAGTTCTTTTTGAATAAGCTTCTGGAAAAGAAGTTGCAACTTGTTGGTATGAGTATCCTATCAATCCTATTAAGCCATGTGCCTGGATCTCACATAGTTCTCATAGTGATTTTGAATTAACTTGAACTCTATCTTTTATAAACCTAGTCTAAAATAGTCGTTGCACATATATTGTAGATCATGGCACCCCCTGCATTCATTTTCAATGCATTCCTAGATAGAGAAAAGCTCCAAGATAATGGGTCTAACTTCACCAACTGGCACCACAATGTGAGGATTATCCTCATAGGCATGAAGAAGTCATATGTGTTGGACAGCGCTTTAGGTAATGCCCCTATAACTTATGCGACTCGGGAAGGGCGCACTGTGTGTGACATGAAATATGATGACTACACTATTGTGCAGTGTGCGATCCTCTAGTCAGTGGAGCCTAAACTCCAAAAGCGCTTTGAACTTACTGATGCTGATGTCATGGTGGCGGAACTCAAAACTATGTTTGGGTACCAAATCCGTGCTGAGAGATATTAGATCTCTGATAATTTCTTTAGCGCAAAGATGGAGGAGCATAGCTCTGTGAACGAGCACGTCATTAATATGACGGGTTACGCTCAACATATTGAGACACTGGAATGTGAGATTCCACCTAATCTCATGACAGATAGAGTTCCGCAGTCGCTCCCACCCAACTACAAAGGGTTTGTGTTGAACTACAAGATGAGTGGTGCGAACAAGTCGCTCACTGAAATCGTAGCCATGATGAAGACTGCCGAGGTAGACATAAAGAAAGAGCACCAAGTGTTAGTGGTCAACAAGACCACCAATTTTAAGAAAAGGGCAAGAAAGGCAAGTCCAAGGGGAACTTCAAGAAGGACAGCAAATCTATTTCCAGGCCTGAGAAGAAGACCAAAGGAGGCCCTAATCCTGACACTGAGTGTTTCTACTGCAAGGGGACTAGTCACTGGAAGCGGAACTGCCCAAAGTACTTGGTAGATAAGAAGGCCTAGAACGTGCACAAAGGTATATGTGATATACATGTTATTGATGTGTACCTTACTAGTAGTCGAAGTAGCACCTGGATATTTGATACCGGTTCGGTTGCTAACATATGTAACTCGAAACAGGGCTAAGGAATAGTCGACAACTAGGCAAGGATGAAGTGACAATGCATGTAGGCAATGGATAAAAGGTGGATGTGATCGTTGTTGGGGCGCTGCCGCTTCAGCTACCATCGGGATTGATAATAAACCTGAATAAATGTTATCTATTGCCTGCATTGAGCGTGAACATTATATTTCGATCATGTTTAATGCAAGACGGTTATTCATTTGCTTCTGAGAACAATGGTTGTTCCTTTTATATGAATAATATCTTTTATGGTCATGCACCTATATTGAATGGTTTCTTTCTTATGAATCTTGATATTAATAGTACCCATATTCATAATGTGAATTCCAAAAGAATCAAGTTGAATGATGATATTGTTGCATATATGTGGCATTGTTTTTTGGGTAATATTGGTGTTAAACGCATGAAGAAGCTCCATTATGATGGACTGCTGGAATCACCTGATTATGAATCATTTGAGACATGTGAACCATGCCTTATGGGCAAGATGGCTTGAACCCCATTTTTTGGAAGAATGGAACGGCGGTCGACTTATTTGAAATAATACATACTGATGTACTTGGTCCAATGAGTGTGTCAGAACACGATGGATATCGTTATTCTGTGACCTTCATAGATGATTTAAGTAGATATGGGTATATTTACTTATTGAAACACAAATATGAAACATTTGAAAAGTTCAAAGAATTTCATAGTGAAATAGAAAATCAGCGTAATAGAAAGATCAAATTTCTACGATCCGATCATGGAGGAGAGTATCTTAGTTACGAGTTTGGCACTCACATGAGACAATGTGGAATTGTTTCACAACTCACTCCTGCCAAAACACACAATGAAATGGTGTATCCAAACATCTTAATCGAACAATTTTAGATATGGTGTGATCTATGATGTCCCTTACCGATTTGTCACTATCATTTTGGGGTCATGCATTAGAGATAGTTGTATTCACTTTAAATAGGGCACCATCAAAATTCATTGAAATGACACCGTATGAATTATGGTTTGGTCACAAACCTAAGCTGTCATTTCTAAAAGTTTGGGGCTATGATGCTTATGTGAAGAAACTTCAGCCTAACAAGCTCGAACCCAAAGTGAAAAAATGCGCCTTCATAGGATACCCTAAAGAAACTATTGGGTACACATTCTATCACTGATCCGAAGGCAAGGTTTTTGTTGCCAAGAATGGATCCTTTCTGGAGAAAGAGTTTCTCTCGAAAGGTGTGAGTAGTAGGAAGGTAGAACTCGACGAGGTTACTAAACCTCCTCTTCCTGAAGTGGCGAGTAGCGCAGCACCAGAAACTGTTCCAGTAGTGACTCCACCGAATGAAGAGGGAACTAATGATGACAATCATGAAACTCCATAAGAGACCACTTACTTGCCTCGCAGGTTGGCAGGATACGTGCAGCTCCTGAACTGTACGGTGATCTAGTCCTACATTCCATGGTAGATGGAAGTGATGACCCTGTGACATATGAAGAAGTGATGATGAGCCCGGATTCCAACAAATGGCTTGAAGCCATGAAATCCGAGATGGGATCCATGTACGAAAACCAAGTTTGGACTTTGGTGAACCTACCTCACGACCACAAGGCCGTTGAGAATAAATGGATTTTCAAAAACAAAACTGACACTGACGGTAATGTAACCGTCTATAAAGCACGACTTGTCGCGAATTCCGAAAAAATCAAGGAGTTGACTATAAGGATACTTTCTCACTCGTAGCGATGCTAAAGTCTGTTAGGATTATGTTAGCAATTGTTGTATTTTTCGATTATGAAATCTGGTTGATGGATGTTAAAACAACATTCCTAAATGGAGAGTTGTATATGATGCAACCCAAAGGTTTTGTCAACCCTAAGGATGCTGACAAGGTATGCAAACTTCAGCGTTCCATTTATGGACTAAATCAAGCTTCCCGAAGTTGGAATCTCTGCTTTGATGAGGCGATCAAAGGGTTTGGATTTGTCCAAACTATAGGAGAGGCTTGTATTTACAAGAAAGTGAGTGGGAGCTCTATAACATTTCTGATATTATATGTAGATGACTTATTATTGATTGGAAATGATATAGATCTTTTGAAAAGCATAAAGCATTACTTAAATAGTAAGTTTTCAATGAAGGACCTTGGTGAAGCTGCCTATATTTTAGGCATCAAGATCTATAGAGATAGATCAAGATTCTTAATTGGATTATCTTGGAGTACATACCTTGACAAGATTATGAAAAAGTTCAAAATGCACGAAAATAAGAAAGGGTTCTTACCTATGTTGCAAGGTACGACTTTGAGCAAGACTCAGAGTCTAGCTTCGGCATAAGATAGAGAATTGATCGTCAATGTCCCCTATGCGTCATCCATAGGCTCTCTTATGTATGCTATGTTATCTACAAGACCAGATGTGGCACATGTTGTTAGTTTAACTAGCAAGTACCAATCTGATCCAGGTTTGGAACACTGGAAGCCGGTCAAGAATATCTTTAAGTACTTAAGAAGAAATAAAGATATGTTTCTCATCTATGGTGGTGAAGCAGAGCTCGTCGCAAAGTGTTACGTCGATGCTGGCTTCGACACCGATCCGGATGACTCTAAGTCATAATCCAGATATGTATTTCTTATGAATGGAGCAGCACTGAGTTGGAGGAGTTCCAAGCAACCTATGGTGGCAAGATCTTCAATGGATGCGGAGTATATCTCTACTTCAGAAGCAGTGGTGGAAGCAGTTTGGATGAAGGAGTTTATTTCCGAACTGGGTGTGGTTCCAAGTGTAGGGGTTCCGCGCATGAAAACAATAAAATTTTACCCTACGCCCCTGAACCCCTGAAGCTGCCAGGACCAATCTATTAGTAATACAGTAACGGGAGGGGCTTTTCGCAAACTTACCCTTGAAGACCGAAAAGCGTTGTCAACGCTCAGGAGAGCGTGGTTGATGTAGACGAGTCGAAGCCAACCTCAAGGTCATGATGAAGTCCTTGCGCTCCTTGGCTCCAACGACTTGAGTACCTCAAGTGAGACACCTCGCGGGGAGTTACACACGTCCGGTGCCTGACGATTACTCCCGCTTCCCCGATCCAGCAGCAGTTGCGGAAGTAGAGCTCCCGGATCTGAATCCCGCAGCGCGACAGCGCTTCGCGGTGAAGATGTCTCTTGCTCTCGCAGTCTAGACTTGGGACCATGGTCATGAGAGAGAGAGGGGAGAGGGGAGAGAGAAAATATCAATTGGAGGTCCTCCCAAAAGTGGGGAGACCTTTATTGATTATTGGTGTATTTATCTTGGCTAAATACCCCACTATATATAGGGGGGAGGGGGTACACCCTCCCTCAAAGTCCCGGGGTGGGACTAATCATGGGAGAGGGGTGGGGTGGCGCGCCGGCCAGCCCCCACCGTGGGCCCCACATGGGGGAAGGCCCACTAGGGCCACCGGCCACCCCCTAGGCCCTTCCTAGGGGTGGGATCCCCTCTTGGGCCTTTTACCCTCCGGGAATTGGCCCATTAAGCCCTTTGACCATTTAATTGATTTTTCTCTTTATTAAATAATTATGAATAAATGATTAAATCAACATTTAACATTCATTCACATATTATTCAATCTCCGTGGCTATGGAACACCTTCCATCTCCACTCTGGACATCCTCCGGACTTACCGAAACCCTTTCGGTTTTCTCTCTACTAATCTTCGGTGATTCCATAGATCCTATAAATGCTCTCTAAGCATCATAAAGCCCTTAAGCGTGATACCCCACGGTTTGGGAACACTCTAGACATGGTCGAGACACTCCCGCACCAATGATCAACAGAGGGACCTGGATGGTCATGTGACCCCTGTGCGTTCCACGAAGATCTTTCGTCGTTTGAACCGGGACAGTCGTGTCTTATTCCCTTTGTCACTCGATACTTGCATTGCCCGAGATCTAATCAATGACATCACCATGTCATGCTCAATCTCGTTACTGTACAATGCTACTTGACTTGTTCCGACAAGTGATATCCCCGTGATCAAGTCACACGCTGCGCAGCTATTGGATATAACTTCTCCGAGTGGGCCCTTGAGTATCTTCCCGTCACATGGACGGACAAATCCTGCTCTTGACATATATTGCCTCTACGGTTTCCTCCGAGCACCTGAACACACCTTTATAACCACCGTTTTACCAGATGGCGTTTCATGCTATCTAAGCACTCTCGGGAGAAGTGATTGATATAGCCTCACGGTCTAAGGAATAGTCTACGAGGATCCATTTCTAATCATCGTAACTTGAAATTCGTGACATGATCGGGTCATGATGTTTTGGTTGGGTATTGGTTCATCATCTCATTCTCAGAATGAGATGACCTCATTTCCAACTGGCATAAATGCCACATGATCAGGAAACATGATCATCTGTTGACCAATGAACCAGTGACTAGAGTTTCACTGGGAACCCCTGGTTGTTTGTATATCACACGTGTATTGATGTTTCCAATCAATACAGTTATAGCATGATATAAAACTTAATCATAAACTATATGAAATATGATAATAGTCCTTACTACTATTTGTATCTAGGGAATATTTCCAACAGTCTCCCACTTGCACTAGAGTACAAATACACTAGCTGCATTTGTTCTCAATCTTTGGCACCATATTGCCGGTACCCTGAACATGCTTTCTCATGGAAGAGGTTGAGTCTTGGGTCTGTACTTTACAGTCCCAAATCCTTTGCAACTTATTAATATCACCTTAATTGACATTAATACTTTATCATCACATGATAGCATCTGTGTGTATGCATCGTCGCTATGGCAGTAGAACGAGGCCTGATTCTAGGAGCCTACAGTGACGTTAGATCAACCTTGAGGGCTTTCTCATGGGCATTGTGCCCTGGGACACATCATTCTAGTTAAAAGCGAACTAGCCCCGCCATAACATTATACAACACTTTAGATGGTACTCTTATCTATTATTATAAATGTATTCATCGAAACACCAGTGCACTCTATGCAACTTTCGATGTTTTGTTCACCTCGCTTCCTACTTGACTCTAATCGGTATTACGGGAGTTTCCAACATATTCCCTTATAACATAACTCTTTATGTTCTAAGATATGTCATCCTTTATGGATTTGGAAAACATGTCTACAGTTCTCTATTAGACACTGCGGACAAACTCAACTCAACGTTTCGTGATTCGAACTTAATCACTTTCAAACGTTCTTTATTGGATCATATATTATGTTAAGTTATCATCATAGTTTACTAAGATAGAACCTATGTCTTAACATAGTGGATGATGATCATCCTTTTCTTTCTTTCAACCATTAATGTTCAACTTAATACTATTCCTAATTTGAGTCATTAAGGACCAGTTCCTTAATTAACTTCTATTCTGAAACCCTTTTCAGAATCCCTTAAGGAATACTACACAATATCATAATACACTTATTATCAACTTCTACATCTTATAAATCATTATTCATAAGTATTTGCGCTTTCATCCTTAACATACTTAAGAATTACTCCTATAAGCTCCCACTCAAAATATGTTCCTACATATTTGAATTTGAGACTTATGTTGCTCCCACTTAAAATATGTCAATCACATATTGTTTCAGGAAGACTTTCATAGCTCCCACTCAATTTTATGCAAATTGCATATCTCCTTACTTATTTTGAATAACTTCAAAATCCTTTGATCAAATATCAAACTTGGAGATGTACTATGAGATACTAGTACTTTACTAGTTTTAAATCCACTAGACATTTAGCACACATGAATCAAATTCATTTGAATTTGTCCAATACCTGAAAAATTGTGCTTTTGTCATTCACCCCCCTTTTCCACTATGGCTTTGCAGTCATTTGGGAAAATTCAAGCAACTCCTTTTACTTGTGAGATTCAGGAACGAATTGCTTTCTAATCTCAAGGGAATTTTGCTTTTAGGATTTCTCATAATTCTAGTTTACCATTGTTTCCTTTGTAGTTCGTAGGTATGTCATATTTCAAGAATCATGACAAATGATTCACAAATGTTTCCATACTAGATATGGATTTACATTTTGAATCCTACTTCATGTAGTGAAAACACTAGTGGAGAAAACACAATGATCAATATCATTGATTCTTTTCTTCTGTGAAGAGAATCGTTCAGGAATGTTGTCCATTGCGCTTCTCAACACTCTGATGCGGGGTTTTGAATCCTCATCGTGTTTTACACTATTTTCCATTTGCTCCATCATTGAGAAACATGACTAGAAGTGGGCTTTCTCAAGAATGCACCAAAATCCAAGCAGTACGAATCTTGCTTTTCCTTTTTGGTTCTAGCTATGGGTTTTGTATTCAAAGTTTCCAATGAATATGCTACAAGGACTTATTCTCTATTGTTTTGGTTATATCGAATAACCCCAAAACTTTCACGAATTCAAATGGTTCACTTCCTTCTAATTGAGTGCTAACTATTTCTAAGCTAATGGTCTCTACATCTACACTACAACGATTTATTTGGTGCCTTCTATTCAACCCTTTGATATCTAATATCACATTGTGATGCTTTGCATTTTGATGTTTCAAAACGCTTTGCATTCCACAATTTCTTTTATGCAATTCTTATAAAGTCGAATTTCATTACTATTGATCAAATCATAGTAATTGTATTCTCTTTTACATTTATACCCTTTGTTGATGAAACACTTTGATCAAACCAAATAGTTTCATATAATCATGTTTCCTTTGGTAAACTTCTTTACACATTTAAACAATCATATAATGATAATTACCATTTTCGTTAAAACACAATACATCGAATATGTATTCTATTTAACAATTCATCAAACACTTTGTATTCAAGTAATACATGGTGTTCAAGTTATTTTGCCGAACTTAGGCATGATTTATATGTGATAAGAAATCGAATGACTTCCACATATTATCATTATAACTTTGAATTCAAACACTGGTTTCATTCTTTAATGAAATATCATTAAGTTGGGTATTTTAAACAAGGAATTTTAATGTTTTACAAATGTTCATGCATTATCAATTAGTTTCAAACAATAAGGATAATTCACACATAATCAAACAAGATATGAACACGAATAGAAATCATTCATAAAAGTGGAACAATCGTTTGTTACAAACTCATATGAATAACCGTCTCACGAAGTGTGAGACATACTAAAGAAGTTCACAATCTCTTGATTACAATAGTCATCCTAAAACACAAACTAAATGATAAATGTCGAGGGAGAGTGTCGTTGGCCGTCATCATCATGCTCGCCATCAACACGCAACGTCACATCCTTTCCAGCAAGCACCTCTCATGCAGAAGGACCTGTTTTCAGCAAAACAGAACAAGTATCAGATATACTTAACACTGCAAATGTGTTTGCAAGATTATAACATTTATAAAATTGTATATCAAATATATACCTTTGTCATCGATGACCTCTCCGGTGATTGGTTCAACCTTTACGTTTCTGAAACGTAATATGAACTCATGGAAATCCAATGCTTCTGTATCACCACTCATGATGCTACTCCGGACATGTCCTTCATTGCTGGGAGGCAATGACCGAAGCAGTACGTCTATCGCAAATGGATCAGCCATCCAATAATCCATGAAGTGCACCAGTCTTGTGTGTGCATCAAGCATGCGCTCAAAGTGACCCTTCAGACATGTATGCTCCTCCATTTGTATGGAAAGGAACTCTCCAAGCAGCTCGTGCTTCCACATGCGCACATGGCCTATGAACTCTGCTCTCAGCTGATCCACCATCGAATATGGATCAAGATCACCCATGAGCAGATGTAGTTCATCCACCATCCCGTAACGCATTATTTTCTGAATGTAGGTGGACATCTCTTAACGATAGTAGCGGTCTGCCAGCTCTTGTGAGGTCTCAAAGTAGTCTGGCTTAGTCAAATCCATCGTGCGGTGTATGTAGTCTACCATATGATTCCTAGTAAGGAGATCATTCAGGCGCACAAGCCAACTAGGGAAATTGGATCCATCAAGTCTAAGTTTCTCACCCTTTACCCAATCCTCAATGACAAAGTAAGCTTCACGGTGAGCCATCTACATTTATAATTTGCAAAAGGAATTTAGACTAAGTTTATAATTAAATGAGTTAATAATAACTCCACTCAGAAACACCTATCCCCAAAAGGGTTCCTAGTGATGACACAACCCCTATCAGCCACATCTCCCCCGATCATCACGGCCATCAATGTGGGTTCAAGGGTGGACGCTAAATGTCGGTCACATCATTCATGCGACTCGTGCTCGATCTTTCGACCATCCGCGTTCTGAGGCCATGTCTGTACATGCTAGGCTCGCCAACTCAACCTTAGTGTATTCGCTGTGCAACATGGCTTACACCCACTGTATGTGAACATATATATGTATGACACCCGATCATCACGGCATGCCTCATACCTAAGAACTTTCTTGGTGGTGCACACTAAGGGGGAACACAATCGTTGGTAATTTTAATAGGGATCATCTTATTAGGCTACCGTTGAGTATCTAATACTAGCACACAATAATACATAAAAACAATAACATTGAATGTAAATGCTATGTGATATGGTCCTTCACGTCGTGATCTCCATCCGTCGTCACCGGGTTCCGGTGCCAGGGATCCGGCGCCGTAGACACCAGGGTACCGGTGTCATTCCGGTGTGGTAGTCCGTCATGTCCGTGACTATCTACTACTACGTAACATAAGGTAATCACTTTACCTTTTCCACAACCATATCACAAAGCAACGCCCCCCTGCAAAACAAAGTTAGACGCCTCTACTTTATCTTTGCATGTTTTACGTGGCTGAATGGGCTTTCGCACAAAAACCATTCTTACCTACGAACTTTCAGCACAACGTTGATCAAGTAGTTGTCTCTACTACACCCCTTTCGGGGCCCTCCGTTGCAAATGGCATACCAACTAATGCGAGAGAGACAGACACCCCCCTAAGACACTTTATACGGTACAAGCCATATGTCAAGCGTGGACCAGTCTCACGAATGAACGTGTAAAGTTGGTTGGGGGCCGCTTCATCAAGCATTATTGCGGTATACACAAGTACATGTGGGAGGGTAACAACTAAAAGATCAACGCCCACACGCTACATCTCGTGTGTTCTGCCCGTACTAGCATTACTATGCATAGATCTAGCTCGGATACCACTGTAGGGGTTCCGCGCATGAAAACAATAAAATTTTACCCTACGTCCCTGAACCCCTGAAGCTGTCAGGACCTATCTATTAGTAATACAGTAACGGGAGGGGCTTTTCGTGAACTTACCCTTGAAGACCAAAAAGCGTTGTCAACGCTCAGGAGAGCATGGTTGATGTAGACGAGCCGAAGCCGACCTCAAGGTCGTGATGAAGTCCTTGCGCTCCTTGGCTCCAACGACTTGAGTGCCTCAAGTGTGACACCTCGCGGGGAGTTACACATGTCCGGTGCCTGACGATGACTCCCGCTTCCCTGATCCAGCAGTAGTTGCGGAAGTAGAGCTCCCGGATCCGAATCCCGCAGCGGGACGGCGCTCCGCGGTGAAGATGTCTATCGCTCGAGCAGTCCAGACTTGGGACCACGGTCATGAGAGAGAGGGGGGAGAGAGAAAATATCAATTAGAGGTCCTCCCAAAAGTGGGGAGACCTTTATTGATTATTGGTGTATTTATCTTGTCCAAATACCCCACTATATATAGGGGGAGGAGGGGGTACACCCTCCCTCAAAGTCCTAGGGTGGGACTAATCATGGAAGAGGGGTGGGGTGGCGCGCCAGCCAGCCCCCACCATGGGCCCCATGTGGGGGAACACTAGGGCCGCCGGCCACCCCCTAGGCCCTTCCTAGGGGTGGGATCCCCTCTTGGGCCTTTTCTCCTCCGGGAATTGGCCCATTAAGTCCTTTGACCATTTAATTGATTTTTCTCTTTATTAAATAATTATGAATAAATGATTAAATTAACATTTAACATTCATTCACATATTATTCAATCTCCGTGGCTATGGAACACCTTCCATCTCCACTCCGGACATCCTCCGGACTTACCGAAACCCTTCCGGTTTTCTCTCTACTATTCTTCGGCGATTCCACCGATCCTATAAACGCTCTCTAAGCATCATCAAGCCCTTAAGCGTGATACCCCATGGTTCAGGAACACTCCAGACATGGTCAGGACACTCCCGCACCAATGATCGACAGAGGGACCTGGATGGCCATGTGACCCCTGTGTGTTCCACGAAGATCTTTTATCGTTTGAACCGGGAAGTCGTGTCTTATTCCCTTTGTCACTCGATACTTGCATTGCCCCAGATCTGATCAATGACATCACCATGTCGTGTTCAATCTCGTTACTGTACAACGCTACTTGACTTGTTCCGACAAGTGATATCCCCGTGATCAAATCACACGCTGCGCAGCTATTGGATATAACTTCTCTGAGTGGGCCCTTGAGTATCTTCCTATCACATGGATGGACAAATCCTGCTCTTGACATATATTGCCTCTACGGTTTCCTCCGAGCACCTGAACACACCTTTATAACCACCGTTTTACCAGATGGCATTTGATGCTATCTAAGCACTCTCGACGGACAGTGATTGATATAGCCTCACGGTCTAAGGAATAGTCTACGAGGATCCATTTCTAATCATCGTAACTTGAACTTTGTGACATGATCGGGTCACGATGTTTAGGTTGGGTACTGGTTCATCATCTCATTCTCAGAATGAGATGACCTCATTTCCAACTGGCATAAATGCCACATGATCAGGAAACATGATCATCTGTTGACCAATGAACCAGTGACTAGAGTTTCACTAGGAACCCCTGGTTGTTTGTATATCACACGTGTATTGATGTTTCCACTCAATACAGTTATAGCATGATATAAAACTTAATCATAAACTATATGAAATATGATAATAGTCCTTACTACTATTTGTCTCTAGGGCATATTTCCAACACCAAGTGCTTTGGATCCAATGGTTATTTATCGTGACAACAATGGTCCATAGCCAATGTTAAGGAACCAAGGTCTCACAAGAATTCCAAGCATATCAAGCACCGATTCCACTCCATCCAGGAACATGTCCATGATGGAGATATAGAGATTTGCAAAGTAGACACGGATCTACACATTGCATACCCTTGACTAACTCCCAAGGGCAAAGCATGATCAACACCAGAACACTATGGGTGTTAGATTGATGGCTATGTACAACTAGATTATTGACTCTAGTGCAAGTGGGAGACTGAAAGGAATATGCCCGAGAGGCAATAATAAATCATTATTATCTTATTCTAGGTTTCTAATAGATGTTTATTTCTTATGCTCTAACAGGAAACATTGATACATCTGTGTTTAATAAACAAATGAAAAGGTTTTAATAAACAAAATAAAAGGTTCCTAGTAATGCCTCTCATTACACTAGCTTGTTTTAACTGATGATCAAGGTTTCCTGATCATGAACATTGATGTTGTTAATAACAAGGTCATGTCATTAGAGAATGATATGATGAACATTCACCCACAGTAGATTTAGCAATACGATCCTTTCCTCAAGTTTATATTGCTATCTCATTCCAAGTAACTCTAATCCTTAGACCATGAGATCACGTCAATCACTAACTCTAGAAGAGTACTTTGATTCCATCAAACGTCACACCTTAACAGGGTGATTATAAAGATGTCGTCAGGTACTTAGAAAGTTTTAGTTGAGGCTCATGGATCAAGAGTGGGATTTGTCCATCCCGATGATAGAGAGATATACTCAGGGCCCTCTCGGTGATATCACATTAACATAGCTTGCAAGCAAGTGATAAGATCACTAAGAATGTTATATCATGGGAACGAGAAAATAGTACTTGTTAGTAATAAGATCGAACTAGGTATGGATGATACCAAATAATCGGATCTCAAACAAGTAAAATATCGCTAGACAAATGGAATTGGTTACTACAAAAAAGGTTCACGCGATCACTAGTTTATCGTTGAACTATTGGGAGTCATTATGGATCTCCAGGTCCTACTAATGATTATTGATCGGAGAGAGTCTCAATCTTGTCCACATAGTTCATGAACCCATATGGAGACACATTTAAGGGTAGTCGATGCATTTGAGTGGATAGGGAACGTCGGCAAAATACTGGACATCGCAGGAATTGTTCTGATAAATCTGCCAGAATAGTTTTAGTGTATCAAAATATTGCAAGGGATTGAATTGTTGATGTATTCATTAAATGAAGTGTTCATTAAATGAGTGGCATTAAATCAAGTAAATTAAAGGTGGTTTTAATGGAATGCCTCTAGATATTTGAGTGGAGAATAAATGGGAGAAAGTGGAGATGAATATTTGTTAGTGGAGTGTCCACCCACATGAATGAGGGAAGATGTGGGGGAACCCTCTTGGCCATCGGCCATGGGAGGGGCTGCCCCCTTCCCCTATAAAAGGTGGGGTGGAGCACCTCTCTCACTTACTCATTCCTTCTCCTTCTCATATCCCTTTGGTTGGCATCTTCCTACCCTTGCTACCCTTGTCCATTGCCACGAGCACGGTGCTAAGGAGAAGCCCTGCTCAAGATCTTCTCAACCACCCCCACCACCATGTCGTAGTGCTAGTGGAGTTCCCGAGGATCCTCTACTTCTGCTGCCTAGCTGGAGCAAAGGGACGGAAGTCGTCGGCACATTGTACATGTGACCGATTATGGAGGCGCTGCCCCTTTGTGGTGCGGATCATCTTCGCATCCTTGAGGACGGTCGTGTACAATCTAAAAGAGCCAAGTTTGTTTGCGGGAATGTTATCCTTCTTACGGTCTTCAAGGGTGAGTCCTTCTAAAACCGTTACAAGTGTCGCCTAGATTCGATCCTAGCAGTTGCAATTGTAGGAAAAAAAATCATGCAACAAACCCCATCAGGAACTTCTCTTCATCTAGTGACGGCTTGATGCAGGCTCGAGGGATATTCCAGGGATTCACCGCCCCTGAATGAGTCCTCGTCGATGGCACCCCTCTCCCAACTTCCTACGCCTCGCGATCCGCCATGGGGAGATTGGATCTGGGAGAAGTTTGCATGGGGTGAGGGGTTAGTGGGGATGAAGGGAGCATGCCTTCGGAGGACTTGTCCTTAAAAATGACCCCTAGACACTCCCCCAACCGTGTGGATCTCCCTAACTCCCTCACCCCCAACGCACATGTCGCTTCGTGCCACCTAGGAAGCGGAATACAAGACGCTCACCAGTTTCAACAAGAAATTTCGGTTAGCGGCTTGACGGGGATATGGCCCGGGTTAGCTACATTGCGGCACCTTATCCTAACCAGGGCACGAGGGTTGTTGTCATATCCATTGAACTCGGGGTCCCCAAATCCCGTCTGGACAAGCTGCAGCATAAGGCCCAGATCGAGGCCTCGTGTTCCTAGACCGCATAGTCAGGATAATCCCGGCTAAGCACCCGCTCTAACATACGACAAGACATGTCAGAGCCTAGAGGTCTAGAGAGTGTAGGCCCCAGACCTACCCTGACATACTAAGACCGCGCCATAAGACACCCCCACATTGCATTCATGCATGCCTTGTCCAACCACATGTTCGTGTCAGGTCGACTTATGTAGTTCTGTCAACCCATGTGGTGTCCCCTTACCTTTATAAAAGGAGGCCCAGGTCAGACGTAGAGGAGAGGAGAGATCCTTCTCGGGGAAGGAAGCATTGTAACTGTGATCACCCATCAAAATAGTAGATAGTTGCAGGACGTAGGGATCCTCACATCAAGGACCCGAACCTAGGTAAAAAACATGTGTCACTCTATGTGTGTGTGTGTTCTTATAGCTTGCAGATTGAGCTCATCAGACGTTGCGCCCCTGGCCGAACTAACAAAGCGGATCCCCATCCCCAGTGTTGAAAATCGAGACATGACAGGAAGCACCTTGTTCTTTGTTGTGGGCAAGTAAGTCTATGGCCTGGTACATCGGTTTAGGGTCAGACAGCTACCTGTGATCCACAAATTTGGGGGTGAAGATGGTCTTCATCTGAGCATACTTCACTATGGGCGTCTGCAGCAACTCGAGAAGCTTTGGGCTGGCCTAAAATTGAGAAGACAATATGTTAGTTCACATCAATTTATGAATCACCAAGAACTAGAAACATTAGACAATGGCATGAGATCTTACCATGAGGAGCTTCTTCAAGACATCGTCGTCGTCAACAATGAAGGTTGTGCTGTCCTGACACCGTCTCACGCCCTCTTTTTGTCTGAGTTTGAGTATCATGTTCCATTTGATCCTCCACTTCCTCAAGTGGTTGCAGAGCTGCATAGTTGTCACTGTGACCCCAGTGAAGTCAAGAACATCATTGAAAATGTTCTGCAAGTTCCTCTCTCTGAACCTGTTGCCGCAATTTGGCCCGTTAAGAATGAGCTCAACCATCCTATTGAGAATGAACTCTAACATAGATGGTTCCCAAACCATTGAACGCTTAAGAATGAGCTCAACCATTTCGATGATCAGATCAGATCCGTCGTTGAAATCGGCGGGTACTATCACAGGGGTGGGTGGGCGTGGATCTGCTTTTATGGAAAAGAATTCTGATGAATCCATGGTTCCAGCGTTCAAGTTTCCCACAGACGGCGCCAATTGACGAGGGGAGATCTCGACAATGTCCATGAAGGACTTAGGGTTTTGCGGAAAAGAGAACATTGGGGATTTCATCGGGTGTCAGAGAACAGTGGAATCAAAGTCGCCTAAATACTACGAGGAATCGCTCTGTTACAGATCGCTTAGAGATTGTTCGATACCTTTCCTAGGCTTCTCCCGCCCTATATATAATAGGTCGGGTCTCAAAGCTATATGCGGATAGGTTACATAATTACAACACCAACTCTAGGGCGGTCTTTGTTCCTCTTTCCTAATACAACTATAATCTTTTTCGGTTGCTTCTTTGGATCTTCATCTTGATTCTTCATGGGTCGTAAGTCTTTCTGTAGATCCTAGGTTGCAAATCATAAGGACCCGAGTAATCATACCTATGTCATCCGGGGACCCAGCAGCGGCGAATGGCTTCGTCCGACGGACGCTCTAGCCCTGGAGACTCGGATGCTCCATGATGTCGGCTACATGGCGTCGCCAGACTTCCGCTGCCTCCCTCCCCCCCCCCCCGAGTGGAAGCTCAACGCCGGCGGCATACCAGTGCCGCCGGTGCCGGAGACGACTAGATGGTGGAGGAGATCTAGGCCGCCATCACGGCGATGCCGGATCTCGAGCTCGCCGAGGACCCCGGCAACCTCGCGCACTGGGAGCAGTTCTTCACCTAGCGCTGGCTCGCCGAACTCGCCGCCCACCAGGGACCTCCAGGCGAGCCGTCGAAGCACAACAACGCGGCGAGCCACCATCGATGGTGGAGCGTGCCGGGACGCACCCTCAACTACGTCCTCGAGCACATCCACGCCAGGAACAACCTCCGGCGAACTGGGCGCCTAGGAGGATGGCCAGCCTCACCTCCTCCTCCTGCGCCACGTCACGCTCGTCCGGGATGGCGCCTGCGCAGTCGCGCGCGCAGCAGCGGCGAGTTCTTTCGGCCTCCCAAACACGAGGCTGACATGCCCAGGAGCTCGCCGCCGAGAACACGTGCGCGGGGAATCGTCATCAATGAGCCCTGCACGGCGGCGCCGCTGACAGGCCGGCTTCGCCTTCGTCAGCCGAAGCCGGAGCCCGTGGACTCGGGCGTGGGTGTTGACGAGGACTCCTTCGCCATCAAAATGGCAATCAAACGTTCTCTGCACGACGCCACGCCACCATCGCTGATTCCAGAGTCGAACATCCTCTCCTAGTCTAAGGCGGGCTAGGAGCAAGAGGAGGCACACCACGTTTGGCGCCAGCAGGAGGAGGCCGAGCGCCAGGCCAGCGCGCGCCGTGCGCCCGCCTACCAGGGCGCGCCTATCGTCGTCCTCGACAACGACGACGTCGGGCCTTCGTACCAGCCGTGGAGGTACGGCGACGCAGGCTATAGCACCCCGGTAAAACCACTTCTAGAAAATCGTTGTGTTTTACTTTTGTGCATCATCATGATAGCATGCTCATGTCATCATGCCACATTGCATTGGAGCATCGTCTTATCGTCTTGTCATCATGCATATGCGGCTAAAACTATTTCCTAAAAGCATACCTTTGTTGCCCCTCTTTATTTCAAATTAAAACCTTGGCCTCTTTCGGATCTTTTATTTGTCTAAAAATTATTTACAAAAGGTTTTACAAATAAAATAAAATAATAAAAACGTTTTGTCAAAATCGGGGGAGACAGCAGCCGGCCTGGCCCAAAAGGCTCAGCCAGCAGCTGACCTACAACCCTAGACCAACCAAACCCTAAACCCTAGACTAAACCAGATCTAACCTAAACCCTAATCCTACCTACCCCAAACCCTAAGCCACCTACCCCACCTGCCGCAATGCACACAGCAGTAGCGCGTGCGGCACACCAAACACGCACACAGCGGCAGCAGCGTACGCGACGCACTACGCTCGCACACCCAGCGCGCGCACCCCACCCCGCACCCGCCTGGACCCACCAAACTTGTCGCTATCTCCGCGTCCATCCCGCTCGCGAAGACCCCGGTCCATCCCGTCTCCCCCGCGGGATCCCCTCCCTAGCCGCCCTAGCCCCGTCTCTGCCTGGCCGCGAACCTCGCCGCTGCCAAGCCACGGTTTCCGCCTCACCTCTCCACCGTCTCGCCTCGGTCGCCCTTCTGCAGCGCCGTCAAGCTCCGCCTCTCCCCGCCGCCATTCGAGATCGAGTCCGCCGCCGGTCTGTCGTCCTGCTTCCTCGCATGCGAGCCCGTGCTCCGGCCACCGCTCCGCAGCGCCCCGCCGTCATGTGCCGCCCCGAGCCGCGAGTCCATCGTCGCCATCATCGCCTCGTGTCGGCCTCACCCCTCGCCGTCCCACGACCGTGTCGCCTGGCCGCCGCCTCTGCTCCCTGCTGCGACCGCCGCCACCGCTGCAAGCTCGGCGCCCTCTCGAGCCGGCCAGCCGCCGGGGCCCATCCCCTTCTCGCCGTCGATCCTGGGTCCCCCGGCTAGGACCTCCGCCACCATTGGCCTCGCCCCTGGCCCCTGCACGTCTTGCCTCGGCGTTCCTCCTCCCTAGCTTTTCGTCCTCGACCTGCAGCGTCCCACGCCACGCCGAGCCACCTCGTAGGGCAGTCAATTGCTGCCTCGCAGCTCTGACCGCCAGCAACCGCCCCGCGCGCGCCGTCACCGTCCTTCGGTCGCGATGTGCCATGCAGGTGTTTGTGTTTCGGTCTGGAAGAGTTCACACCTCCCTGGAGTTTAATGAAGCTGGTGGGCCGTCAATGTGTTCTGTTATCGACTTGCTCCGGCGGCAAGTTACATGAACCACCAAGATGCCACCCGAAGTAACCTTTGCCAATTCAAGGTCTCCTACATGGAACTCGCGGAACCGACACCATCCATGTCCGTCACCGTCATCGACAAATAAGAAGGGACAATCTCGGCTACCTCCTCGGAGCGGACAAGAACGAAGAGTTGACCAAGCTCATCGGAGCCGTCGCCAAGATCTTCTTCACGGATCGAAGACCCCGATCCCGAGACCCGAAGACTGACCTCGTTGAACCCTCGGAACCCGAGATCATCAAACCCATGTGTGACCCTTTTCGAGTCCTATTTTTATAAATGTTATATATATATATAATTGTTGCATATTAATTGCTCATACTCAGCATCCCATCATGGGGTTTATGGGTATTTTGTCGATTCACCTCATAATTAAATATGGAGGCCATATACGGCCTATTCTAGTCTTATATTGGTTTCATTTAAATTTGTGTACTGAACTGATGTCATGTTTTGCCTTATTAAATCAACATTTAGATTGCGGTATATCTAAATAACTTGAACCTTCTAATTAAATATCGGGACCTCGGTTCTGCTTAATATTGCCTAATTGCACCGCATCTGTTATGTCATGCATCATATTATAAATATACTGATTCTTCTGCCGTAGTATTAAATAGTGCATCCGGAGTTTATTTTAGTGCTTTGCTTCTTCACGGATTAGGACATTGAGTGCATACGAGTATCAATAAGTTCTTCGGATAATGTATCTTCGGCAGTGTTTCTCAGGCGAGTATTCTCCCCTTTCTACCTATTTTACTTTTATAGTCTTTATTTTCTCCTGTTGATCTATTGATATCCATGTTGTGATGCTTTAGTTTCCGTGCACCATTTATATTCCTTGTAGCCTCTATATTGCCTTGGACACATCTCATTGCCTGTTGTTTGATAGATAGTCGGCCTTGCGAGTCGTAGTTGCTTGCTCAGGTGCTGCTTCGCGTTGTCGTTGTCGTACCGCCGTTGATGAAAGGTTGGTACATGCTTAATGGTGGAGATGCTTAATGGTGGAGATGATCATGATTTTAATTACAACTTGATAATTAAAATACTGGGAATAGACATAACTAATGCAGAGACATCGGTGAGCAATAGCAAATATTTGGTTTTTAACCGCTCACTTGTGTCCTATAGATCCCGAGTACTTGATACGTGTTCCTTGACTATCGCACTATCCGCATATGGGACCATGAATCCCCTTAGCTAGAGCTTGATTTATTTCATATTTCTTGGGGCCACAAACTAGTTTGGGGCTTTATTACTACCATGTACCTATGCCATGCTTTACTGCTTTATTTACGATTGTGTGTGGAGCACCTGTACTGTTTTGGATCGTGACACGTTTTCGCTGTATCGACAAGTCCAGTCACACTTTCGAATTCCCGACCATTTACCGTCGTCTACACAAACCCTGGGTCCGTCTCGGTGCTGGCCAACTTCGTTGCGGGTAGCTTAGTGGGGTGGCCCCCTGAAATATTTTATGAATCTTGTGATTGCTTTGTCGTGAAAGACTCGTTGGGTTTTTATTTGGTTTTTCCGAGGTTGATCGTCCGTGTGTTGCTATTTGTGCATCCCTGTAGGGTAAATCTTTTTGAAAGCCGTGTCCGCGGTTATGGACGACTTGGAGCACAGTATCTCGATCATAGACAACCATAACTAAAGTAGTGCTATAAATTTGACTTTAACATGTCTAGTAATCAGTTTCACTATAATAGAATGAGTAAATAAAAATGCCAACAACTGCTGGATCTGGAATGTCTCATGCTTATGGTATCTGACTAGTAAGTGATGCAACTATAATGGAATGAATAAAATTGCCAACTGTGTGAGTTCCTCGGTTTGACTTCCTCGTTTGGTCTCGAGGGGGAATACCAGGATGGGTATGATTGGTGTTAGTATCAGGTTGGATCCGAATAGGTCTTTCTTACCCTCTCTAATAGCCGACAGTTATATCGAGTCTCTATAGGTTGTATAGTGCATGCTTCGCTGCCGCTTCAGTCCACCATACCTATGTAGGCGAGAGCTGTCGAATTCTAGACTCGCCGTGTACTGGCCTCAGTACTGGCCGCTCCCTTTTTCCTTTGCCCTTTGTCAGCACCCCTTTTTGCTTTGATAAGTATAAGTTCGACGTCATTAGCAGGGTTGCCTTTCCGGCTTGGCCTGGGCAGGGTTATGGATGCCATTGGTTATTCTTCAGGGCTCTTAGCCCCATTTGCATCTTATCCGTACTCGGATGTTATATCGTTTTTAAGGTGATTTGGATCTTTGTATTGTATATCTATATTCTTGACTCATGTGAGTTGTTGTTGTATATATATATTCTCTGGGTTCCATCGTGACTATTGTGTAATGGTATTACTTTGTTTTTCCACCCGCACACAAGTGCCTGGTGGGCATCTTTGAATCGTTTCTATGCGGGTTTGGCAGGAATCGCTAAAACTTGCATAGGACCGATTCGAGGGTGTTACACAGGCCAGGGCAGCTCGCGCCGCCCGCAGACGCCGAGCGATGACGGCGACGACGACAGCACGGCGGACCCGGACTACACCAACTTCTATCACAACTTCGGCATGTAGACGGTGTCCACCAGCATCGGCATCGGCATCGGCATCTGCATCGGCCTTTTTTAGTTTTTAGTTTTTTTAGCCTAAGCGAAGTCAGAATTCGGATGCCCACCCGAATTCGATGTAATATTTTATGAATTGCCCATCTATTAATGAAATTCATCTATATTCGCCCAAAGTTTGCCGAATTTTCTTAAAATTTGTCCAAACCTGGGAGCTCGGCCTAGGAACGTGACTGGAAAACGCCGTTTCCAGGCTGAAAACTTCCTTCATCCGGCACTATTTAGCTTTGCATTTCAGCCTGGGAACGGCCAACGAGTGGAGATGCTCTTATACTCGTTCCAAGGGTCATATATTTAAGGTAACCACTAGAGTTGTTCTAATGGGACCACAGTACATGTACTCTCTCCATTTTACAATTATTGTTGTGATTTTAGTTTAAATTAATCATGACGAAATCATGATCGGAGAACTAAAATAGGGGGGTGTGTGTGGTGGTGGTGGTGGGTACCATTTACCAACTATTGACTAATACATGAGCGTGTAACTCAAGTCCAAAATATTTTAATCAAAGTAAATAGGAGACCTAAGTGATCACGAGATGCTGCAGCTTCCTCGCCAATGCATCTCAACACTAAATTCACTTTGAAGGCTGAACGCCTACTGAAATATGTTGAATTTCTGCCAAATTGACATGTCGAAGTGCAATTTTCATACTCCATCCGGTCCATATTAATGGCCTCAACTTTATCTAGATACAGATGCATCTATCTAAATATTTAATCAGATACATATGAATCTAGACAAAGTTAAGGCTTATAATATGGATCAGAGGGAGTACCAAATTAAAAATCTATGGAACACGCTTATCATCCCAGTGCTGGATACCACAAGGGCCATTCATTTTTTTTTCCTTCATAAAAGCTGACTTCGAATTATAGATCAAAACAGACTCGTGGCTTCTTATTGCAGTAATTAACACATCAATGATACAGCACCAATACCTAGCGCCTCAGGAAAAAAAACGCAACAAGCCAGTTTTGTGTAGGGCCTATCTGTTTGTCTGGTGAACAGGGTAACCAAAAATACCGCCCCACTAAAGTTCTATAGGACAAATCCAACATCATGTGCAAAAATAGTATGGGCCAAAGTGCATTGTGCAACGTCTGGATTAACTTCTGAATGGACACCCTTGCATGGGGTATATTTGCTTTTGCAATACAAAAGAAACTCAATTGCTATCTTTGCTTAACTATGAAGCAATATATTCTACTAAGGTTGGATTTCCATTTCAAATTTGTGGCTCGAGAAATGTTGCCGAGTTCGGTTGAACACCAACCGAGGTTTACTTGAAGGGCGCAAATAAAATTGATGAATTGTGCCCACCAAATCCAAATGAATTTGACAGTGCCACTTTCACATCGCATCTCTCCTTTTGTGATCCCACCAGCAAGCTAACATCCTACAAGATTGAAAACTTAAGCATATTAGATGAACTGAAACATGGTGGAACTCCGTGTTCAAAGAGCTGCTACATTTTTTTATGTTGATGAATTTGCACGCAAAGGAATGGAATTACACTTATGTGAGCGGTGTTCATTTTTAAACCTTGAACTCTTGCTCTAGTTCAGAATTTACCTTTCACCTCCTAATTGGTTTAATTTGGACCCTCAAACTCTACACCCATCCAAATCCACGTTTAGGTGGGTTTGAACATCTGAGTCCAGTTTCTAGTAAGCTGCCACGTCAGTAAAGTGAGACACCACAGCATCACTGCCAAACCAGCACTGTCACACCATCACCACCACGTCGGCGCTGCAGATTACAGTAGGCTCACTCTCCCCATGCTCTCTCTCTCTCTCCTCCCAAATCAAACCAATATTTCCCTTTCCTATATCGTAAGGCGGAGTGGGAGAGAAAGACGGCTCTGGCACAGTGGCAGGAGGAAGAGAAAGAGGGTTTCGGAGCATGGAACAAAAGAGGGCAGCGTCAGGTAGTAGAGGTTCGTACATGCACAAGTGTCAAACACTGGCAGGAAAGGAGGGCTCTAGTATGGCTGGGGACGAAAGGGAAAAATGAGCTCCATAGCAGTTCATCGGTAGCTTGGCGGAGATGACAAACTCCACTGCTTCATCTGGCAGTTCCGATAGGTGGCAGCGATGACAATGACATGGCAGTAATGACGTGGTGCTGCGATTGCTCACTCAACAGAAGTGCCAGCTGACAGCCAAAAATTGGAGTCAAAGAAAGTCAAACCCACCAAACAAAGGATTTGGACTGGCATGAAGAGTTTGAGGACAAAAATTAAACTAATTGCAAGTTGGGGTTGAAATCTGAACTCAGGCAAGAGTTCTAGGTTGAATATGGACTTTTTTAACTGAAAAATAGCTAGGAGTTGAATACACTGGTAGGCTTGTTGTTTTACTTCAAAATTCAAAAGTCTTCAGTAAAAAAATAGCCCGACAGAAAAAAAACACTGGATAGCATAAATATTCTTTATACCAGCATTGCCTCAATTTGGTGAGAAGTATTATAGAACTCATTCGAAAGGAAAATAACTTGTCTATCAAGAAAAAATTACCATATTTTTCTCCGGATTGTCTAGATTGATATTTGGATGGATCCAACCGGTTCTTATAGCCTGCAAAGAAACAAAGAAAATATATCATGAGGAGCAGAATCGTGATTATGCTATTATCATTTGCATGATTGCATCAGAATAAATGGCAGGTCCTTTATGTTAGGCTCCTAGCAGTTACTCGCTGAAGTTTGTAGTAGCACAAGAAGTAATGAAGACCTGTTGCAGGTTATCAATCTGAGCATCTGCAAGCCTTTGAATGAATATAAGGTGGCTTGTTACTTGATTCTATTTGGTAAAACATGTCTAGGAACTGTCCACGGTGAGATTGACAAATGGTAAAAAAAAAGTACTCGGTTGATTTTGTTAAAGCAAAGTTTGGCTTGGCCCAGTCTCTAATGGTGTCCCTCTGCCAACTAATCGACGCCAAGTCATCCCCAGCAGCTGGAGGGAGAGAACAAGTTGTCTGGACAGCCAGTGGGAGACACCAGGGGGTTTTCCCTTGACCGAACAGACTTAGGCACCTAACTGGGGAGTTCTCTACAACGCCATGAGTGTCTGGCGACACCACAACTGTCACTGGAAGCAAGGAAAAAACATAAGGGGTAGGTATCACATCAGCAAGGAGAGAAGAAACAGATATGGGATTTGATGGGTTTCGAATGAGGCTGAAGGTGAGGGAAGAAGGCCACCACCGCCACAGTCGTGAGACGGGGGCTGCCTTCCAGCAGGCTTGTCCCCTCTCGATCTCAGCTGCCTTACTCATCTTGCCTTTGAAAAAGTTCGACATCAGCTCAGTTCACGTTAGTTGCATCCTCTCTGTCTCTCCTCTCTCATTACTCTACTCTGGTCTGCTCTTTCCCTCCGCTGCTGCCCCATAATCTCCCCGCCGTGTCTTCTATCCAACTCTTCTTGCTCTCTTGCAATCTTTTTGCTTTGCTTCTGTGTTTTTCTCTGATCCCTCTTCTTGCTATTTGCTCCTTCTCGGGAAATTGGTTAATTTGGAATGAAATTGTGCTGATATATTTCCTACTTCCCAGCCATATGTCATACTCCCTCCGACCGGAAATAATTGACTTGGATTTGGCTAGATTCGCATGAATCTACACACTAAAACGCGTCTAGATACATGTGAATCTAGACAAATCCAAGTCACTTATTTCCAAACGGAGGGAGTATACTTATTTATCAATTCCATGCCATATGAGGTACGATTATTTCTGTTTAGTTTTTCTACAAACTTGGTCAAACTTTACATGGTTTGACTTTTGACAAAATTTATACGTCTTCTTTTACGAAAAGGAGGTAGTACTTGTTAATAATTGAAAAAAAGTTCTATATGAATAAACCAAATACAAATCTGACGCTGCTACTTCTGTGGACTAAACATATATGCTATTGAACTGATTGTTGGTCAAACATTGCGAAGTATATATCTTGAGTACATGGGTGCCTTATTTAAAGGGGAAGATTTAGATATATGTCCACCTCGGCGCCTTCCCTGCAGCTTTGTGTTGGCGCCGACCAGCACAACTTCGGCTCCATTTTAAATGGCGCCGAACCCAGGGGTCAGATTCTGAAATAGGTTTGCCAAGGGGTCAGGCGAGGAATTAGTTTTGACTATGGGTCAGATTTGTCAAAAAATACGACAATGGATGGCTTCGTCCTTTCACATCCTCCATCCCCTATCATTCCACACCACTTCCATCACCTCCCAAGCCCACCAAGCTGTGTTCTGGCCACGTAGCTGGGGAAGAGACCTCAAAGCTAGGAGTGGATGCCCAGTTCTCTACTCCACATCAAATGGGTCATGGCTAAGCTTGGTGCTCAGCAGCCTCCTCCACCTCCAGATAAGGTCATCTTGCTGCTCCCCGGCCTCAACCATTACACAGTCCCTGGGAAAGTCACGGTACTCGCTCCATGGCGTGTTCAATGTCACCAACTGTGTCAGTGTTGGTGGAGAAGGGTGAGCTCACGCCGTCACAGCTGGTCACCATTAAACCTGGGCAAGGCCAGCCCAACTAGACAACCGAGGCTGGGTCCGGCCAAGCTTTACTCTCAGACTGAGTTTGCGCCTGATTTTGCAGCAGAGAGATATATTGGGTCAGGCCCGGGCTGTGATTTCTGGCTGGAAGAAAGCCCGGGCCGACCCAAACATACCATGCCTGTGCAGATTTGCTGCATTCCCATCCCGAAATTTCTCCACAGCCACCCCTTGCCTTTCTTCCGCCCTCCTCCCCGACGGTAGACTCGAGTGTGACACCCCTCCTTTGGCTCCTAGACAAGTGCGGCCTCTCCAGCATGGCAGCATCAAGGCTGGCACCATTGCCAGCAGCTGCGTCGTGGTCACCGTTGACCTCCCCCTGGTTGCCTGCGCATTGGAACCGTGGAAAACCTTGCGACTCGTGTTGGTGTCGCTCCGCAAGGCCACCACAGCCCTCCCAAGCATGCCTGGTTGTCGACTGCGACCCTCTCGCACGTGTGCCGGAGCTGCTTCCCCCTGTTACTACCTGACTCATGTGGATCTAATCTGATGTCTAGCTGTGTGTGTGGATCTGATTTATTATACAGTGAATTGAATTGACTAGGTTTCTGTCTCTAGATGTACAACTGTGAAGACTCGTGTGTAGTATTTACAAATCGATCACTTGTTCTTGATGTAGCTACGGTTCTACGCACAGGCTTCGGGCTTCCGTCTTTTCTGTCAGGCTAGGCTCGGGCTTGACCATAGCATAATTTCCAGGCCACGGACTCAGGCTTGGTAGTCACCTTGGGTTTTTACAAGCCCAGCCAAAACCTGCCCAGGCCTAGGTATGCCCAGGTTTAGTTACCAGCACAAGGCGAGCTGCCAAGAGGGAGTGCATGATGTTTGGGATTGGTAGAGAGGGAAGAGAAATGATGGTTGAAGTGGTAGTGTTGTCCAGTTCTTGACTTAGTGGGATTCTTCAAAAATGTGTGATTGAAAAATGGCATTACTAAGAAATTAGAATGTGTAGTGGCATTTCTCAAAATGGTCCATTGGGCAGTAGCATATACATAAATTCATTGATAATAAACAGAGAAATAGTAAGTTATTCTGTTAATTTGGATAGTCTTTACTGTCAACAGAGGAATTCTTAAGCACAGACAGGCACATTTATGGACTTGGGGTGAGATGGCGCTGCTAGATTATAAAGGCTGTGTGCATTGGATATAGGTATTCATAACTGACAGTTCTAAAGGTCATGAATCGGTAAAATCAGTGAATTTTTATGATTATAAATTCAGACCATACAGGAGCTAATTTACATTTTATTACAAATAATGTGCAAGTTCAAACACTTCTTTTTCAAATTATTGATCATCACCTTTAGTATCTTATTATTATGATATGATCAACTGCCCATGACATAGTTATACTGGATTTACATCTGGGAAAAACAAACTAATGTAGAAAAAATCAACAAACCGCAGAAACATATATTGGCCAGGAACCCAAATGACAGTTCGTAGACAGTAGCATAAGATATGTAAATAGAAAATACTATATACAAAAAAATAAAAATACAGTAAGACCTACTTGTATAGCAGCTACAGCTTCTATTCCACCTGCAGCTCCTAGCAAGTGGCCAGTCATTGACTTTGTTGAGTTTACTCTTAACTGCATGCACACAAAATGCATATCATTCACGAGCTAGACACAGAAAAAAGAAGAGAGAAAATTTCTGAATCAGGAGGTATGCCTGAGGATTCTCGCCAAAACAACGGACAAGAGCTTCAAATTCCTTCAAATCTCCCATCTGTGTAGATGTAGCATGGGCATTCACATAGTTAATGTCTTCTTTTGTTACTCCTGCATCAGCTAGTGCATTTTCGACACAAAGAATAACCCCCTTCCCTGATATTACATAAACATCAGTTTAGTACAATAATGGCCCAAAAATTTAGTAAGGAAGCATGACAGGATAGATGCACCACAAGGCTAAAGCAGATTATTCACCTTCAGGATGTGGCTCTGTCATATGATATGCATCACACGTAAAGCTTCCACCCAGAAATTCAGCATATATTTCTGCACCCCTTTGCTGTAGAATGAAAATTCGCATTACAACATTTGAAAAGAAATCGCCATGGAAGAACTAGACAAATTTTAAAAAAATATACAAAACGAAAATATCTGTGAAATCTCGTTAAAAAAACCTTTGCATGCTCAAGTTCTTCCAAAAGAAGCACGCCAGCCCCTTCTCCCATGACAAACCCATCACGATCCTGTTACAGAAAAATAGACTGTTAAAACAGAGAGAGTTCTAATGATTTCATGCATGTGAATAGTGCAGAATCATCACCATCAGGTTCCAGTAAAAATTCGGCAAATGTATCAATGGTATAACAATGAAATGTAGACTGTAGACACATATGAAACATATTATTTGGCTATTAGGTAGTGGTTATATTGACAAATCTTGGATAACTAACCATGTCCCAAGGCCGAGAAGCTTTTGTTGGATCACTATTTCTTTGTGAAAGAGCCCTACAGGCCACAAAACCTCCCAATCCTGTATGTAACAGTTAAAAAGATAAACGGCATATGCATGAGAAGACAAGAGGTTCAGGGAAACGAAATCAACCAGCCAATAACAATTGGCATGATGGCTATCAAATAATCAGAGGTTTCATACCAATTGGGATAATTGGTGCATCAGAACCACCACACAGCATCAACTCCTGCATGTTTAGGATATGCCAACAATCAGAGCGCTCTTCACAGGATATCACAAAAAAAATGAAGTTACTTACACTTTCTCCTCTTATGATATGATTGGCTGCATTCAGAATGCAGAAGTTACTAGTGGCACAAGCAGTAGAGATAGAGTAGTTTGGACCCATCCAGCCCTACATAAGGATATAATCTAAAATTATAATCACCATTAACCAGTGAGAAAATAAAAAACTAATGAAAGGCCAGATCATATAAGGCACCAGATCCATCGCAAGTATTGCAGAACCCATGTTTGTAGTTGCAAAAGGTACACAAAATGGGTTCATCTTCCTGTAAGAGACCCTCAATGCTTCAATTGCGTCACTAAACACCTGCTTAAAATAGCATCATAAGCTGTACTAACTACTAAGAAAACAGTGTAAAATACTGCCTCTTTTAGAAGTAGATAATACACTGTAAGATCCAAACCTTCATGCCACCCATAGCAGATCCAATCAGAACTCCACATCTCGATTTGTCTAAGTCGTTCATGATATCTTCAGTGATTCCACCATTTTCCAATGCTTTCTTACCAGCAACTATCAAATATTGCATGAACTTATCCATTCGTTTAGCTAACTTTGGTGCAACCCAACCATCTGTTGAAAAAGATTTGATTTCTCCTGCAATTCTCTGTACAAAAGACAGCATGTCAAGCAGTGTAACTGTAAGGGGATATTTCAGCTACACTGCAAAATGAACTCCACGTCCACTATATTTAAGTAGGATAAGAAAATACCGTGGGATAGCTGGAGCAGTCAAATGCTTCTATCTCACTTATTCCGCTGACACCCTGTAGAAGGTTGTTGTAAAACTCGTCAGGCTCATGGCCTAATGGAGTCACGACACCCATGCCAGTAACAACCACCCTCCGCTGTTTGGTATCAGGCTTCTTGCTTTCCACGGCTCCTCTTTCAGGATGCAAAGAAACAGCAATGGGCATTCCTGCAGTCCATAAAACATCTCATTTAGGTGGTGGGCAACAAATTGAGAAGGCGTATGCTACGAATAGATGGCACAAAAAGGAAAAGTAGCATCACCCACAAAAAAGAACCTATCAGTTGGATGTTGCTTCAAGCGACCAAAACTGACAAACAATATTGGAAGGTTTATTCACATGATCCACCGGGGCAGGCTTGCGATGGAATGTAGCAAATGGCAATGGAAGTCGCATTGGCGATAATTCCAAAGCATATGTTTTCTCCCAGAATCCCAGTTTTTACAGTACAATCTTCAACACCAAATTCAACCAAATTGGTTCTTAGTTTCCCCGTGCACAATTCAACTCTGATACAAATCCCAGGTTTATGAGAAAGTATATTTTTTATTTTGATTGCGGTGTCATGGTGAAGTCACTTATTCAGTAAGCATGCATTGGTGCATGACACATTGGAATCATCGACATGGCTATGAGAAATTATACTTTTATTTTAATGACAGCATCATGGTTAAGTCACTTAAGCGTGCATCATACAATGGAATCATGAACATGGCCAGCCTGAAAATTCATACAGTATTAGAGCAAGATTGACTCGTTCAGAATCATGCACAAAGCAGCGAATAATCCTCTCCCCCTGAAACCCCAAATGCCACACGAGCGATGTGACACCGTATAAATTCCAGACATATACCACGCCCTGCTATACTACCTCTTTGGCAACACAATTTTACAGTTGATATGCGGTGGGGAGCAAGAAGGCATGGAAAAGTGGAGAGGGAAACGGAAATGGCCTCACCAGAGCGTGCCCCGCCTCGGCGGCGCGCAGCCAGGTGGCGGCGCGTGCCAAAAAGGCCGCCGCCGCCACCACCGTAGCTGCGCTTCTTCTCCTTCTCATCCGCGCCGCAGGTTGCAGACAAGCATGCGGCGACGATCCAAGTGCAGAGTGGTGGCGCCACCGCCGCCGCCGCCGACATTGCTCACGAACTGGATCCTGACGGCACGACGGCGATGCGAATCACCTGATTCGCGAGAGGGAGGAGGGCTGGCGCATCCACCGACCACGAGGTTCCAGGAAACGGACTGGCCAGGACCGAGACGGGGGGCTGAGCCCGCGCGAGATGCGTGCGGTGGAGTGGGGACGCGAGCGAGCGAGCTAGATAGGTCAGGGTCTGCGGGAGCGGGGTGGAAGGGAGGAGGCAACGGGCGGCGGTCTTTAATAAGAACGGAGGTGGGTTGGGCGCATCTGAGAGGTGGCGGACAGGGCGGAAGCCGCCATTGTCAGGTGCTCGACGCGAGGTGCGCTGGGGGTTGGGAAGCGGTCGAGTTTGCTGAGCCAATGAAGCCAACAAGTGTATCTCCTTTTGAGGCAGGGCCTTTACTCTTTTGACAGGAATTTTGTTTAAAAAGATTTTTTTTGTTTATTGGCTGGTGTGTACCAAAAAATCAGTCGGTGTAGGATCTGTAGGAGAAAGATTGCGTGGATCTAAAAGTATAATAGGTGTCCCTCTATGGGTGCTCACAGCGATCAGCGTCGCTCGGCCGTTGGATGGTCTCTTTTGGAGGATATGCATCGTTGGTTGCTAGATAAGGTAGAGAATGACGTTGATGTATGTGTGGTATAAAAGGGCACCTGAAACCTAGCCCAATCTCTCCCACGTTTGCCCAGTCGCCACTGCCTCCTCTTCTCTCGCATTTTCCTCCCCTCCTCTCTGCCTCCCTCCTCTTCCCCTTCTCCTCACTGCCACTGGTTGCTAGATCAAGCCAGAGAACAGCGCAAGGTGTTGTTGGCCCGCCTCCACGACCTGGCCTCCTCTCCTCTCGAGGTCATTGCCGGGAGGAGCTGCATGTCGCCGAGAAGAGGAGCAACGAGACGGGAATAAGAAGCCCTCTTCAACTTCTCCCTTCAAGAATCCCCGTGAGATTTCTCATATTCTAAATAAATTTTGGTTATTTATTAGTGGTGAATTTGTGGGGATTAGTCAGATGTATTAGCAATCCCATGTGGAGGATTAGAGCAAATTCCATTCTACTGATGTTTTATGGATTCAGTGACTGTAATCCTTATTTTCGACCACACAAATGGACAAAGTAGAAGAAGTCTATATGATATGAATTGTAGGTCATGTTCTCCTGCTTATTTTGAGTGGTCATTCACCTAATTTGGTCCAGCCGTTTGTCCTCAGTAATAAAAACAATTTCTAATCTCGAAGAAAGAAAACAAGAGTACGTACAGTTTTGGCTACATAGGTTGGTGACTTTCTGCTGCTATCCCTTCAAGAATCCTCATGCTCTCACCACAGAGGTAAGATTTCTCCTATTCTAGATGAATTTTGGTTGTTTATTGGTGGTGAATTGTGGGGATTAGTCAGAGATTAGCAATCCCATATGAAGGATTAGGGCAAATTCCATTCTACCGCTGTTTTGTGGATTCAGTGACTGTAATTTTTATTTTTGACCGCACAAATGGACAATTAGAAGAAATCTATACAAGATGAATTGTAGGTCCTGTTCTTCCGGTTATTTTGAGTGGTCATTCACCTAACTTGGTCCAGCCGTTTGGCCTCGGCAATAAAAACAATTTCTATTCAGGGAGAAAGAAAACAAGAGTACATACAGTTTTGGCTACATATGTTGGTGCCTCTCTGCTGCTGATAAAATGGTGAACTATTATGGATGGTACAGATATCCGGGGGTTCCTGCCACGAGCGCCGAAGATGACCACCACCAGGAGGAGTAACAACCGTGACTCATGGAGATGAGTGCCGCAGTGCCTCATAAAGGTTTAAAATTTAATACAAGGAAGCTTCTTTGGATGACTCACCATTTTTTCTCGAGCCCGGATGAGGTTTATCTCCAAGCAGGCTTTCTGATATTTCCTTTCGTTAGCATGTTAATAATTTTGGGTGCAAATTAAGTACATCATGTCGATGAAATGTTGCCCCGCTGTGTTGTAGGTCGTGCATGGTGATGTGTTGTATATGGGAGAAAGAATTTCGGAGAGCACCGGTAATATTGCCGAGAACCCACTATTGATTAGAAATTTTCTATACATGTTGGAATTTTATTGCGTTAGAGAACTGAGCGTACGCAAAGAATGATTCAGTGCTTACGGATGAAAATCCTATTTTCTTATTCACTCTTTTGATTACAGTGATCGCAGAAGCAAGCTATGCAATGTTGTTTCTTCCGTTGATATTTTACTCTATACACCTTTATAAAATAACTCAATTAGGTTTTTGCCTACTGTTGTAGACTGTATGTGATTTTAAAATAGCTCTTTGTCATTCTGCTCTACAAGAGCACCATGAAGCACTCCAAGAGGTTTATGTAAATCTAAAATAATTCCCCTCTAATCGGTTGTATGTTTGCTGCGACGCTTTGATCTTCTCACATAATTTTCTCCTTTTAGGCAGTATGTCTTCCATAAAAAATTCAATATAAGTTTATATTCCTTTATCAGTGCTCTTTTATTAATATTTTAGTCCATGGTCTCTTACCAATATGAGGACTATCGATGAAAATAGCTTTGAATTGTTTTAAGGTGTTCTGTCAAATCCACTGACTATAAACAGAACAATTTATGGACTATTGTGAGCTGGTGTCACTGCTCTCTTATTCATTATTTTATACATGAGATAGCACAAGATTATTGTGGAATTGGATTCTTTTAAGTAAGGGCAGAGGTATATCGAATATCCGGATGAGACGATATATACTACTACTTCTTCATTACATTGCTGCTTCTTGTGCGGCCTTATTTGAACTAGGAATGATACTATGTGACTTCTTGATGGAAAGTACATTTACCATTTCGCCCAAGGAATAAGGACAAAACAAAACAAGGTAGCATGTGACAAAAGTTATCTTACAGTTGTGATATTTATACATCTGTGTGATCAGCCTACTCCAATTTATTTATCTTGTTGATACTGATTTCCTTATACAGAATTTACATGAGGCTGCTACAGAGTGGAGTTTTTGGCGGTGTTACGGCTTGAAACATGGCTGCGCGCCGTCATGATAGGTTCTACATTCTTCACCCATTTTTCTCTGAGTATTGTTTTCTGGATTTTATCCAAGTTGTATTGTAAGGTTTGTAAGCTTTTTTGTCCAAGCTGTATTATAAGCTCTTTTGTCTAAACATACCTTTGTTGTGAAAAGATGATTTCTCTCTTAAAAGGTTCAACTTTTTGGTCTTTAAAGGTATATTCATTTACTATGGAAATTCAAATGTGCTCTTTCCTTTGTGTTATGGAGAACTGAAAATGGCTATAACTTGCTTCCTTATGTGCAATCTTACTTGACTTTTTGGCGAAGGAGAAATGATCGGTCCTGATCTCGGCTCTAATAAGTCAAGGTATTATTACAGAGTGTGCTACTCTACCTAAATACATCCGTTTATTTTACAGAATCATCCATGTTTTTTCTATGGTTTATATACTTTCCTTTACAAAGTTGGTTCTATAACGTTCTCTCTTGCTTACATGAATTTATCTAGGTGTATTAGCATATACATTAACCTGGTATAGCTCAAAATCTCTGCATTTTATGACACATCGTCTATACTTTAACCAGGTCAAGAATTTCTTACTGGGCTCTATACCACCAAAGCCTAATTTGTGATGACGACCTTCACACCGACAAGACTGAGCATTCCAGGGATCAACTCTCATCTACTTAAAATACAATCAGTTCATCATTGTCGGTAGTGTTAATTAGGAGCGTACATTGTAGTTTGGATGCTATTTGGGTTTTGATCTATTGGTGTGATCCATTTATATTTATCTAATCATGATGAGAAAAATAAGAAATATTGCGAGCTATGAGTTTCTGTGGAATATTTGTATTTATAATCAAGAGTAGTACATATCTTTGTAAAAAATATCTACTAGCCATTAGTTAGTGCATGTGCTGCATAGACAATTAAGCTAGAGGTTTAGAGCCAGCTAAAATAATGCTAGCTGCTCATTGCATCATTGGTCCAGTCCTGCAATATCAATTAATAGCTTGGTCAATCCGACAACACTTTATGATTTGTGTTATTTCATAATTCCTAGGCTTCATCCTTCAAATTCTTACTTGCCCTCACTATTGTACCTTTTCTTCTAAGGTCAGGATCCATGGTAGCGACTCATGGAGACCAAGAAGATCCCGACCAGTGTAATGTTATAAGCCATATTGGAGAAAGTGCAGCTTCCATTCCCTAAGTAGGAGCGTGGTGCTGTTGGAGGCAACCAATTTGTACCAAAAGTAATGTTCTACCTTCTACACAGTTTATCCATATGATACCGATGACTCTAAATTCACTAAGACTGAGATGTTCCATGGGTACTACTTGGGTCCTATGAAGATGACTACATGGATTGGGAATCTGATGTTTACGACTATGAACATGCGTCTCGGACGGACTGCCTATAGATTATTAAGAACGTTCGCCTTCTATGCTAGCTACTTCTGATTTTCCATTCTAGGTATTGATCTCTCTGATCATTGTGTCGCTCGCATTTGATGTTTTGTTATCTTTGTATTTTCTACCTTTTACTCTTCATCAGCTAATAATTCTTATGTATAAAGCATGCATACAAATGTTATGATTGGCTGATTTTTCAATGGTGATTGCCTTAGATTGAGATTCCCTTACCTTTATACTAATCTTTTACCGCGAAAACATCACCATTTCAGACAATATTGGATTCCCTTCAGCAAACCAGGTAATTGTATATTTGATTTGTATATGCTGTCTAGAGCAAGGATCAAAAATATCCTGTACCTGCTACAATTTTTGCTTTACATGCTTCTCTCCTTTTCTGGACATTGCCTTCGCTTTTTCTGAATATTGACTTCACCATTTCTGAATATTTCCTTTGCTTTATATTCTCCTATTCCAGAATTAATCAGGTGTGAAACAAAGCAGATGAAACTGGTCTGTAGAACCCTAATGCCCTATTTCATACCCTGGTGTTCAGATTTTGGGTGCTACAGATAGCTGGTTATAGGCCATATTTAGAGATCTGCATAAATAAGTTTCTCGATTATATATGCAACTGCTTTTATCGCAACTCATTCCAGTTTTTTAGTTCATTTGTTCAACCAAAAAATATGTTCACCTTACCTTTTATCTACGGAATTTGCCACGAATTCAATAGGATCGTGTGCCAAGGCGCACCACTAAATCTAGTTTTGATGAGGCAAGGTAGGGCTATCTATGCTCCCCTGCAATTTTGGTTTGTGATAGGGATCACATTTGAGATTACTTATTAATATTTACATAGGAACTTATTTCTTTTTGAAATTGTTTATATAGAGGAAGATTGGTTATTAGAGAGAATACATGTGAGGTTGTTGAAAGCGAGAGATGGCTCTGTATGGACAGGCAAGATTTAGGAGTAGGACACGTGAGGAAATATTGAGTGGGATGTAAACCTAATTTGTTGTCCATTTTGATTATTAGACTTACTCATAAACCTTAGATTCATATTCTCGCCGGGTATTGTTATAAACCTATCGAGATCCTTCTTATAAACACCTTGTACAATATCTTGATCACCTTATAAACAAAGTCTTAGAAAATCCTCCCCATTACTCATACTTGTGTCTTTGAGATCCAAACCTACTGGACCGAGTCGATTGCTGAACAAATAAACTCGATTTCTTTTTTTTTTGCGATCAAAATAAACTCGATTTCGATCTTCATAAGTGAGACTGTCGTGGGATCGTGAAAACTATCCTTCGCCAGTTGGCACCCTGGGCACCCATCATGTAGATCGGATCGATTACGAGGATGACTACCTACGGCGGCAACGAACCTCAGTGCTACAGAAACCGAAGCCAAGACATGTGGGCTTCGTGCCCGATCTACAACTACTACCAGGGGGAATGATTGGCCTAGGGCGTCGGACGACGAGTTTCACCCTGACCAGCGATGGTTCGGTGGTACATCACCTGGGTTACCCAGACGGCTACCCCAACCTCCCCAAAAATGTTGGCTCGCCCTGAGCTCACCAGGCAAGGCGCTATAGAAGTGAAGGAAGACGTGGGCGTGACGCTGAGTACTTCAACATGCTAGAGTGTGCATACGACATCCCTACTATGCATCGCGTAGAATTGAATTTGCCACGTGGCAGGGGAAAAACCCTTGTGACCTCTCGTCGACTAAGAAGGACCAGACCTTCCTCCCATGCTCAGAGGTGGGGTGTCCAGAGTGTCCGGCCACGGCAACCCAACTAGGATGGCGGAGATCGGACAGGCGCGCGAATAATAGGGACCTCCGAAAGAGAAGGAATCCAAGAAGAGGACCTGGAACTAGAAGAACATAGACTGCATGAAGTGATGCTCCTTCGCCACGTGGGACGCCCCTGGCCTTACAGGGAGAAGACGGGGCCTTATAAGGTACAGGAATGCGAGCACATTTAGACCACCCTTGGTAATCCTCTTGAAACTTCCCCTCGCGTGGGCGGACAACTCAGACCTTTACCAGATGGATACCACTCATGCAATGCAGAGAGAAAACTGGTATGGGTTCCGTAGAACCGGTACTCATGGGTAGAACCAGTCAGAATGGTGCAACGTTGGGTCGAGTTCGAGACATAGCAGGGGCACTTTAGGCCATCACTAACCTCATGGAAGATGAAGACTCGAGGGATGGCCATGTGGTCCCCTGCGACCCCTCTCCTTACAGGCTCAACCACCTATGGACCAGGTCCATGACTAGTAGGACGGACGCGGACATTGCACGCGCCACCACGCTTTAGCCCGAAGACACCTAGTGGCCCAAACATTCTTCCACCGGCCAACCACAACCTCCGGGTTGACTCCACCATCCTCGTCTCCCCTTACATTGCCAATGTTCGGATTCGAGGGAGCGTGGCAAACTCGACAATGATCGTGAACACTATTTTGTCAAGACTACTAACCTACCTACATGTCCCTGTTGACCAAATAAGACTAGAGAGTACTACTAGCAATCTGGATGAAGACATGGAGGAGGTCACCTTGCTAGTCACCTTTGGGGAAATAGGAAACTTTGTAACCATATTTTACATGTTTGAAGTGGTGGATAGGCCAAGGCGATAGCTAGTTGTACTTGGAAAGAGACAACTAGCTCAGTTCAACATGGCCTTGGATCACCAAAATCGGAACGTAACCCTCTCAAGAACTAGGGGCTCCATCAGGATAGCCGAGGATCAGCCTAGTAGTGGTACCAGAACAGGACGCCAAGTCGCGAGGAACTCACAGACACATCAAGATCCCACCACAAGAAATTAGATGCCCGAGAACTTCGTTCTCACTTGGGCCTTCACGACGGAGAAATCTGTCATAGGGTTTACGCTACCAGGGCCAGGAGGTCTATACCATGGTGCAACACCATGTTAGATCTATATTCATGCTTGGGAAGACGTAGACTCCTAGCAGAGGCTAAGGTAAGAGATAGCCTGGGGGAAGCGGCCCAGGTCGTGAAGCCTTGAACCACCTTACTACTTGCAAGTTAGACCTACAAGGGAAGTGAGGCAATGTTGTCAGGAAAACTTTGGGGGCTTCACGCACTCGGGGGCTCCCGACCCAGAATTTTCAAGGAACACTATAAGATAAGCACCTAGGGAAGTCGACATGCTCACTGAGAAGAGGGGGATACCTCGGGAGGACTTGGAACAAAACCTCCCTTTGTACTCGGTCAGGACGATGGTTGACTACATCGAGTATCACCCATGGGCCAGGTCACTGACGTACCTACTCTGGGAAATACCTTGTCATGTGGGAATTATCAACTCAAGTGGGATGTATCATGTAACATCCCAAATCTTTAATCAAGGTTACTCAAGATCAAATCTACCCAATTTAGGGTTAACAAAACCTTTTTCTATTAAAAATCTTTAAGCATTCATATGTGTGTGCATTTAAATAGGAATTGTTTTGAGTTGCCATCATTGAGTGATCTAATGGTTGTAAAATGGTTCTATGATAAATGTCACATCATCTAGATCATTCCCAAGCAAAAACCAAAGAAAAAGAAATCAAAAAGAATTAAATAAAGAAAATGGTCACTTTTGCCATTTTAATCACCTAGCCCACTTTGGCTATTCCTAGCACTCAAATTCAAATAGAAACAATTGTGGATCTTTGCACCCCTTGCTAGTATAAGTAGTGATGTTCCAAGGCGTACTTTGTGTCATCCCAAAAACATTCTAACTCTAATTTTAAATGACATTGGAAAATTGAATCTAGTTCATATGTCTAGATCACACTTTTTCAAAAACCACTCAAATGAACTCCATTTCAAAATCCCAAGCAAACCTAGATGCTTAAGCATGTAACAAACCACTCCACCAAAAGTCTTTGAAAAATTCAAATATTTTGTTCATGCGGCCATTTGGTCGAACACTTGGCATGCACAGAACTAACTCGCTAGTGATATCACTGTTTCTACATAAGTTTGCCACCCAATTGAACCCCATTTACTCCCTATGTCCCTCTTTGATCTAACCAAGCCTAAACTAACCCATCCCCTAGTCCCCAGTGCCAGTACCACGCCACCCCGACGCCATGCTCGCCGGTCGAGCATGCGTAGCTCGCAGCAGACCGCCAGCCCTTCTCCACCGCTGTCCACCCCACGGCCCCTGCTAGCCCCTGGACCACCGAGGAAATGCCGCGCATTAAGCCTCTGCGTGCAGCCAGAGCACGCCAGAGCATCCTCACCGCCAGCACGCCACATACCGCACCTCAACCGCAGACCGCGCGTGCCGCCCCGCCTTAACCACCTCACCCCGCCAGACATGGTCGTGCACCGCCGCGCGACCACGATCGCTGGGAACCGCGTCAAGCACCACCTCTGTTCCCTAGAGCGCGCGACGCTCCCGACCGATTGCCACCGCCCCTAGAATCGCCATTAAGCTCTAGATGATCGCCAGGGAACCGCCCACCGTTCGCCTACCTCGCCCACACTGGTAGGCCCCTGTGCCATCGTCACCGACGAGCTCCGCCCACACCCTTTGGTCCCCTCGTCGAGCCTATATAAGGAGGCCACCCCCAGCCTCAATCGCCACACCATTCCACTCCCCTCTCTCCACTAATCGTTTCCCCTCTCTCGCCGGAGCCGCTCGAGCAGTCCATCACCAGAATTTTGCCGGAGACAGCCGCAACAAAGGAGGAGAAGCTCCCATCGATTTCGTCCACCTCAGCCCCTGCCGCGAGCTTGCCTGAGTCCATCGTCGTCGTCTCGTTCGATCGCCCCCATCGCCGCACTAGCTGGAGCCCTGGTATGCCCCCACCGTACCCCCACCGACCGTGCTAGGGTTCAGTCTTGCCGGCGACGTGTCCGTCGTCGACGATGACCGTGAGCCGTTCGATCTAGTTCTAATCATACAGTCCAGCTCGCCCCGTACCGCTTCGCGTTTAATGAGCCACTGACAGGCGGGACCCCCCTGTCAGCAGCCCTCAGCGCCGAGGAGTGTACACGGGCCGGCCCATTTAGTTTCCCGCGCTGACCCAATAATTCAAATATATGTTTTCCTATTTTAATTAAAACTTAGTTTTGTCCTTTAGTTTAAAAATCAATTTAGAGAGTTATACAAATCCAAATTGAGTGATTCTAATTTTGTTGGAAAGCTAATGAACTCTATCCAAGCCCGTTGGATTTAAATCATTTAGAGTTAGAGATCTCTCCTAGTAAAAAAATAAGACAGAAGCTTTTGCACATTCAAACATTTTTATAAAATCAACCATAATAGATTTTGAGTTGATTCCAACTCTCAAAAATCACATTTAACCATACCTATTTGAATATGTAATATTATTAAGGTTTGCATGCAGTGACTTTGGACTAGTACCAAAATAATGCTATATAGGCATTTCTAGTCACTTTAAATCATTAATTATTAAACTTAAACTTATCAAAATATGATCCAGCCTTTAAATCACATTCCCATATATTAGAATATGTGGTGATGACATGTGTCCACATGATCCCATATTTTAATTGGAGAATATTAAATCTTAGTTAATTTCAATGAGTAGAAATTACTTTTCTCAAATAAAAAGAATGAAGCTAGTTCATTAAACCTTGTGATGCTTGTGATGATAATAGATCATCAAATGTGTGCCTTAGTGTGCTAAGTAGACTAGTTAAGCATTGTTTGGTAATTGTGGATCCCGTATGTATTTATAGACGATAGTACCGACCAAGCTTTCGAGGAGGAGGAGTTCTACCAAGAGGAGGAGGAAGAAAACTTCAACCACTGCACTACACAAGGTAAGCCCTCATTAACAATGCAAGCTAACCCTTGCAAGCTAGATAACCTAAGAAAATGCATTAGGCATGCTTTGGTTATACCATTTTGACTTATACCTATTCCCAGTTTTATTTGCAAGCTTTACCTTCTTTACTTTACCAAAGTCCCTTACTTGTTTAAAGGTAGCATAAAAAGTATAAAACTTGACCTATCTAGTTAGACTTAGATGTCATTCTATGGCATGAGATTGAGATTAGCATCCCACTTTAGTGAACACTCTTAACTTAGTAGTTTCGAGCTAAACCAAAACTTGATTTACTTTAGATGGGAACACTTGGTGTTTTTTAAATGACTTGTGAAAACCTTGGAATGATGAGTCATTCTATTGAAATGTTTTGACATGTGTTGAGTGAAAGGGCATGTATGCCCCTATGTGTGGTTTTGGTAATTAATGACAATCCCTATGGACTAATGTGCAAATTGAGTTTCACTTATAGGTTTGTCCATTGGCATCGCTTAGACCATGTGTTGGTTTCAAGGATGAAAAGGATGAAAAAGAAGAAGCTTCGTCCAAGGGCTTTGTGCCTATTGGAATCAAGTATAAGAAGAAGAAGAAGATCAAGTTTGTCTTGAAGAAGAAGAAGATGGAGTTCCTCATGGATATCTTCAAGGCATCATTAAGAATTGAAGTGCAAGCTCAAGATGCGTCATCTCGAGAAGATCTCATGCTTGAAGCTTTCCATCCTCGGCGTTCATGGAGTGATGAAGACAAGGTCAAGGAAGTGGTTTCCCCATGGAGTATGGGGGATCCATTCGCAAGACTTCATCAAGCAAGTGCAAGCAAGTGCAATCAAGAAAGGTGTTCCAACTTGAAGGTGTCAAGATCGTCTACATCAAGCTCAAGTGGGATGCTCAAGGCAAAGGTATCATCTTGATAGGGTTTCTACTTTACCGGTCTCTTGTAGTGTTGGGAGACCGGGTTTAGGATAGATAGTCGTACTATCAAGAGGGGCTCTCGAGTGGGTGACTCGTTCGTATCTTTCGGAGAGAGCTCAAACCTTTGCATTCATAGCATCATCTTTCTTGGTTGTTGTTTGGTTCTTGTCCATGTGAGGATCTAGAACTTGTGGTTATCTTCATAACAAGCACTAGTTCATCAAAAACGGATTTCCCTTACATATATTATTGCGTTTTTGATCTTGCGGGTTTTCCGGCTCCACACCTTGGGAGGTATCTCACATATATATTCATGGTATTTTCTCCCTTGGTGATATCCAATATTTCGAATTTTTGTTGGATTCTACACGTCGTTATCTTTCCAACAAAATTTGTTTCATCTCGTTTGGAGTCCGGATGCAAAAGTTGTGGCAGTTCTGGTTCTGAAGTTTTTGCCTGACCGGTAGTTTCGGTGGGCCACCGGTAGTACCGGCCAGATGCCGGAAGTACCGCTCGGGCAGAAATGCCGCCGGTAGTACCGGTGTTAATTCCGGCCCAACTTCCGGCAACCCAATTTTTGGTTCAGTACCCTCTCTGCCTGGTTAGCGCTATTTGACGGAACTTGGATTGGATTTTCAGGCGGTAGTACCGCTAGGATATTCTTGCCACCGGTAGTTCCGGCGAAGCGGCGGTAGTACCGGCCAGGCTCGCGTTTTTGTTCTTTGCCTCGCTATTTTCTGACCGTTTGGCTGGGTGCCACCGGTAGTACCGGCCACCCACCGGTACTACCGGCCGTGCGCGAATCTGTGAGTAACGGGCAGATCGAGGAGCCCTTTAAAAGGAGCTCCCCTTTCCCCTTCGGCCCCATAACTTGTTCTTCTTGGTTTTTGGCTTTCTCTCTCCTCCATTGTTGACCTTGAAGAGCTTGCCCTCTCCCCTTTACCTTCCTATGATTCTTGCATCTTTTTGAGGGATTTGAGAGAGGAGATCTAGATCTACAAGCCCCACCAAGCAAAATCCCTTCTTTGTGAAGGGATCCTTGGGATCTAGATCTTGGAGAGTTTTGTGTTCTCCTCTTGTGTTCTTCCTCCCTTATTCCCCCAATAGCTTTTGTAGCTTTGGTGGAATTTGAGAGAGAAGGACTTGCCTCTTGCATTTGGTGCATAGGTTTGAGTTCTCCTCGGAGATTCGGTGAGTTCAATCCCTTGGGATTGTTTCTCTTGGGTTCTTGGAACCCTAGACGGTTGTGGTTGGATAGTTGACCTTTTGTGGTCTTGTAGCCTTTTGTGGCCTTGTTGCCTTTTGTGGCTTTGTAGCCTTTGTGGCATTGTTCTTGGGGCTCCAATTGAGTTGTGGAGGTTCCCCAAGCTTGTAGGCCTTTTGTGGCATTGTGGAGCCTTTGTGGCGTTTCTTGGGAGCCCTCCAATTGAGTTGTGGAGATTGCCCCAAGCCTTGTACGGGTTCGGTGACCGCCCTCAAGTGTCCCATAGTGGAACGTGAGTAGGCCTTTTTGGCGAGCCCATGGGAGAATAGGGTGAGCCTTTTGTGGCGTCAGTGAGTTGCGTGGCTTCGCATCCTTGGTGAGGCCTTGTGTGGCGTTGGGTGAGCATTGAGCCACCACACCTCGAGGTGATCCATTTGTGGCGTTCGAAGTTCATTGCGCCCCCGCACCTCTCCAACGGAGACGTAGCTTCTTTGGAAGTGAACTTCGGGAAACAAATCATCGTCTCCGTGTCCATCGGTTATCTCTCAACCGAGCCCTTTACCTATGCAATTTACATTGTGATAGCCTTCGTGCTTGAAGTACTATATCTTGCTATCACCTTGTTGCTAGTCTTGCTTAGCATAGGTTGTTGGTGCACTTAGTGAAACTAGTGGATATAGGTTTTGGCTTGATAAATTAAACGTTAAGTTTTATTCCGCATTTATTAGAGCCTAAACCGTAATAATTTTAAAACTCCTATTCACCCCCCTCTAGGCGACGTCCATTTCCCTTTCATTGAGGAACACAATTGGTTTATGATGATGAAAATGTTGAGGCATGAGCCTTAGCCCTTTTACAAAACTGATGGTTGGGTTCGGATGCGATACCATTCTAATTTTACCGTACAACCACAATACCTGAATTGGGTAAGGCTTAGCCAGAAGTTTATATGCATTAGTATTACTTCCCTTGCGGGAGAGGTTTGAGCTGAGGCTACCTCTCAATGTTGTCCACCTATGCAGTGCCCAGGATGATAGATGGTCATGGCTAGGAGGCCATACTCATAGGAGAGGTGCTTATACTAGAGTGTGTAAAGGAAAGGTTATGTTTGATTATCTGCATACTAAGTATGATGATTCAGGGTTATCCCTGACAGATGTATTGAATCTTGTGGTGAAAGTGTACCACCTCTGCAGAGTGTCAAACTATTCGAATAGCCGCGTCCGCGGTTATGGACAGGTTGAGTGGCCATACTGTTCCGTCGTCAGATGTTTTCAAAACAACTTATGAAATGAATTGTGACATGACTTGACCACAACAGAGTTGTGATTATGACAATTAAGTTCCCACTTAGGTGATTTCAAAACTTATTTTATCTTTCTTTGTTTCTGAACTCAGCTTTGGTTTCAAACCTAACTTTACAAGTAAACTTAGAATTAGCATTCCTACTAGAACTACCCTACTTGTTAGTGATAGTTTGCGAGTACTTAAAGAGTACTCATGGCTTTTGTCCCTGGCTATTCCCGTGGCCAGACTATGAGGAGGACTACCATGAAGGAGGATAGCTGGACGGCTACGACAACTAGGATCATCTGCCATCGTCAGCATTGCCTGTGACTCTGAAGATGGATCCTACTGCTACACTATTTATTCCGCTACTTGATTTTACTAAGACTGGATCATGAGATCCTTTATTTGTGTAAGACCTTATTATGGTTTGTAATGGATGATGTACTGTGATATCCAATCTGTTATGTCTCGCAAAAATGGTAATCCTAGGATTGCGAGGTATGGCATAACAGGCATCTGGGATTAAAAATCCGGGTGTTGACATATCAAATATACATCAAGGACATACCTTTGTTGGGATGGTTTGGCGAGAGCTGCCTTAGGAAAATCTAGAAAGAATGAGTAGCTCCTCAACCTCATGCCAGCAAGGATACGGTCTCCAACAACATCTTTGATTTCGGCTAGGGAATAACCTCCAACAAGAGCTCTTATTCTAGAAATGAGAATACTTCTAGCGACAGCTCCGCCTCCAACAAGGGAATGACCACTAGCGACAGCTCCGCCTCTAGCAAGGACACAACCTCTAGCAGATGCAAGGCTTTCAACAGGAACTCAACCACCAACATAGGTGCAAACCTCACCTAGAGCACCGGCATCGACAATGACGCAGGGGCTTGTACCCTACTGAAAGGACATTTATTGTCTTAATCAGATTCGGTATTTGTTAACACCTTCAGGATCATTTTACAATGAGCTAATATTTCTAGGTCAATCTACTGAAAAGAGAAAAGTTTGTGTTGTAGTAAAAAATCCCTAGCTGAAAAGAAGTTTCTTGGAAAGTCCAGACCGGAGTCTCTGGTGTGGTCTGGAGTTTCGCCTCAAACCTCCGGAGTGGATCCAAGATAAAGCCTAGGGAAAGACTGACTGGTGGTCTAGAGACATGCTAGATATTGGCTGGAATCTCCAGTATATTCTAACAAACCGGAATCTCCAGAGTGAATAGTTCGGAGTCTCTGGTGTGCTCGGGTCCGGAGTCCCTACCAAATCTCCGGAGGGAGCGTCAAGACCAGGCCCAGGATATTCTGATTAGTGGTCCGGAGATGGATTGGAGACAGGCCGGAATCTCTTGTGCAGACCGGAGTTTCCTGTGTGGAAAGTCCCCAACGGGCAGAAAACGGTCAGAAATCTGTGGGGCTATAAACAGGGGACTTGATCCCCTACCGCTAGCTGCTCGTCCCAAAAAAGAAGAACACCCCCATTAGAGCCACCAAATCAATAGGAAATAGTCCTTGTGTCTCCATGTGCTTCATTTCGGTTACTTCTATCCTTTACCGCACCTTACTTATATCTTGCTCTTGCTTAGTTAGTTGTGCTAGTGTGACATATAGGTAAATTCACCTTAGTTGCATATCTAGAGAATTTACCTTCTATGTCAAACCCTAAATTGAAAGAGAGTAAAATTTAAAGTAGCACATATTCACCGCCCCCCTCTAGGTGCCCATACGATCCTTTCACCGCAATCAAAACCAATCACAGCAAGGCGCCTTGTATTGTAACTTGTAGCACCCTGATAAAACCACTACTAGAAAATCGCGTGTTATTTTTATTTTGTGCATCATCATGTCATCATGCCACATTGCATTTGAGCATCTTCATGTCTTTATGCATATCTTTGCCTAAAACTATTTTCTAAAAGCCTATTTTGTTTTTCTAAATATCCCCTCATCTTTATTCAAATCAAAACCCCGGTCTCTCCCGGATATTTTGTTGTCTAAAAACAAATTTCAAACGTCTCTTAAAATAATAATCAAAAATTATATTATCCTCCAGATCAAATCCTAACCCACATCTACCCAAAACCCTAACCCCTACCAACACCCCAGCCGCCACCGCAACGGCAGAACACGCCACCTCCGTGCTTGACCGAGCCTGCTCGCCCGCGAACGCGTCGGACACACACCCCACCCCGTACCTGGCCCCACCCCCCTGCGCGTGTACGCGTTGTAGGCGCGCTAGCCGCCCGCACCCGCGACCCGCGACCCATCACGCTGCCACGCCGCGCATGCCAAACCCCGCATGCGACCGACACCAACACGCCACCCTACTTCTATGACTGACAACCACCCCTGGACCCCACGCCCACGCGTCACCCTGGTCCTCGCTCCTCCCGCACGCCTCCCTCTGCCCGATACCCACCAACCACCCTCGCTCCCCGCTCCCGCTTGCCTCTCTCCAGCCCCGGCCACGAGCGCGTGCTCGTCCCTGTCGACCCCGCCGGCCTCTCCGCTCGTCCCGGACGCAGATCTCTGCCGCCCTCCTCTCTTCCTCGTCGGCCCACCGCCACGCGAGACCACCTCGCCCAGCGTCCCCGAAGGCCGTCGACCGTCGCCGCTGCTTGCTCTCTGCAGCATGGAGCCTCCGTGGCCTCGCTCTCCTCGCCCGGCCGCCTGCGCCCCAGAGCACGGCCAGGCTCGACCCGTGTCGCCGCCTCGCGGGCGCCCTCTCTTGCGACTCGGCCTCCTCTACATCAGCTCCAGCAAGCCCCACGAGGGGCCTTGACGTTCCTCTCCTCGCAGCCTCCTCCCCACCTCTAGTAGCAAGTCACGGCCGCGTGCCATCGAGTCCCCTTCTAGGCTGTTGCCCTTGGCCCGCCTCCGCGCCGTCATGCGCACTTCCCCGAGCTCGAGCCCTCGTTGGACCTGCACGTCGTCGTGCCGCCCTGTTCCTCGTCTACCGCATCGCTCCGGCTATGCCTCATGGGCCTCCACCACCAGGAGCTCCACCGCGAGCGCGATGACCCATGCCAAGCTCTCTGCGGCCTCCAGCATGCGCCCGAGCTCGTTCCCCACCACATCGTCTCCTACAACGATGCCTAAGGCTAGGACTGCCTCTGTTTGTTTGGTGTCCTGAGGTTGACCACAAGCTTCGGTGGGTAACATGGAAATACCCTGGAGATGGTGCTGTCCAAGAGCCACATCCCGTGTGATGCTAAGAAATATGCCAAGTTCTTTGGGCTCGATACATCGACAAGATCTACCTCTCGGAACACCGAGGTCTACTCATGGAACCGAAGACCGTATCAAACCTGGTGGCAGTTGATGAACCGTCGTCAAGACCACCGATAAGAAACCGACGACAAGATCTACCTCACGGAGCGTCAAGATTGGCTCACGGATTTTGAAGTTATTCCCGATGTCCGAAGACCGATCCCGTCGGACCCGAACCCTCGAGCCCCCAAGATCTTCCGCACCCCATATGGGTGATCCCCTTTTCCGAGCTCTATTTTATAAAATGGAATATAAACTTGTCGCATATTAATTGTCCATTCTCGCATGCATATTGTGGATGTGTGGGGGTATTTAGATGATTCACCTAAATTAAATATGGAGCGCATAGGCGAGTTATTCCTGTCTATTAACGCCTCCATTTAAATTTGTGTAGCGAACTGATGCCATGTTTTTCCTTGTTAAAACAACATTTAAAATGCGGGGTATCTAAACAACTTGAACCTTCTATTTAATTGTCGGGACCCCGGTTCCGCTTAATATTGCCTAATTGCATCGCATCTTTGCCATGTTATATAGCATACATGCATCATGCCCGATCTTCTGCCGTAATATTAAATAGTGCATCCGGTGTTTCTTCTAGTGCTTTGGTTCTTCGCAGATTAGGCCATTGAGTTGATGCGAGTATCGACAAGTTCTTTAGATAATGAATCTTCGTCTATGTTTCCCAGGCGAGCATTCTCCCCCTGTCTACCTATTTTGCATTTATAGTCTTTATTTCCTCCTGTTGATTTATTGCTATCCGTATCACGATGCTTTAGTGTTTCGTACCAGATATATTCCGTGCAGCCTTTATATTGCCTTGGACACCTCCTATTACCTGTTGTTTGGTAGATAGATGGCCTTGCGAGTCGTAGTCGCTTGCTCAGGTGCAATCCCGTGTCGTGAAGTACCACACAGTTGTTGGAATGTTGTCATATGCTTTATGGTGGAGACGATCATGACTTTAAATACAACTATTAAATTGCTAGGATAACTAATGAAAGAGGCACCGGTGGGCAATTTATGCTATTTGGTTTTTCATGTCCACTTGTGTCCTGTAGGCTCCGAGTACTTGATACCTGTTCCTTGATTATTCGCACTATCCACATCCGGGAGACCCTATGGATCCCCCTTAGCCAGAGCTTGATTCATTTCTTATTTTCTTGGGGCCACAAACTAGTTTGGGGCTTTATTACTATCCTGTACCTATGCCATGCTTTACTACTTTATTTACGATTGTGTGTGGAGCACCTGTACTGTTTTGGATCGTGACACGTTTTCGCTGTATCGACAAGCCCAGTCACACTTTCGGGTTCCCAGTCGTTTACCGCCGTCTACACAAACCCTGGGTTCGTCTCGAAGCCGGCCAACTTCGTTGCGGGTAGCTTAGTGGGGTGGCCCCCTGAAATATTTTGTGAATCCTGTGATTGCTTTGTCGTGAAAGCCTCGTTGGGTTTTGATTTGGTTTTTCCGAGGTTGATCGTGTGTGTTTTGCTATTTGTGCACCCCTGCAGGGTAAATCTTTCTGAAAGCCATGTCTACGGTTATGGACGACTTGGAGCACAGTATCTCGATCATAGACAAGCATAACTAAAGTAGTGCTATAAATTTGACTTAATATGTGACTAGTAATCAGCTTCACTACAATGGAATGGGTAATAAAAGTGCCAAGAACTGGTGGAACTGGGGTGTATTGTGTCATGTTATACCTGCCTAGTAAGTATCGCAACTCCAATGGAATGAACTAAAAGTGCCAACAACTGCTGGGTTTGGGATGTCACATGCTAATTGTATCTGACTAGTAAGTACTGCAACTACAACTGAATCTTTAACTAAAACTGCTCACTACTTATGCTAACAGGATGACTCATGCTATCTATATCTGACTAGTAAGTGCTTCAACTATAATGAAATGAATAAAACTGCCAACCGTGTGAGTTCCTCGGTTTGACCTCCCCGTTTGGTATCGAGGGGGGAAATACCAGGATGGGTATGATTGGTGTTAGCATAAGGTTGATTCCGAATAGGTCTTTCTTATCTCTCTCTAATAGCTGACAGTTTATCGAGTCTCTATAGGTTGTTTAGTGCATACTGCGCTGCCGCTTCAGCCCACCATACCTATGTAGGTGAGAGCCGCCGAATTCTAGCCTCGCCGTGTACTGGCCTCAGTACTGATGCTCCTCTTTTTTCTTTGCCCTTTATCGGCACCCCTTTTGTTTTAGCAGGTTTGAGATCGACGTCGTTAGCAGGGTACCCTTCCGGCTTGGCCTGGGCAGGGTTATGGACGCCATTGGTTATTCTTCAGGGCTCTTAGCCCCATTTGCATCTTGTCCGTAGTTGGACGCTCTATCGTTTTCAAGGTGATTTGGATCTTTGTATAGTATATCTGCATTCTTGACTCATGGAGTCGTTGTTGTATATATATATATCTTCTGTGGGTTCCATCGTGGACTAATGTGTAATGGTATTACTTCGTTCTCCACCCGCACGCAAGTGCCTGATGGGCGTCCTTGAATCGTTTCTCTGCAGGTTTGGCGCGAAGCGCTAAAACTTGCATAGGGCCGATTCGAGGGTGTTACATAGCTCAAGAATTAGGTATCCCATGTCCATTCCTACTTGGCTGCGCAAACAAGTCATCCTCACTTGATCGTCCACCCAGGGGCTACATTTAGGGTAATTACATTATTCTACTTCTCGAGATTTCGTTTTAGAATCTTTCGTATAAAAAACCCATTATGAATGTTTCTCTCATATATTATGACAGAGTATGACAATGGAGAAAAGAAGGGTCCCTCACAAACACATCTAGAGGAGGCTTATGAGGGCGTCCGATGACTACACCATGTTAAGAGTGTTCGGACATTGTGCTAAGGTCACGCGGTTATTACCCCACATGGCCCGATCCCCTAAATAAAACTTGCATGCTCTCCGGTTCAACGGACCAAAGACCTGCTCGAAGTGCTCAAGATCCTTTCTTTTTAATCAAGTTAGGATTGGCTGCACCTAGTTATGTCCGACTATTGGAGAACGGGTATGTGATTCCATGAGCGATGACAGGGCCATCAAAGGATCGATGCTCACTCTGATTGACATGGGGTATCCACGACAATGCCCATACTTGATGGACTTGGGTTTTAGGGAAGGAGGTGTGTGTTGGTGACTTTTTTAGCTAATAGAAAAACAAGGGGCACGATTTTACCCAGGTTCATCCCCCCGGAGGGAAAACCCTACTCCTGCTTGTCTTTTCTTGATTGAACTTATGAAGATTACAAGTTGTCAAGGTGGTTGTGGTTGCGCATATTAGATATGCCGTTTTTGCGACGAGAGCTAAGGTGTCCTCCCCGGCGGCCCCTCCTAGCCCTTATATGTGGAGGCTAGGTATTGGGTATTGTCCGAGTAGATTACATATTGAAGGCATAAACCTAGTGATTTCCTATCTAATCTTCTCCTTACCTTGTGCATAAAGGAGTCGATGTCCTTATGGGCTTCACATCCGCCAAATCTAGTGGGCTTCATAGATCCTTAGCAGATCGCTAGGTGGGCTTTCCTTTAGGCCAAACCAGGTAGGCTATAGTAGGGTGTACATTGGTCATACCTATGTCAGTAGCCCCCGAGTGTCCAATCGAATCGTAGATTCAGGTGGAGACTTAGAAGTCACAAGCCTTGTGTTGCTTAATCGGAGTCGATAGTTTTGTAGGGTAAAAGGTACTAACCCGGAAGTACATCGGTTCAAAAAGTTATGTATTCCATAGATGTTTAATAGTTCATAGGGATGTTGGTAAGCGTGTCTGGTGCTCTCGACGGATCAGGACTAGTTAGTTGCTCTTGGGCAAAAACAATGCTACCTACTCAAGTTTGAGTCCTTGGACTTGAACCTGGAATAGGCTGGGGTAATTCGACTCATGCCGTAGAGGCCTTACTGGATTGAATTCTAGTCAAAAGGTATATACCCAACATGTCCATCAGAATTTTCTTCACGTTGTAGGAATGCTATTTATCTGGTAGAGCACAACTGATGTAGTTGCCAGTCTAGCATATTAGATCTGACCTAGTCGCAACATCCAAATATGTTCTCGTGGCATATGCGATCTAGGAAGCTGAGGAAATGTTATCCTTGGACTTGAAGTTGGTATAAGGTGCTTGATGGGTGGAGTCGACATTATGGACATAGTTAACACAATGCTCAGAGCTATACTTTTTGTTCTTTATAGGGTGCGCGATCAACGCTCTCTATGGGAGTAGCCCCCGAGTCTAGTTAAATCATAGATTCGGTGGAGACTAAAATCGTTTGTTCATGTAATGTATGGTCGAAGTTAGGAATTTTCTATAATGTCAATACTAACCTGGAAGTACATCAAGTTAGTGTCTCTATGTAGCTTCGGGTGACCATTAGTCGACACCATGGATGCAATCAATGCAGTTGTTTTTGTCGGGTGCATGACCAGCGCTCCGATGGGTGTAGCCCCTGATGGTTGTGAAAATAGCCATATTTCTCCGTGTTTATATCATATTTTAAGTCAATTAATTGACCAAGAATCTCTCTAGCCTTACTAGTAATGACTAGTTATTGCAAATATGTGCAATCCTTGGTTTTAATTTATGTTGTGCGGGAAATCACGCTTTAAGGAGAAATCAGGAGCATTTATTGAAGAATATCAAGTTGCCTACTCAACCAAGCTAATTGGTGTCGAAGAGGAGCCTACTTAAGGTTTAATGACCAGTCGTACGGGTAAGCTCCGCCCGTATGGTCCACCCGTACTATGTGGCAACGGCTTTGCTAGGTCAAACGCAACAATTTTCATGAAGGCGCCTATATATTTCAAGACTCCACCGCCGTGCAGAGAGTCGCCATTCTCAGATTGCATCACAACACCACCGAAGGAGATCCACCACCATAGTTCATCCTCTCCATCCTCCACCACTCCATAGCCATAGCCATCATCTTGTACTTGAGATCTCTTTGTGATTTGGCGACCATTGTAATAATATTTGATTCCAATCTAAGTATTTTGCACAATGTTTTATATCCTTGATCTTATTGTTATGAGTAGTCCTTACAGTAGTGGCGGAGCTGCATGTAAGCTGTGGGGTCAGCTGACCCCATAAATTTTCTACAAATCCCCTTTAGTTTCTGTATAATTTTGTGTTGGTCCCTAGTAGTAAGCTATCTGACCCCACAACTTTCTCCCACTAGCTTTACCAATGCCTCATAGGCCGTGGGTTGGGGTGAAACCTTGCGTCGGTTATGTGCATCTAATACATGGGAGTGTTGTGTGGTGATTGAATATAAGATATGTATATTTGTTTCTTTCTCTCTTGTCCTGATCCATGGACTTGTAAGTACCCAAGATCCCAGGGATTGATAAAGGCTTGAGGTGAGATGAGTGGTGAACAACGACTTCATGCGAAACCTAGTGAAAACAAGGGGAGTAAGGTCTTTGTTTAGTGATCCACTTGGGAGTAACAACAACATCACCATTCTTAAGTCTTTGATTTGTATTCTACTTAATAATTGTTATAACCCGGTGCTTCGTGGTATAACAGTTGGATCAAAAGACTACTGATATGGTTGTGGCTCCCAGGGGTTGTTTATTTATGGATTTGATGCCCATAACCCTATCTATATTAGATCATTTCACACATGAATGTGCTTATTATTATCTTTATTCCATATGTATGTGCAACTGCGGGTGAATCTTTAACCCTGGCCTATTTCCATCCATTGCAACTGAAGGAGATATGCCCTAGAGGCAAATAATAAATAGGTTTTTATTAACATATCTCAATTACTTCGTAATAGTTTCATATTGTGCTATAACTGTATCAAGTGGAAACATTGGTACATGTGTGGTATGAAACAAACCAAGTCTTTAGTAGCCTCTATTCATACTAGTTCTTAGGTGAGATTAATGATCTGGGTTTCAAGATCATGGGCATTTATGCCAATTGACAACGAGGTCATATCATTGGTGAATAGTGTGATGGACATTCCTCAAAGATTGCCACATGATCAAGTCACAGAGTTCATTGTTGCAATAGCTAAAAACACAGTCTCCTACTCCTTAGACCGTGAGATCATATTACCCACCGTTTCCCGAGGCGGCTTAGAATGCATCAAACGTCACACGGCTAAACAGTGATCATAAAGGTGTACGTTGGGCATTCCAAAGGAATAGTAGATGGCATGTGAATTCAAGAGAGGGATTTGTTCACCCACGTGATGGGTAAGATACATACAGCCGGCATGGTGAGATTACATCCATAAATGTTGCAACATGTGACTAGGTCACGGGGATGTAATATCATGGTAACAAGTAAAACAGAACTTGCTGGTAACGAGATTGAATAGGGTATGTGATACCAATGATCGAATATCAGACAAGTTGTATCAAAGAAACAAAGGGAATTGGACTTGAAGTTTTACAGTTCAAACGACATCGTCATCATGGAATGCATAGGGGTCACATGGGCATCCGGGTCCCTTTGTTGATCATTGATATGGATCATGTCTAGAGCATTCACGAGCCGTGAGGGGATACACTTAAGGGTACGATGAGAGAGATCATCCGTAAGTTGGAATCATAGTAGAGAAAGAGAAAGCTAGAAGGTTTTGTGGAGAAAGAAAGGAAATTGGAAAAGTTCCGGTGAGAGGACCAGAATCGTTCTGGAGTTCGAAGTTGTTCGGAGAATATAGAAAAGGGAACCGAAAGGTGTTTCGGGTCGAATCAGATTTTGTAATATGTATTTACATATTAATTAATGTAATTAATATTAAATATAATATTAAAATATAATTTGAAGGGTTATTCCACTAATGGGCCAAGTTTCCTAGGGAAAAGGGCCAATGAAGGAAAACCGAAAGACAGAAGGGCCAAAGGGGGCAAGGCCTAGCTGCCACAAGAGGGCCCACCTGGCCAGCCTAGGGTTATGCGCAGGGTGGGGCCCACCCCTGTCCGGCTGGCCCATGGTGTCCTAAGGGCACATGGCGCCTCCCCCTTCTCCCTTGTTTAGTCCCACATAGGAAACCCAAAGGGGAGGGCATGCCTCCCTCCGCCTATATAAAGGGGTGCCCATGGGTGGGAATTAACACACAATTTGAGATGTTCTTGATGGGTTCGTAGCATGGAAAACAAAAAATTTCTACCACAAGAACGAACAAAACCCAGATCTAATCTAGATAAAAGCCAAGATCTAATCTATTAGACATGTGCAACGAGATAGATCGGTACTAACCCTCGTAGATCCGAAAGCGTTACGAGATTAGATCTCGTGGTTGATGTAGTCGATCACTTGCCGATCTCAAGATCGTGTGGACGATCCTTCCGGCGCCACGTTCCGGCAGCGCTTCCGCAGTCGGTCACATGTGCGGAGTCGAAGCAGACCTTCCTCTCCTCGTTCCAGCGAGCAGCGGAGTTAGTAGATCTTATCCACGGAATCACAGCAGCACGACAGCGTGGTGGTGGTGGTGGAGTAGAAAATTCTGCAGGGCTTCGCCTATGCCTGTGCAGAAGAAAGGAGGAGGAGAGAGGTGGCGGAGATTTGGAGTTATGGAGCAGGGGGTGGAGGGGGCGCCCCTGCCCCTCTATTTAAAGGGGGTGAGGCGCCATGGGAGGGGGAGTCCTTGTAGGACTCCCCTCCCTCTAGGGCCGGTGGATTGGGGAGGGGGGAGGAGTCCTCCTCCCCCACGACTCCTAGTCTTGACCCATCAGGACTCCTTGATCCCTTCCTTGGTTTTCAAGTAAACTCCAAGAAACCTTCCAGAACCTTCCAGAACATTCCGAAACCTTCTAGAACCCTCATACAAATACTCCGGAACATTTCCTAACTCAGAAAATGATCCCCAATATATGAATCTTATTCTCCGGACAATTCCGGATCTCCTCGTGATGTCCCGGATCCAATCCGAGACTCCGAACAACATTCGGTCTCCAACGCACATTCCATATCTACTTAAAACAACTTCGAACTTTAAGTGTGTCACCCTACGGTTCGTGAATATGTAGACATGACAGAGACACATCTCCTGTCAATAACCATCAGTGGGACCTGGAGATCCATAATGGGTCCCACATACTCAACGATGACTTCGTGATCGATAGAACCATTTACATACGAAACCAATTCCCTTTGTCACGCGATACTGTACTTATCCGAGGTTTGATCGTCGGTATCTCCATACCTAGTTCTACCTCGTTACTGATAAGTACTCTTTACTCGTTCCATGTTATGTCTTCCCTTGTGACCCAGTCACATGCTTGCAAGCTAATTAGATGACATTCCACCGAGAGGGACCAGAGCATATCTATCCGTCATATGGATGGACAAATCCCAATCTTGGTCCATGCGCTTCAACACATACTTTCAGAATACCCAATGACACCTTTATGACCACCCAGTTACGAAGCGGTGTTTGACGTCATCAAAGTACCCATCCGATGATGGTGATTGACATAACCTCATGGTCGAAGGATTAGGTTACTATGTATTTTAAAGCTTATACCAAACGAACTTAATGACTTGATCTTATGCTATGCTTACTACGGGTGTGTGTCCATCACATCATTCTCCTAATGATATGATCTTGTTATTAACGGCATCCAATGTCCATGATCAGGAAACCATGATCATCCATTAATCAACAAGCTAGTTTAACAAGAGGCTTACTAGGTACTCTTTTATGTTTACAAAACACACAAGTATTAATGTTTCCGGTTAATACAATTATAGCATGAGATGTAAACATTTATCATAAACATAAAGATATAATAATAACCACTTTATTATTGCCTCTTGGGCATATCTCCAACAGTCTCCCACTTGCACTAAAGTCAATAATCTAGTTAAAAACTTATGCATTCAACACCTATGGCTTTCTGGTGTTGTATACACACTATTGCTAGTGGTAAACATAATCTTCCGATCTGACACTTCCAGGTCCATGTGTATTTGCATGTCCTTGCGTCTCTACGCATTACTCATTCTCCAATGAGATGGCATTGTATAAATTTGGTCCTTTGGTGAGACCTTTAGTTCCTTCGTCTCAAAATATGTTGATATTATTGTCACACAATATATCTTCATAGTTTTAGCCCACATTGAACCACGCCTAGTTTGATAACAACCTACTTAACACAAATGCCCTCCTTTGCTGCTACTATAGCAGTTATATACTTAGCCTTTTGTTGTAGTATCCATCACAATATCTCAACTTTGGAACTCATCCAAATCCATCATGGAACATCCTTTCCATTATATTGTGCCACCCATAGTCTAAATTGAGATAAATTTAATTTGTATCTTGTGACAAAACTAGTATCAATGTAACACTTTACAATGAACTACCTTTAACTATTTGTCACTTATACATGATATATTCTTAGTTCTTCCAAAGCTCATAAGAATATCTTTACTATTGTCCAATGATCATCTTATGAATCATTCTGGTATATGCTAATAACATTTAGAGCATAGGACATATCTGGATGTGTACATCTCAAAGAATGATTGATCAAAATATTCTTGTGATTTCACCAAGTGTCAAAACACTTGAATCTCGTGTCAACACACTTGAATCTTGATTTAGTCCTTTCCGTGCGTCAAGAACCTTTCTTGTTGTTTCCATATTGAACTCATTCAACATCTCATCTATGTACATTTGGCAAAACCATATTAGCGCCTCAATCTATTCATATAGACATTGATGCCTAATTCTTGGGTTATGCCTAAGTCTTTCATCGAAATGAAATTCTTAACCTGTGTCAAATAAAAGATACATCATTTCTAATCAACAATATGTCTTTCACATAATGTATTATAAATATGTCTTAGCGCTCCCACTTAATTTCTTGCAAAAATGAAAGCATCTTCATCGTCTCTGAAGATTCCAACTCCGCGATAATCACTTCAACCATTGAAGTTTTGCATACTCTTTTAGCATCCTTTGAATTAACAAAACCCTTTGGATCGTGTCATGTACACGTCCTAGGTAACCATTCTATTAGAAGAACTTGTTTTGTTTGTTCAACTACCATATACCAAAATATATGTAGTGGTTGCTACATTAATCCGTCCAGACTAAATATCGCTATGAAAGATCAAATCTTATCATAGTCAATTCCTTGAACATTGTCGTAAAATCTTTCCGACATGTCGACTATTTCATAGATTTGAAACATCCATGTCTATTTCTTTATAGATCCAAACACGACCGATAGGCTTCACGCCTTTCCGGAGGGTCTTTTAAGTTCAGAAACTTGATTTCTCGTGTATGGATACTATCATGGATTCCATGACTTTTAGTCATTTTATGGAGTCAGGGCCCATCATCGCTTCTTTGCATGTAGTCGGTTCATCATTGTCAAAACAATAACGACTTGCTTATCAAATCTTACTATTTGATTCTTACCGACCCACACGGTTCTATAGGAACTCTAATCTCCGGGATCACACCTTTTGTAATCACGAGAGCCATGAGCATTGTGGCTGCCACCAGGACACTTTCCGGCGCTGCGCTACTTAGCACATATAGCTAAGGTTCAACAACCTTATCAAAGTTCTATTGTCCTCCCACTTAACTTTTCACGAAAAATTCCTTCTCAAGAAACTTGACGTTCCAAGCGACAAACTCTTTTGTCCTCGGCGTTATGGAGAAATTCCCAACAAATTCTTTGGAATAACCTACAAAGACGTGCTTATCCGACTTTGGTTGTAAACATTTTACTTATGCATAGCATACCAAAATTTAGAAAAGACAATTCGGGTTTTATCCCAAACCATAACTCATATGGTGTCATTTCAACGGATCACGATAGAGCTCTTTTCAGTGTAAAAGCGGTAGTCACTAAAGCTTTAATCTTTAAAATATAATGGCAGTTTTATAAATGACACCTTTGATCTTACCATGTCAAACAAGGTTTCATTACATATCTTGAACACTCCATACTCCTATGGTGTTTTGGGAAATGCAAATCCATGGAACGATTCCTCAAATCTTAGGTGTTTTGCTAAACTTGTAACTCAAACATCTTTCTTCATGATCCAATCATAAACTCTTTTATTTTCTTGTTACAATGATTGTCCACTTCATCTTGAAAGTCTTTGAACATTTTTCAAATGTTTCATTCTTCTTCCTTATTGAGTAAGTATATACATATACTCACTCAAATCTTCGGAGAAAACATATGAAGTTGAAATCCATCGCCCACGACTACACATAATGGACTATATACATCAATATGTACAAATTCCAATCAGTTAGTCGTCCGTTCCTCTTTTGTCCCACGAACGGAGTTTTAATTATCTCCTGGAAAGTATCATAAGCGTCATTTGATCCAAATCAAAGACTCCAAAAATCCATCAACATAGAGTTTCTTCATATATCCTTTCAATATAATTTAAACGGCGATGTCACTTCGCAAGTGATCTTTCAATCATTTGTCTTGCGACATTTTAGCATTAGTTTTATGGTCGTTATTTCTCCAACCAGACTTGTATATCATCCATCTATTATGGAATACGGTAATTATTTGAACAACCTTTTGTCGTCATAATACCTGATCAAAATAACAATTATTGAAACAAATCTTGAAGGCAAGCTTTGATGTTAACAAGCAACAAAACAACCCTTTGTTTGTTTTCGATGAACATCATCACATATTCTCTTGCTAGTTACTTAGGCCATTGCAGTTCATGAATTGTGTTGTCCTGTATGACACTTCATACCAACCAATTCGGTATCCAATACCGCAAAACCACATTGTTTAACAACCAAGGAATACAGCCATAACATGTATCTTCTATATACCTAAGTTGGACATCTCCAATCTTTTCTTTTCTGCCAAATATTTCATAGATTCTCTTTCAACAATTCCTTTTCTTTTAAAAGAATCTATCAACATAAATAGTGATGTCATTCACATGACACATAGTACAAAGTGTGTATAGTCAAATACCAATACCTTTGGACTTGCACTTTGAAGTGGATCACCATCAACCAATGTTTGGTGTTCTTTCAAAAATCCATTCTTTAGTAATATTTTAGTGTAGTAAACATTTTACTTACATCTTCTATTCATCCTTATCATGATAACTTTCATGAATAAGCTGCTATAGCTTATAAAGGTGAATTGCGAGTATAATGTTTCTTTTTCAAAACCTTTTGGAGGATTAGGACGACTAGCGTCTCCAACCTTCACAAATTCTCATCAAATATGAGGACGTATACTCTATCATGTTGTAACCAACACATTGTTTTAGATATCGCAATACCTTTCACATATGATGGTTTCTGAAACATTGCTTTTAGCTCTTAGATAAACTTGATATTAAAAAACAATCTTTTGAGTATCAAGAATCATGGAGGCAAACATGATACATTAGATACTAACACTGGAATTGTTACTCTTGATTTAATACTACTTATTAAACTTCATGGAGAAAATAGAGTTTGCTGAAAGTTTGCAATAGGACTTATAAACTTTAGATTGACACTCAAAAAACAATACGATACCAGTTCGTAAAGTAAATATCCAGAATTTCTATAGTTCCACTATCTCAACTATAATTAAGCGTAAGGTGGTAAACGGATGCCAATGACTATAACAAACTATGCAAATTCACTTTGATTGTATTTATGATAAATTGAGTTTGACTAATCCAAATTACAAATAAACTCCCACTCAAAAACAACATCCCTCGAGTTGTTTTAGTGATTACACGAACCAAATCCACTACACCAAGTCCGATCATCACGTGAGATGATGTAGCTTTAAAGGCGAACAATCAACATGTTCATCATATCATCCATATGACTCATGCTTTACCTTTCGGTATTCCGTGTTCCGAGACCATGTCTGTACATGCTAGGCTCGTCAAGGTTAACCTTAGTTTCCGCATGTGCAAATCTGGCTTGCACCCGTTATATGCACACGTAGAGTCTATCACACCCGATCATCACGAGATGCTTCGAAACGACGAGTCTTAGCAACGGTGCCAACTAAGGATGAACACTTTATTACTTGATATTTAGTGAGAGGGATCATCTTATAATGCTACCGTCGCGATCTAAGCAATACAAGATGCATAAAGGATTAACATCACAGGCAATTCATAATAAGTGTGATATGATATGGCCCTTTCTTCTTGCGCCTTTGATCTCCATCTCCAAAGCACGAACATAATCTCCATCATCACCAGCATTGCGTCAAGGTCAGTGGCGCTGCTTCATGGTTGTCCATCATCACTAGTAACTATTACAACTACTTGGAATAAAGCTATTACAAGATGAATAGACACGCAGGTCTTAACAGAATTAAAAGACAACCATTAGGCTCCTGCCGGTTGCCATATTACAACAAGGATCATTGCATACATCAAATATAATCATAATCACATGATGGCCATATCACATCACAAAACCCCTGCAAAAACAAGTTAGACGCCTCTAATTTTCTTTGCTTGTTTTACGTGGTTTGGGGCTTTCGCATAAGACCGATCTTACCTACGAACAAGAACCACAACGTTGATACAAGTATTGTCAGATGCTCATTGTAAATTGAATCTTAACTATGGTGGGAGAGACAGACACCCGCAAAGCCACTTGTGCAAAGCAAGTTGCACGTCAAGCGTGGAGCAAGTCTCATGTGCGATGAAATGTAATGTTAGCCTGAGCCACTTCATCCCATCATGCCGCAAGATGCAAAGTACACGCTAAGACACCGACAACAAAAGCATCAACGCCCACAAAAACATTGTGTTCTACTCGTGCAACAGATCTACGCATAGACACGGCTCTGATACCACTGATGGGTTCGTAGCATGGAAAACAAAAAATTTCTACCGCAAGAACGAACAAAACCCAGATCTAATCTAGATAAAAGCCAAGATCTAATCTATTAGACATGTGCAACGAGATAGATCGGTACTAACCCTCGTAGATCCGAAAGCGTTATGAGATTAGATCTCGTGGTTGATGTAGTCGATCACTTGCCGATCTCAAGATCATGTGGACGATCCTTCCGGCGCCACGTTCCGGCAGCGCTTCCGCAGTCGGTCACACGTGCGGAGTCGAAGCAGACCTTCCTCTCCTCGTTCCAGCGAGCAGCGGAGGTAGTAGATCTTATCCACGGAATCACAGCAGCACGACGGCGTGGTGGTGGTGGTGGAGTAGAGAATTCTGTAGGGCTTCGCCTATGCCTGTGCAGAAGAAAGGAGGAGGAGAGAGGCGGCGAAGATTTGGAGTTATGGAGCAGGGGGTGGAGGGGGCGCCCCTGCCCCTCTATTTAAAGGGGGTGAGGCGCCATGGGAGGGGGAGTCCTTGTAGGACTCCCCTCCCTCTAGGGCCGGCGGATTGGGGAGGGGGGAGGAGTCCTCCTCCCCCACGACTCCTAGTCTTGACCCATCAGGACTCCTTGATCCCTTCCTTGGTTTTCAAGTAAACTCCAAGAAACCTTCCAGAACCTTCCAGAACATTCCGAAACCTTCTAGAACCCTCATACAAATACTCCGGAACATTTCCTAACTCAGAAAATGATCCCCAATATATGAATCTTATTCTCCGGACAATTCCGGATCTCCTCGTGATGTCCCGGATCCAATCCAAGACTCCGAACAACATTCGGTCTCCAACGCACATTCCATATCTACTTAAAACAACTTCGAACTTTAAGTGTGTCACCCTACGGTTCGTGAATATGTAGACATGACAGAGACACATCTCCTGTCAATAACCATCAGCGGGACCTGGAGATCCATAATGGCTCCCACATACTCAACGATGACTTTGTGATCGATAGAACCATTTACATACGAAACCAATTCCCTTTGTCACGCGATACTGTACTTATCCGAGGTTTGATCGTCGGTATCTCCATACCTAGTTCTACCTCGTTACTGATAAGTACTCTTTACTCATTCCATGTTATGTCTTCCCTTGTGACCCAGTCACATGCTTGCAAGCTAATTAGATGACATTCCACCGAGAGGGCCCAGAGCATATCTATCCGTCATATGGATGGACAAATCCCAATCTTGGTCCATGCGCTTCAACACATACTTTCAGAATACCCAATGACACCTTTATGACCACCCAGTTACGAAGCGGTGTTTGACGTCATCAAAGTACCCATCCGGTGATGGTGATTGACATAACCTCATGGTCAAAGGATTAGGTTACTATGTATTTTAAAGCTTATAGAAAACGAACTTAATGACTTGATCTTATGCTATGCTTACTACGGGTGTGTGTCCATCACATCATTCTCCTAATGATATGATCTTGTTATTAACGACATCTAATGTCCATGATCAGGAAACCATGATCATCCATTAATCAACAAGCTAGTTTAACAAGAGGCTTACTAGGGACTCTTTTATGTTTACAAAACACACAAGTATTAATGTTTCCGGTTAATACAATTATAGCATGAGATGTAAACATTTATCATAAACATAAAGATATAATAATAACCACTTTATTATTGCCTCTTGGGCATATCTCCAACAGTTCTCTAAGGCATTTTACTTAGAGAATTCATCCCTCTCTCTCTCTACATAGTTGTCTCCACGCATTGGCATGGTCCCAAGAAAGGATTATTCTGCAAGAGACTCCACACCAGCAACACGCCATTGTGCTGCAAGGATTCCTAGCCAGAGATCTACTTTCGCACTCCCGGCGGGATCGGGGAGCCGGAGGTCTCATCGTACACCGGATGTGTACGAAGCCATGAGGTGAAACACTTGGGGCACTTGGATATTGTGAGCCAGAGCTATTGCATGATGAAGAAGGAGCAAGGGGTGACCTGTGTTGAGATTCATGACCTTGAGGTCAGCCACGGGTTCGTCTACTTCAACCACGTTCCTCTCGAAACGTTAACCGCGTAGGTCTACAAGGGTATGTATTCTATACGCTCCGGTCATTACTACATTACTACATAGATAGATCATGGGCGTTAGGGAGTTCTATCATAGGATTTTTTTGTTTTCTCCTACAGAACCCTTCAGTGGTATCAGAGCCGATCTATGCATAGGAGTGCTGTACGGCCAGTACGCACAAGTATTGTGTGGGCATTGATCTCTTAGTTGTTACCCTCTAACGTGTACTTGTTTACATCGTGGTATTGTTTGATGAAGCGACCCGGACCGACCTTACGTGTATTCGTACGCAATACTGGTTCCACGCTTGACATACGGCTTGTACCGTATAAGTGGCTAGCGGGTGTTTGTCTCTCATTCGATAGTTGATATAACATTTACAACAGAGGGCCCCGAAAGGGGTGTAGTAGAGACAACTATTGGATCCATGTTATAGTTCGTAATTTAGAAATGGTTCTATTGCAAAAGCCCTAACAACCACATAAAACTTGTAAAAGATAAAGTAGAGGCATCTAACTTTGTTTTGCAGGAGGGCATGTGTTATGATATGGTATTGGTCGTTACGAAGGTAAAGTAGTTTACTTTTTTGTTACTAAGTAGTATAGTAATAGACATCGTTCCGATGGACGACCTAGTGGTGGCGACGTGGACTTGGCGTAAAACCGATGGCAAGATGGAGATCATACCGGAGCGCTCGATGGAGATCAAGGCACAAGATGAAGGACCATATCATATCACAAAATATACATGTGATGTTGATACCTGTTTTATATCTTATGCTAGTATTAGATACTCAACGGTAGAAACTAAGATAATCCCTATATAATTCCAATGATAGTGCTCCGCTTTTGTGTGCACCACTAATAAAGTTCTTCGTTATGAATCCGGCCGTGACGATCAGGGGCTAGACATATCTATGTTCGCATACAGTGGGTGTAAGCCATGTTGCACAACGAATACACACACGTTAGATTTGGCGAGCCTAGAATGTGTAGACATGGCCTCGAAACACAAGAGATGGAAAGATCGAGCATGATTCACATGAGTCACATGAGCCTAGGGTTTAGGGAATGTCTACCTTTGAAACTGCATTGCCGGCCATGTCGATTGGGGGTGGTGTAGCGGATTTGGATCGTGTGATCACTAAAATTGTCTAGGGGATGACAAATATAGTGGGAGATCAATTATAAATTGAACTCATATTATGAACTTAAGTCTAGATGTCCATTTGCAAATATCTTAGTAGATCATGGACTATCCCATTGAGGTCCTTTGCGACCTTGGGAAATTATTTGCTTGATGTGGAACTTAGCAAAAGGGTCCAACTTCATAGATTAATACCCACGCCTGAGGGATATCCTCGTAATAAATGATCCTCTCTTCTTGATACAATAACCATTAGGAGATAATCTGATGAATCTACAATGTTTGTGTTTTCTCCATAATCATCCAATATGCCATTCTCCATACGGTGGAGAGTTGGACTATAATTTTGTATTCTGCAAGATCAGGCACAAAAAGTATGAGCCATTGGATGAGTTTTCCTCCATGATGGATGAAAAGAGAATATTTGGAGAATCACTTAGCGATCTTGCATTAGAGTTGAGAACTCTCAGAAGGGCGTGATTGCAATGTAGGTCATGGATGAAAAGGGTATATGTAAGATATACAAATTATAAATGTGGTTCTAGCAAAACTCGTTGTAGTTTGCAAAGTATTGGATACTTGTCCTATTTTGTGAAAATAGGATTGTTTGCTTGAGAATTGCTGGAGGTAAGGAGAAGTGGCATGATGACGGCAAGAAAAATAGTTGATGGCCAACATCACCCCTTTCCTCAAAGATTATCACTTGGATTAGTGGACTTGGATATAATTTTGTAATCCTTGTTTGTGTGTCTTTCTTTTAGTGAGACGATTATTCATATGAATGAGTTACAAGCCAGTTGTATGGTTCTTATGAATAATACCGTTATGGTCATATTACGATTATAAATGAGTTATTCTGATCACTATGTTAATGATAATAGTTTAAACATTTATAAAGGATTAGTATGCTAAAAATATCCAAAGTTTAATAATGACATGACACTATAGTTTAAGTCATTTTGGTTATTGCATGTTCTTCATTCTACATGAAGATCAGGGTCTTAGATACTTAATCTAGAGACTTTGCAAAACCATGCCTCGTTGGGAAGAATGACTAAAACTCCGCATTCTAGTAAAATGGTGATATGCGAAGAAATGTTGAATCTCATACATAGTGATGTATCGTATTTTTAACAAATAGTGTAAATCATTAGTTAATTATGGACTTAAGTGAATAAGCATATTTACTTAATGCAACAAAAGTTTGAAACGATTTGAATTGTTCAAATGACTTCACAACAAAGTGGGATATTGAATTAACAAGTCTCTTCGATTTGATCGACATGACTAAAGTATTCAAGTTAATTTTGGCATAAAAGGGACTTGTGAAAGATGTTTCACAAATTATGACAATTGGACAAATTCAAAGTGTATTCAAATGTCTAAACATCATAATCATTTTGTATTAGATACATATGATATAATATTATCTCTTATCAGGGTGATAGTTATCGTTTAGAGTTAGAAATCGAAATAAGCAAACACTCACTTGAAATACAAAGAAACATCTAAAGATTCATGGAAACAACACCATAAGAGTTATGGCACGTTTGAGTTCCTGAAGATTTTGATAATTTGAAATCATAGCGAATAAACAAGTATTTGTAGTGTATTCTTAGGCAACTATGAATACATGTTCCACAAGGGGCAAACCTGCTGTTGTCCTAAGTTAATGTGTCTTGATGAAGATACAGGTGGAAGAAAGTAAAAGATCAAAATAAGGTATTTGACCTTACCTCTAGATTGTTGAGTGGCGCAGCGGAATATGTTTTGTGAAACTAAACTCTACAAATAGAGGAGAAACTATTGATAATTATCATAAAGTTTCAGCGGATACTTTTACTAAAGAAAGTAGGATTCAACAATATATACTCTACAAGTTTGCGGAATTTTATTATTCATTCACTTGTCATGTTTTTAACAAGACATACCTATGAATTACAAAGAAGCGTGATGGATCTAAGTGCGATAAATGACTAGGAGTCATAAAATACTATATTAAGTTACATTTAAGATTGCAAAGTAATATGTTACTTGATATAATTAAGTAAAGAAGTTCACTTGATATTACTGAATGACTGCAAAGTCATAAGAAGGAAATGAAACTTAATGAATGCCATAAAGCTTGATTTGTCACAAAGTATGGACAAAATTCAAGGAGTTGACAACAACTGTAGCAATGCTTGAGTCTAATGTATTTACACCAGCAATATATGGATATTAGAATATCATAGCTGGAATTCTCGATTTGATGGTAATCAATTTTTTTTGGAATGTCCAAGGTTATCGAGAGGACCTGCATTTGAGTGGGAGCCAAGTAGCTTGGCTAAGTCATAATATGTAGCTGACATATTTTGAGTGGGAGCTAAGTGAAATCCGTAGATCTCATCTATGGATGCCATATTTGAGTAGGAGTGTGAAATCATTCTGAGATATGTGGACAACATATATGAATGATGTGATTGGTATTGATAACATTTTATGTTGGTAAATATGGATGAAGTTGAACAAAGCTATTAAAACAATGTGATCTATCGAGATAGATTGGTGAGTTTAATAAACATTGAATGTCGAATGCTTCCTGGACTTGATTCTAAAGATGTTTAGAATATCCTAGGCAAGATTCTGAAGTAGTTCAGAATGGAACAAGGTAAGAAAGAAGTTCTTACTTGTATGAAGCATTGAAATAGTCTTAGTATTACAACTATGGTTAAAATAAAGGAAGAGGTGTGATGCATCTCCTATGCCTCGATCATAGGTTATTCCATACAACCATATTTTATACTCGACGTAATGTGACCCGAGGTTCTGGTTGGAAGAAAAAGCTCTTAACTGTAAGAACATGTCTTGAAGTGATTCCTGAGTTAATCACTGAACCTGAATTATGTTTGTCCTTAAAATGGCAAGAAGCAAAGTAAGGTGCATAGTTACATTTCATGCACTAGGATCTACATAGACATAGAAGTATAAGGGCTCCATCTGACGTGGTGTATATTGTTGTGGCGGGACTACTTTGTCTTTACGCAGAGGGTGTGTCCTAGGGCACAGTGCCCATGAGAAAGCTCGATGTGGTTGATCTAAGTCACTGCTGGCTCCTGGATATCGACCTCACTCTATTGCCATAACTTCTGTATATACACACAAAGGATGCGAAGTGTGTTTCAAAGTTTGCTTGACAATAGTGAAAGCAACCATCATTCTAAACACTGGAAACAAAGTCTCACTTTGTCGCCAAGCGAATACTTCAACCCATTATAAGATAATGGTATGAATGCCAAAATTAGGAAGACATTAACGATTTGCAAAAGACATAATGATCTAAAAAAATAGAACATGGACAGGACGTTTTCCATAAGCATGCGTGATCAAAACACATATGTGATATGGTTTATGATGAGTAAAATGCGAGCTAGATTATTTGTACTCTAGTGCAAGTGGGAGACTAAAGGAATATGCCCTAGAGGCAAATAATAAATAGGTTTTTATTAACATATCTCAATTAGTTCGTAATAGTTTCATATTGTGCTATAATTGTATCAAGTGGAAACATTGGTACAAGTGTGGTATGAAAGAAACAAAGTCCCTAGTAGCCTCTACTCATACTAGTTTGTTGGTCATGAGGATGATCTGGGTTTCGAGATCATGGGCATTTATGCCAATTGACAACGAGGTCATATCATTGGTGAATGGTGTGACGGACATTCCTCAAAGATTGCGACACGATCAAGTCACATAGTTCATTGTTGCAATAGGTAAAAATGTAGTCTCCTTCTTCTTAGACTGTGAGATCATATTACTCACTGTTTCTCGAGGCTACGTTGAGTGGATCAAACATCACATGGTTAAACAGTGATCATAAAGGTGTACGTTGCTAACGTATCTATAATTTTTGATGTTCCATGCTTGGTTTTTATCTACTTTCTTATGTGGTTCCAGGAAAGTCAGAAAATGAATATTCTCGGAATTGGACCGGACAAAAGCCAAAGTCATTATTTTCCCAGAAGACTCACGGAGCCAGAAGGAGAGACGAAGGGGGGGGGCATAGGGTGGCCACACCACCCCTTGGTGCGGGTCCCCCTGGCCGTGCTAGGGCATGGTGTGGGCCCCCTGGCCGGCCACCGACCTTGTCCCTTCACCTATAAGATGCCTCCCGATGCAAAAACCCTAAATGGTCCAGCCTCCAGCCACAAAAAGTTCCGCAGCGCCACCGCCACCGAAGGGAAGATTCGGGGGACAGAAAGTCTCTGTTCCGGCACCCTGCCGGGATGGGGAAGTGTCCCCGGAGCCATCTCCATCGATCTCCACCACCATATCCATCACCGTTGCTGATTCCCATGATGAGGAGGGAGTAGTTCTTCCTCGAGGCTAAGGGTTCTGCTCGTAGCTATGTGTTCATCTCTCTCTCTCTATGCATGATCATATTGTGATCATGATCTTTGTAATCAAGTAGATCTACCTTGCTAATCAAGTGCTTTAATAGATCTTTGCTCTCCCCATGTGTGTGAAAGTGACAGCGTGTACACCATGGTGGCACTTAGGCTAGAGATTAGAAATACTTGTTATGAGTTATATTTGGAGTTGGATGTTTCTATGAAATTGTGGTGTTTGTTGGAACCATCTAGTGCTCAAGGTGACAGTGTGGGGTTATCTAGATGGGAAAGGCTTACTTTGAGGTGTGCTGTTATAGCCCTACCATGGATTAGAGTGTCCAACCGGAGAGTAGTTCAGAGTAGTATCATAAAGAGAAGATATTTATATGAGAGTGTTCACTAGTGAAAGTATGATTCCTAGGCCTTGTTTCTAAGCATTGAAACACCGTTTGCAACTAGATCTGTTACATGTTTGCTTGCTTCCATCTTTATTTCAGTTTGCCTTTAGTCTCTTCCACGCCATCAAGCTATTTTCTGTCACCGTTGTCTTATATCCATACCGCTTGTATTTCACTATCTCTTCGCCAAACTAGTGCACCTATACACCTGGCAAGTGTATTGGGTGTGTTGGGGACACAAGAGACTTCTTGTATCTTGATTGCAGGGTTGCTTGAGAGGGATGCCTTTGACCACTTCCTCCCTGAGTTCGATAAACCTTGGGTGATCCACTTAAGTGAAAACTTGCTACTGTTCTACAAACCTCTGCACTTGGAGGCCCAACAACTGTCTACAAGAATAGAAGTGCGTAGACATCAGTTGGGTATTCCAAAGGAACAGTAGATGACATGTGACTTCAAGAGAGGGATTTGTTCACCCAAGTGACGGGTAAGATACATACGGCTGACTTGGTGAGATTACATCCATAAATGTTGCAACATGTGACTAGGTCACGGGGATGTAATATCACGGTAACAAGTAAAATAGAACTTGTCGGTAACGAGATTGAACAGGGTATGTGATACCAATGATCGAATCTCGGACAAGTCATATGAAAGAAACAAAGGGAATTGGGCTCAACGTTTTACGGTTCAAACGACATCGTCAACATGGAATGCATAGGGGTCACATGGGCATCCCGGTCCCTCTGTTGTCCATTGATATGGATCATGTCTAGAGCATTCCCGAGCCGTGGGGGGACACACTTAAGGGTACGATGAGAGAGATCATCCATAAGTTGGAACCATAGTAGAGAAAGAGAAAGCCGGAATTGTTCCGTAGAGAAAGAAAGGAAACCGAAAAAGTTCCGGTGAGAGGACCGGAATCGTTCTGGGAGTTCCGAAGTTGTTCGGAGAATATAGAAAAGGGAACCAAAAGGTGTTTCGGGTCGAATCCGATTTTGTAATATGTATTTACATATTAATTAATATTAAATATAATATTAAAATATAATTTGAAGGGTTATTCCACTAATGGGCCAAGTTTCCTAGGGAGAAGGGCCCATGATGGAAAACCGAAAGAGGGAAGGGCCACAGGCCAAAGGGGCCAAGGCCTAGCCGCCACAAGGGGGCCCACCCGACCAACCTAGGGCTGTGCACGGGGTGGGGCCCACTGCTAGCCGGCTGGCCCATGGTGCCCTAAGGGCCCATGTCGCCTCCCCCTTCTCCCTTATTTAGTCCCACATGGGAAACCCAAAGGAGAGGGTACACCTCCCTCCGCCTATATAAAGGGATGCCCATGGGTGGGAATTAACACACGATTTGAGACATTCTCTAAGGCATTTTCCTTAGAGAATTCCTCCCTCTCTCTACATAGTTGTATCCATGCATTGGCGCGATCCCAAGAAAGGACTGTTCGTGCAAGAGACATCACACCTGCAGCACGCCGTTGCGCTGTAGGGATTCCTAGCCGAAGATCTACTTCCGCACTCCCAGCAGGATTAGGGAGATGCAGGTCTCATCATACATCGGATGTGTAAAAGCCACGAGGTTCAACACTTGGGGCACTTGGATGTCGTGACCCGGAGCTGCTACACGATGAAGAAGGAACAAGGGGTGACTTGTGAGGAGATTCGCGACCTTGAGGTTGGCCATGGGTTCATCTACTTCAACCATGTTCCTCTCGGAACGTTAACCGCGTATGGTCTACAAGGGTATGTATTCTATATGTTCCAGTCATTACTTCATTACTACATAGATAGATCATGGGCGTTAGGGTGTTCTATCGTAGGAATTTTTTTGTTTTATGCTATGGAACCCTTCATCAACAACCAATGATTCAAAGTAAACTAGAAAGTTCTAGTAAATATAAAGTAAGACGAGTAAAAAAGTCTTGTAGAAGTCCCTTATTTTTTCCATACAACAATTGTTTCCCAAGGTTCGATAAACCTAGGTCTACTAGGGAATAAGAAACTATACTACATCTGTAATCCAGATCACATGTATCAACCCTGTTTCTGGCGTCCTTGTTGGGGAAGCAATTCACTATCCTGGTGAGGTCACTAGAGACCTTGTTTTTAGTTTTACTTTTGGTTTTAGTTTATTTCTTGTTATTAGTTTACTTTTTTTATCTATTGAAAAACCTAAATAATAGTTACTTATTTGTTTCTCTTATTCCAAAAATACCAAAAAGAAAAGATCCATGGATCAAAATAAGCTTGGGACGTTTGCTATTCCCAATTATGATTTTATTCGTGCACCTATTACTCAGCCTACTATTGAAGTGGAAACTTATGAAATTAAACCTAACCTTTTGAGTTTGGTTCAGCGGAATCAATTTGCAGGCTCAGCTGCTGAGGACTCAGGTTTTCCCCTAAACACATTCATTGAGATATGTGACATGATGTGCATAAAGTATGTTGACCATAATGCGGTCAAATTACTCTCATTTCCTTTCTCTTTAATAAGAAAGGCTAAGGACTGGTTGCTACCTTTTTGTAAAGGCACTATTACATCTTGGGAGGAATGTACTAATCTTTTTATGACTTAATTTCCCCCTCCAGCTAAGACTATGCAACTAAGGTCTAACATAACGAGCTTTCGACAAGAAGATCGCGAGCTACTAACGCTTGCTTGGGAAAGAATGAAGAAAGTTGTCATGAACTGTCCTAGTCATGGGATGGAAGAATGGCTTATACTACACTTATTTATAATGCTCTTAACCCAATGTCCAAGTCTATGCTAGATACTGCAGCAGGAGGAACCTTCATGGGGAAGAAACTGAATGTTGCAAAACAACTTCTTGATGATATTCAAAGAAACCATGCCCAATGGCATGTTGAGAGAACCTCCTCAAAAAGGGTGAATTCAATCATCGAGGAGCATAATGAAGAGCTTACTTCAAAGGTAGATGAGTTATTAAATATTGTAACGGGTAAGGAAGATACCCAAGTAAATGCTATCACTACCGATGCTAATGAAGTCAGTTTTATAGCTCGTAATCCTTATAACTCTGCATGAAAGAGTCAAAACTATGGCTCGAACTTTCAAAAACAATATGCGAATCCTACAAGTGATCCAAATAATAATAACTCTAATAATCATAATGGAGCAAATCATGGTAATCTCCCTTTTGAGAATTCTTTTAAAACCTTTATGCAAGCACAAAATGATCAAAATAATGTGCTTATTAAAATAACAGAGAACCATGACAATATTATTGGTAAATTATCTAACCAGGTCGTTGCTATTTGAAATGATGTGCATGCTCTACAGGAAAGAACCAAGACCATGTAGGCACAATTGGAAAAGATAGTCGAGAGTCCTCTCATACTTGCAAGATTTGCGGGAAAGCCCGAGCCAAACCCAGTGGAATACCTCAAGATGATGACGGTAGAAGAAAAATACGAGAAGCCTGAAGAGCTAGACTATAGCAATGCGCCATCACCAGACTATACCGTGGAAAATATTCTGAAGATGATCACCGTGAAAAAACTCCGTATTGAACAAGGTAACGATGTCATGTACCAACAATTTATAAAAGAAGCAGCATCAAATGTACGTGAGTTAGAGATGGAATATAGAAGTCTAGCCGATAAACTTATGGCTAAGATTGATGATATCTTTGGGCCCACTATTAAAACTAAAATAGGAGTTAATGAAATAGCTGCACTTTGTGATCTTGGTGCAAGTGTTTCAACAATTTCTAAAATTTTATTTGATAAACCAAACCTTGGTACATTTGGAACTACTGAAATGAGACTCCATCTTACTGATTGAACTTATAAAGTTGTAGGGATCAAAGAAAATATAGTAGTTCAAATTAAAAGATGTCCTGCACTTATTAATCTTGTTATAGTGGACATGCCTGAAAATCCCATAGCACCTATAATTATAGGGAGACCATTCCTAAGGACTATTAAATCTTTGATTAATTTACATGAAGGAAATGTGAGAATAGGACTACCATCTAGAAAACCTTTTGTAGTTCACTCTCCTAGGAATAAAAAGACCAAGCCTAATGATGATGGTGTCATCACGTTGAAAGCTAACTATTTTGGAGTGGGTGTTCCACTTAAAAAAACCAAATGATTACCGTCTAGGTCAAGCTAATTGACCTTAACTAGAAGTGCTTCATGGGAGGCAACCCATGTGAAATAAAGTTTTACTTGTATTAGTTTTGTTTTGTTTGCTTTTGTTTTAATAAGGAGTGTTCAAGAAGATCCTTTGAAGAGATGAGAAGAAAACAAGGTAACCCTCACTCTATGATATTTGCTAAAATTTGGCCAAAGGAGGTACGGATTTTTTTGTGAAGTATTTTTGCTGTCATTCTTTTGTTAAAATAGATGTGCAAAGGTGTATGAAGTTTCTACTGATTTTTTTAAGTTTGGATGCTTTCAAAGGCTTTAACAACCAGAAGTACGACCGGGTCTAGCCATACCATGCGCCCGTACCACATTTTCACACCGAAAGATGGATTTTTAGATTTTTGTTTTAGGAAACAGAAGCCTTAACAACCCGTCGTATGACCGAAGTCGCCCGTACCACGCGCCTGTACCGTACCATAGAGTAAAACATTAGAAAATAAGAAAATGTACTAAACGCTTAACAACCTGACGTATAGGGGCATGTGATCATACCACGCGCCCGTACTGAGTGCATCGCCTGGAGTCTGCGTCAACTCCAAAGTAACGACACCTGATATAGGTGGGCTGTGACCGTACCGCCCGCCCGTACCACCTGTTCGATCGCGATAATAACCCATCGAAAGAGGTAAAACCTAATCCTAAACTTTTATTTCTCTTCCTTCTTCCTCCAAACTCCAAATTACCTCCATTGGCTCTTCAATTCTATTCATTCTTTCTTTGATTCCCCGCACACAATCAATCTAAGGCATGTTTCTCCTCCGATCCCCTACTTATTTGCATCAAAACCTTGTTCAATCCTTTGCCATTATCAATATAGACTTAGGTCTTGTTCTTGAACCAATCTTGATTATGGGCATGATTAGTTTTGTTTTTAGAGGAGATTCTTTTGTAGAAAGTGTAGAGGATCACTTTTGCTATGTTTCTATTGGATCAAATCTTTAATTAGCTTTATTTTTATTTCTAAATGAACACAAGGAGCCGTACACGTGCGATGGCTGAAAAACAAGCCACACCACCCGTTGATGAGCTAACCCCCGAGTAACTTGGCATCGAGTTCACTAAGGATTACCACCTCAACTGTTTCAACCATCTCAAGAGCCGAGAAATCAAGTCCACTAAATGGGTGTGTCCTTATATTCTTAACCAACTAGGCCTTGGTCATGATTTTAATTTACTTTGCAACAATGTTGGTTTGCTTCACTTTGTTTTTTAGGATGCGCCACTTATCGCCTCTTTACACTTGAGTTTCTCAGCACCTTGTCGCATATATCGTGTCTAGTCTATTGCTCCAAGGAAGATAGCTTGGGAGTTGATCATATCACCTTCTGCCTAATGAACCATGAGTATGACTTAACACTCGATCAATGTGCTCATTATTTTTTGTTTGCTAATAACACCACCGACATCCTCTCCACTAGTTTCATTTTGAGTCCTACACCCTCGGAATATTTTAACTCTATGAGAATCCCTTCAACAACACCCAAGGATAATCAAATTGAGTGTCCTGCTATTTGTTATTTGTTCTATATTATTGCTAACACCTTGCAGGCACGTGGTGAATTTACTAGAGTCAATGAAGAGGACATGATGTTCCTCACAAGAGCTGCTAGTCCCAACTATAACTTGACGCCAAATTTGGGTGACCTTCTCGTGTTTTATCTTAACTATCAAGATCTGCAAACCCGTGGTCCCATATGCGGAGGAGGATTTTTCGCCATTCTCGCTCGAGCACTCCACATCAACCTAGGTAATGTCCAACCGTTGGTAGGTTTTTGCCCCCTCGATTTTGCTACTCTCAAAGCTTGTGGTATGATTTCTAAGTAAATGGTACATACTTCTTTGATATACCTCGAGCTGATCACTTGATCCCTGGTCCTTTGCCTAATGGTTTATTCTCCATCAAGAATGGACGTTTGCGTTATGATGCGCAGGTTGAAGAAAGACTACCCCGACAAGAATTACCCATGGATGAAGAAGGAGAAGATGAAGATGAAAAAGAACAAGATGGTCCAGCAGCAACCACCAAACTACTACAGCACCTATGAAGATATATACATACTCGAAGGAAACATCCAGAACATGAGCAACCTCTCCATCAACCTTCAAGATGCCACCGCGAACCTCTCAAGCCAATTCACCAATTGGAACAACCAATGGAAGTTGGGAGATTATCCACCGCCACCACAATGAGCAATATAAGGGCTTGCAAAATCCTGAGCTTGGGGATGTGATACATTGCAAATGTATCTATATATTTTGATATTCCATGCTTGGTTTTATCTACTTTCTTGTGTTTTGTCCACACTTTGGAGTACTTTTCATATGATTTCTTGGACTAACCTATTAACAAGAGCCACAGTGCCAGCTGCCTGTTTTCTGCTGTTTTTGGTTCCAGGAAAGTCAGAAAATGAATATTCTTGGAATTGGACGGGACAAAAGCCAAAGTTAGTATTTCACCGAGGGACACCTAGAGCCAGAATACGAGACGGAGAGGGGCTGGGGCCCAGCCACACCACCTGGCCGCGCGGCCAGGCCTGGCCCATGCCAGGGGGTGGTCTGGCCGCCCTAGGCACCCCCTCGGCCTCTCCTTCCGCCTATATATTGCTATGATACGGAAACCATAAGTACCCGATCAAAAATCCACGAAAGATTCTGTAGCCACCGTCATCTCCATCCCTAGATCGGGAGGGATCTGAAGCTCTTCCCTACACCCTGCGGGAGAGGGGAATTCACCCAGGAGGCCTTCTTCATCATATCGCAAGCCTCCGGTATGATGCGTGAGTAGTTCATCTCTGGACTACGGGTCTATGTAGTAGCTAGATGGATGGTTCTCCTCCTTTGTGCTATCATGTTTAGATCTTGTGAGCTCCGTTCATGATCAAGATTATCTATTTGTAATTCTGCATGTTGTGTTTGCGGGGATCCGATAGATATTGAGATTCTATTTCAAATTGATTATTGATTCTATCATGTCTTTGTTATTTGTGATCTTGCATGCTTTCCGTTGTTAGTATCTATCTTGGACAATTAGATGCTAGCAACTCCAAGAGTTAGTATTTATGCTCGATAGTGGGTTCATGCCTCTGGTAATCTGGGGAAGTGACAGAAATCTCTAAGGTACTAGATGTGCTATTGCTACTAGGGAGAAAACAACAATCCTTTGTTCATAGAACAATCGTATTGTTTAATTTACACGCAATTTGTAATGCAATTATCCGTTTCTTGCAACTTAATACTAGAGGGGGTTCAGATGATAACCTGAAGGTGGATTATTAGTCATAGATGCAGTTGGATGACGGTCTATGTATAATGTTGTAATGCCCAATCGAATCTCAAAGGAGCCAAGATGAGTAGTATATGCTTGTATGCTTTCTCGATGTTTGTCAATTGCCTCGCTGTAATTTGTTACACCCAACATGTTTACTTTCTGTAAACTATTACTTTCTTCCACTCGATACGTTTAATCCTTTGTTTTCAGCAAAACTGGTGAGATTGACAACCTCATCGCAAGTTGGGGGCAAAGTTCTGTGGTTCTGTTGTGCAGGTCTCCGTGCTGCTGCTGGCACCGGTAGTGCGCCCTGCGAAGGCTCAGCTAGCTATACCTTTGGGGTGTTTCCTTGCTCCTACTGGTTCGATTAAACCTTGGTTTCATAACTGAGGGAAACTTGCTGCTGTGCTCATCATACCTTTCCTCCTGGGGTTCCCAAACGAGCTCGATATATTTTGGGCCATCAGGATGTGTTCCCTAAGCATTTATATTTGTGTAATAATGAAGTTATACTCCTGCTCCATGAGAGCTTTGAAACACTCGTGTTGAGCTTGTTCCAATACTTTGCTTTTTTGTTTGCTTTTTGCTTTCGTTTTCCTTTTTTGTTTGTTTCTTTTCTTAGTATCCTGCTTGGTCGCAAGTCCTTTCTATTATTTAATCACATCCTCAAAAATACAAAAATATTTTTTCCTTTTGTCCTTTTTTTGTGAAAGTGGATTTGCATATTGCCTCTTTGCTTCAATATTATTATTGTTATGAGAGTGATTTGACTTGAGTTTTGAAGGAACAAATCCCCATAAGGAAGAGAACCGTGAAGTCACTCATGAGAGGTATGTCCTATGTCTCCCACTTTATAAATTTTAAATGTCTATCCTAGTTAGTTGATTTGTTAAGATAGTATGCTAGTGGGAGTAATTCAAAATAGTTAGATTAAAGCTTTTTATTTGTATGGATAATTAGTTGTGGAAACTTTTGCTCTAGTTCTTGTAGCTAACTCAGTCTTGCGTTGATCAATAACATTGCCAAACAAGTACAATAAGAAAAAAATCTCCAATTTATGACTTGCATGTTGAGTGATTGTCTTAAGAGTTTACCTTTGAAGATACTTAACCCCATAGATATATTGTAGACTTGATGGCACTCTTGAAAGGATTTGTTTGATTGAAACGAATTCTAGTGGTAATTGAGATGCATGCAAAAACTAAAAGTTGTGAGTCAAAGTGTGGTATTGCTTAAAGCTTATTTACGAATTTTGATGCACACCTTTGGGATGCCAACAACTCCACTGGCTTACGAACAATCAATGGTACAACCCCTGATTTTGGCTATTGAGTTGATGACATGGGTAGCAACTATTACCGTAATGGGCAAAAGTATAGGTACTCTTGAAAGTTGTGCAAAATGTTGCTAAAAGATCATTCAATGTTCCTTGTTGGAAGTTATATTTGAAATTAAAATAGAGTCACACAAAGAGTCTTTGGCATGGTCTCATTACTACTTCATGAATTTTATTGAAAGCCATTGAATAGAATAGTAGTGTTTTGATAGTCTTGATCTATTGATGTGGATGTCAATAAGACACTTCATTGTTAAGCTACTTTGGACATGATCTCTCGTACTTAATTCTACTAATATGGAACTTCCTAGTGTTCCTTGGCAAGTTGAGAGTTAACTAGAGGAATTGGAATGATTGTTACACTTCTAGTTGTTCATACTTCTATCAACTTTGCTTTGATTGTTTTGAGTTAACAAAGCTTGTATTGTACTCATGGCACTTCTCTAATTTTGATGAACCTTTCGAATGGAAGAGGTGTTGTGTACATATGACTACCAACACTAAGTGAATTCATGTTCTCGTTATTTCAGTTTAAACATTGAGTTCCTTATGGTCTCTTTTTTGTTTCTTGCTCGAGGACGATCAAGGTTTGAGCTTTGGGGAAGTTGATGGCTATGAAAATAGCCATCTTTCTCCGTGTTTAAATCATATTTTAAGTCAAGTAATTGACCAAGAATCTATGTAGCCTTTCTACTAATGACTAATTATTGCAAAGATGTGCAATCCTTGGTTTTAATTTGTGTTGTGCGGGAAATCACACTTTTAAGGTGAAATCAGGAGCATTCATTGAAGATTGTCACATTGCCTACTCAACCAAGCTAACTAGGTTCGAAGAGGAGCCTACTAGAGGTTTAACAACCAGTCGTATGGGCAAACTCCACCCGTATTGTGCGGCGGCGGCTTTGCTAGGTCAAACACAACAACTTTCATGCAGGCGCTGTAACACCCCTAGTTCTAATAATACTAATTATGGTTTGTATGTGCATTCATGAGCATCATTTAATATGCTAAAATAAATGCATGAAAGATAAAGAAAATAAAACCCCGAACCCTAGTTCATTTTTTCCCTTTCTTCCCCCTCCCTGGAACCCTAGCTCCCAGGAGCTCTAGTGCCTCGCTACCTCTGGCCTCCCTTGCTCCGCTGAGACACCCATGAGAAGCTCCTTGTCGTCCTCGTTGTAACTGTGAAGCCACGCAAGCCGAGACGTCATCCTCTGGCCAGAATTGAGCTCGGCAACGTCGTCTCCCCGAAGTGTGGCCGCTGTGGATTCTCCTCCTCCCGACCTTCCCCGGCCTCGCCACCACCTCTACCGTGTTTGTGGTGAGTCTGCGGTGCTCAGGCACTTGTTCTCTCTCCCTCTCGCTGACATAGGTACGATTACTCGGGTGCCTATGATTTGCTACCCTGGCTGCATAAAGGCTCACGGCCCATGAAGATTCAAGATGATGACCCAAAGAAGCAACCGATAAAAGCCTTAGTTGTATTAGGAAAGGAAATATGAACCGATGTTGTCTTGGTATTGTAATCATACATATGTAACCTATCCGTATACGGCTTTGGGACCCGACCTATTATATATAGAACGGGAGAAGCCTATGAGGAGGGACCGAAAAAACCCAAGAGATCTGTAATAGTGTTGTTCATCAAGTAAGTAGGCGACTTCGACTCCATTGTTTGCCTGACATCCGACGAAATCCCCAATGTTCTCTTTTCCGCAAACCCCTAAGTCCATCACCATGGGCATTGCCGAGGTTACCCCTCGTCAATTGGCGCCATCTGTGGAAAACCTGAAAGCTGGAGTCATGGATTCAACGGACCCATTCTTTTCAAGAAACAATCCAACAGAAGCAGCACCACGCCCTCCCACCCCTGATTCGGTACCCGCCGATTTCAACGGCGGATCCGATCTCATCATCGAAAGTTTCCACTTCCAAGTAGAAGATCTTGAAGAATCGCACCTCTTGGATTTAATCTCATTAGGACCGTCGGTCGAAAAAATTGCACCTACGGCAATAGTTGCATCACCCGTCGGATCTTCCGCAGAAGTCATGATGCAGATAGAGGCAGCCGAAGAAAACAAGGAAATCACGGCAGATCTAGGAGATCTTAATGGTCTTGATACGTCCATTTTTCATCACTATTCTATATCATAATTTACTGTTATTCATTGATATATTTCATATTAAGATATGATACTTATGTTATTTCACCTGTTTTTGCATGGTTGATGACTTTTGGAGCATGGACCGCTGCAGTCAGGATTCTGATGGAAAAGGTACTGTTTGGAGGCAAAATTCATGAAGATCAGAAAATCTGGGAAAATATATGGAAAATCCTATTTTTCCGAAAGACGAAGGCTACTAGAAGGAGGAGTGGAGATGGGCTACAGGGGGCCCACACCACCCCCTGGCACGGGCCACCCTAGGCCACGCCACCAGGTGGTGTGGCCGCCCTGGCCCACCTCCAGCTCTCCCCTCTGGTGTATATTATCCCTACGGAACCCTATCCCTGGGGGCGACCACAGAAAGATTCCGCCGCCTCTCCAGGGCGGAAAATACCGAGAGAGAAATATCTCTCCAGCAGACAGAATTCTGCGGGGGAAATTCCTTCCTGGAGAGGGGAGATCGTCACCATCAACACCACCATCAAGCTGAACTTCATCGGGATCATCATCATCACCACCATCATCACCACCAGCACCATCATCATCATCATATCCATATTGCTGTAACAATCGGGTTGAATCTTGCATAGTTCTTAGGGGCAACTTTCCCAGTGTTGATTACTCTCTGTAGTTGATGCTATTGAGTGGAACCGTTGAATTATTGTTTATGTTCAGATTGTTATACATCATTATTCCATCTCTGATCATGATCCATATGATGTCTTGTGAGTAGTTCGTTTTGCTCTTGAGGACATGAGAGAAGTCATGTTGTTAGTAGTGGAATTGTGTTGAGAAAGATTCAATAGTTTGATATTTAAGTTGTGGTGTACTTCTTCTAGTGGTGTCATGTGGACGTTGACTACATGACACTTCACCTATATGGGCCTAGGGGAATGTATTGTGTATTTGGCTACTAATCGTAGGGGTTGCCGGAGTTATAGAAACCTGAACCCCCGTTAGGAAACCATTGCACAAGGGACGTAAGGGTCTTAGAGTTTAAAGTTGTGGTTAGGTTTCTACCTTAATTACTTTCTTGTACTTACGGATGTTTGCAAGGGGTATAATCACAAGTATGTATTAGTCCTAGGAAGGTCAGTACATTATCACAGGTTCACCCACACAACACTTAGCGAACTAAAGAAGATCGATCAACTATATGAAGCGAAAGCACTTGACAGTCTTCCCGTGTGTCCTCGAGAACGTTTTGGTCATCTTAAGTAATACAACCGACTTGTCCTTTGCTGAACAAAGGATTGGGCCACTTGCTGAATTTATTCTTATTGTCTTTTGTTTACTCATACTTTATTTACCTGCATTATCAAAAACCCCTAAAAATCCGTTTGCTAAGTATTTGCAGAGAATTCCTGATCCATACCACTAGCCAGCACCTTTTGCTCCTCGGTGGGTTCGACACTCTTACTTATCAAAAATACTGCGATACACCCCCTATACTTGTGGGTCATCAGGTCTTGATGATGATCTCTCCTTTGGATCTAGCGTCCAATCAAGTCCACCACGGGGATCAAGCCCGGTAAACACGGAACCTGAAGAAATAAGAGAAAGTATCAACTTCGGAATTAGAAAAGCTGAGATCTACCTAGAACATAAACCACTGGACTTCACTGGTCTCCTAGACGGTGTCTCCCTTGGATCTAACAAGAATGTCATTAGTCCATACTTAACACGCCACCAACTGCATGTGATCATCGGAGAACCTTCGACACAATGTGACTCTAACGGTAACCCTATTCTTAACCCTGATGATATGCTATCAGATGACAATGCAGGAAACCACAACAACAAAGGGAACCGTGGAAACGAAGGAGACCCACTAGAAAACCGCATAACCCAAGGGGGGGGGAACCACATGAAGGCGAGAGGCGAACCCTCTGATCACTAGCTGCAACATGGCAAAAAGCAAGGGAAGCAATTTCGGGCGTAGTTCCAATGACATCCGATGCCACACACGATGATTTACTGGCATATCAATACCTGCTTCATCACAAGAAAAGAGACTTGCTAAGGATGCAGAGGCAACTCGACAAAAGAAGAAGGCAAGCCGACGAATCCAACCTAAGGCAGGCACAATTAAGTTCCACTAGAGCATCAGGAAGCGTAACTGGGGGAGCACCACCAAGAAGGGGAACATCTCGATTGCAGAATATCCCCGAAGCCGAAAGAAACGAACTGATTTGAGACCTCGATCTTTCATTTATGTCAGTAGATCAAGCAGGGAATATCAAAGCAAAAATAGCCCAGGCAACAATTGTAGCCGCACAAACGTACTTGCTCACAACCCAACCCGCACCCGATGATCCCCGTGCGGCTCTCCGTCACTCGGATTTAATGAACCTCAGCATGGTAGGAGCATCTCTGGCACAAGCAGAACATGGAATCACGCACCAACCCGATAGATCTCCAGCTGTTGTAGCAGCCCTTGGAAGGTGGGGCACACCCGAAGGTCACGATCACCACATCGTGTGCACTTCTTAGGGACCGAACCGTGAAACAACACAAGAAATGATAACACGCAACACAGGAACGGTGAATCAAGGGAGGAGAGCCGCAACCGAAGATACCATAACGACAGTGAAGATGACCATGAGTTATGCGGAGCTAGTTGTTTTACCCAACGGATTCGTAAAACTTGAATACCCAAGGACTTAAAACTCCCACATGACCGCCAAAAGTACGATGGATTACAAGAACCCGAAGCTTGGCTAACAAATTACTTGGCCACCCTCAAACTATAGGGCGATTCCACAACCACCGCGATGCAAAGCTTGCAACTACACTTAACAAGTGCCGCACGGTCATGGCTCAAACAACTACCCGAAGATTCAATTAGTAGCTGGAATAGTCTTGAAGATAAGTTCATCCGACACTTCCACTCCACATTCAAACGACCCGCATCTCTGGAGAAATTACGGGCATGCAAATAGAAGCATGTAGAATCAATAAGAGCCTTCATCTAGTGATGGAACATCATCAAGAACTCAGCCGAAGCCATATCCGACGAAAGGGCCATTGACGCCTTCAATGACGGTCTCCATCGCCAAGAGTTCATAGAAGATCTAGGATGGGTCAAACCCAAAACAATCTCACAGCTAATGGACATAGCAAATCGCTGGGCTGATGGAGAGGACACATTGCATGACAAACAAACACGTTCACCTGAAGAAGACAGGGATAAATGCAGCAATGACAGAAGACGGAGGAACAACAACGGACATGTGGGACAAAGCTATGTCGGTAGAGGGCAATCATAGGAAAGATGATTACAACAGCGGGCACCGCAATAAAAGAGACGACGTTGGAGGAGGCCAGCCAATACAGCGGTATCAGCCAAGAGCTCAGGACCCGCCCATGTCCACAATGCAAATGCTGGAAGGACCCTGTAATATGCACTTTATGTCAATTCAGCAGGCAAAATATGATCCAATCATCTCATGAAAGATTTCCAAACATTCTTGAAGATGCAAGAGCTGTGCAACGCAAAGGAAAACGAAGCAGCAAACCAAGGATACGCCACTATGCCTGGCACATTAGCCATCGGCGCACCACCACCGCTGGTACACTAGCCAGTAGGACAACCGCAAAACACAACAGATCAAGGTAGTGAATACCCTAGGTCAAAGGAGCAATGCCAATGATTCAGAAAGGGCGCCCATTGAACAGGATCTAGAAGATAATTACAAGACAAGTCAACATGGCCGAGATGGCTCCACCAGCCACACCCGAGTATCTTCACTGGTCAGAATAGGAAATCACCTTTAATAGAGCTGATCACCCACTTCGAGTACTATGACCGGGTCATTCAGCCTTGATAGTTGAAGCGCAAGTAGGAGGATTCGACATGAGCAAAGTTTTCATGGATGCAGGAAGTAGCATAAATTTGATCTACACCAAAACACTGAGAGCAATGAACTACTCTTTGACAAATCTAGCACCAACTGAAACATCCTTCATGACATAGTACCAGTTAAAGAAGAAAATTCCCTTTGGTAAAAAATTTCTTGATGTTGTTTTTGGTTCCAAAGAAAATTTTAGGCGAGATAAGCTCGAGTTTGAAGTCATGGACTGGCCATCACAATATCACGCAGCCACCATGTACCTCCTCAACAACTAGCCACCGGTTGGGGACCCGCGTTCTGCCATGCATCGATCTAAGATCGCGGGCATGGGGCTAGTCGAAGCTGCCCTCATCAAGGATCCAGCACCGGAGACGAAGAAAAACAAAAGCTCTGGATAAACGCTACTCCTCGCCCTCCTCCAGCAATGACAGCCACGACTTGTCGTGGTGACGCCGCTCACGACGGCACGACTACGACCACGACGCGCGTGATGACATCACGCAGCGCAAGGTCGACAAGATGCACGCAAGGCGTGCCCGTTCGACTGACTTGAAAGACGACATGATAGAGTTGTGCGGCGCCAACTGCTTCAGTACGGCCATTCGATAGAAGTGAATGCCAAAGGGGTTCAAGATCCCATCGGAGAACCCGAAATTCGACGGCTGTCAACACCCGGATTTTTAAGTCCAGATGCCTGTTATGCCGTACATCACAATCCCAGGATTACCATTTTTGTGAGACATAACCAAAGTGGTACCACAATACATCATCCATTACAAACCATAATAAGGGTCTTACAAACAAAGGATCTCATGATCCAGTCTTTAATACAATCAAAGTAGTGGAAAGTAAACGTAGCGGGGCTTCATCTTCATGGTCACAGGCAATGCTAACGATGGGAGATGATCCTAGTTGTCATAGACCTCCTGTTGTCCATCTTCCGGGTAATCCTCCTCATAGTCTGGTCATGGGAATAGCCAGGGACAAAGCCATGAGTACTCTTTAAGTACTCGCAAACTAACACTAGTATAGGTAAGGTAAAAGCTAATAGGAATCTTAAGCTCTAGGTTGGTTTTTGCAAAAAGCCATATTTACTTCATAGGGGTTTTCAAGAGTAAAGACCTAATTTAGTTCTCTATATCACTTAAGGGGGAGTCTAGTTTTCATGTCCACAACTCTGTTGTGGTCAAGTCAAGGTCATATTTCAAGTCACAAATCATGTTGAAAACATCTGACAACGGAACAATATGGCCACTCCAACTGTCCATAACCACGGACGCGGCTATTCGAATAGTTTGACACTCTACAGAGATTGTACACTTTCACCACAAAATTCGATACATCCGTTAGGAATAACCCTGAATCATCATACTTAGTATGCGGATAATCAATCTTAACCTTTCAATTACACACCCTAGTATAGGCACCTCCCCTATGAGTTTGGCCTCCCAACCATGTCCATCTGTCATCTTGGGTACTACATCGGTGGACATTCATCACGAGGTAGCCTCCACTCAGCCTCTTCGGCAAGGGAAGCCATACTAAGACATATAAACTTCCAGTCAAGCCCTACCCAACTCAGGTATTGTGGTTGTATGGTAAAATTGGAATGGTATCGCATCCGAACACAACCATCAGTTTTTATAAACGGTCAAGGCTCATGCCTCAACATTTTCATCACCAACCATTGTGTTTATCAACACATGTCAAAACATTTCAATATAATGAATCATCATTCCAAGGTTTTCATAATCATTTTCACCAAGTATTCCCATCTAAACTGATCAAGTTTTATGCTTAGCACTAGCCACTAAACTTGAGGGTATTCACTATTTGAGGGTGCTAATCTAGTATAAGTATCCAAGACTAATCCTATGATCTTTATAGGATCCATTCTATTTTCCACTACTCACAATTCATTAACTAAGTAAAAGCTATAGTAAAGGGGAAAGTAAAACTTGGAGTAAAAACTAGGAATTGGTAAAGTTGCATAACTAGGTATGCCTAGTGCATCTAGTATAAAAGGGGCTTGCATATATAGTATGCATAGTTCTAGCTTGCATTTAGTGATGGCTTTCATTAATAGCTTGCCTTGAGCAGAGTAGTTGTTGCAGTCGTTGAAGTTTTTCTCCTCCTCCTCGAAGTACTCCTCTTCGTTGAATCTCGGGTCGGTACTAGCGTCTATAAATACATTCAATGTACACAATCACCAAACAACACGTCACTACTCCTATTTAGCACACAAGGCTCATACTAGATGATCTAAAATCATATCCATTCATTCCATGTTATAATGGAACATTTTTATTTCTCTTTAATGAGAAAAGGAATTTCTACTCATTGAAATTGTTTAAGATTTAATATTCTCCAACTAGAATATAGGTTCATATGGACCATGTCCTCACCGTATATTCTCAAGCTTGGTAATGTGATTTAAAAAGGGTGGTCATGAATTACAAGATTTAATATTACTATTTAATAAGATTTAAATGACTAGAAAAGCCTACATAGCTTTCTTTTAATACTAGTCCAAGTTTAATATCTGCAAAACTAAATGTTTTTACATATTCATGTAGAGCATGGCAAATGTGATTTTTGAGAGGTGGAATCATCTTAAAAGGATTTATGGTTTATTTTAGAAAAATGTTTGAACTGTCAAAAGTCCCTGTCTTGTTATTTTTGGTATAAGTGATCTATAATTCCAATTGGTTTGAATCCAACGGGAGTGATTATATAATTTCAATATCTTTCCAAAAAAATTGGAATCAGGCATTTTGGTTTAGTGAATCTCTCTGAATTGATTTTTGAATCTACTGACAGAATCTAGTTTTAACTAAAATGGAAAAAAAATCCTCTTTGAATGGGTGGGCTCTGCGCGGGAAACTAAATGGGCCGGCCCAACTGCACTGCGCTGGCGCAGCTGGGTACTGAGAGATGGGTCCTACTCGTTAGTGACTCTATCTAACCGAAACAATAAGTTTCAATCTTAGCCATACGATTAGAACATGATCTAACGGATGACGTGCGTCGTCTACGTCGAACAGCTCCGGCGAGAACTAAACCCTAATGCGGTGGTGGGGGTCGCCTGAGGCTCACCTGGGCTCCAGCTAGGGTCGACGATGGGGGCGAATGGGGTTGTCATTGACCGGTTCGAGGCGTGGTCACGGTGGCTCCTAGGGTGGTCACAATCAACGGGCTCCTTTCTCCTCTACATCGGCGAACTCCGGCTAAATTGTGGCGGTGTGGTGATCCCCTTGCTCCGGGGAAGGGATGGTGAGGTTCTGTGGTGAGTGGGGAGTGGAGTGGTGTGGAGATTGAGGGATGGGGTGGTCTCTATTTATACACCCAGTGTGGCGGTTGGATGGCATGGTCGGGCTACTCCGGCGATGCTGCTATAGGTTGCAATCGTCACGGCGGAGGGCATGGGTTGAGGCGGTGGACTATGGCGGTCATCATGGAAGTGATGGAACATCAAGGGGCACCCTCCATTGGCCAGAATACATCGGTGCTCTGGGCGGGTACGTTGGCGTTCGTCACTTGGTACGGTGGTTACGGGGCGCGAGACGGTGAACGATCATGTCTAGCAGCTCACTGGGGTCACGGCGAACACGGGTATGGGTGGAGAGAGTGAGGCGCGACGTGTGCGACCGAGGCGGTTCCAACGCTCCCTCGTGGTCTCGGCATGGCCAGGGGTTAAATGGGCGCGGCTGGTCTGTTTCCTTCTCGCCTCGTTGTTGGTCCAAGGGTGGTCAGGGGGTGGCGGTGAGGTCACGCCTACCTCGTGGGGGTCGTGGTAGAGGGCGGCGCGGCGTGCAGTGACTGGCTTGTGCTCGACCAGCATGGACGGCTCGGCATGGGCATGTCACTGGTGCAACGGTGGGCCAATGGCTCTCCACTGCACGACAAAGTACTAGGGATGATCTTTGACAATTCAATGGGTTGATTGGAGTACATTTTGTGAGCAATTGACAATTCCAAATAGTGTTTAGTTGGTGAGATTGTAATGTGTATGCCAAGTGTTCGACACAATGGCCGCATGAATTCATAATTCGAATTTTTGAAAGATATTTGGTGAGTGATCTTGTTGTTTGCTTGGTAGACCATGGGTGCTTGGATTTGTCAAGTGGAATTGATTTGAGTGGTTTTGGAGAAAGTGTGATCTATACATATGATCTTGATTCAATTTTGCACTGCCTCTTAAATAGATTTGAATTTAGTTTCTGCCACTTTGTAAAGTTTGCTTGGATTCACTTTTAGTTGGTCTAGCAAGTGGTGAAAAGAATTGAAATTGTTTCTGTTGAAAATTCTTTACTAGGAACACTCAAAGTGGTCTAGTGAATGAGTTTGGCCAAAATGACCATTTGCTTATATATCTGATATTTGATTCGTCCTTTATTTGATTATGCTTGGAATTGATCTAGATGATGTAGTATTCATCTTTAAACCATTCCTTATCATTTGTAACAATTAAACATGGTAATTGCAATCATTCATACACTAATGCAAATCACACAAACACTCATTATTAGTTTTAATTAGAAAAGTTTTTGTTAACCCTAAACATGGGTGATTAAAGCTTGATCAACTTGATTAATACTTTTGGGATGTTACAAACCTTCCCCCCTTAAACAGAATCTCGTCCTAAGATTCAGGAAAAACTAGGAACTAAAGAGATTGGGATAATCAGTCCTAATGTAATCTTCTCGTTCCCAAGTGGCTTCTTCTTCGGTATGGTTACTCCGTTGAATCTTGAGAAACTTGATACTTCTGGTCCGGGTGGTTCTAAATGCTTCTTCTAAAATACGGATGGGCACTTCATGATAGGTTAGATCCTTATCGATATCTATGGCTCTGTGATCGATTTTTTTGAACACTTAAGTCTTCTCAAGAACTTCTAAGCATTTGCGAAGTAATGAGATATGGAACACATTGTGAACGGTTGACATCTCTTGAAGGGTCCAATATATCTGGGGGCTAACTTTCCTTTCAGACGAAAACATTGCATTCCTTTCAATGGTGATACTTTGAGATACACAAAAAATCCGACATTGAAGGTCAGGTCTCGATGTCTTTTATCCGCATAACTCTTATGTCTGGATTGAGCGGTCTTGAGGTTCTCACGGACTTTGTGAACCTTCTCTTCAGCTTCTCGTAGAATGTCGGGTCTGAAGATCTGACTCTCTCCTACTTGAGACCAATTCAAAGGGGTACGCCACTTCCTTCCATACAGAAATTAAAAGGGGGCCATTTGCAAACTAGCTTGATAACTATTGTTGTATGAGAATTCCTAGAAAGGCAGACAATCTTCCCATTTAGATCCATACTCTAGCACACATGCTCTTAACATATCTTCTAAGATCTGGTTGACTCTTTCAGTTTGTTTGTTAGTTTGCGGGTGAAAAGCGGTACTGAAATTCAGTTTGGTTCCTAATCCTTCTTGGACTTTCTGCCAAAATCTCGAGGTAAGCTGGCTTCCTCGATCCGATACTATGGTCTTGGGGGTTCCATGCAAACTGACTATCCTAGCGATATACAACTCCGCTAGCTTCGAGCTTTGATAGGTTGTCTTGACGGTATGAAATGGGCTACCTTAGATAATCTATCGACTATGACCCATATAGAGTCATTTCCCCTACTAGACGTAGGCAAACTGGTGATAAAGTCCATTCCAACAGAATCCCATTTCCATTCCGGAATCTACAATGGTTGTAAAAGTCCTGTGGGTATCTGATGTTTTTCTTTGACTCTTTGACAGATATCACACTTGGCTATGTAGCTTCTGACTTCTCTCTTCATTTTATGCCACCAAAATTGCTCCTTCAAATCCTGATACATCTTCGTTCCTCCTGGTTGGATAGAATAAAGAGTATCATGAGCTTCCTGCATAATGACTTGTTTCAATTCCGAATCTGTTGGAACACAGATACGTCCTTTGTACCACAAGGTTCCTTCTTCATCTTCGGTGAATCCAGGTACTTTTCATGTTCCGATACGACACTTGATTCCATCGATAGTTGCGTTTCCTTTCTGGGCTCCTTTTATCTGACTAATCAAGGTAGGTCGGAGTTCTATGCTAGCTAAGAATCCTTCGCTAACTAGCTCCACTGTGAAATTCTCCATCTCCTCATGCATACTTGGTTGGGCTTCCTTAATCATGGTGTTTAATCTACACGGCAATCTGCTACCACATTGGCTTTGCCGGGGTGATAGTGAATGTCAAGGTCATAATCCTTGATTAACTCAATCCATCTTATTTGCCTCATATTCAGTTCCTTCTGGGTGAAAATATACTTCAGACTCTTGAGATCCAAATAAATCTCACAGCGATTACCCATGAGGTAATGACGCCATGTCTTCAAAGCTAAAACTACGGCAACTAGTTCTAGGTGATGGGTGGGGTAGTTCTGTTCATGCTGTTTCAATTGTCTGGACAAATAGGATATAACTTTGCCTTCTTGCATCAACACACATCCGAGACCAATCTTGGATGCGTCACAATACATATCAAAAGGCTTCTTGATATCTAGCATGATCAGAATTGGGGCTGAAACTAATCTCTTCTTGAGGTCTTGAAAACTTGCTTCACATTTGTCAGTCCATTCAAACTTCTTATATTTCTTCAACAACTAGGTTATCGGTCTTGCGATAGTATCCGGCTAATCCAAGAAAAGCACGAACTTCTGTTTGGGTGGTTGGGGCTTTCCATTCTTCAAGATCTTTGATCTTGGCAGGATCAACAGCGACTCCTCCTGCCGACAGGATATGGCCTAGGAATCCTACTTCTTTTAACCAAAATTCACACTTGCTGAACTTGGCATATAACTGATGTTCCCTAAGGGTTTCAAGGATAGTTCTCAGATGTTGCTCATGGTCTTCTTCTGACTTGGAAAAGATCAGAATGTCATCGATAAAAACAATGACAAACTTATCCAAAAAATTCATGAAAATCTTATTCATGAGGTTCATGAAATAAGCGGGGGCATTGGTTAATCCAATATACATGACATTGTACTCATACAATCCATATATGGTGGTGAAGGTTGTCTTGGGAATATCTGTTGCACGAATCTTCAATTGATGATAACCAGTTCTAAGATCAATCTTAGCAAACACACTGGCACCAGTCAGTTGATCAAACAGATCTTCTATCTTTGGCAAGGGGTATTTGTTCTTGATGGTGACATCGTTCAGCTGCCAATAATCCATACAAAGACGGTTGGCACCATCCTTCTTATCAACGAACAAAACAGGTGATCTCCATGGCGATGCACTTGGTTGAATCAGTCCTTTTCCCAGCATATCATCAAGTTGCTTCTTCAGCTCCACTAGTTCAGATGGGTTCATACTATAGGGTCTCTGAGCTATGGGCCCGGTAGGGATTAGTTCAATGATGCACTCGATATCCTGATCTAGGGGCATACCGGGCTATTCATCTGGGAACACATCGGGGTATTCACAGACTACTTTGACTTGGTCAATAGTGGTCTTGGCTAGACTCTTGTTGCACTTGAATTGGCAGGGTAAGGTCTCAAATACATGTTCTACTGATACTCTAGTGCTACATGTCATGGTTATGGCTTTCTTAGCACAGTCGATTAATCCTTGATGTTTCGACATCCAATCCATTCCTAGAACTACTTCCAAACCTTTGGTTCCAAGTACTATTAGATTGGCATAAATATCTATCCCATGGATTCTGATGGGTATGGCTTTGCAAACTTTTCTAGCTTTGGTGGTTGAACCAGGGATTTGAACTATCATAACATGCTTCAGATTTGTTGGTTGAATCTTACTAGTGCATGCAAATTATTCTATAACTAACAAGTGTGATGCTCTAGAATCAAACAACACTCAGGCTAATACTGAGTTAACAGAAAACATACCCAACACGACATCTGGCGCTTCCTAGGCTTCCTCAGCATTCATGTGAAACAGATGGCCATTACGGTTTTGCGGGTTTCCTGGGGCGAATATCTTTCCAGGCTAGACACGACATTGCTGTTGGGAAGGTGCATTCACATTGGTTGCTGGGGCAAGCTTCTTGGGACACTCGTTGGAGTAGTGACCCATGACTCCACATTCCAAACAAGTGATCATGGACTTGTCTTTCCCTGCGACAGGCACAACATTGCTTCCGGTCCTTTGGGCAGTATTGTTGTTGTTGTTGGACTTGGGCGGTGCACAGTTGAAATTATTGGGGTTGCCAGGATTGTTGTTGTGGTTTCCTCTGGGCCTTAGGTTTCCTCCTCCACGGTTGGGATAGTTTGGGCGGTTCATTGGGGGTCCGTTGTTGTTCTGGGGTGCATATCCTGCAGATGGGTTGGGGCGATACTTCGGAGTATGGTGGGGTCTTGGTTGGTACATCATTCGATGCTTGCGCTTCTCACTGGCCAGGTTAATCTTGCCTTCCATATGGATGGCAGAGTCCACTAAGGCTTCTAGGTCATCAAAGGGGATGTTGACTAGCACTATCTACATCTCATCATGCAGACCGTTCAGGAATCTTTCTTTCTTCTTGGCTTCTATGTCAATATCATCAGGGGCATATCTAGCTAGTGACAGAAGTTTGTCATGGTACTCAACTACTGTCATCCTTCCTTGCTTCATGTCTCAGAATTCATCTCTCATCCTCTTGATCAAACCTAGGGGCACATGGGTTCTGCGAAACTTGAGTTTGAACTCCTCCCAAGTCATGATCTGACCTCCATGCATTGTTCGGGTACTATTCCACCATGATCTGGCATAGCTAGACAAATAGTGTGTAGCAAATAGCACCTTCTCATTTGCATTAACTCCTGCAACTTCGAGATTGTTTTCCATGGTCTGCAGCCAATCATCTACATCTAAGGGCTCCTAAAACTTGCTAAACATGGGTGGGTTGGTATTTTGGAAGTTCTTAAGTTTGGATCCATGGTGATCTTGGTTTCCATGGCCTTGATTATTGTGGGCCATCTGGGCTATCTGTTGAAGAGTGGCTAAGTTGGCTTGACGTTCAGCTCTACCAGCTTCACGATCAGAAACTAGCATTTGCAGAATTTGCAACATTGGGTCCTGAGATGAACTGCTTCCTTCGGGATTTCCACGGGTCATCTGAAGATTGAGATAGATAGTGAGACAAGAGGGAAATTTCTAAGGTTCATGGGTTTGTTTTCAAAACTTTAAACTTTGAGTTTGACTCGGGTTTTGCAAACTAACAACTTCTTTTCATTCATTCATAGCACACCATACAAACACACACCACAACACAACTAGAAAACATATGGTTTTAAGAACCATTCTGCGAAACTACGATATAAGGGGACCGGGTACATCTCACACCTACGGTAGTGCTCAGGTGCGAGTAATCATCATATATGAAGGTAGCATCATCCTCATCAGTGTGGTCCTCCATGGCCTCATCCTCCAGGTAGTCATTGTCATCACTAAGGTAAGAGTGAATATCCCCCCGGATGTCTTCACCTTCCTCCTCCTGCTGTTCCTCCAGTTGGATCTCCTGGTCGTGGACGGTCTCCTCCAAGGTATCTATCTTCCGACGAAGATGGGCGATGGTGCGATCCTTCTTGTCGTGTTGTTGACGAAGAGACTTGCGTTCCTTGGAGAGAATGGCGATGGTTTGCTTTCTCTCAACAGCTTCAGCGTTGCTCTGGTTGACGTGATCACGGTCATTATCTAACTCCTTCTATGTCTCATGGAGCATGAAGTCCATGTGATCCACATAATGCTTCAACTCTAGATGGGATGGCACGGATAGAGGCTGTCCTGAAGAGTCACTTCTTGCATAGTGCGCAAAACGGGTTCCAATGATCTGGTTGATGTTCTGGGCACATAAGCGAGCAAGAGCTTCTTGCATCGTCCTGGCTAATCCATCTAGCCAATTGTTCTCCGGAATGCTGAATTGGATCTTGTCAAAAAGAGGTGGCTCCATCTTGCCTCTTAGGTCAGCAATGATCAACCACTATAGCTCTCCTCCCATGTGATCGTTGAGTTGTGCCCCCAAGAACTCCGAGTGCGGGCGTTCGAGATACTCTGAAAGTGCATCTAGATCCCTCTCAAAGATCAGGTGGCCTCCGTTTCCCACCTGATAGAACTTAGTGTATTTGACCTCCATCTACAAGAATTAAGATGAGTAAGTTAGTGGAGTGTTTCAAGTGTGTCAAATTTTCGGTAGATTTGGAAGAGTTTTGAGTAACAAGGGATCTCTTTTTGAAAGAATCTTGGGGATAAGAATGAGAATAGGTTTTTTTAAATACTTACTTTCTTTTTTTTGAAGCTAGGTTTTTCAGGCGTCCATTCTAAATAGGGTCTCCTATGGTTAGGATGGCTCTGATACCAACTTGTCAAAAACCCGGATTTTTAAGTCCAGATGCCTGTTATGTCGTACATCGCAATCCTAGAATTACCATTTTGCGAGACATAACAAAAGTGGTACCACAGTACATCATCCATTACAAACCATAATAAGGTTCTTACAAACGAAGGATCTCATGATCCAGTCTTTAATACAATCAAAGCAGCGGAAAGTAAACATAGCGGGGCTTCATCTTCAGGGTTACAGGCAATGCTGACGATGGGAGATGATCCTAGATGTCATAGACCTCCCGCTGTCCATCTTTCGGGTAATCCTCCTCATAGTCTGGCCATGGGAATAGCCAGGGACAAAGCCATGAGTACTATTTAAGTACTCGTAAACTAACACTAGTATAGGTAAGGTAAAAGATAATAGGAATCTTAAGCTCTAGGTTGGTTTTGCAAAAAGCCAGATTTACTTCATAGGGGTTTTCAAGAGTAAAGACCTAATTTAGTTCTCTATATCACTTAAGGGGGAGTCTAGTTTTCATGTCCATAACTCTGTTGTGGTCAAGTCAAGGTCATCTTTCAAGTCACAAATCATTTTGAAAACATCTAACAACGGAATAGTATGGCCACTCCAACTGTCCATAACCGTGAACACGGCTATTCGAAGTTTGACACTCTACAGATATTGTACACTTTCACCACAAAATTCGATACATCCGTCAGGAATAACCCTGAATCACCATACTTAGTATGCGGATAATCAATCTTAACCTTTCAATTACACACCCTAGTATAGGCACCTCCCCTATGAGTTTGGCCTCCCAACCATGACCATCTATCATCTTGGGTACTACATAGGTGGACATTCATCACTAGGTAGCCTCAGATCAGCCTCTTCGGCAAGGGAACCCATACTAAGACATATAAACTTCCAGTCAAGCCCTACCCAACTCATGTATTGTGGTTGTACGGTAAAATTGGAATGGTATTGCATCCGAACCCAACCATCAGTTTTTATAAAGGGCCAAGGCTCATGCCTCAACATTTTCATCACCAACCATTGTGTTTATCAACACATGTCAAAACATTTCAATAGAATGAATCATCATTCTAAGGTTTTCATAATCATTTTCACCAAGTATTCCCATCTAAAGTGATCAAGTTTTATGCTTAGCACTAGCCACTAAAGTTGAGGGTATTCACTATTTGAGGGTGCTAATCTAGTATAAGTATCCAAGACTAATCCTATGATCTTGATAGGATCCATTCTATTTTCCACTACTCACAATTCATTAATTAAGTAAAAGCTGTAGTCAAGGGAAAGTAAAACTTGGAGTAAAAACAGGGAATTGTTAAAGTTGCATAACCAGGTATGCCTAGTGCATCTGGTATAAAAGGGCCTTGCATATATAATATGCATAGTTTTAGCTTGCATTTAGTGATGGCTTGCATTAATATCTTGCCTTGAGCACATTAGTTGTTGCAGTCGTTGAAGTTTTCCTCGTCCTCCTCGAAGTACTCCTCTTCGTTGAATCCCGGGTCGGTACTAGCGTCTAAAAATACATTCAATATACACAATCACCAAACAACACTTCACTACTCCTATTTAGCACACAAGGCTCATACTAGATGATCTAAAATCATATCCATTCATTCCATGTTATAATGGCACATTTTTATTTCCCTTTAATGAGAAAAGTAATTTCTACTCATTGAAATTGTTTAAGATTTAATATTCTCCAACTAGAATATATGTTCATATGGACCATGTCCTTGCCATATATTCTCAAGCTTGGGAATGTGATTTAAAAAGGGTGGTCATGTATTACAAGATTTAATATTACTATTTAAAAAGATTTAAATGACTAGAAAAGCCTATATAGCTTTGTTTTAATACTAGTCCAAGTTTAATATCTGCAAAACTAAATGTTTTTACATATTCATGTAGAGCATGGCAAATGAGATTTTTGAGAGGTGGAATCATCTCAAAATCATTTATAGTTTATTTTATGAAACTTTTTGAAGTGTCAAAAGTATCTGTCTTGTTATTTTTGGTATAATTGATCTATAATTCCAATTGGTTTGAATCCAACGGGAGTGATTAGATAATTTCAATATCTTTCCAAAAAATTGGAATCAGGCATTTTGGTTTAGTGAATCTCTTTGAATTGATTTTTGAATCTACTGACAGAATCTAGTTTTAACTAAAATGGAAAAAATCCTATTTGAATGGGTGGGCTCCTGGGGATATTGAGGATCCTAATATACATAAGGTCAGCATACTTAGGTCTTCACCTTTTGTCTTGGTTGACTTATCGGGTGGTTTCCTGGGGATACTGAGGATCCTTCGGGGATCGACTTTCAGCTCCAACGAAAATCTTGCTGTAGAAGACTGAGGAACAAGGGAGTGTGGTGCTATTGACGAGTCTTGCGGGGTAAGTTTGACAAGGTATGCCGTCCTGCTGAGGTGAAATCTTCGAGGTGATTCTGACTTGAAGATGTCGAACTCTTGGTTCTTGCAATGCTTTTCCTCTTATACACTCTCGAGGTTAGTTTGGGTCTCATTACCAACAGCTATCATAGGGGTTTTTCCTGAGTTACTAGGTGGGTTATCGCTCCTTGAGTCACAATTTTAAGGAGGCAAACCAGAACATACGAACAAGGCGAACAGAGCGAGGGACTCGCAATGTCCTCGGCAAACAGCACACATCAAGCAAAACAGTAGGCACTTAGGCAAACAAACACGGTCAACGCTAGGGACCAGGGAGTTAACTACTCACGATGTAGGGGAATCCAATTCTTAGGACTTATTGACCCTAGTTATCGTCTTTCTTCAGGTTGCAGTCACTATCTTGCCGATGAAGCCTTCATCGTATCTTGGACGCTTATTGATAGTGCAACACCTGATGTCTTCTAATTATGAGGATTCCGCTGGTAGAGCGATATGGTAGTCTCCTTGTGTTTGATGGTAGTTGCTTGTCCCTATCTCGTTCTCATTGTCTTCACCGGGTTCCAGATCCTAGTTATTTAATATCCGTAGGTTTGAAGTTTCCGACGAGAGCTAGAGGAAACCAATTTCGAAAGCATTTACTTAGAGTCAGGGAAGAAGTATAACTTTTTGAAATTCATTGAGAAACTAGTTTTTGAAAGATGGGGTTTTCAAAATAAGGTTCCTATCTAGCGACCATGCTAACTAAGGTTCTCCTATAGTCAGGATGGCTCTGATACCAAGTCTGTGGGGCCCCCAGATTAATCCTCCGGGAATCCCTGTTATGTATACAACCACGATCCCATGATCAGTTAGTCGTGGCACATAACCGAGAAGTATCATTACATCATTCGATACATAGAATTACAAGACTTACATAGGTGCCATTATGGCTACATCCATCATCATCAGCGGAACTTCTTCAAGCGTAGATCCCAAGCCATGCCTTAACCTATAGGCAACTGACTGGGAGAACTTCCTAGCTCGCATAGTCGCCAACCTCATATTCTTCTTGATATCTGACCAAGTTAATAGCCAGGGACAATGCCAGTGAGTACTTTGAATGTACTCGTAAACCACCTTAAGAGTAATAATAATAGCCAGAAGATATGCAATATGGCTGTGGTAGTAGGAGGGCTCCAAGAGAGGTCCTTTTCAAAATAGTCTCTCTTGTAGATATAGCATCTACATATCTTTGTTGAAAACTTTTGTAAAACATTTTGGAAACCTTTTTGAAAAGTTTTAGAAAACATTAGGACTGAGTCACCCATTTGTTCCCCTTTTTAGGTTGTCCCATGACCAAACTCCTTCCATACCTCTCTGACCATCCCATGGTCAAAGCAGGTATCCTTCCCAACCATCCCATGTTCAAAACATTTCCAAAACCATTTCTTTTCCGAAATCCTTTTTGAAAACAAAACCAGCACCGCTCTACATCAACCTTCCCAACCGTCCATGACCGCAGCCACGGCTATTCGAATAGATTTACACTCTGCAGAGGTTGTACACTTTACCCACATCATCCGGGTACACTACCCTGATCTTCAACGATCTTGGGTCGAGTAACCGATCAAGACTCTCCGGATGCCCACTCCAATATAAGTGCCTACCCTATGAGTGTTAATCCCCTCAACACCGGGACGTCGGGCGAGGGCCAGCCGGAGCGCTTTTTCCACCTCCCAGGTGTGCGCTTTCAATGAGGGGCTCACGGTAACACGTGGAGGCCTGCCGACCCTTCATTCCTTCTCTAGGTCGATGTCCCACATGGACCCTTACGTGAGAAGGCCCACCCTCCAGGGACTGTCGGTCCCTTGTAGTTGTTGCGAGGTAGCTTATACCAGAGTAGACAAACATCAAATCCAGCCCTGTCCCATACCAGAGTAATGTGGTTGCACGGGTTAATTGTTGTAGCAAAACTGCAGAGAACCAAGTGCGTTTTTGTAAACCTTTTTCCTCCGGTTTTCCTTCAGCATTTTGTAAAACAAAACCTTTTTCTTTCTCAACATCTCCTGGGAGGTCCCACCTCACCAAGGTTTTATCATAAAGCATTTGGTAAAACTTTTCCGGGGTCTTCCCTGTGGCATCACGCTAAAACCACTACTAGAAAATCGATGTGTTTTTGTGCATTGCATCATCATGACCGCATGCTCATGTCATCATGCCTCTTGCATTTGAGCATCATCATCATGATGCATGGTTTGTTTGAAAACTATTTACGAAAAGTCTGGTTTTGTTTTCTAAATGCCCCGTCTTTATTTCAAATTAAAACCGAGCCTCTTCCAGATATTTTGTTTTGTCTAAAAACTGTTTGTGAAAGGTATTATAAAATAAAAGTAAAACAAATATTTTTATTAGGGGAGGCAGCCGGCCAAGCCCAAAAGCCCAGCCGGCCAGCCTACTACCCCTATCAAAACAAAACCCTAGCTAATCCTAGCCCCACATCTAACCACAACCCTAATTCTACCCACCACTAGTCCAACCCACCCCGCCGCCACTCCCTCGCTGCGCCACCAACCACAGCAAGCAGCAACACACACACACACTAGCACGCACACCACCACACCTAACCTTGGCCACACCCCACACCGACATGTACCCGCACCCTAGCACCCCTCCACCTCACCCGAGCCAATCCCAGGTCGCCACCTCATTCCACCTGCCCCAGGCTCCACACCTGCCCTCCCTAATCTCCCTCCACCTCACGCCACTCGCCCCTCCTCCCGCGTTCAAACCACCCGGCCGACCACCTCGATCCCAGCGCGCTACCCCGTCACCTGCCTGGCCCACACGGCCCCACCTCGCGTCCTGTCCCCATACCCCTCTCTCTACCACGCCACCAACCCCCATCGTCATCCTTCGCCCCTGCTCCCCATCCCCGATCCACTTCCGCCGGCCTCGCCAGGCGCTGCTCCCCCGTCCCCGGCCTCACAGCAGCCGCTCCCGGACGAGCTCCTCCCCGCCGCAGCGCCTCTTCTCTATCCATGCTCGGCTCCTCCTCACAACCTCGTCTACAACCACCCGGCGCCACGGGAGGCCCCCGACCCGACCTCGCCGCCAGCAGCGCGCCTCCGCCTTGCGTCAGCGTCGTCGACCTCGCCCTCGTCTCGCTCGCCTCCTCCCTCCATCGGCTCCGCCCGGAAGCCGTCCCTGGCCTCCCTCGTCCTGGTGCGGTTCCGCCTCCTCCGTCGCCCGCTTGAGCTCGCAGCCCCGGTCGCCTCCTCGGGCCGCACCCCATGTCGACGTGACTATCGCCCTTCTCCTCTATCGCATGCTCGGCCCCGACTACGACAAGTCCGCTTGCTTCCCTCCACTAGTCTACGCCACAAGCAAGCCACCCTCTTCCCTGCCCGACCATGACATCGTCCAAGACGTGTGCGTGTGACGTGCTTCTGCAACCTCTATCCGTGTTTAGCATGGCCTTCAGATGTTGTTGCAGGTGTCTTCGTGTGAACAAGGATGTTGTTTGTTCGGTCCCGTGACATACCTGGAGCCTTTGGTATATCACTCCACGGCCAGTTCCACCCTCTGTCAAAGCACCACAAGATCTTTGTCAGGGAGCCTCAAGACCACTGGAATCAGAAGCCGAAACCCCAAAAACCAACGGTACCCGGAGGTCGACGTCGGATTAGAGCACCAAGACCTTCTTCACGCATCGCCAAGACCCCGATCCAGAAGCCGTAAACCCCGAAAAGATCTTCCGAGTGCCAACGGCGCCGAACGGAACCTCGAAGCCTCGATCCGAAGTCGAGACCGCAAAGTGGAGACATCACCGAGTTCTTCCGTTGAGCGCCAAGATCGCCGATACGGAACGCCAAGTTCTTCATCCCGAATGCCAAGACAGACCCGATACGCGGACCCAACAAGATCTTCACGATGACAAGATCGACACCGACCAGGGCGAATCCAATGCGCCCGGATGCCAAACCAAGTCCTTCTTCCCGGAACGCCAAGCTCTCCTTCCATTGTCGAGAACGATTCCGTCGACCCCGAACCCCAGATCCGGACCCTGAGACCCGACCCGAACCCCAGAACCAAGATCTTCTGAACCCAGATGTGTGACCCTAAGCCTCTATTTTTATAATATGTCATATACCTGTCGCATCATTAAATCATCATGCTTGCATACATGTCATCTGGTGGGTTGGGTTAAATAGTCGATTGATCTAAATTAAATATGGAGTCCATATGCGGGCCATTCTAGTCTTATTCCGGACTCCATTTAAATTTGTGTAGCGAACCGATACCATGTTTTGCCTTGTTAAGACACCATTTAAATTGCGGGGTATCTAAATAACTAGAACCTATTAATTAATTGTCGGGACCCCGGTTCCGCTTAATATTGCCTAATTGCACCGCATCTGTGCCATGCCATGCATCATATCATAAGCATGCCGGATCTTCTGCCGTAGTATTAAATATTGCATCCGGTGTTTCTTCTAGTGTTTGCTTCTTCGTGGATTAGGCCGATGAGTTGATGCGAGTACCGACAAGTTCTCCGGATGTGATCCGTCGGTAGTGTTTTCCCAGGCAAGCATTCTCCCCCTTCCTACCTATTTTGCATTTATAGTCTTTATTTCCTCATGTTAATCTATTGCTATCCGTGTCGAGATGCTTTAGTTTACGTGCACCAGTTATATCCCATGCAGCCTCTATATTGCCATGGACACCTCCTAATACCTATTGTTTGGTAGATAGCTGGCCTTGCGAGTCATAGTTGCTTGCTCAGGTGCGATCTCGTGTTGTCGAGTACCACAGTTGTTAGAATGCTGGCAGATGTTTATGGTGGAGTTAATCATGACTTCAAATACAACTATTAAATTACTGTGCTAACTAATGAAAGTGGCACCGGTGGGCAATTATATGATATTTGGTTTTTATGTCCACTTGTGTCCCGTAGGCCCCGAGTACTTGATACCTATTCCTTGACTATTCACACTATCCACATCCGGGAGAGTCTATGAATCCCCCTTAGCCAGAGCTTGATTCATTTCTTATTTCTTGGGGCCACAAGTAGTTTGGGGCTTTATTACTATCCTGTACTTATACCATGTTTTACTGCTTTATTTAAGATTGTGCGTGGAGCACCTGTATTGTTTTGGATCGTGCCACGTTTTCGCAGCATGGATAAGCTCAGTCACACTTTCGGGTTCCCAGTCGTTTACAGCCGTCGTCACAAACCCTGGGTCCGTTCCGGAGCCGGCCAACTTCATTGCGGGTAGCTTAGTGGGGTGGCCCCCTAAAATATTTTATGAATCCTGTGATTGCTTTGTCGTGAAAGCCTCGTTGGGTTTTGATTTGGTTTTTCCGAGGTTGATCGTGTGTGTGTTGCTATTTGTGCACCCCTGCAGGGTAAATCTTTCTGAAAGCCGTGTCCGCGGTTATGGACGACTTGGAGCACAGTATCTCGATCATAGACAAGCATAACTAAAGTAGTGCTATAAATTTGACTTAATATGTGACTAGTAATCAGCTTCACTATAATGGAATGGATAATAAAAGTGCCAACAACTGGTGGAACTGGGGTGTATCGTGTCATGTTATACCTGCCTAATAAGTATCGCAACTCCAATGGAATGAAATAAAACTGCCAACCATTGCTGGATTTGGGATGTCACATGCTAATTGTATAAGGCTAGTAAGTACTGCAACTACAACTAAATGGTTAACTGAAACTGCCCACTACTTATGCTATCAGGATGACTCATGCTATCTATATCTGACTAGTAAGTGCTTCAACTTTGAATGAATAAAACTGCCAACTGTGTGAGTTCCTCGGTTTGACTTCCTCGTTTGGTCTCGAGGGGGAATACCAGGATGGGTATGATTGGTGTTACTATCAGGTTGGATCTGAATAGGTCTTTCTTATCCCTCTCTAATAGCCGCCAGTTTTACTGGGTCTCTATAGGTTGTTTAGTGCTGCTGCGCTGCCGCTTCAGACCACCATACCTATGTAGGCGAGGACCGCTGAATTCTAGCCTCGCCGTGTACTGGCCTCAGTACTGATGCTCCTCTTTTTCCTTTGCCCTTTGTTGGCACCCTTTTTGTTTTAGCAGGTTTGAGATCGACGTCGTTAGCAGGGTTACCCTTCCGGCTTGGCCTGGGCAGGGTTATGGACGCCCTTGGTTATTCTTCAGGGCTCTTAGCCCCATTTGCCTCTTGTCCGTAGTCGGACGCTCTATCGTTTTCAAGGTGATTTAAATCTTTGTATAGTATGTCTGTATTCTTGACTCATGGAGTCGTTGTATATATATGTTCTGTGGGTTCCATCGTGGACTAATGTGTAATGGTATTACTTCATTTTCCACCCGCACGAAAGTGCCTAGTGGGCGTCCTTGAATCGTTTCTATGCGGGTTTGGCGAGAAGCGCTGAAACTTGCATAGGGCCGATTCGAGGGTGTTACAGAGTGGTATCAGAGCTCAGCATTATGATACCCCACTTGTCCAGCCAGTAGGATAACCTAGCTAACGGCCGCAGTAGAGTGTCAAAACTATTTTCGAAAATCGGTTGGATAGATCTAATTAGGTCTGATTTTACTCCTCACCCCTCTGCTGTTCTCCTCTTACCTCTGCGTGTTTTGAATCTGCTCTCTTATTTTTTTCTTCGAGTCCAGGAATTCTCGTGGTTGGGTTTCCGTCGTACCTTCAGGGTTTCGCTTCCTCCTTTGGTAACGGTGCTTCTACATCCGGTCTTCGTGCTATCTAAGGAATCCTTCATCTGTTGGACCCCTCTTTGTTCCTTCTTGTGCATTCCGGTGGTTTTCAACGCGACGACATCATCTACACCAGATCCTATGCAGGGTCTGCATCACTCTTTTGTTCCTGAACCTCGCTTGTCGAGATCTCCAATCTGATTCCGAGAATGGTTGCACGCTTTTCAACTGACTGTGCGGAGTAATAGTTTGGGTGCGTGATGGACTGGCCCCCATGTCGACTACTTACTCTATTTGCTTGTGTACATTGAAGTGGATTAGAATGCATCGTTTCTCTCCTTCTATCGAAGTTAGAGGTGGCTTTATTTGTTGATACCTCTACCTTCGCCCTTTGTCCCCGGAGTGTTCTCTCGGCGATCATGGACCACGACCTCTTGTTAGTGGTGTCGCGAGCATCTACACGAAGTGAGAACATTCAGACTGTCGACCTTCTTCCTGGTACCATGAGGCGGATCTCGAGGGCGAGATCCCTTGTTAGTGGTGTCGAATTGTGGCATCCCGCTAAAACCACTACTAGAAAATCGCTGTGTTTTTGTGCATTGCATCATCATGACCGCATGCTCATGTCATCATGCCTCATTGCATTTGAGCATCATCATCATCATGCATGGTTTGTTTGAAAACTATTTATGAAAAGTATGGTTTTCTTTTCTAAACGCCCCGTCTTTATTTCAAATTAAAACCCGGCCTCTTCCAGATATTTTGTTTTGTCTAAACACTGTTTGCGAAAGGTTTTATAAAATAAAATAAAACAAATATTTTTATTAGGGGAGGCAGCCGGCCAGGCCCAAAAGCCCAGCCAGCCAGCCTACTACCCCTATCAAAACAAAACCCTAGCTAATCCTAGCCCCACATCTAACCACTACCCTAATTCTACCCACCACTAGTCCAACCCACCCCACCACCACTCCCTCGCTGCGCCGCCAACCACAGCAAGCAGTAGCACACACACGCACTAGCACGCACACCACCACACCTAACCTTGGCCACACCCCACACTGACACATACCAGCACCCTGGCACCCCTCCACCTCACCCGAGCCAATCCCAGGTCGCCACCTCATTCCACCTGCCCCTGGCTCCACACCTGCCCTCCCTAATCTCCCTCCACCTCACGCCGCTCGCCCCTCCTCCTGCGTTCAAACCACCCGGCCGACCACCTCGATCCCAGCGCGCTACCCCGTCACCTGCCTGGCCCACACGGCCCCACCTCGCGTCCTGTCCCCATCCCCCTCTCTCTACCACGCCACCAACCCCCATCGTCATCCTTCGCCCCTGCTCCCCATCCCCGATCCGCTTCCGCCGGCCTCGCCAGGCGCCGCTCTCGCTGTCCCCGGCCTCGCAGCAGCCGCTCCCGGACAAGCTCCTCCCCGCCACAGCGCCTCTTCTCTCTCCATGCTCGGCTCCTCCTCACGACCTCGTCTGCAACCACCCGCCGCCACGGCAGGCCCCCGAACCGACCTCGCCGCCAGCAGCGCGCCTCCACCCCGCGTCAGCATCGTCGACCTCTCCCTCGTCTCGCTCGCCTCCTCCCTCCATCGGCGCCGCCCAGAAGCCGTCCCCGGCCTCCCTCGTCCCGGTGCGGTCCTGGCTCCTCTGTCGCCCGCTTGAGCTCGCAGCCCCGGTTGCCTCCTCGGGCCGCACCCCACGTCGATGTGACTGTCGCCCTTCTCCTCTGTCGCATGCTCGGCCCCGACTGCGACAAGTCCGCTCGCTGCCCTCCTCCAGTCTACGCCACGAGCAAGCCACCCTCTTCCCTGCCCGACCACGACATCGTCCAAGACGTGTGCCTGTAACGTGCTTCTCCAACCTCTATCCGTGTTCAACATGGCCTTCAGATGTTGTTGCAGGTGTCTTCGTGTGAACAAGGATGTTGTTTGTTCGGTCCCGTGACATACCTGGAGCCTTTGGTATATCGCTCCACGGCCAGTTCCACCCTCTGTCAAAGCACCACAAGATCTTCGTCAGGGAGCCTCAAGACCACCAGAATCGGAAGCCGAAACACTGAAAACCAACGGTACCTAGAGGTCGACGTCGGATTTGAGCACCAAGACCTTCTTCACGCATCGCCAACACCCTGATCCAGAAGCCGTAAACCCCGACAAGATCTTCCGAGTGCCAACGGCGCCGAACGGAACCTCGAAGCCTCGATCCAAAGTCGAGACCACAAAGTGGAGACATCGCCGAGTTCTTCCGATGACCGCCAAGATCGCCGATACGGAACGCCAAGTTCTTCATCCCGTGTGGAGGCCTGCCGACCCTTCATTCCTTCTCCAGGTCGATGTCCCACATGGACCCTTACGTGAGAAGGCCCACCCTCCAGGGACTTTTGGTCCCTTATAGTGTTGCGAGGCAGCTTATACCAGAGTAGACAAACATCAAGTCCAGCCCTGTCCCATACCAGAGTAATGTGGTTGCACGGGTTAATTGTTCTACCAAAACTGCAGAGAACGAGGTGCATTTTCGTAAACCTTTTTCCTCTGGTTTTCCTTCAGCATTTTGTAAAACAAAACCTTTTTCTTTCTCAACATCTCTTGGGAGGTCCCACGTCACCAAGGTTTTATCATAAAGAATTTGCTAAAACTTTTCCGGGGTCTTCCCATCCTCTAGCTTTGTTTCGGCTAAATCGGGGTCTCTAAAGGGGTATGGTGTAATACACTATCTATTATACTACGGTCAAGTAGGTATCACCAAGGGGGTTGTAGTTAGTAGTACTAAAGTGTAGTAGTTCGGAGGGGCCAAACCACTACCGTATATACATCAACAAATAATAAAATAATGCAGTTTCACAAATAGTAGACAAAACATGCATAAGTAAAATAGTAGGACAAGGCTTATGAGCAAGAAGGTGGCTTGCCTGAGATCAGTAGTATGGCATAATTGTCCCTGGACTTCTTCTTTAGATAACCTGGAATACCAGTACCAATAATAATTACCACTCTTCTGCTCTCTAACTTCATCGCAACTATCGTCGTCCCGACAACACATGCAAACAAAACAAGCCACAATCAACACAAGACAAACAAGTACCAATACATACAGCAAACAATGAATAATAACAGATTAATACTCAGATGGTTTTGGGAGGATTGGAAATAGGAGATTGAGATGGCCTTGGAGAAGGGGATGAATACCCCTTAGGATTTATAGTATAAAAACTACCTAAGAGATGGATTTTTGGACAAGACCATATTCTTTGTGGTACTATTGTAAAAACATGATACCAATAGATAGGTATTGATAAGATGAAGCCAACAAAAGTGGTTTCATTATTTTATCTATTACAAAAGATTTATAGTGATTTTTATGGTGAAAAAGACTCTAGTTTTAGGAAATAATTCACCAGAGAAGTTCTGGAGCTCCAAAAATTATTTCCCTGGATGGTTCAGTAGGGTTTGATGTACTTGTTCGCTGAGAGTTGGAATCAAGTCAAGATAATTACCAGAATGCCCTCAAGAAATTCCCAAAGGCAGTTTTGTAGACAACTTGTCTTTTTCACCAGATTAAATATACAAAAGCTATTAATTTGATTCCAGGGCACATGGTAGGTATTTAGAATACCTTTATGTAAAAATTAGAATCACCCTTTTTGGATCTGTATAACTACTGTAGTGAATTTAGAGGTGAATAAACCATGCACAGAATAGTTTAATTCACATAAAAGCATCCAAGGCTCAATAAATCATGAGCTCCTGGGTTTGGATAGGCCTTAGTGTACCACATCCGGGATATTTGGAATTGTGTCAATTGGACTCATGGTTTGGTGTAGGGAATTTTCCAAAGACCTAACTGCATGGATTTTGTTATATTTGCTACAGTTCACCTTGACATGAGACCTATGCTGATTGATTGGTATGGAAATTACCTTCTAGGAGAACTTTTATTCATCCCAAATGGATATGTACAACTTCCTGGGGAATTTATTTAGTGTAAATTATACTCTTTGGCAGATTAAATGCCAGAGAAATAATAAAGATTATTTTTGGCCAGGGGCTGGTTCAGCATGTTGTACCGAACACTTGGGTACTTGGTAAAAATTAGATCTGGACAAAATAGCTGGTTTTCCATTTTCAAATTGATTTAATCTAGAGAGTCAATTTTCTAGATTAACAGATCTATTAAAAGAAAAAGAGCAGAGGGTGCGGTGGGCCGGAGCTGCAAGGGAGTTGGGCCGCGGAGGAGGATTCGGCCCACCCGGCTGTGCCCAGCAAGGGAGGAGTTCAAATCTCGCGCGGCGAGGCCCGGCTGTCAGCCACTCGAGGGCGCGAAGCGGTATCGAGGGATGAGGGTCGTCAGATCTAGCTGAGATCGACGATGCCCCGTCGTCTCCTTCCTCTAATCGCGCAGACAGGGAGGAAACTCAAGCATTGGCGCCGACAAGGTCAGGGGCTCACCTGGGGTTGCCGGGAGGCGTCGGGGAGGTTCCGAGGCGACGGAGGACTCCGGGGCGAGAGGGGTTCCCGTGACTGGAGGGGTCTGGCGTGACGGTGGCCGAGAGACCCTCGCCAGAGCTCGTCGGAGCCCTCCGTGGAGCTGTTCCTGAGCAAGAAAAGGGAGGGGATTAGATGAAGTAGGGTGCGGGGGTTCCAGTATGATGACATGCAGAGGGTAGGAGACTAGGGAGAGAGCTCAGGGCTCAGATCTTGTAGATGTCCGAGGGGGCCTCTCTTCTCTTCTCCTGGCCAGAGTAGGGCAGGGGAGGAGAATTGGAGCTAGGGGTGGTGAGGGGAAGGGAAAAGAAGCAAATGAGGCCCGTGGGGGAGGCTGGAATGGCTTCTGGCCTTAAATACCGAGAGGGGGAGATACTTGGTGGAAATGTCCACTTTGGACATGGAGGGGGAGTGGGGCTGGCCTGTGATTGGCTTAGGGAGCGGTGGAGAGGGGTGGGAAGGGTATTTGGTCGGGCAGAGAGATAGGGAGGGGGGTGGTGGAGGCTGCTGCAATAATTGGTCCCACTTGGGTGTCTCTCTCTCTTTCTCAAGCACATGGGGCAAGGGAGAGGGGTGTATTACTAGGGTTTCGACCATAAGTGAGGTGGGTGCTGGAGACAGGTGCTGGTCATGCCTTTGATGAGGATTGGAATGGGTTGGAGTAGTGGGTTTGATTAGTTAGCAATTTTGATCAAATAGGGGGGGGGGGTTATGAAGGAAGTCCAAAAACCTACATTGGACCAGCTGGGGAAATGATACTAGTAGATAGGTGAGGTCAAGGTAGATGTCCAGGAATTAATTGGGATTTTTCTAAAGACTTTTAGTTCACTTAAAATCATTTATTCAAAAGTACAGAAATAGTTTTGAGGAGATCATTTGATATTCTTACATTGGACTGGTGGAGTTTTTGATGTGGGATGATCCCAAATGTGAATACACACTTAGTGGAATTTTACCAAGATTTATTGGGGCTTAAAAGTATTTAAAACATTTATTATTCCATTTTAACCATTTAAGGAAATGGGCAAAAAGAAATAATAAAGCTCTTCAAAAATATTTATTTTTGAAGTTGGAAGTTAGGGTATGATATATGGACCTCAGTTGAGCCAAAATTTGAGGAAGTGTTTTGGCAAAAACCAAACTTTCCTTAATGAGAGGAGTTTTGGAGATTTTGCCAATTTAGGGAATTAAATAGTTTTGGTCCATAATAAATATGGATAAATGCGGATAAATCTTGATGATCAAGGTAGATGGTGTAGAAAAGGTGTAGCAAGCATTTTCAACCTTGGTATTGGAGAATCCAAGTTGTTTTTGGTGGAATACCCTAGATTAAGGATCTAGGGTGATGCTAATTTCATATCATCAAAACATGGTTGTATCTTGGAGTTCAGATTCCCCCCTTGGGGCATGGGGCATATGGATGGATAGACCAAGTGACGTAGATTGCCATGGTGTAGGGTTTTTATCTTGATCCTGCTTGAGCTCACCAAGACATGCTTTCAAAATAAGCCTGCCAAAGCAGATTATCAACTAGCCTTCAGAACCTTGTGGGTTTAAGAAGCACAAAGATCCACTTGGAACAAGTGAAGTAGATATTGATATACCTATATGATTAGAATACAACCATGCAAAGAGTTGGTCCATAGAAGGTTGGATGGTGGTGTGAGCTTCTATCAAAGTAGGCATCTTGACTAGATTTGCAGGAAAAGTTATTATCTTGCCTGCAAAACCATCAAGAACTAGTGGGTTGAAGGGTGATCTAACCAAGGTAAAAAGTGGTCCTTGGTAGTCCTTAGGATATTTAACATGATGGTTCAAGTAGATTTCCAATAATGCACAAGGGGTGGGAAAAGGAGGCATGCAAAAAGGTGATGTTGGAATCAGATTTCCAGACTTAGCCAAATTTGGCAGATTTAGGGTTTTTGACTAGAATGTTGGTGGAGATGATTTTGATGGGTTGCAAAGTACCCAAGCATCATCAAGTGGATAATATTTAAGAGTATTTTGAGTAGAAGGGATCCATGCTTGATATTGGTCTTCATTGACTTGGAAGCTTCTAGAATTAGGTCTCTTCAGAATTGATCTGGTTAAGGGTTTTAGATGGGCACCTAGTGGCTAGGGATTTGATCCAGATTGGTGCTCTGGCTTAGGGTGTGATGATTTGGAAACATCTTGAGCCTAGTGATGAGCTCCTAGAGTAGATCATACTACATCTAAGAAATCAATTCAAACAACAGATCAAGGCAACTCATCTTACAAACAACTCAACTACTACTGGGGTTACCACCAAGCTTAGCTTGGGGTAAGGATGGGTATTTTGAAATAGGTTGGAGTTTGAACAAGGTAAGGTCCTTGGTATCTTTACCAAGAGTAGAATCCAAAAGCTTACAAAAAGGTTTTGGAGATCCTAGAGGTAAGAGTAGTTGAAGGTTCTGTCTTGAAAACATAAGGAGATAGTATTCTATAGCTCTCCATAGTTTTGATCAATAGAAGCTACTAAAATAGTTGGTTTGCAAAGGCTTCTTGGCTCAGGTTTTGAAATGCTAGAACATTTGAGAATATGGAGATTGAGCCAAGATAGTTTTGGTAAATAGCTTTTGTCAACTGATGTTGAGGTAAGGAGTATATCATATGGTATACACTCACATGCTCAAGCACAAACAAACAACAAGAAAACACTTCAGCATTAAGCAAGAAAACGTTTTTGTTCCCCCTGATTTTTGCATTCTGGACAACTAATCTGGATTGCAGAAATTGGGATGTTACAGACCTTTCCCCTTAAAAGAATCTCGTCCCGAGATTTGGGAGAGTAGGGTTAGGGGATTTTGAGTCAAGGTTAGCGCTACTGGTTTCAAGCGTGCTATCTTACGTACTTCATCTTTGAAAGTGACTACTCTGCCGATTAGTTGAGCTTCAGTCTTCCGGGATGCACGGCGAGTTGAGCAGAGTCCAGTCCTGATTGCGAGGGGATGACTTTCTTTTCCTTCCAGGCTCTACATCTCGAGAGCTTAGACTAGGCAGACTATCTCGTTTGCTGAACTTCACGGGGTTCTCGTCGGAGGATAGAATTTATGACCTGGTGTACCTTTCTCTAGGGATCGATGGTTCTTCCTTAGGGCTTAGCGTAACCTAGTTAACGATGTTGGGATCCAAGCTTCTGGGTTTGCTCCTGGCGAGGGTTTATTCTATTTACGCGGGAAAAGACACAGTCTTTCCCCCTTAGGATTTGCCTGGGTTAGCTTGGAGATAACGCATTCCTTCCTTCTTGACTTCATTGCTGGTGGTTGTGAAGATTGTCGTCCATCCTTCTCCGGGAGTCGAGGTCTTCCGAAGGTGTCCGAGAAGCTAGATCTTACGAGGCTTATATACTACGATTATTGGTACATAGACTGTTGGAGCTGTTGGAGTCACACATCCTCTAAGAGATTGGAACTGAGCGGTTAGCGATCCGGTGGCCCTTCTGGTGGGTCTTCAACTGCAGTAGCGGAGGGATTTCGTAGAGTCTTCAGTTAGTTTCTCATCGGATAACTCACGGGTGGTTGCTTGGCGGGAAGACTTCGGATCCAGGGATATCTTCTGAAGTATCTTCTGGTAGACAATCTTCTGAAGATTGAGTGGAAAGACGCCGTCTTTCCACCTTAGAGCTTCACTAAGGTGCTTGAGTGGTGCACATCTTCTGTCTGGGAGTGCTGACCTGATGTTAGCGGAAGGCTGTATCATCCCGGAGTCTTGAGCTGAGGTCTTCGGGCGATGACCTACTGTACCAACCTTGGCGGGTGGTTTCCTAATGCAGCCCTTTGAGAGGTTAGCTCTAGGAGGGTTAGCGTTTCACAAGACTTCTTGTTAGCTCTCCAGTCAGAGTAGTGGCATCCAGCTTCAGGGAAACTGTCTTCACGCTTCCTAATCATCTGACTTCATGGGAGGTTCTGAACTTCTGGGGAGGATCATTCCGTTGGTTCGGGTAGGGTCGACTAGATTAGTTAGTCTCCTGAGGCGGCCAGAAGCTCTAATATACAGAAGGTCAGCATAGTTAGGTCTTCACCTTTTGTCTTGGTTGACTTATCCGGTGGTTTCCTGGGGATATTGAGGATCCTTCGGGGATCGGCTTTCAGCTCCAACGAAAATCTTGTTGTAGAAGACTGAGGAACAAGGGAGTGTGGTGCTATTGACGAGTCTTGTGGGGTGAGTTTGACAAGGTATGCCTTCCTGCTGAGGTGAAATCTTCGACTTGATTCTGACTTGACGATGTCGAACTCTTGGTTCTTGCGATGATTTTCCTCTTATACACTCTCGAGGTTAGTCTGGGTTTCATTACCAATAGCTATCACAGGGGTTTTTCCTGAGTTACTAGGTAGGTTATCGCTCCTTGAGTCACAATTTTAAGGAGGCAAACCAGAACATACGAACAAGGCGAACAGAGCGAGGGACTCGCAATGTCCTCGGCAAACAGCACACATCAAGCAAAACAGTAGGCACTTAGGCAAACAAACACGGTCAACGCTAGGGACCAGGGAGTTAACTACTCGCGATGTAGGGGAATCCTATTCTTAGGACTTATTGACCCTAGTTATCGTCTTTCTTCAGGTTGGAGTCACTATCTTGCCGATGAAGCCTTCATCGTATCTTGGACGCTTATTGATAGTGCAACACCTGATGTCTTCTGATTATGAGGATTCCGCTGGTAGAGCGATATGGTAGTCTCCTTGTGTTTGATGGTAGTTGCTTGTCCCTATCTTGTTCTCATTGTCTTCACCGGGTTCCAGATCCTAGTTATTTAAAATCCGTAGGTTTGAAGTTTTGGACGAGAGCTAGAGGAAACCAATTTCGAAAGCATTTACTTAGAGTCAGGGAAGAAGTATAACTTTTTGAAATTCATTGAGAAACTAGTTTTCGAAAGCCGGGGTTTTGAAAATAAGGTTCCTATCTAGCGACCATGCTAACTAAGGTTCTCCTACAGTCAGGATGGCTCTGATACCAAGTCTGTGGGGCCTCCGGATTAATCCTCCGGGAATCCCTGTTATGTATACAACCACGATCCCATGATCAGTTAGTCGTGGCACATAACCGACAAGTACCATTACAGCATCCGATACATACCGAATTACAAGACTTACATAGGTGCCATTATGGCTACATCCATCATCATCAGCGGAACTTCTTCAAGCGTAGAGCCCGAGCCATGCCTTAACCTACAAGCAACTGACTGGGAGAACGTCCTAGCTCGCATAGTCGCCAACCTCATCTTCTTCTTGATATCTGACCAAGTTAATAGCCAGGGACAATGCCAGTGAGTACTTTGAATGTACTCGCAAACCACCTTAAGAGTAATAATAATAGCCGGAAGATATGCAATATGGCCGTGGTAGTAGGAGGGCTCCAAGAGAGGTTCTTTTCAAAATAGTCTCTCTTGTAGATATAGCATCTACATATCTTTGTTGAAAACTTTTGTAAAACATTTTGGAAACCCTTTTGAAAAGTTTTAGAAAACATTAGGACCGAGTCACCCATTTGTTCCTGTTTTCAGGTCGTCCCACGACCAAACTCCTTCCATACCTCTCTGACCATCCCATGGTCAAAGTAGGTATCCTTCCCGACCATCCCATGGTCAAAACATTTCCAAAACCATTTCTTTTCCGAAATCCTTTTTGAAAACAAAACCAGCACCGCTCAACAGCAACCTTCCCAACCGTCCATGACCGCGGACACGGCTATTCGAATAGATTTACACTCTGCAGAGGTTGTACACTTTACCCACATCATCCAGGTACACTACCCTGATCTTCACCGATCGTGGGTCGAGTAACCGATCAAGACTCTCCGGATGCCCACTCCAATATAAGTGCCTACCCTATGAGTGTTAATCCCCTCAACATCGGGACGTCGGGCGAGGACCAACCGGAGCGCTTTTTCCACCTCCCAGGTGTGCGCTTTCAATGAGGGGCTCATAGTAACGCGTGGAGGCCTGCCGACCCTTCATTCCTTCTCCATGTCGATGTCCCACATGGACCCTTACGTGAGAAGGCCCACCCTCCAGGGACTTTTGGTCCCTTATAGTGTTGCGAGGCAGCTTATACCAGAGTAGACAAACATCAAATCCAGCCCTGTCCCATACTAGAGTAATGTGGTTGCACGGGTTAATTGTTCTACCAAAACTGCAGAGAACGAGGTGCGTTTTCGTAAACCTTTTTCCTCCGGTTTTCCTTCAGCATTTTGTAAAACAAAACCTTTTTCTTTCTCAACATCTCTTGGGAGGTCCCACCTCACCAAGGTTTTATCATAAAGCATTTGCTAAAACTTTTCTGGGGTCTTCCCATCCTCTAGCTTTGTTTCGGCTAAATCGGGGTCTCTAAAGGGGTATGGTGTAATACACCATCTATTATACTACGGTCAAGTAGGTATCACCAAGGGTGTTGTACTTAGTAGTACTAAAGTGTAGTAGTTCGGAGGGGCCAAACCACTACCGTATATACATGAACAAATAATAAAATAATGCAGTTTCACAAATAGTAGACAAAACATGCATAAGTAAAATAGTAGGACAAGGCTTATGAGCAAGAAGGTGGCTTGCCTGAGATCAGTAGTATGGCATAATTGTCCCTGGACTTCTTCTTTAGATAACCCGGAATACCAGTACCAATAATAATTACCACTCTTCTGCTCTCTAACTTCATCGCAACTATCGTCGTCCCGACAACACATGGAAACAAAACAAGCCACAATCAACACAAGACAAACAAGTACCAATACATACAGCAAACAACGAATAATAACAGATTAATACTCAGATGGTTTTGGGAGGATTGGAAATAGGAGATTGAGATGGCCTTAGAGAAGGGGATGAATACCCCTTAGGATTTATAGTCTAAAAACTACCTAAGAGATTGATTTTTGGACAAGACCATATTCTGTGTGGTACTATTGTAAAAACATGATACCAACAGATAGGTATTGATAAGATGAAGCCAACAAAAGTGGTTTCATTATTTTATCAATTACAAAAGATTTATAGTGATTTTTATAGTGAAAAAGACTCTAGTTTTAGGAAATAATTCACCAGAGAAGTTCTGGAGCTCCAAAGATTAAAATAATCATCCTAAAACACAAAACTAAATGATAAATGTCGAGGGAGAGTGTCGTCGGCCATCATCATCATCCTCGCCATCAACACGCAACGTCACCTCCTCTCCAGCAAGCACCTCTATGCAGAAGGACCTGTTTTCAGTAAAACAGAACAAGTATCAGATATACTTAACACTACAATGTGTTTGAAAGATTATAACATTTATAAAATAGTATATCAAATATATACCTTTGTCGTTGATGACTCCAGCGACGTTGGGTTCATCTATCACATTTCTGAAATGTGATATGAACTCAAGGAAATCAAGTGTTTCCGTTTCGCCTCTCATAACGCTGATCCTGACTTGTGCTTGGAAGCTTGAAGGAAGCGACCGCAGCACAACTCCCATCGCGAATGAGCTTGAGAACCAGTTGTCCAGGTAGTATGCCAGACTCATGTACGCATCGTAGAGGCGCAAGAAGTGCTCATCCAATGAGGAGCCCTCCTCCATCTTTATGGAGAGGAAGTCCCCCATCAGCTTATACTCCCAAATGCGTGTATGATCCACGAAATGTGTCCTAAGCTGTAGCATCACCGAACGAGGGTTGACATCACCCACGAAAGACCACAACTTGTCCACCATTCCGAAACGCATCACAACTGAAATATAGGAGGCCATCTCCCGATGGAGATAGCGGTCCTTCCGCTCCTCTGGGGTCTCAAGGTCTATGGACGGATCCAGATCCATCCCGTCGAGTATGTAGTCGACCATGTCGTTCTCTCTAAGGAGAACATGGAGACTGGCAACCCAAATGGAGAAGTTCGATCCATCTAATCTGAGATTCTCTCCTTCTAACCATTCAATTGTCAACACGAAAGAGCCCATCTACATTTATAATTTGCAAAGAGAATTTAGACTAAGTTTATAATTAAATGAGTTAATAATAACTCCACTCAGAAACACCTATCCCTAGTGAGGGTTCCTAGTGATAACACGACCCCTATCAGCCACATCTCCCCCGATCGTCACGGCCATCAATGTGGGTTCAAGGGTGGACGCTAAACGTCGGTCACATCATTCATGCGACTCGTGCTCGATCTTTCGACCATCCGCGTTCCGAGGCCACGCTTCTCTAGCATGCTAGGCTCGCCAACTCAACCTTAGTGTATTCGCTGTGCAACATGGCTTACACCCACTGTATGTGAACGTAGATATGTCTAACACCCATCGAGTAATTTTAATAGGGTTCATCTTATTAGGCTACCATCGAGTATCTAATACTAGCACACAATAAGACATACAAACAATAACATTGAATGTAAATGCTATGAGATATGGTCCTTCACGTCGTGATCTCCATCCGCCGTCACCGGGTTCCGGCGCCAGGGTTCTGGCGCCGTAGACACTAGGGTACCAGTGTCATTCCGGCGTGGTAGTTTGTCATTACCGTGACTATCTACTACTATGTAACAAAAGGTAATTACTTTACCTTTGCCACAACCATATCACAAAGCAACGCCCCCTGCAAAACAAAGTTAGACGCCTCTACTTTATCTTTGCATGTTTTACGTGGCTGAATGGGCTTTCGTACAAGAACCGTTCTTACCTACGAACTTTCAGCACAATGCTGATCAAGTAGTTGTCTCTACTACACCCCTTTCGGGACCCTCCGTTGCAAATGGTATACCAACTAATGCGAGAGAGACAGACACCCCCCTAAGCCACTTTATACGGTACAAGCCGTATGTCAAGCGTGGAGCAGTCTCGCGAATGAATGCGTAAAGTCGGTTGGGGGCCGCTTCATCAAGCATAACTGCGGTATACACAAGTACACGTGGGAGGGTAACAACTAAAAGATCAACGCCCACACGCTACATCTCGTGTGTTCTACCCGTACTAGCATTACTACGCATAGATCTAGCTCTGATACCGTTGTAGGGGTTCCGCGCATAAAAACAATAAATTTTACTCTACGTCCCTGAACCCCTGAAGCTGCCAGGACCTATCTATTAGTAATACAGTAATGGGAGGGGATTTTCACAAACTTACCCTTGAAGACCGAAAAGCGTTGTCAACGCTCAGGAGAGCGTGGTTGATGTAGACGAGCTGAAGCCGACCTCAAGGTCGTGATGAAGTCCTTGCGCTCCTTCTGGCTCCAACGACTTGAGTGCCTCAAGTGCGACACCTCGCGGGGAGTTACACACGTCAGGTGCCTGACGATGACTCCCGCTTCCCCGATCCAGCAGCAGTTGTGGAAGTAGATCTCTCGGATCCGAATCCCGTAGTGCGATGGCGCTCCGCGGTGAAGATGTCTCTCGCTCGCGCAGTCTAGACTTGGGACCACGGTCACAAGAGAGAGAGGGGGGAGTGAGAAAATATCAATTAGAGGTCCTCCCAAAAGTGGGGAGACCTTTATTGATTATTGGGTCTATTTTCTAGGTCAAATACCCCACTTTATATAGGGGGAGGGGAGGTATACCTCCCCTCAAGTCCCGGGGTGGGACTAAAGGAGAGGAGGGGGTGGGGTGGCCTCCGGCCAGCCCCTAGTGGGCCCCGCAGGGGGGGGGGGCAAGGCCCAGCCGGCCTCCCCTTTGGTCCCTCTCCCCTTTCTCCTTTTCCCTAATGGGCCCTCTCCCTCCGGAAATTGGCCCATTAAGCCTTTTGACCTTTTAATTGATTTTCTCTTTATTAAATAATTATGGATAAATGATTAAATCAATATTTAACATTCATTCACATATCATTTAATCTTCGTGGCCATGGAACACCTTCCACCTCCACTCCGAACATCTTCCGGACTTACTGAAACCCTTCCGGTTTTCTCCCTTCTTTTCTTCGGTGATTCTACCGATCCTATAAACACTCTCTAAGCATCATCAAGCCCTTAAGCGTGATACCCCACGGTTCAGGAACACTCCAGACATGGTCGGGACACTCCCGCACCAATGATCGACAGAGGGACCTGGATGGCCATGTGACCCATGTGCGTTCCACGAAGATCTTTCGTCGTTTGAACCGGGACAATCGTGTCTTATTCCCTTTGTCTCTCGATACTTGCATTGCCCAAGATCTGATCAATGACATCACCATGTCGTGTTCAATCTCGTTACTGAACAATGCTACTTGACTCGTTCCGACAAGTGATATCCCCATGATCTAATCACACGCTGCGCAGCTATTGGATATAACCTCTCCGAGTGGGCCCTTGAGTATCTTCCCGTCACATGGATGGACAAATCCCGCTCTTGACATATATTTCCTCTACGGTTTCCTCTGAATACCTAAACACACCTTTATAACCACCGTTTTACCAGATGGAGTTTGATGCTATCCAAGCACTCTCGGGAGACAGTGATTGATATAGCCTCACGGTCTAAGGAATAGTCTACGAGGATCCATTTCTAATCATCGTAACTTCAACTTCGGGACATGATCGAATCACGATGTTTAGGTTGGGTATTGGTTCATCATCTCATTCTCAGAATGAGATGACCTCATTTCCAACTAGCATAAATGCCACATGATCAGGAAACATGATCATCTGTTGACCAATGAACCAGTGACTAGAGTTTCACTTGGAACCCCTGATTTGTTTGTATATCAAGTGTGTATTGATGTTTCCACTCAATACAGTTATAGCTTGATATAAAACTTAATCATAACTGTATGAAATATGATAATAGTCCTTACTACTATTTGTGTCCAGGGCATATTCCCAACAGGTAGATGGTGTAGAAAAGGTGTAGCAATCATTTGCAACCTTGGGATTGGAGAATCCAAGTTGTTTTTGGTGGAATACCCTAGATTAAGGATCTAGGGTGATGTTAATTTCATACCATCAAAACATGGTTGTATCTTGGAGTTCAGATTCCCCCCTTGGGGCATGGAGCATATGGATGGATAGACCAAGTGATGTATATTGCAATGGTGTAGGGTTTTGAGCTAGATCCTGCTTGAGCTCACCAAGACAGGCTTTCAAACTTTGAATAAAATAAGCCTGCCACAGCAGATTATCAACTAGCCTTCAGAACCTTGTGGGTTTAAGAAGCACAAAGATCCACTTGGAACAAGTGAAGTAGATATTGATAGACCTATATGAGTAGAACACAACCATGCAAAGAGTTGGTCCATAGAAGGTTGGATGGTGGTGTGAGCTTCTATCAAAGTAGGCATGTTGACTAGATTTGTAGGAAAAGTTATTATCTTGCCTGCAAAACCATCAGGAACTAGTGGGTTGAAGGGTTATCTAACCAAGGGAAAAAGTGGGACATGGTATTACTTAGGATGGTTAACAAGATGGTTCAAGTATATTTCCAATAATGCACAAGGGTTGGCAAAAGGAGGCATGCAAAAAGGTGATGTTGGAATCAGATTTCCAGACTTAGCCAAATTTGGCAGATTTAGGGTTTTTGACTAGAATATTGGTGGAGATGATTTTGATGGGTTGCAAAGTACCCAAGCATCATAAAGTGGATGATATTGAAGAGTATTTTGAGTAGAAGGGATCCATGCTTTATATTGGTCTTCATTGACTTGGAAGCTTCTAGAATTAGGTCTCTTCAGAATTGATCTTGTTAAGGGTTTTAGATGGGCACCTGGTGGCTAGGGATTTGATCCAGACTGGTGCTCTGGCTTAGGGTGTGATGATTTGGAAACATCTTGAGCATAGTGATGAGATCCTAGAGTAGCTCATACTACATCTAAGAAATCAATTCAAACAGCAGATCAAGGCAACTCATCTTACAAACAACTCAACTACTACTGGGGTTACCACCAAGCTTAGCTTGGGGTAAGGATGGGTATTTTGAAATAGGTTGGAGTTTGAACAAGGTAAGGTCCTTGGTATCTTTACCAATAGTAGAATCCAAAATCTTACAAAAAGGTTTTGGAGATCCTAGAGGTAAGAGTAGTTGAAGGTTCTGTCTTGAAAACATAAGGAGATAGTATTCTATAGCTCTCAATAGTTTTGATCAATAGAAGCTACTAAAATAGTTGGTTTGCAAAGGCTTCTTGGCTCAGGTTTTGAAATGCCAGAACATTTGAGAATATGGAGATTGAGCCAAGATAGTTTTGGTAAATAGCTTTTGTCAACTAATGTTGAGGTAAGGAGTATATCATATGGTATACACTCACATGCTCAAGCACAAACAAACAACAAGCAAACACTTCAACATTAAGCAAGAAAAAGTTTTTGTTCCCCCTGATTTTTGCATTCTGGACAACTAATCTGGATTGCAGAAATTGGGATGTTACATAGGGGTTAAATGGGCGCGGCTGGTCTGTTTCCTTCTCGCCTTGCCGTTGGTCCAGGGGTGGTCAGGGGGTGGCGGTGAGGTCACGCCTACCTCGTGGGGGTCGTGGTAGAGGGTGGCGCGACACACAGCGACTGGCAAGTGCTCAATCGGCATGGGTGGCTCGGCATTGGCATGCCACTGGTGCAATGGTGGGCCAAGGGCTCTACACTGGATGACAAAGTACTAGGGATGATCTAGCACAATTCAATGGGTTGATTGCAGTACATTTTGTCAGCAATTGACAATTCCAAATAGTGTTTAGTTGGTGAGATTGTACTGTGCATGCCAAGTGTTCGACACAATGGCCACATGAATTCATAATTCGAATTTTTGAAAGATATTTAGTGAGTTATCTTGTTGTTTTCTTGGTAGACTATGGGTGCTAGGATTTGTCAGGTGGAACTGATTTGAGTGGTTTTTGAGAAAGTGTGATCTATACATATGATCTTGATTCAGTTTTGCACTGCCTCTTAAATAGATTTGAATTTAGTTTCTGCCACTTTGTAAAGTTTGCTTGGATTCACTTTTAGTTGGTCTAGAAAGGGGTGAAAAGAATTGGAATTGTTTGTGTTGAAAATTCATTACTAGGAACACTCAAAGTGGTCTAGTGACTGAGTTTGGCCAAAAATGACCATTTGCTTATATATCTGATATTTGATTTCTCCTTTATTTGATTATGCTTGGAATTGATTTAGATGATGTAGTATTCATATTTAAACCATTACTTATCATTTGTAACAATCATACATGGCAATTGCAATCATTCATACACTAATGCAAATCACACAAACACTCATTATTAGTTTTAATTAGAAAAGTTTTTGTTAACCCTAAACTTGGGTGATTAAAGCTTGATAAGCTTGATTAATATTTTTGGGGATGTTACAAACCTCCCCCCTTAAATAGAATCTCGTCCCGAGATTCAGGAAAAACTAGGAACTAAAGAGATTGTGATACTCAGTCCTAATGTAATCTTCTCGTTCCCAGGTGGCTTCTTCTTCGGTATGGTTACTCCATTGAATCTTGAGAAACTTGATACTTATGGTCCGGGTGGTTCTAAATGCTTCTTCTAAAATACAGATGGGCACTTCACGATAGGTTAGATCGATGTTTTTGAACACTTTGGTGTTCTTCGGAACCTCTAAGCATTTGCGAAGTAACGAGATATGGAACACATTGTGAACGGCTGACATCTCTTCAGGCAGTTCCAATTGATACGATACTTCTCCTCTGCGATTCAGAATCTTGAAGGGTCCAATATATCTGGGGGCTAACTTTCCTTTCAGACGAAAATGTTGCATTCCTTTCAATGGTGATATTTTGAGATACACGAAATCTCTAACATTGAAGGTCAGGTCTTGACGTCTTTTATCCGCATAACTCTTCTGTCTGGATTGAGCGGTCTTGAGGTGCTCATGGACTTTGTGAACCTTCTCTTCAGCTTCTCGTAGGATGTCGGGTCCGAAGATCTGACTCTCTCCTACTTGAGACCAATTCAAAGGGGTATGGCACTTCCTTCCATACAAAAATTTAAAGGGGGCCATTTGCAAACTGGCTTGATAACTATTGTTGTATGAGAATTCTGCGAAAGGCAGACAATCTTACCATTTAGATCCATACTCTTGCACACTGATACGTTGCTAATGTATCCATAATTTTTGATGTTCCATGCTTGGTTTTATCTACTTTCTTATGTTTTGTTCCAACTTTGGAGTACTTTTCATAGACTTTCTTGGACTAACCTATTAACAAGATGCCATAGTGCCAGCTGTCTGTTTTCTGCTGTTTTTGGTTCCAGGAAGTCAGAAAATGAATAATTCTCGGAATTGGACAGGATACCAAAGTCAGTTTTTCACCGAGGCGGACATGGAGCCAGAATACAAGACGGAGAGGGGCCAGAGGGCTGCCACACCACCTGGCCACGTAGGCCAGGCCTGGCCGCGCCAGGGGGTGGTGTGGCCGCCTAGGGCACCCCATCGGCCTCCCCTTTCGCTTATAAGATGCCTCCGATAGAGAAACCCTAAGTAACCGATCAAAATTCCACGAAAGAATCTGTAGCCGCTGTCATCTCCATCCCTAGACCGGGAGGGATTTGAAACTCTTCCCGGCACCCTACTGGAGTGGAGAATTCACCCTGGAGGCCTTCTTCATCACCATGCAAGCCTCCGGTGTGATGCGTGAGTAGTTCATCCTTGGACTACGGCTCCATGTAGTAGCTAGATGGTTGGTTCTTCTCCTTTGTGCTACCATGTCTAGATCTTGTGAGCTCCGTTCATGATCAAGATCATCTATTTGTAATCCTACATGTTGTGTTTGCGGGGATCCGATGGATATTGAGATGCTATTTCCGATTGATTATTGATTCTATCATGTCTTTGTTATTTGTGATCTTGCATGCTTTCCGTTGTTAGTAGCTATCTTGGCCAAGTAGATGCTAGCAACTCCAAGAGTTAGTATTTATGCTCAATAGTGGGTTCATGCCTCTACTAATCTGGGGAAGTGACAGAAATCTCTAAGGTACTAGACGTGATGTTGCTACTAGGGAGAAAACAAAAATCCTTTGTTCATAGAACAATCATATTGTTAACTTTACATGCAATGCGTAATGCAGTTATCTATTGCTTGCAACTTAATACTGGAGGGGGTTCAGATGATAACCTGAAGGTGGATTATTAGTCATAGATGCAGTTGGATTACGGTCTATGTATAATGTTGTAATACCCAATCGAATCTCAAAGGAGTCAAGATGATTAGTATATGCATGTTTGCTTTCTAGATGTTTGTCAATTGCCGCGCTGTAATTTGTTCACCCAACATGTTATCTATATTAAGGAGAGCCACCACTAGTGAACTATGGACCCCGGTCCTTTGTTTTATCATCAATCTACAACTGTTTACTATTTTCTATTTACTTTCTGCAAGCTTTTACTTTCTTCCACTCGATACATTTAATCCTTTGTTTTCAGCAAAATCGGTGAGATTGACAACCTCACTGTAAGTTGGGGGCAAAGTTCTATGGTTGTGTTGTGCAGGTTTCCACGTTGCTGCTAGCACCGGTAGTGCGCCCTGCCAAGGCCAGCTAGCAACACCTTGGAGGTGTTTCCTTGCTCCTACTGGATTGATAACCTTGGTTTCATAACTGAGGGAAAACTTGCTGCTGTGCTCATCATACCTTCCTCTTGGGGTTCCCCAACGAGCTCGATATAATTTGGGCCATCAAGCATATTTTCTGGTGCCGTTGCCGGGGAGTCAAGGACATCTTCACAAGGGGAGTCCCTCATAACCAATCTCTTTACTTTGTTGGTTTTGTTTTGCTTAGTTTATTTCTATTTTGTTTGCTTGTTTCTTTATCGAAAACATAATTTTTTTAGTTTCACTAGTTTGCTTTGTTTACTAAAACACAAAAAAATGACTACTCTTGAAAACACTAAGTTGTGTGACTTCACTAGCACCAACAACAATGATTTCATGTGCACACATATTGCTCCACCTGTTCTTGAAGCTACTTTCTTTGAAATAAAACCGGCTTTACTCAATCTTGTTATGAGGGAAAAAATTTCTGGTATTTGTAATGAAGATGCCGCTACTCATCTAAATAACTTTGTTGAACTTTGTGAGATGCAAAAGCATAGGGATATAGATGGAGATATTATTAAGCTTAAATTGTGTCCTTTCTCTTTGAGAGGAAAAGCTAAAGAATGGTTGAATTCCTTAACTAGGAATAGTATTGATTCTTGGACTAAATGCAAAGATGCTTTCATTGGAAAATACTATCCTCCTGCTAAGATTATATCTATGAGAAGTGAAATAATGAAGTTTAACAATCTGATAATGAACATGTTTCTCAAGCTTGGGAAAGAACTAAATCTTTAGTAAAGAATTGTCCCACTCATGGACTGACTGCTTGGATGATTATCCAAACCTTACCCACTAGACTGACTGCTTGGATGATTATCCAAACCTTTTATGCAGGATTGAACTACTCTTCAAGAAATCTATTGGATTCTGCTGTTGGAGGTACCTTTATGACCATTACTTTGGGTGCTGCAACGAAGCTTCTGGATAATATGATGGTTAATTTTTCTGAATGGCACACTGAAAGAGATCCACAAGGTAAGAAGGTAAATTCTATTGAAGAAACCTCCTCCTTGAGTGATAAAATTGATGTTATTATGTATGTGCTTGTTAATGGGAAAGCTCATATTGATCCAAATCATGTCCCCTTAGCCTCTTTGGTTGCTCAAGAAGAGAAAGTTGATGTGAACTTTATAAGAAATAACAATTTTAGCAACAAAGCCTATAGGAATAATTTTGGTAATAACAATTATATGTCATATTCTCCCAACAATGGTAATGCTTATGGAAATTCCTACAACAATAATAGGAGTGCTCCCTCTAAACTTGAAGTCATGCTTAAAGACTTTATTAGTAAACAAACATCTTTCAATAAAACTATTGAGGAAAAACTCTCTAATGCTGAAAGAAATATAGCATCATTGGCTGAAGCTCAATCTTCTTTGAATAAAATGGCTACTAAACCTGAAACTAATGAGAATCCCTTTGCTGCTACTAATGCCATACAAGTTAGAATTGATGAAAATGTTAGATTGCTAGCTGAATTGCATGCTAAGTGGGAAAGAGAAGATGAAATTGCTAGAAACATTAGTGTTTCTACTATCACTACCACTAGTGTTGAGCCTAGTAATAGCTCTACTACTCTAGATGATAACTATGATTTTGATCTTGATGGTTGTAGTACCTCTGAAGTTATTAAGTTCCTACAAAAGCTTGCTAAAAGTCCTAATGCTAGTGCTATGAATATGGCCTTTACAAAACACATTACTGATGCTCTCATAAAAATTAAAGAAGAAAAGATGAAACATAAAGCTTCTATTCCTATGAAACAAGAAGATGGTTGGGAACCCATCATTAATATGAAAGTGAATGATTTTGATTTCAAAGCTTTATGTGATCTTGATAGTAGTGTTTCTATTATGCCTAGAAGGATTCATGATATGCTTGATTTGCCACCACTTGAAGATTGTTATTTAAATGTCCCACTTGATGATAATGCTAAAAAGAAACTCATGGGGAATATTAATGATGTTCTTATTATGGTTAACAATGCCTATGTCCCCGTTGATTTCTATGTTTTCGATGTTGAATGCAATGCTTCTTGTCCTATTACTTTGGGAAGACCTTTTCTTAGAACTGTTGGTGCCATTATTGATATGAAAGAAGGCACCATTAAATATCAACTCGCACTCAAGAAAGGTATCGAACACTTCCCTAAGAAGAGAGAGAAGATCTCTTTTGTTTCTCCTATGAAAACAAAATTTGCTCTTAATGCTTCTTCATTTGAGAACACTTGATTCTTTTTCTTGCTTCTTATGCCTAACTTAAAGGCGTTAAAGAAAAGTACTTATTGGGAGATAACCCAAAAGTTTTAGATGAGTCTTGGAAGTTATTACTTCTATAATAAACACTCCTTAGTAACCTCTAATGAGAGAGAAGTAATAATTGGGAAAGGTGTTGTCCCGAAACAGATTTCTATGCTTCACCGTAAAAATTCGTGTAAAATCTCTGTACGTCTTTTTGAGGAATGAATATTTGTGCTTATGCCCCAGGTTGTTATCTAACTTTCGTTCGTTCAACACTTTTTTATTTGAGCAATAGAAGGTCTTCGAAAAAATTCGTCTTTACCTGCTGGTCTGTTTTGACAGATTTGTGCTATTATTTGCATTTGCTTCTTGTTGGTTCCATTTTGTGTTCTTTTGGGGAATTGAGCTTTTTGAGGGAGGTGCTATAGCAGCTTGTGTTTTAATGGAAGTTTTATTGGTGTTGAAACCGAACCAAAGACTTATTATCTTGAGTGCACTAATGTTGCTAATAAAGATTGTGTGAAGTTTTGTATAAAGGAAAAATTTCAGGTGTATGGAAGGAATGAGTAATGAGATGAAGAATGGACTAAAGCTCAAGCTTGGGGATACCACGTGTGTCACCCCAAGAAATATCCAAGAAGTACAAGCGTCAAAGCTTGGGGATGCCCAAGGCATCCCCTTCTTCATCAATAAAAATCCCAGGTTTCTTCCAAACACTTTATTTTTATTGTTTCATGCACAGTTGTGTTGTTCTTGGAGCGTCTTCTTTTTTGTTTTCGTTTTGGTTTTTCGTTTGCTTGGTTTTCTTAGTTTGCTTAATAAATTGGTTGGACCCCCTCTTGCATACATTGGTTTTCAAATAGTTTGGTTTGGATTGGAAAAGAGTAGGAAAGCTCATGCTAAGTGGTAAAGAGATCTTGCTTTTGACTGTGGCCTATGCTTTTGTCATGCCATTCTTGATATTTTTTTGGCTTTATGCTTAGTATTCTTTGCTGTATCATGCCATGTTATAAACAATTGAGATTTCTTAATGTGCCTTGAAAGAATCATGCGTTGTTTTAGCATATTAAAGCATAGTATTGTGGTATTCTCCTTTGATGCTTTATTTGGGTTGACTTGGCGCATGCTCCCACCATGTTATGACTATCCAAAGTCACCATAGCCTTTGTGATCCTTTAGTTTTTGACTTGTAATATCACTTTATGCTTTGATTAATAATGTTTTGTCACTCTGCATGAGTATGGCCATTATTGCTCTCTTAGTTGGTTGCTCCCAGTCTTTTGCTAGCCTCCGTAACCAAGTATGAGTTCCACTCATGCATCCAACTCCTAAAACCAAGTTATTCCAAAGAGTCCACCATACCTACCTATTAGCATTTGCTATTCCAAGTATATTCATGCTTTTGTTTACCTTCCGAATTAAACGTGTTATGTGCAAACTAGTGATTAAAGCTCTTAGAACTTGATGGCACACTTTACTTTTCTTTCCCTTCATGAACTTGAACCATTGTGTCGTCTATGTTGTATATGCTTGCACTTATATGTTGGGGATTAGCAGAACCATGCTGACATGGGGAACACTTTCAACATTGCACTTGTACTTTGTACCTAGTTGATATCATGCTCTTTTGTCTATGGATGTCATCGGTGTGAAATGAAAGGGGAGTTGTAAGTCCATGGAGTTATGTATGTGTGTTAGAGAAACGCCTAGGCCGCCGGTCTAATCCATGCCGTCATGGTGGAAACCTGCAGCGTAACCATAATGAGCTATCTATGAAGCATTCTTCTTATTTTAAAAAGAGTCAGATATTGAGAAAAAAAAGAGAAAAAGAAAAGAAAAAAGAGATATGAGAAAAGAGGAAAGAGAGAAAAAAGCACCATTTTCCCATGGTAAATAAGAAGATTGCCGAGATGCTCGTTGTCTTCTTGCCTTGTCATTTTGATATGGGGATTCTTTCGTATCATCGGGCAAGGGGTACCCCATTGGCGGTTCTCTATGATACACATATACTTACTATGGCAAGAACTTACCGGTGACTAAACTTTAGTAGCATGAGGAGCGACCCTCGTATTCAAGGGACATGAGATTTCCAACTTATACTTTGTCAAGCATATACTCCATAGTTTGTTCACTTTAACCTTAATCACTTCAAGATGCTTATGATAGGGGCAATGAGAGATGAAAGCTAGTAAGTACCATATTTTTTGGAAGCTCTTTATGAAACTTGAATCCCTACTTCCATCTATGAAGGCCTTTCTTTTACTTTTATATTGAGTCTCCACCTTCTATCTTTATGCACCTACTTTGAGAGCATAGTGGCCATTCTTAGTTCTATGTGCATTGTCCCAAGACTTGTTGATTGATTCATAACCTTGATATTGCTTGTTTTAAACTACTTGTATCTAGTCACTCTTATGAACTTTGAAGGTGTCCTATGCATTTATGTTTGCTACTCTATGAGGAACAAGCTGAATGCCACTATGCTATGTTTTCTTTATGTGAAACAAACAAACGTCTTGCAAAGCATTGTTATTCATGAATCTTTTGTTTGTGCCTTTTCATGTTGCAACATAGTTGCTTTGCCTTATTGGTAGAACTTTGTCTTTCATGTTACGATTGAAGTACTATGACCCCAGCTATCAATGTTTTACAAATACTTTGATCAAGTTTATGATGGTGCATGTCACCTAAAAAATTATTCTTTCTTTTTACACTTACCTACTCGAGGACGAGCAAGAGTTAAGCTTGGGGATGTTGATACGTTGCTAACGTATCCATAATTTTTGATGTTCCATGCTTGGTTTTATCTACTTTCTTATGTTTTGTTCCAACTTTGGAGTACTTTTCATAGACTTTCTTGGACTAACCTATTAACAAGATGCCACAGTGCCATCTGCCTGTTTTCTGCTGTTTTTGGTTCCAAGAAGTCAGAAAATGAATATTCTCAGAATTGGACGGGACAAAAGCCAAACTCAGTTTTTCACCGAGGGGGTCACGGAACCAGAATACGAGACCGAGAGGGGCCAGAGGGCCGCCACACCACCTGGCCACGCGGGCCAGGCCTGGCCACGCCAGGGGGTGGTGTGGCCGCCTAGGGCACCCCCTCGGCCTCCCCTTTCGCCTATAATATGCCTCCAATACAGAAACCCTAAGTAACAGATCAAAATTCCACGAAAGAGTCTATAGACGCCGTCATCTCCATCCTTAGACCGGGAGGGATCTGAAGCTCTTCCCGACACCCTGCTGGAGTGGAGAATTCACCCTGGAGGCCTTCTTCATCACCATGCAAGCCTCCGGTGTGATGCGTGAGTAGTTCATCCTTGGACTACGGCTCCATGTAGTAGCTAGATGGTTGGTTCTTCTCCTTTGTGCGACCATGTCTAGATCTTGTGAGCTCTGTTCATGATCAAGATCATCTATTTGTAATCCTACATGTTGTGTTTGCGGGGATCCGATGGATATTGAGATGTTATTTCCGATTGATTATTGATTCTATCATGTCTTTGTTATTTGTGATCTTGCATGCTTTCCGTTGTTAGTAGCTATCTTGGCCAAGTAGATGCTAGCAACTCCAAGAGTTAGTATTTATGCTCAATAGTGGGTTCATGCCTCTACTAATCTGGGGAAGTGACAGAAATCTCTAAGGTACTAGACGTGATGTTGCTACTAGGGAGAAAACAAAAATCCTTTGTTCATAGAACAATCATATTGTTAACTTTACATGCAATGCGTAATGCAGTTATCTATTGCTTGCAACTTAATACTGGAGGGGGTTCAGATGATAACCTGAAGGTGGATTATTAGTCATAGATGCAGTTGGATTACGGTCTATGTATAATGTTGTAATACCCAATCGAATCTCAAAGGAGTCAAGATGATTAGTATATGCATGTTTGCTTTCTAGATGTTTGTCAATTGCCGCGCTGTAATTTGTTCACCCAACATGTTATCTATATTAAGGAGAGCCACCACTAGTGAACTATGGACCCCGGTCCTTTGTTTTATCATCAATCTACAACTGTTTACTATTTTCTATTTACTTTCTGCAAGCTTTTACTTTCTTCCACTCGATACATTTAATCCTTTGTTTTCAGCAAAATCGGTGAGATTGACAACCTCACTGTAAGTTGGGGGCAAAGTTCTATGGTTGTGTTGTGCAGGTTTCCACGTTGCTGCTAGCACCGGTAGTGCGCCCTGCCAAGGCCAGCTAGCAACACCTTGGAGGTGTTTCCTTGCTCCTACTGGATTGATAACCTTGGTTTCATAACTGAGGGAAAACTTGCTGCTGTGCTGATCATACCTTCCTCTTGGGGTTCCCCAACGAGCTCGATATAATTTGGGCCATCACACACACGCTCTTAACATATCTTCTAAGATCTGGTTGACTCTTTCAGTTTGTCCGTCGGTTTGCGGGGTGATAAGAGGTACTGAAATTCAGTTTGATTCCTAATCCTTCTTGGACTTTCTGCCGAAATCTGGAGGTAAACTGGGTTCCTTGATCCGATACTATGGTCTTGGGGGTTCCATGCAAACTGACTATCCTAGCGATATACAACTCCGCTAGCTTCGAGCTTTGGTAGGTTGCCTTGACGGTTATGAAATGGGCTACCTTAGATAATCTATCGACTATGACCCATATAGATTCATTTCCCCTACTACGTAGGCAAACCAGTGATAAAGTACATTCCGACAGAATCCCATTTCCATTCCGGAATCTGCAATGGTTGCAAAATTCCCGCGGGTCTCTAATGTTCCACTTTGACTCTCTAACAGATATCACACTTGGCTATGTAGATTCCGACTTCTCTCTTCATTTTATGTCACCAAAATTGCTCCTTCAAATCCTGATACATCTCCGTTCCTCCCGGGTGGATAGAACAAAGAGTATCATGAGCTTCCTGCATAATGACTTGTTTCAATTCCGAATCTGCTGGAACACAGATACGTCCTTTGTACCACATGGTTCCTTCTTCATATTCGGTGAATCCAGGTACTTTTCCTGTTCCGATACGACGCTTGATTCCATCGATACTTGCGTTTCCTTTTTGGGCTCCTTTTATCTGACTAATGAAGGTTGGTTGGAGTTCTATGCTAGCTAAGAATCCTTCACTAACTAGCTCCACTCTGAAATTCTCCATCTCCTCATGCATACTTGGTTGGGCTTTCTTAATCATGGTGTTTAATCTACATAGCAATCTGCTAAGAGCATCTCCTGCCGCATTGGCTTTGCCGGCGTGATAGTGAATGTCAAGGTCATAATCCTTGATTAACTCAATCCATCTCATTTGCCTCATATTCAGCTCCTTCTGGGTGAAAATATACTTCGGACTCTTGTGATCCAAATAAACCTCACAGCAATTACACATGAGGTAATGACACCATGTAGTACATTTTGTGAGCAATTGACAATTCCAAATAGTGTTTAGTTGGTGATATTGTACTGTACATGCCAAGTGTTCTACACAATGGCCGCATGAATTCATAATTCGAATTTTTGAAAGATATTTGGTGAGTGATCTTGTTTGCTTGGTAGATCGTGGGTGTTGGGATATGTCAAGTGGAATTGATTTGAGTGGTTTTTGAGAAAGTGTGATCTATACATATGATCTTGATTGAATTTTGCACTGCCTCTTAAATAGATTTGAATTTAGTTTCTTCCACTTTGTAAAGTTTGCTTGGATTCACTTTTAGTTGGTCTAGTAAGGGGTGAAAAGAATTTGAATTGTTTCTATTGAAAATTCTTTACTAGGAACACTCAAAGTGGTCTAGTGAATGAGTTTGGCCAAAATGACCATTTGCTTATATATCTTATATTTGATTTGTCCTTTATTTGATTATGCTTGGAATTGCTCTAGATGATGTAGTATTCATCTTTAAACCATTCATTATCATTTGTAACAATCAAACATGGCAATTGCAATCATTCATACACTAATGCAAATCACACAAACACTCATTATTAGTTTTAATTAGAAAAGTTTTTGTTAACCCTAAACTTGGGTGATTAAAGCTTGATTAATATTTTTGGGATGTTACAACGGCCTGCAGGACCCGAAGATTTGGCTAGAGGATCACATTTCCTCCATCAGGCTCCACGGCGGAACCACGAGCACGGCAATGCAATGCCTCCAGCTGCAGCTACAAGGCGTCGCTCATGTGTGGTTCAACGACCTCCCGCGCGGATTTATTCGTAGCTAGCAAGAGCTAGTTTATAGCTTTGTGTGAAATTTCAAGGGCACTTACAAAAGGCCTACATCAATCGCAGAATTGAGAGGCTGCTACTAGAAGACTGGCGAGTCGCTGCGCTCGTACATCCGGAGATGGTCCATCATCAAAAACTCTGTAGAAGACATCTCCGAGGATCACGCAATTGACACATTCAATGGCGACGTGCGCTGCAGAGAGCTCAGGGAGGAGCTGGGCCGCTCGAAGCCAAAAAAATTGACCACCTGATGGAGATCGCGAACAGGTGGGCCGATGGAGAGGACTCGATAAAAAACTGTGTCCACTCCGACGATGATGATGACCTCGGCCGCAGACGTGACCGCCGAGGAAAACGTCGAATGCATGGTTACGAGGACTGCAAGGAGGTCGACATGGTCATGGCTGGCTACACCGACAAACGCGACGACAACAACCGCAACAACGGATATTGTAGCGGTGGATACCGCGATAGCGGGAAAACCACGCAAGTGTGGCAACGCTTCACTCGCGATGAGGCACCTAGAACATCTATCCAGGACAAGCTGTCCGGACTATGCAATGTACACTTCTACATCGACAAGCACAATAGCAAGAAAAGTCCAGCCACCTTCTAAAGGATTTCCGCGAGTTCCTCAAGCTCCATGAAGGTCTAGCCCAGATGAATCGCGACGCGATAAACCAAGGCTACGGAGCCGCCTCGGGGGTTGTGCCTCATGGAGCACCTCCACCACCACCGGGGCCACCACCACCTGCGGCTGCGCCAGTCCAGGACCATGGAGGCAAGCCATACCCATGAGCGCTGGGAAACATGGGGATGATCCAAAAGGGACGCCCCTCAAATTGGGTGCAAAAATCACTCACTCGCCAAGTCAATTTGGCGATGAACTCTCCGCCCTCCACCACTAAGTACCTCAGCAGAAGCGAGTCCTGTATTACCTTCGACAAGCACGATCATCCACGTCAAGTACCTCGCCCAGGCCACTGTCCCCTGGTGCTCGAGGCACATATTGGAGGCTTCGAGATGAGTCACGTGTTCATGGATGGTGGAAGCGTCATCAACCTCATGTTTGCAAGTTCCTTGCACGTGATGCGAATTCCTCTGTCATGTCTAGAAACTTCAGACACCACATTCCACGGCATCTTCCTAGGGAAGGGTGTACACCCCCTTGGCAAAATCAGCCTGGACATCATCTTCGGAACACGGACAAACTTCCGGTGAGAGCGCATTGAATTCGAAGTTGTCGACTGGCCTTCGCAATACCACCACATCCTCAGACGTGTCACGTTTGCGAGGTTTATGGCGGTACCACACTATGCCTACCTACAGATGAAGATGCCGGGCCCAAACATCATTATTAAAGTCAACGGAAGCTTTGAGATGTCCGACAGCTACGACACGGAATTCAATAGAATATCCCAGTCCTGCGGCATGCAAGAGGAGCTGGCAAGGTTGAAGGAATCAACAGACAACATTCTACCACCCCTGAGTAAGCCAAGCTCACCTGACCAATCCTTCGACACCTCGATCTACACCAAGGCGGTCCAGGTCCACCCAACAGACCCGACCAAGATGACCCTCATCGCCAACAACTTGAGTCCCGCATAGAAACTCGCGCTCGCCAAATTCCTCCGTGAGCGCTGGGAAATCTTCGCTTGGTGTCCAGCGGACATGCCAGGAGTTCCTAGGGAATTTGCCGAGCACTCACTCAATGTAAATCCTGAAGCAAGGCCGGTCAAACAGACATTACAGCGACCATCTGAGCCAAGGGAAAAAGTGGTCGGTATGGAAGTCAACACACTCCTCGACGCTAAATTCATACGCGAGATCATGGAAAGCACCGAGGTAGCAAACCCATGCTTGTTCCTAAAAAAGGCATGGATATCCTGCGGATGTGTGTGGACTTCACCTCTTTGAACAAGCATTGCCCGAAGGATCACTTCCCGTTGCCATGGAATGATCAGATAATCGACTCCACCGCGGGATGCGAGCGCCTCTGCTTCCTTGACGCCTACTCGGGCTACCACCAGATTCAAATGAAGGAGGAGGACCAGGAGAAAACGACGTTCATCACGCCATTTGGTGTCTTCTTCTACACAACAATGCCTTTCAGGCTGAAAAACGCAAGGGCCACCTACCAACGGTGTATGCAGGCCTGCCCCAAGAGCCAGCTGGGCCGCAACATTCAAGTCTATGTCGACGACATTGTCGTCAAAACCAAGGAGGAAGCCTCGTTACTCAACGATCTCCGTGAGACCTTTGATAACCTCGACCGCTACCGGATCAAGCTAAATCCGGACAAATGCACCTTCGGTGTACCATCTAGGCAATTGCTTGGGTACTGATGGCTCTGAAATATAGCCATCTACATCCACATTTAAACTAGATATTAATCCTATTCTTGCTGAAATATCTCTCTAAACCCTGCCACTAATGCTAATATTCAGAGGGCTATGCAATCCTTTCTTTTTGTATTTTTCCTGTGCAGATAATGTCGTTTAAAGGAGGGAATCGCTACATTAAAGTCAAAGATATGAGATTTCCGACAACCAGAAGAAACCAGGAGCCGAACAACGGAGGCAGACGCTTCAACGACCAACTATACGACCAGAGCAAAAATTCCGACCGTATAGCTCCGGTCGTATAGTTGGCGCCACCACTGTTAGGTCAAACAGAACAAATTTTGTGAAGGGACCCCTATATAAAGAAGCCTCGGGTGACGACAAAACAAGCCAGACCTTGCCAAAAAGTCTCTGCCATAGATCTCCAGCCGCCTCCAGATCTCCAAACCCTTCTGCATCTCCATAGCCATATTCCACCACTTGTAATAGTAGATCTCTTCTCCGATTGGCAACATTGTAAGACTATTGCTACCAATCTTATGATTTTCATTACAATGTTTGTGATTGTTGATCTCATCTCTATGTGTGAGTAATTCTCCTTGGGCTAAGGGCTTCGGCCTAGCCATGTAGCAATTGTGCATGTGATTTATCATGGATGGGATTGTGCATTAGTTTGTATGACATGATGATTATTGTATCCTCTCTTGCCTCAATCCAAGGACTTGTTAGGTACCCAAGACCCCGAGGGTTGAGCCAGGTATAGGGAGTATGAGTGATGACTGATCTGCAGGTTGGGAACCCTAGTGACAGAAGGGGTAGTACGACTGTATGTGAGGGATTTTCTTGGGATTAACGGTGACATCACTATGCATATCATTAGTTCTATTTCTTCTATGGATGAGACTAGTAGGTTATTGCTATAAGCGGTTGCAGAGGCAATAGCAATTATGGATGCACTACCCATATATAATTTATCCTGCTCTAACAAGTACACGCATACTTTATTTCTATCTTTTATTTCCATCAGATGTTTTGCACAACTACAGGTGAAACCGAACGCCCTAGGCCCTCTCTCTCTCTCCAACATCGACAACAACAAAAAGACACAAGCTACTAGTCCGATGAAAACACAAAGAAATGCTAAAACTCCCGAAGGTCCATTAAAGTAACTTTACTACGCATTCGCTTCCCGAGGATTCGATAAACTAGGTCTACTAGGGAAAAAGAAGCTATACTACATCCGTAATCTAGATCGAAGATATCAACCCTTTTTCAGGCGCCGTTGTTAGGGAAGCAATCACTACCCTGGTGAGGTTATTAGGAACCTTGCTAGTTTTAATTCTTGTTTTTAATTTTGTTAGTTTTCTTTCAACCTTTATTTGATAAACCAAAAAAATTAGTTAGTCTTTAAATTCTTTGTTTTACTGTTATAATTTTTAATCTAAGAAAACCCAAAAACATAGGAAGTATGGCTAAAAAGAAGCTTGAGGAGTTTGCTACTCCCAATAATGATTATTTGCGTACCCCTATTACTCAGCCATCAATCGCTGCTGATGACTATGAAATTAAGCCCCATTACTTAAGTTTGGTTCAGCAAAATCAATTTGGAGGCTCTGCTATTGAAGACGCAAGTATGCACTTGAATACATTCACTGAAATATGTGATATGATGCGTATAAAAGACGTTGACCCTGATGCGGTCAAATTTCGTCTATTTCCTTTCTCTCTAAGAGGGAGAGCTAAAGAATGGTTGCTATATTTGCCTAAAAATACTATTACATCATGGGTGGGATGTACTTCTTTATTTAAGACTAAATTTTTCCCACCTGCAAACACTATGCAACTTTGATCTAATATTACTGGCTGTAGACAAGAAGAGCGCGAGCTACTAGCGCTTGTATGGGAGAGGATGAAAGAATTCCTAAGAAAATGTCCTAGTCATGGGATGGAAGATTGGTTAATCCTCCATTTATTTTACAATGCTCTTAATCCTGTGTCTAAGTCTATGCTTGATACTGCAGTTGGAGGAACATTTATGGGTAAACACATTACCGAAGCAAAGCAGCTGCTAGACAATATGCAAGACAACCATGCCCAATGGCATGTGGAAAGATCAAACACGAAGAAGGTGAACTCTGTCTCACCACAAGAGAACAAAGATCTCAATGCTAAGTTGGATGAGCTCATACTAGCCATAAAAGGTAAGGAAACTCAGGTAAGAGCCACCCCCGAAACAAACATAGAAGAAATAGACTTCGTAGCTCGTAATGATTACAATCCTGCTTGGAAGAAGAGTTACAATCCTAACTTTCAGAAACATTATGCTAGTCCTGCAAGTAACTCTAATAATAATATGGGAACTAGTAATGGTAGTCTCCAAGAAATGCTTAAGTCTTTCATAGACTCACAAAATGAAGAAAATAATATTCTAGTCAAAATTACGGAGAACCATGATGCTATGCTTGGTAAATTATCTAACCAAGATGTTAGTTTGAGAAATGATTTGCAGACCCTTCAAGAAAGAACAAGGACCGTTGAGGCATAACTAGGTAAGATAACCGAGAGTCAAACTCTCATTCTAGCTAAATTTGCAGGTAAAGCTGAGCCTAATCCTATTGAAGAACTCAAAATGATGAGGATCCAAAGGGAGGAGCCTGAAGAACTTGATTATAGTAATGCCCCTTCAGAAAGCTACACCATCGAAGACCTCGTAAAGAGGATCAACTTCAAAATTCCGGTAAGTGAAGGTAACAATGAAGCCATGTATCAACACTTTGTTGATCAAGTAGCAATTAAGGTACACGAGCTTGAAGAGGAATACACGAGAATCACTGAAAAATTACCTGTTAAACTAGATGACATATTTGATCCTACTATTAAGATAAAGATTGGAACCAATGAGTTAGATGCACTCTGTGATCTAGGTGCAAGCGTCTCAACAATTCCAAAGAGTCTTTTTTAACAAGTTAAATCTTGGCTTGTTTGAAATTACTGAGTTAAAATTGCATCTAGCAGATTCTACCTACAAACTAGTTGTAGGGATTAAGGAGAGCACTTTAGTTTACATCAAAGGTTGTCCCGCTCTCATTGATTTTGTTATAGTTGACATGCCTGAAGATACTGTTGCTCATATAATACTAGGCCATCCTTTCTTAAGAACTATAAAGGCTTTAATTAACCTTCATTAAGGGAACATGAAGTTGCAATTGCCTTCGCGGGATCCTTTTGTTATTCATTTCCCCAGGAAGAAGAAAGCCAAACATGACGAGAAGGAGGCCATCACTTTGAAGGCCAATTACTTTGGAGTGGGTGTTCCACTCATCTGGCCCAAGTGAGTATCATCAAGGTCAAGCTATTGACCATAAAAAAGTGCTCCATGGGAGGCAACCCATGTGAAATAAAGGTTTGAGTTAAGTTTTTAGTTTTAGTTTAAGTTCATGTTTAATAAAGAGTGCTAGAAAACTCCATTTGAGGAGAAGAAGTTTGGTAGTACTTGAAATTCTGCTTTATTCATGCTATTGTCTGTCGACAATATTTACTGTCAATTTTCTATCAAAGACAAGGTATATCACTAAGTTACAGGAAAAGAAATAGTTTATAAAGAAATATAATTTTTTTGATGCACACTGGGAGTTTAACGACCAACTGTACTGCGGGAATAAAAATTCCGGCCGTATAGTTCCGGTCGTATAGATATCTTTGCCATCAATGTTTTTTCTGCAATACGTACCGAGAGATTAACAACCAACTATATGGCGGGAATAAAAATTCCGGCCGTATAGTTCCGGTCATATAGATATCAATGCCTCCGTACAATTTCTTTTCATATGTACTGAGAGTTTAAGGACCAACTATACAGCAGGGAATAAAAATTCCGACCGTATAGTTCCGGTCGTATAGATATCGATGCCTTTGCAAATGTTATTTCACAGGGACAGACAGTTTAACGACCAACTATATGGCCGGAACATTTTGTTCTACCCGTATAGTTGCATCCGTATAGCTGTGCCGCTAGGAGGAAACCCTAATATTTTGACCGAATGCCAACTATACAGCGGGAACACATGTTCCGCCCGTATAGTTGTGTCCATCCACAAAATTGCACGGGAAGGTACTCCCAACTCCAAAACTTCAATCCTTTTTCTTTCTTCTACCTCCAAACTCTTTGAAAACCTCAAGGGATCTCCATCTCTACTCAATTTTGTTCGATTTCCTTGCACACCAGTGATCTACGATATGTTTCTCCTCCGATCCTCCAATTACATTTTACAAATTCATCTTCGATCTATTGTCATTGTAAATCTAGGGTGAGACCTACTATGAACCAATTGCCATGATTTTCTTGCCTAGATTATTATTTTGAAGAGAATTATTTACTGTGCTATGATAAGGAAAATATTATACTTACTATTGTTGGATCAAAGAAGTTATTTTTGCCTTTCTTCAATGTTTTAGATGATGAACACAAGGACCAAACTCATGCTCGTGCCACCTCTAGCGCTTCTCGGGCTGTCGTTCAGGAATGCATGGGGATACAGTTCAGGGATGAGGCCCATCATGATTGCTTCAACTAGATCAAGAACCACGAAGTGAAGGCCACCAAGTGGGCTTGCCCCATTATATTGAACCAACTCGGTATTTCTGATGACTTTAATTTACTTTGCAATAGAGCTGGCCTGCAAAACTTTGTGTACAATGATGTACCTACTTATCACCGCTTAACCATTGAATTCCTAAGTTCGTTGCAAAGCACCGTTAAACAATGGCAAGGAGAGGATACTATTTCTTTCTGTCTAAAGAACAACAACTACACTTTTACATTAGATGAATGGTGCGCATGCTTTAATTTGCCAAACAATGATGTTTATGCTTTACGCGCATCCTTTATTGGCTTAAGTCCTTCCCCCGATCAATACTATAATGGAATGAGTTTCACTAGTAAAGTAAACAAGGGGAAGAATATTCAACATTCTGCAATTCACTATTTGTTCTATGTTATTGCTAATACCTTGCAGGCACGCAATGAGTTCACGAGACTCAACGAGGAGGACATCCTAGTCCTCGCAAAGGCTGCTTACATTGACTGCAACCTACCACTCAACTTGGGTGCCATCCTTGTGCGCTACCTGGAGCAGCATGCCTCCTAAAGCCAAGGGCCAATCACAGGAGGAGGCATCATCATCGTGCTCACCGCTGCCCTAGACATCGATCTAGGTGAGTTGCAACCCATACTAGGTGAGACACGTGTTGGTTTCTCCACCTTGAGGGCCTATGGAATGCTCCCTAGGAGAGGTGGTGTTTATTACCTGCATATTGCTGGAGCTGGGCGTATCTACCCCGCTCCTATTCCTAATGGTCTTTTCTCTATCGAGGGAGGACGTTTGCTATATGATTCGCAGGTTGAGCAACACCAACCCGAGGAAGAGATTCCTGAAGAGGATGAGGACCAAGAAGAGGAGCGAGAAGTTCCTTATCAAGAGGAGGAGCCACAGACCCGGTTCGCAACATACCAAGATTTCTAAGGACTTGGAGGGACTATGGAGAGGATGCACAACCTCTCTTAGAACCTCCGAGAATCAACAAGTAACCTCTCAACTCAATTTGCAAACTCGAGTAATGACTTTTTTCTGCCACCACAATGATTTGAAGGGCTTGTTGGGGATCGGCGCGGAAAACAAAAAATTTCCTATGAAGGATCCTCGGAAACTTAGCCTAGGATCTATCTATGTAGTAATGCGGTAACGGCCGGAGCGTATATAATACATACCCATGTAGACCGTACGCGGTTAACATTCCGCAGGGAACGTGGTTGATGTAGTCGTACTCGAAGGCGACCTCAAGGTCGCGAAGCTCCCCGCAGGTCACCCCTTGCTCCTTCTTGATCTTCATCATCTTCATCGTGCAACAGCTCTGGCTCACGACATTTAAGCGCCCCAAGTGTTGCGCCTCGTGTCTTCGTACACATCCGGTGCACGATGAGACCTCCGGCTCCCCGATCTCGCCGGGAGTGTGGAAGTTGATATCCGGCTAGGAATCCCTGCAGCGCAACGGCGTACTGCAGGTGTGCCTCGATCGCACAACCCAGACTTGGGGCCATGGTCACGAGATATAGAGGGAGAGAGAGAAGGAGAAAGTCAACCAAAGGACTTCTCCAAATATTGGTGCGTTTAATCCCACCCATGGGCACCCCTTTATATAGGCTAAGAGGGTTTACCTTTCTCAAAGGCTAAGCCATGTGGGACTAATACTAAAGGAAAAAGTCAGCAGAAATTTGGACTGCCAAATGGGCCAAAAGATCTCAGCCCAAATAGCAAACAGAAAATACTAAATAAAAAGAAAAGGGAAAAGGCAGCAGCTGCAGCCGGCCAGCTGGGTGGGCCGGCCTGCCCCCCACGGCCCAGCGCAGCAGCCGCTGCTGCCAGTGCCTGGGTGGGCCGGCTCGCCTCCGACGGCCCGCTTGGCCATCGGTGATGGGTGGTAGGGAGTTGAGGCCGGGTGGGCCATGGCCAGCGCCCGGGTGGGCCGCCGCCAACCCACTTCGCGTCCGCCCGCCAGCCCCTGTCTGCCAGCGAAGCCTGGCTGTATGCCGCCCAGTGCGGCGGCTATTATCCGCCGCCCACTTGGGCTGGCTATTTTCCTTTTTCCATTTATTTTTCTGCAGCTTTTATTTCTAGGCCTTTTCCCTCTGGGATTTGGCCTAATATAAAAGTTGACTATAAATCTTAATCTAAATATTATTTATAATATATTAATTCATAATTAACATATAATAAATATATATTTAAATTCCTATTTATCCGAAAACACTTTTCGGGGCTTTTCCTTTATTCTTTCTCCGAACAACTTCGGATCTCTCCGCAGAACGATTCCGGCTTTCTCTCTTTCTCTACTATGATTCCGTCTTACGAATGATCACTCTCATCATGCCCTTCAGTGTATGCTCTCACGGCTCGAGAATGCTCTAGATGTGATCTGTATCAATGATCAATAGAGGGACCATGGATATCCGTGTGACCCCTATGCATTCCTGATGACAATGTCGTTTGAACCGTCTATATGTAGCATCCTCTTCCTTTTGTTTCTCGATACAACTTGTCCGAGATCCGATCAATGGTATCTTATACCTTGTTCAATCTCGTTCACAACAAGTTATGTTTACTTGTTACCGTGATATTACATCCCCGTGACCTAGTCACATGTTGCAACATTTATGGATGTAATCTCACCAAGCTGGCCGTATGTATCTTTACCCGTTATGTGGGTGAAAAAATCCCGCTCTTGACATATATTGCCTCTACAGTTCCTCCGAGTACCTGAACACACCTTTATAACCACTGCATTACCAAGTGGCGCTTGATGCTATCTAAGCACTCTCGAGAGATTGTGATTGATATCATCTCACAGTCTAAGGAGAAGGAGTCTAGGTATAGCTGTTGCAACAATGAACTATATGACTTGATCGTGTTGCAATCCTTTGAGGAATGTTCAATCACATCATTCTCCAATGATATGATCTCGTTGTCAGTCGGCATAAATGCCCATGATCTTGAAACCTAGATCATCTCTGTGACCAACGAACTAGTATGAATAGAGGCTACTAGGGACTTGGTTGTTTCATACCACACCTGTACCAATGTTTCTACTTGGCATAGTTATAACACAATATGAAACTATTATAAACTAATTGAGATATGATAATAAAAACCTATTTCTTATTTGCCTCTAGGGCATATCTCCTTCAGTCTCCCACTTGCACTAGAGTACAAATAATCCAGCTTGCATTTTACTCGTATAAACCATATACCATATGCGTTTATAGATCATGTAGGCTCATGGGAAATTTCATGTCAATGTTCTGTTTTACCAGATCATTATGTCTTTTGCAAATCATTAATGTCTTCCTAATTTTGACATTCACACCATTATCGTATAATGGGTCGAAGTATTTGTTTGGCAACAAAGTGAGACTTTTGTTTCTAGTGTATGATGACGGTCGTTTTTCACTATTGTCATCTAAACTTCGAAACACACTTTGCTATCCTGTGTGTATATACTATAGTCATGGTAGCAGAATGAGGCCGGATTCTAGGAGCTTACAGTGACGTTAGATCAACCTCGAGGGCTTTCTCATGGGCACTGGGCCCTGGGGCACATCATTCTACGTTAAAAGCAAACTAGCCTCGCCATAACATTATACATCACATCAGATGTAGCCTTTACACTTCTATATCTATGTAGATCCTAGTTCATGGAATGCAACTATGCCACTTACATTGCTTCTTGTCATTTAAGTACAAAGCTCAATTCTGGTTCAGTGATCAACTCAGGAATCACTTAAAGACATGTTCTGATAGTTAAGACTTTGTCCTACCAACCAGAACCTCGGGTCACTTTATGTTGAGTATACAACATGGTTATAGAGAAGAACCTATGACTGAGGCATAGGAGATGCAACGCATCTCTTTCTTTCAACCATAGTTGCAATACTCAATGCTTCATACAGTAAGAACTACTTTCTCACCTTGTTCCATTCTGAGTTTCTTCAGAATCTTGTCTTAGGACATTCTGAACATCTTTCAGAATCAAGTCCAGGAAGCATTCGACATTCAGTGTTTATTAAACTCACCAATCTATCCTGATAGATCTCTTTGTTTAATAACTTCAACTTCATCCTATTTAACTAACTTAAATGTTATTAACACCAATCACATCATTCACATATGTCGTCCACATATCCCAGAATGATTTCACGCTCCCACTCAAATATGACATTCATGTTTGAGATCCAGGGATTTCACTTAGCTCCCACTCAAAATATGCCAGTTACATATTATGACTTAGCCAAGACGATTTGATCCCACTCAAATCTAGGTTCTCTCGACAATCTTGGACATTCCAAAATTCTTTGATCACTATCATATCGAGAATTCCACTAACGAGATTTCAATGACCATTCATTTCTCGTACTTAGGTCCATCACGCTTCTTTGCAATTTGTAGGTATGTCTTGTTCAAAACATGACAAGTGAATCAACAATATAATTTCTACAAACTTTTAGAATATATGGTTAAATCCTACTTTCTTTAGTAAAAGTATTCCCTGAAACTTTATGATCATTATCATTAGTTTCACCTCTATTTGTAGAGTTTGGATTCACGAAACAAATTCCGCTGCGCCACTAGCCAATTCAGAGGCAAGGTCAAATACCTTGTTTTGATCTTTTACTTTCTTCCACCCGTATCTTCATCAAGACACATCAACTTAGGACAACAACTAGTTTGCCTCTTTTGTGGAAGATGCATTCATAGCTTCCTAACAATGCTCTACAAAGACTGGTTTATTCGCCACGACTTCGACTTGTCGAAATCTCTAGAAACTCGAACGTGCCATAACACTTATGGTGTTGTTTCCAAGAATCTTTAGATGTTCCTTTGTATTACAAATGAGTGTTTGCTTGTTTCGATCTCTAACTCTAAACGACAACTATAACCCCGATAAGAGATAATACTATACCATATGTATCTTAATACATAATGATTATGCTGTTTAGACATTTCAACATAGTTTGAATTCGTCCAATTATCATAATTTGTGAAACATCTTTCACAAGTCCCTTTTATGCTAAACTTAACTTGAATACCTTAGTCATGTCGATCAAATCGAAGAGACTTGTTAATTCAGTTAATTCAATATCCCATTTAGTTATGAACTCATTTGAACAATTCAAATCATTTCAAACTTCATGTTTCATTAAGTAAATACACTTATTCACTTAAGTCCACAATGAATGATTTCCACTATGTATAAGATTCAACATTTCTTTGCATATCACCGTTTTACCAGAATGCGGAGTTTTAGTCATTCTGCCTAGGAGGCATGGTTTTGCAAAGTCTCTAGATTAAGCATCTAGGACCCCGATCTTTCATAAAGAACCTGCAATAAACAAAATGACTTAAACCGTAGTGTCATTTCATTATTAGACTTTGGATATCTTTTAGCATTCTAATCCTTTATAAATGTTTAAACTATTATCATTAACATAGTGATGAGAATAACTTATTTGTAATCATAATGTGACCATAAGGTATTGTTCATACAAATAGTACAAACTGGTTTGTAACTTGTTCATATGAATAATCGTCTCGCCAAAAGCAAGACACACAAACTAGGATTACAAATTATATTCAAATTCACTAATCCAAATGATAAACTTTGAGGAAATTGGTGATGTCGGCCATCAATTGATTTGCTTGCCATCATCAAGTCACATTGCCTCAAAACCAGCAATTCTCAAGCAGATCCTCCTGTTTTCTCAAAACGGGACAAGTATCAAATACTTTGCAATTTGCAACGCGTTTTGCAAGAACCACATTTATAATATGTATATCTAACATATACCTTTTCATCCAAGACCTCCATCTGCAATCAAGTCCTTCTAAGAGTTCTCAACTCTAATGCAAGATTGCTAAGTGTTTTTCCAAACATTCGGAGTCATCGAATTATCTCCTAATGGTTATTGTATCAAGAAGAGAAGATCACCTTTTACGAGGATATCCCTCAGGCGTGGGTATTAATCTATGAAGTTGGACCCTTTTGCTAAGTACCATATTAAGCAATATATTCCCATGGTCTCAAAGGACCTCAATGGGATAGGCTAAGGTCTACTAAGATATTTGCAAACAGACATCTAGACTAAGTTTATAATAAGAGATCAATTTATAATTGGTCTCCACTGAAACGGTCATCCCCTGGACGATTTTAGTGATCGCATGATCCCTATCCTCTGCACCTCCCCCGGTCGTCACGGCCATAAGTGCAGTATCAAAGGTAGACATTCAACAATGCCAATCACATCATCCATGTGACTCATGCTCGATCTTTCGATCTCTTGTGTTCCGAGGCCACGCTTCTCTAGCGTTCTAGGCTCGCCAAATCTAACTTGTGTGTATTCGCTGTGCAACATGGCTTACACCCACTGTATGCGAACGTAGATATGTCTGACACCCAAGCCTGTAACCCTGGATCGCCTTATACCGAAGAACTTTCTTGGTGGTGCACACACAAGGGGAACACGGAACATTGGAATTAAATAGGGATTATCTTATTTGCTACCGTTGAGTATCTAAATACTAGCACACAATAAGATGTAAAAACTGATATCAACATCATATGTATAATGTGATATGATATGGTCTTTCTTGCGCCTTGATCTCCATCGAGCGCTCCAGCATGATCTCCATCCTGTCCTTGGTTTGACGCCAAGTCCACGACGCCTCCACCAGGTCGTTCATCGGAACGATGACTATCACTATGCTACTTAGTAACAGAAAGTAAACTACTTTACCTTCGTATCAACCAATGCCATATCATAATCACATGCCCCCTGCAAAATAAAGTTAGACACCTCTACTTTATATATTGCAAGTTTTACGTGGTTGTTAGGGCTTTCGCACTAGACCTGTTTCTAAACAATGAACTTTCCAACCACAACATGGATCCGACAGTTGTCTCTATTACACCTCTTTCGGGGCCCTCCATTGTAAATGCTATATCAACTATCGAATGAGAGACAGACACCCACTAGCCACTTATACGGTACAAGTCGTATGTTGAGCGTGGAACCAGTCTCGCGTACGAATACGCGTAAGGTCGGTCCGGGCCGCTTCATCAAACAATATCGTGATATAAACAAGTACACGTTAGAGGGTAACAACTAAGGGATCAATGCCCGCACAATACTTGTGCGTACTGGCCGTACGGCATTGCTACGCATAGATCTGCTCTGATACCACTGTTGGGGATCGGCGCGGAAAACAAAAATTTCCCTACGAAGGATCCTCGGAAACTTAGCCTAGGATCTATCTATGTAGTAATGCGGTAACGACCGGAGCGTATAGAATACATACCCTTGTAGACCATACGCGGTTAACGTTCCATGAGGAACGTGGTTGATGTAGTCGTACTCGAAGCCGACCTCAAGGTCGCGAAGCTCCTCGCAGGTCACCCCTTGCTCCTTCTTGATCTTCATCATCTTCATCGTGCAACAGCTCCGACTCACGACATTTAAGCGCCCCAAGTGTTGCGTCTCGTGTCTTCGTACACATCCGGTGCATGATGAGACCTCCGGCTCCCCGATCCCGCCGGGAGTGCGGAAGTTGATATCCGGCTAGGAATCCCTGCAGCGCAACGGCGTACGGCACGTGTGCCTCGATCGCATGGCCCAGACTTGGGGCCATGGTCATGAGGTATAGAGGGGGAGAGAGAGAAGGAGAAATTCAACCAAAGGACTTCTCCAAATATTGGTGCGTTTAATCCCACCTATGGGCACCCCTTTATATAGGCTAAGGGGGTGTACCTTTCTCAAAGGCTAAGCCATGTGGGACTAATACTAAAGGAAAAAGTCAGCAGAAATTCAGACTGCCAAATGGGCCAAAAGATCTCAGCCAAATAGCAAACATAAAATACTAACTAAAAAGAAAAGGGAAAAAGTAGCAGCTACAGCCGGCCAGCGGGTGGGCCGGCCTGCCCCCCGCGGCCTAGCGCAGCAGCCGCTGCTGCCAGTGCCCGGGTGGGCCGGCTCACCCCCCGGCGGCCCGCTTGGCCAGCGGTGATGGGTGGCAGGGAGTGCAGGCCGGGTGGGCCGCCGCCATCCCACTTCGCGTCCGCTCGCCAGTCCCTGTCCGCCAGCAAAGCCTGGCTGTATGCTGCCTAGTGCGGCGGCTATTATCCGCCGCCCACTTGGGCTGGCTTTTTTCCTTTTTCCATTTATTTTTCTGCAGCTTTTATTTCTAGGCCTTTTCCCTCTGGGATTTGGCCTAATATAAAAGTTGACTTTATAAATCTTAATCTAAATATTATTTATAATATATTAATTCGTAATTAACATATAATAAATATATATTTAAATTACCATTTATCCGAAAACACTTTTCGGGGCTTTTCCTTTATTCTTTCTCCAAACAACTTCGGATCTCTCCGTGGAACGATTCCGGCTTTCTCTCTTTCTCTACTATGATTCCGTCTTACGAATGATCGCTCTCATCGTACCCTTAAGTGTATCCTCTCATGGCTCGGGAATGCTCTAGACATGATCTGTATCAAAAATCAACAGAGGGACCAGGGATATCCATGTGACCCCTATGCATTCCTGATGACAATGTCGTTTGAACCGTCTATATGTAGCATCCTCTTCCTTTTGTTTCTCGATACAACTTGTCCGAGATCCGATCAATGGTATCTTATACCTTGTTCAATCTCGTTCACAACAAGTTCTGTTTTCTTGTTACCGTGATATTACATCCTCGTGACCTAGTCACATGTTGCAACATTTATGGATGTAATCTCACCAAGCCGGCCGTATGTATCTTTACCTGTTATGTGGGTGAACAAATCCTGCTCTTGACATATATTGCCTCTACAGTTCCTCCGAGTACTTGAACACACCTTTATAACCATTGTATTACCAAGTGGCGCTTGATGCTATCCAAGCACTCTCGGGAGACTGTGATTGATATCATCTCATGGTCTAAGGAGAAGGATTCTAGGTATAGTTGTTGCAACAATGAACTATATGACTTGATCGTGTTGCAATCCTTCGAGGAATGTCCAATCATATCATTCTCCAATGATATGATCTCATTGTCAGTCGGCATAAATGCCCATGATCTTGAAACCTAGATCATCTTCGTGACCAACGGACTAGTATGAATAGAGGCTACTAGGGACTTGGTTGTTTCATACCACACCTGTACCAATGTTTCTACTTGGCACAGTTATAGCCCAATATGAAACTATTATAAACTAATTGAGATATGATAATAAAAACCTATTTCTTATTTGCCTCTAGGGCATATCTCCTTCAGGGCTTGCAAAAGCCTAAGCTTGGAGAAGTTTCCTCATGTATCTTTATTTGGAGTATATTTGCTTTTATTTATTTCAAGGTTGCGTTTTTATTTGAGTTTGCAAGCACTCATGTTGGTTTCCCCAACACTTTATCTTTAGTTATTTCTATTTTGCTTTCGAAATTTTCTAGCCGAGCTTTGCCGCCAATTTTCTATTCTTTAAATTCCCTCTCTTAAAAATCACAAAAAGATTTTTCCATTTTTCCTTATTTGCCCTCTTTCTTTTCTTTCTGCCTCGAGGTCTTCATATATTTGTAGGAGAGTGATCGACTTCGAGTTTCGAAGAAACAAATAAAAAAGGAAGAGAGAAGTGGAACCAAACATGAGAGGTATGCCTTATGACTCTCCACTTTTGAAGTTTGAGAAACCCATGCTAGTTAGTAGTAAATGTTGAGATATTATATTGGTGGAGTGAGTCTTTGTATCGTTGTAAGACTGTCGTTTGCATGGGTATTTAATTGGGCTCATTTTGTTCCAGCTCTCGTAATTAACCAAGTCTTGCCTAAAATTGCTAAACAATTGTAATAACAAAAAGTATCACAATTCAGGACTTGGGTGTTGTAGTGCTTAGTCTTGAAGGTTTATTTCTAGAGACACTCAACACCACTAAAAATGTTAATTGACTTGATAGCTCTCTTTAAAAGGATTTGTTCGATTGAATTAATGTTTAGCGGTTTTGGTGAGCATGCCAAAGTTTGACTTATTAATCATAAGAATGATATAGCTTTACGTGTGTCAAACTTCATGGGATGCTAACAACTTCGCTGGCCTATGAACGATCTTCATGGAGGAAACTCCTAGATTTCGGCATGAGTTGATTAAACACTTGTAGCAGTGATGCTATAGTGGGTTAGATTCTTGGCACTCCCGGGTAGCTGTATCATGATGGAATCACTCCTCTGTCTATTATGAGTAATCATTATGCAAAAGGAAAAAACCTTAGTGATGCCACAAGTGTCCATCACATCCCAATAAACTAATAAAAATCTTTGGCATGCTCTCAATTACCTAAAACTGAAATTCTTGAAGGACAATGAATTGAAAAGTAGTGCTTGCAAAGTCTTGATTCATTGTTGTGGGAGAATTGAGATACTCTAGTATATATGCTTTTCATGACAACTCTCACACTCTTAATTTACATGATTATAGTTTACTGTTCAAAGGCAAGCCTATGAGTTGATTACTTGGCATGGAATAAAGTTAACTCATTTGAATCATCCATGTTTACAACAATTTTGCTGTGTTATAAGGATGCATGAAACCCGTATGATATGCTTGCCATTACTCTATCTATGCTGAAGTTTTTCAGATTTATGAAGTGGAGGAAACATGAGACTATTAATCATAAGTAACATCACCATCTCATTATTTCAGTTTAAATGCTGAGTTCCTTTTTGATTTTGGTTTTCTTGCTCGGGACGGTCAAATTTAAGCTTGGGGAGGTTGGTGGCTCTGAAATATAGCCATCTACGTCCACATTAAAACTGGATATTAATCATATTCTTGATGAAATATCTCTCTAAAACCTGCCACTAATGCTAATATTTAGAGGGGTATGCAATCCTTTCTTTTTGTATTTTTCTTGCGCAGATAATGTCGTTTTAAGGAGGAAATCACTACATTAATGTCAAAGATACGATATTTCCAACAACCACAAGAAACCAGGAGCCGAACAACGGAGGCAGGCGCTTTAACGACCAACTATATGACCAGTGCAAAAATTCCAAACGTATAGCTTCGGTCGTATAGTTGGCGTCGCCACCATTAGGTCAAACAGAACAACTTTCGTGAAGGGACCCATATATAAAGAAGCCTCGGGCGACAAGAAAACAATCCATACCTCGCCAAAAAGTCTCTGCCATAGATCTCCAGCCGCCTCCAGATCTCCAAACCCTTCTCCATCTCCATAGCCATATTCCACCACTTGTAATAGTAGATATCTTCTCTGATTGGTGACATTGTAAGACTATTGCTATCAATCTTATGATTTTTATTATAATGTTTGTGATTGTTGATCGCATCTCTATGTGTGAGTGATTCTCCTAGGGCTAAGGGCTTTGACCTAGCCATGTAGCAATTGTGCATGTGATTTATCATGGATGGGATCGTGTATTAGTTTGTATGACATGATGATTATCGTATCCTCTCTTTCCTCAATCCAAGGACTTGTTAGGTACCCAAGACCCCGAGGGTTGAGCCAGGTATAGGGAGTATGAGTGATGACTGATCTGTAGGTTGGGAACCCCAGTGACAGAAGGGGTAGTACAGCTGTATGTGAGGGATTTTCTTGGGATTAATGGTGACATCACTATGCATATTATTAGTTCTCTTTCTTCTATGGATGAGACTAGTAGGTTATTCCTATAAGCGGTTGCGGAGGCAATAGCAATTATGGATGCACTGCCCACATATAATTTATCTTGCTCTAATAAGTACACGCATACTTTATTTCTATCTTTTATTTCCATCAGATGTTTTGCACAGCTACAGGTAAAACTGAGCGCCCTAGGCCCTCTCTCTCCATCATCGACAACAACAAAAAGACACAAGTTACTGGTCCGGTAAAAACACAAAAGGAATTCTGAAACTCCCGAAGGTCCATTAAAGTAATTTCACTACGCATTCGCTTCCTGAGGATTCGATAACCTAGGTCTACTAGGGAAAAAGAAGCTATACTACATCCATAATCCAGATCGAAGGTATCATCCGCGTTGACCGGCATCGCCGAGGAGACTTGGATGGGGTTCAGATCTATCCATGAGCCTACGCCATCGCGAGTCCCATGGTAGCTCCAACTCCATGTTGTGCGTTATTGAAGTCCATAGGCACGCCTTCAGCAAAGGACTCCATCAAGCCATCGACATCCTCGATCAGCTTGGCCTTGGGAACCATCTCCTCTCGAAGACGTCAAAGCACGCCCTTGGCCTTCTCAAGCAAGTCCTTGATGGCGACACTACGGTCTTCGACTGCAGCTACGGCACCAGCCAAAGAATCGGAGCGGGCCAAGGCCTGGGCGTTGAAGTGCATTCCAGCAGCATCTACAGAAAAGGCAATCAGCATAGCAACATATAAGCAATGGATACAATAAAATAAATGATGCAGCGTCATACAAGAAAGTGCCTAAGCAATGGAGCCAAGCTGTTCTATGAACGCTTTCTCCCTGTCAGCCGTGGCGGAACGCAAGGTTTTCTCGCACTTTTTCGACTCCTCAAGAGCCTCGAGTGCTTCGTCGCGTTTCTTCTCCGCCTTAGCAAGACCCTTCTCGAGGGAGTCGACGTGACGAAGAAGATCATTATGCTCACCTACAATGGCAAAAATTGAGCCTACCAACCTCTACACAAATGAAACGGAGATATAAGTATAAAACTAACCTTGGAAGGCACGATGGTGAGTTTCTAGTGAAGCATGCTATCGACCAAAGGAAATGATCTACTCGGTGAGGCGAGTAGAATCCTTCACAATAGGCTACAAGAAAAGGGAAGCAGCGTGAGCATTAACACAAAATTCGACTACTAGTGACACGAGAAAACTCACATGTTCCTCTAGGGACTCCGAAGGTTCTTTCAGAATCAACATCCGAGCAACAATCTAGTGCCTCCGGCATGGGGGGAACTCGAAGAGTTAGTGCCAGAGTGGGCCGCCACCAGAGGAGAAGGAGATGGTACCGGCACCTCCTTATCTTCGGAGTCCACGACTCCAGTCTCATTGACAAAGAGACAGTCATCAGATGATGACGACGCTGTTTGACTACAAAATATCCAGAACTCAATCAGAAGAATAGCTTTTAGAAGGGCAAGACAAACTCACAAGAATATACAAACATACCCGTCGAAGTTGTCGAGGTCGAAGGAATCCCCAGATGACTCCTTGGTAGCCTAAGCTTTTTCCGCGAAGGAGGAGCCATGGCACGCACAGGCACGGCAGGGATTGGCTCCTCTGCTATAGCAGGAGGACCCTCTAGCGTCGACGGTGCCAAGGCATGTGAGTCCTTGCTTCGGGAGCGCTTGCGAGTCCCCTCAGACTCGGTGGCTTTGCATTCCTCCTCCACGGGGACGGTAGAGCCCGACTCATCCTCCTCTTCGGCCTTGCGAGGAATCACTCCCTTGGACTGAGGAGGCAGCACGGTGGCCACTTTCCAATCCTAAAAAAGGACCAAACATCAGCATAGAAGACACCTAAGAGGCAATCGAAAATCAAGGAAACTTTGAAAAGGAATCCACCTCAGGCGGAGGATTGCTTGCACAGAAGGGAGACACGGCTGAGTCACCCGGAGTTCCTCCTTGGCGGTGTGCTTTGTCAGCAGTTTAAATCTCCTATCGACTTTTCCCAAAGAGATGCTCTCTCGCGAGAAGCGAGTAACATCCTTAGTACCGGTCCAGTGGAACATGGGATGCACCCTAGCCTACAGTGGTTTCACTCCACGGTGCATCCAAGTGCGAATGAGATCTATGCCGCCTATTTACTTGCCTATGCGGCTTTCCAAGTCACATACACTCTGGTATAGAATCTCTATTTCCTCGGCTTCGCTAGGCATCACAATGTTCTTCCACGACCTCCTTCTTTTGCATACTACAACTGGGTCAAAGGGCATGAGTCCATAGTGCTCTCCATCCACTTTTTGATCATGAATGTAGAACCACTTCTCCCTCCACCCTTGGACAGACGCATTGAAGTTGATGGCGAAGTAGGTGATGTTGGAGTCAACATGGATACTGTAGCCTCCTATATCATAGACTACAGATCCATAGCCTGCCCAGCGTTTGAGTTTGAAGAGTTTTTGAAAGAGGCCAAAGTGTGGCTCGATTCCGAGCTAGCACTCACAGAGAGTAATGAAGCAGACGATGTGGAGGATAGAATTCGGGTCAGCTGGAGCAGCTGGAGCCCGTAGAAACAAAGCAAACCCCTCACAAATTTGTGAAGGGGGAGAGAAAGACCACGAATAACGAACGCGAGGAACATCACCAGAAACCCGGCGGGGGGACTGTGGATTACCTCGTCGCCGGGGATGCGGCTGTCATCTTCCGCGGTGGGGAGCGTCCCATCCTGACGCTGGGTGAAGAGCTCCGAAGGCTTGATGGTGGATACATGCCACGACCCATTCGTGACGCGGGTTCCCGGGCCCTTCTTCTTCCCAGCCGCGGTGGCAACGCTGGTACCTGCGGTGGTGGCATCTTTCTTCTTGATCACGGCAATGGCGGCCGCAGATCCAGCGGCAGAGCTTCCTTTCTTCTTTCCCATCTAGCGCTTGTGGTGGGAGCGCAGGAAGTAGCTCGGAAAAGTGCAAAGACCGTCCAGCGCCACGAGAGGGTGCAAGCAATGGAGCAGCGAAGAGCAGCAATGGAGGCTATGCGCGAGGAAGAAGATGAATTATGGGGAATTACTGCACAACGGATCTCTACTTAACCTCATCGAAGATGCCATCCAATGGCCAGGAGAAAACCAACAAGACACATGGCACAAATCAATGTTGATGCGTGGTAGAGTGAACCACGAACCGTTGCTCCACTCCCCACATTACACGCGAGAATCGAGGAGACACAGTTAAAACAAAGATTACACACGCCTGGTCAAATCCAAGTCAGAAAATGGGACCCACTTTTTGTCACGTCCCGTCAAAACCGCTCACGCGGGTAACTGAGATCATCTCATCGTCAGCACTGACGTCACTAACTCCAGCAGGAGCACATTTTGAGTACTCTAGTCCTTACTCAAGTCTTCGACTCAACCAAGCACTCGGGGCTACTCCTAACAGGAGCGCTGGCCACGCACCCGAGAAATTTTGTAAGACATCCAAGCATTATGAGAACATATTTTCTCGCAAAAACCCTTCACTCGAATCAATGATTCGAATGTGAACTCTGGGTTACTCCCATAGGGAGCGCTGAAAGCACATTCGACTGAAACAAGCAAAAAGAAGACAGCAGTTGCAAAATAATTATAGTCCCCACTTGAGTCTACGACTCGAATAGGCACTCGGGGGCTACTCCCGTAGGGAGCACTGGTCGCGCACCCTATGATTTTTTCTTATACATAACTATGTGTTGACTGTGTCCACACTTGAAAGCTTTGGCGACTCCGCCTCATATTTTTCCTGCAAAGAGATTACGTCTCCTAGGCCACTCGAATCATCTCCGCGATGACAAAATTCATATGCCACGCCTATGGCGTGACGATAAGACCTGAATAAGGCCTGGCAACGCACCTGCTCCGCTCTACCAGACATAATCCATGCCTACAGGCACAATGAAATATGCCTTGACGGACACGTCGAGTGCTAACACTTATACACTGGGATTCGACTCTATAAGACCTCCGCGGCCTGAGTCGAATTACGCCAGCACTTTTTCGAATTCGATCCCGAGGACTCGAGTTTGAGTAGATTGCGTTGTTTTCTCCTAAGGCAGTTAACTGATCCCAATACATCGAATAAGTTAGGCACGTATATCAACAATCCCTATGATACAAATCAGAGCACTCGAAAACATGCTCGGCTGTGCACTCGAAAGACTTCATAAGTCTCCGCTCGAATCTACGATTCAACCGGACACTTGGGGGTTAATGACATGGGCATACCTTACAGGTACTCGAGTTTGGCATATATGGTCCAGTCTAGCAGAAGACCATGACGTTACAAGGGCCCAATCAAGGATTTGGGTGACCTAAGGACACTCCGACTGCTTGCAGCACACGACGAAGCTCAAGATAGAAAGTTTAAAGGGAAAACCCTAACTTGTAACCGAGTCGACCTACTATCCCGAGACCTAGCCTATCTATATAAAGCCTAGGAGGGGGCAGTGAGGAGGACAATCACAACCCTACTTTCCACACCATTGCCAGATTGCATCTGCACACCCCCTGTAACTTTCAACTCCCTCGATAATTCCAAGAACATACAAGCAGGAGTAGGGTCCTCTACGAGGCCTGAACCTGGGTAAATCTTGCGTCCCTATGTGCTTGTTTGCTAGCCGATCAATTCCTCCAGCGCTCCCCACTTCCTCGAACCTAAGTCCATCTGCGATGTGCATTGATGACTTAACCCCTCGTCAGTATGCGTATGCCTAAAGCTTGCGGTGAAACTCGTCTCAAAATATTTGGTGACTCCAATCTTGTAGCACAACAAGCAATGAATAAGTGTGATACTATCAGTGATAACATGATTGCCTATCGAGATCTGTATACCATCATGGAGGCTCGATTTGACGGATGCGAGGTATCGCACATAGGAAGAGCAAGCAATGAAGAAGCCGACAATCTAGGAAACATCGGGTCCTTATGTCTCACACTACCACCTGGGTTTTTTTGGGAGGAGATAACTGAGCATTCTATCAAGGCCAAGAGAGTTTCTGAGGTCATAACGCCCAAGGAAGGAAAAATATTAAGCCACAAAGGGACTCGGGGGCACCACCAGCTAGCACAAATACAGAGGAAGTCATCGACGAAGAACCAGAAGCTATGAGGTCATGATAATAGAACCTACATGGAGGCAACCATACATATCATATATGACCCGGGGAGAGCTACCTGAATATGTCACAGAAGCCCGACGAATCACGCGAAGATCAAAAGCCTTCGGAGTCATTAAAGGATAGTTGTACAAAAGAAGTATTTTGGGTGTGCTAAAGCGATATGTCACACCCGACGAAGGAAAAAATTTACTCAAAGATATACATGAAGGAGTATGCGGACATCACGCTAATAGTCGAGAAATCGTAGCCAAAGCATTCAAGGCAGGATTCTATTGGTTCACAGCAGTACAAGACGCAAAGGATATAGTCAGAACATCCGAGGCATGTCAGCGATTCGCCACAAAGCCCGGTGCACCCACCGCTGAGTTAAACCACATACCTCTCGCTTGGCCTTTTGCTTAGTGGGGACTCGATATGGTGGGTAAACTGCACGAATCGTCTCTAGGAGGACACATCTTTCTGCTAGTAGTAGTCAACAAATTTACTAAATGGATTGAAGTAAGGCCTGTCACCAGTCAGGACGGAACATTGGCTGTGAATTTTATCAAATCCATAGTATTTCGGTTCGGTGTGCCAAACAACATCATCACGAATAATGGAACTAATTTTACCTCCAATGAGTTTAAGGAATACTGTGAGGAGATGGGTATCAAAGTAAGCTACACCTCAGTAGCCCACCCGCAAACGAATGGGCACGTGGAAAAAGCCAATGGCCTAGTAACTGTTGGCCTCAAGAAGAGATTACTAGCACCACTCTAGGGCAAAAGGAGCATGGGTTGATAAGTTACCATATGTTCTGTGGAGTTTGCGTACTACTCCAAATAGCTCGATACAAGAAACAACTTTCTTTCTAGTCCACGGCGCAGAAACCGTCCTTCCAGGAGAAGTATCACATGAATCTCCAAGAGTAGTTGTATATGATGAAGATGCATCAAGAGAAGCACTTGAAGACGATGTTGATGCACTTGATGAATCCTGAGACACCGTCCTACAAAGAGCTACTATATATCAGCAAAACTTGCGCAACTACCACAGTCGACGGCTACATACTAGGTCCTTCATCGTAGCGGACCTAGTTCTTCGCCTCAAACAAGACGGTCACCGTAAATTGGAATCTCCTTGGGAAGGACCTTACATTGTTATGGAAGTTATTCCTAGAGGAGCATATCAGCTACAAGAAAAGAAGACAGGGGTCAAATACTCCAATCTGTGGCACGTCGCACAACTACGGCGCTTTTACCCATAAGAATTTATGTATTCTCGCAAATATTAATTACAATAAGGCCTATGGCCTGGCTTCTTAGCTAGAATATTTTGGCTAACGGCCAGGCGACAATCCGCCAAATAATGTATCATCGACTTTGGCATATGAATAAAAAATAAGTTCTTCATACTCTGAGTCTTTATTATATATCCTTTTTGCCATCAAAACAGGGATCTCAATTTCAATATAAATATTTTTCTGATAAAACTAACAATAATTATGAGCCTATGTCTAGATACAGGCATCCGAACATAGCCTCGGGAGTTACTCCCATCGGGAGCGCTGGTGCGCACCCGATACAAAATTATGCATACAAAATCAAGACAATCGATACCTAAACCTATGAGTTTTACTTTAGTGTATCCTCAAAAAGTTACTCCAATCGGGAGATTTTTATAAGTTATTAAAACAAAAAGTCTGCTAAAATTCAGAAATTCTAGCAGCTAAACATAGCAGTCGACAAAAGTGAATACAAAAATCTCGAATTGCATCTGATGTGATAAAACTCCGAATGCCGTGTCCAAGACATGAAGGTAAGACACTGGGATTCGTCCTGTGTGGCCTCATAATTGCACAAGAATGCGCTCCAGCCAGTAAATATCCGTATCAATGATATGATGAAAAATCCGACAGACGCGTTGGGTACCTGATAAAATAGAACTGGGATTCAGTATTCGATAAAGACCACCGCGACTCGAACTGAATGACGCTAGTTATAATTCCGATTGTAGGCCTAGGGACTTGAATTTGGTGTAGGTCAACATTGTTTTTGCCCAGGAGCAATTAACTGATTCCCGATCCGTTGGACGCATCGGGCTTGTTGTACCAAATCCCTATAAAACTAAAAACAATACAATACAAAAGAAAGAAAATTTCTTTGATACTCAACCAGAATCTACGGTTTAGGTCGAGTCTCGGGGGCTAGTGACATAGGTACGATTACTCGGGTGCCATTGATTCGCTATCCTGGCTTCATAAAGGCTCACGGCCCATGAAGATTCAATATGATGGCCCAAAGAAGCAACCGATAAAAGCCTTAGTTGTATTAGGAAAGGAAATATGAACCAACGTTGTGTTGATATTGCAATCATACATATGTAACCTATCCGTATACGACTTTGGGACCTGGCCTATTATATATAGGACGGAAGAAGCCTATGAGGAGGGACCGAAAAAACCCAAGTGATCTGTAATAATGTTGTTCATCAAGTAATCAGGCGACTTTGACTCCATTGTTTGCCTGACATCTGACGAAATCCCCATCGTCCTCTTTTCCGCAAAACCCTAAGTCCATCATCATGGGCATTGATGAGGTTACCCCTTGTCACTCGCTCTATGTCGCCCTCGCGTCGTGCAACCACTGCCGGTCGCCGCACTTGGTCGTCGTTGCCCATTCTCCGGCGACTAAAAGGGGCGGGGCTACCACCACTGGGTTTGCCGCACTCCCCTCATTCTAGAGAGCCTAGCCCCGAGACCCCACGCGCAGCAGATCGACAAGAGCAAGCTCGATATGTGAGCATCTCCATTGCTGACGTCATGATGACGTCAGCCTAATGCAATAACCCTTTTTCTTTTATGTAATTTATTTTGTAATTAGTTTTCTGGAAATATTATTAATCCCTATGGACCCTACCTGTAAGATATTTAATATTTTTCATAAATATTTTTTGAAATGATTAAATATGTGACATATGGGACCAGGTGGTTAAATAATTTAAATATTCCAAAATTATTTAATTAGTTTTTTTAATGGATTTAAAATTGAGAAAATTCATAATTAATTCATTTTAAATCAGAAAAATATGTATAATATATCTAAATGTTCATAAAAATGAGCTCTACCATTTAAAAATGTAAGAATTCATATTCATACAACTTTGAACCCTAATTTACATAGAGGAACACCGACATCGCCTAAGGACCATGGGTTCGATGGTTTGTCTACCTAGGGCATTTCGAAGCCATTTAAATTAATGTGGCACCTAGGGATATTCTAATACATGCAATCTGTCGTATCATCCATATTGTATGAGAATTACAAATGCCATGTCTTGATTGTTGCTTCTTCTTTCCAGTGTTGGTTCTTCGCGAATAGGAACCGAGTCTGGACCTAAAGTCAACGCCACTTAAGAGTAGTGTTGTTCCAACGAAGGACAAGGCAAGCATAGCCCCATACTTTTGAACCTATGTTTTAGCGTATTTCATTCTCGCTATATGCATGTGATTCCAATGTGATCTTTTGTTTTAAGATAGAATATCCTATCTGCTACATGTTTCCCTTGTACAACAAGATACTGATCCACTGCTCCTTGCATAACTAGGGTTGGGCTTATGAGAGTTGCTAGTGCCATATATAAGTCAAGATTAGCCATGCTTAGTGGTCCAAGACCAATCCATCTAGATGATGCATCATAGATGCAAAGAACCTAGTTTGATAGGATGTTGAGATATGACCGGAGATGGTTAATAAACATGCTAAGGCATCCTTAGGACCCAAGTTCTTGCCTCTTGAACCAAGACTAGCGTACAACCACACGGGAGCCTGGAAACCCCCTCGACTCACTAACTTGCCTAGTAGATTCCAGGAGTCACATAGTTCGGGCGTTCCATTCCGCATATGCATTCTGGTTGTTCTATAGGTGCATGGAAAAATAGGTAGGTAAGTGTGGCGAGGAACAAGAGAGGCACGTCCTTCGTAATCTTGGTCCCCGCACACATCTCTAGGGACCGTCTTCGGGACTTGGCCCGTTACGGCAGCATCTCCCTAGGGAGTGACTCATGGTCTCGATGAAAGCAAGGTAAAGGTCATGGTTAACCACCCTCTGCTGGCCTTCCAAGGAAGAGGCTAATAATTTGGCATTAAGAGTCGGTTGGTATGCATGGGTAAATTTGTGCACCCCTGTAGGGTTATAATGTTTTTGAAAAGTCGTGTCCACGGTTATGGATGACTTGGGAATAGACGTGATGATCATAGAGAACTATAACCAATGTTAAAACTTGGCAACTAATGAGTGTTTTGGAATTACTTCCTCTGGGTCCTCTAAGGAGGTGTTTCGAGTTGAAAGGTTCAGAAGATCATGAAGGCGATCTGAAAGAGGTAGAGTTGTAGTCTTCTTATCCCTTTCGAAATGATCTGAGTAGACGAGCCTCTCTTCTTACTTGTTTTCAAACAAAGATGGCTTTTGCAAAGTAACCACACATGCCTTTCTAGACCAAGCATGTACCGTAGGTTATTAAGTCTCATGGAGTACATCTTGTACTCAGCCTTGCCTCGTTGATGTTTTTCTATAGATGAAGCTATTCCAACTGAAGGTGGTTTCTACATTGACGTCGACGAGTAGTTGGGGTTCCCGGGCAGTAGCCTAGGATCTATGAAAGAATCACATGTTTATGTTATGGCCTCTTAGGCCCTTTGCTTAGTTTGTTGTTTAGAAAAACATATTTTTCTTCCATTGCTTATTGTTTGTTGGGTCTATGACCCCTAGTTTGTAATACTTGTATGCAACTCTGCTAAGAGGGTACCTTAATAATGTATGGTTTGTATGTTCTGTAATGTTACCAAATTATTCCCTGTGCACTTTGAGCTCTAGGTTAGGATTATGTCAGATGAAGATTTGGTATTTGTTGAGCCCTGATCGCGGGTCGTGACAGGCGCCTATATATTTCGAGACTCCATTCGCCGTGTAGAGAGCCGCCATTATGAGATTGCATCACAACACCACCAAAGGAGATCCACCACCATAGTTCACCCTCTCCGTCCTCCATCCACTCCATAGCCATACCAATCATCTTGTACTTGAGATCTCCTTGTGATTTGGCGACCATTGTAACAATATTTGATTTCAATCTAAGTATTTTGCACAATGTTTTCTATCCTTAATCTTATTGTTATGAGTGAGTAGTCCTAACGGGTTGTGGGCTGGGGTGAAACCTCACAACAATTATGTGCATCTAATACATGGGAATATTGTGCGGTGATTGAATAGGAGATATGTATCTTTGATTTTTATCTCTTGTCTCGATCCATGGGCTTGTAGGTACCCAAGATCCTAGAGATTGATAAAGCCTTGAGTTAGATGAGTGGTGAACAACGACTTCATGCGAAACCTAGTGACAACAAAGGGAGCATGGTCTTTGTTTAGAGATCCACTTGGGAGTAACAACAACATCACCATTCTTAAGGCTTTGATATGTATTCTACTTAATAAATGTTATAACCTGGTGCTTCGTAGTATTAAGGTTGGATCAAAATACTATTGCTATGCCTGTGGCTCGCATGGTCTTTAGTGTTTATCGATGTGCTGCCCATAACCCTATCTATATTAGTTCATTTCACACATGAATGTGCATATTATTATCTGTATCCCATATGTATGTGCAGGTGTAGGGGAATCTTCAACCCTGGTCTATTTCCATCCATTGCAACAACCAACGATTCAAAGTAAACTAGAAACGTTTGCTAAACATAAAGTAAAATGAGTAAACAAGTCTTCTTGAAGTTCCTTATTTTTTCCATACATCAATTATTTCTCAAGGTTCGATAAACCTAGGTCTACTAGGAAAAAAGCTACTATATTGCGTCCATAATCTGGATCGAGGGTATCAACCCTTTTTCTAGCACCGTATCCGTAATCTAGATCAAAGGTATCAACCCTTTTTTGGCACCGTTGCTAGGGAAGCAATTCGATATACTGGTGAGGTCACTAGAGACCTTGTTTTTAGTTTTACTTTTGTTTTTAGTTTATTTCTTGTTATTAATTTACTTTTTGTTATCTATTGAAAACCCAAAAAATTAGTTACTTACTTATTTGTTTCTCTTATTCCAAATATACCAAAAATAAAAGAGCCATGGCTCAAAAGAAGCTTGGGGAGTATGCTATTCCCAATGATGATTTTATTCATGCACCTATTACTCAGCCCGTTGTTGAAGTAGAAACTTATGAAATTAAGCCTAACCTTTTGAGCTTGGTTCAACAGAATCAATTTGGAGGCTCCGCTGCTGAGTACTCAAGCTTGTACCTAAACACATTCACACATATATGCGACATGCTGGCATAAAAGATGTTGACCCCAATACGGTCAAATTACGCTTATTTCCTTTCTCTTTAAGAGTAAAGGCTAAGAACTGGTTGCTAGCTTTCCCTAAAGGAGCTATTACATCTTGGGATGGATGTACTAATCTTTTTATGACTAATTTTTTTCCTCTAGATAAGTCTATGCAGCTAAGGTCCGACATAACAAGCTTTAGACAAAGATACTGTGAGCATGTATAAGCGGATGGTCACACCTATTGGAGGACCCAATGTTTCGAAAAGGTGGATGATGTCAGGGGTGACGCCCATTGCACTCAAGTGTCAGCCTAAGCGGCTAATGGGATGCAACACTATGGGTCCAGCATTAAAGCTCACCAGATTTGACCACATGACATGTGAGAATCAGAGATTGACAACAGTTTCCTCGATTATCACGTGGAGTGGGGTTAATGCATCAATGGTTCGCTCTCTGTGCCACCACGTGGCTTCGTGGATGTGCGCCACGTGGCTTGAGAGTATATCCATCAGCAAGATTAATTCGCTAGTACTATAAGAAAAAGTGAGTACCTAGTAAAATCTCCCATTCTTCTTCTTGCCATAGTCTTATTCCTCTTGCGCTCTACCATAAACAGAACCTTTGCTGCACTAGATGTGCTCAGAGTGTTTCCAAGCAGTTCCCTCTGCATTGTGATGGGGAAAACCAAGAAGACAGTGGGTTCCATCTTTTGTACTACTGCCGTCACAAAGAAGGGCATCAGTGCCACCGGGACAAGGAAAACTGGCAGAAGCTAGCGGCAGACCACCTACAAGGCAATGACCTCCTCCCATTGAAGCAAGTCGGGCAACTGCCCACCGAGGAGAACTATCTCCTCCCTAGAGAGTAGGTAATCCCCAATCACCAACATGGGTTTAGGGTTATGTTCATTTCTTTCATCCTCCAAGGTTTATCTCTTCCGGACCACAAATTTCTTCATGCGCTAGTCTTTGTCTATGGTGTTCAGCTTCACCAGTTGATGCCAAATTCTATCTTGCATCACATTTTTCATCACTCTTTGGGAGTGTTGGTTGGACATTCAGCCCCACTAGGGACTCTAGAAGAAACTATACTCTATGAAGAGGCAGTCGGGGACCTAGGGACCCTGCCCTATTGGCGTGTGCAACATCTCCATTAGGAAAGATGTTCAGTACTTTGCCTTCAAAATTATGGACTCTGTCCAAGGATAGAGGAATAAGTGGTTTTACATCCGTGATGATCTGGTTGGCGACAAAAAGTTTGGTCTGTGGGAGTTTGTTGCGGATGCGCTAGTGAAGAATAAGCGCTCTTGGAAGAACATGGTATGCCAACCGAGGAGGATGAGGTGGAAGACCTCTATGCTCGAGTGAATGATCTCCAAAATATCCCTAGCAAGGAGGTGCCTAGGGTACAGATCATCCGAACCTTCATCCATCACTGTATTCAGCCGCTCCAATCAAGGCTCCATCCGATGTGGAAGTACACCGGTGCATCGGATCCGACACGGACTCTGGTGGAGAATTTGTCATCTACTGAGCTCGAGAACAAGGTGAAGAACCTCACCAACTTTAACTCTAATGAAGTGCTCCCCAAAGACTCACTAGTGGATCCATATAGTGTGAGAAACAAACTACCCAAGGTAAGAGTCGAATCCTTTGTTGTTTCCACTACTTATCCTTTTTAGTCATGTTAGTGTAAAATGTTTTTCTTACGCCTTTGGTTGCAGAACCATGTGAATTATGTGTCTCGTCCACCTTTACCCGAAGATTTTGAAGTGCCCGAGGGTAACGAAGTGGACGAGTCACAATCCACCATCCCCATTGCCAATTCAGATGAGCAGGTGAGCGATGGTACCACACACAAGAGGTGCCGGGTCCTAAAGAAGATGATAAAAGTGAGGCATCTAACGACTCGACCGTGGCTGGTGCCAAGGGACCCGTCGAGGTGTCCATGATCACGGTCTTGGATTCAACTATGCTGATCAATGCAAAGCCAATCTGGTTGGCTCCTCTAGCTCTAGTAGCAAAGAAGCCTAGGGTGGACCTGCTCGATTGCAATGCTATCAGCTCGTAAGTGTTTCTTTTTGCCTGTCTATTTCCATGAGCTTGTTGGCCTAATTTAGTAAGTCATTGGCTTTATATTTGTGTCATCGGGGAATCGACAATTGGAGATGATGCCATGGAGAAGGTGAAAAAGGGAGTCATGGACTCAAAGGCTACAAATTTGGATGTTGTTGAAGAAATCGCAAAGCCATCCAATCCCCGAGATGGTGATAGCTCCTCCATATCCTCCCAACTTTGCAAGCGTAGGCCTAAAAACCACTGACATAGGCGACTGGAACGCAAAGAACATCAACGGGGATTACTCAGGTGAACCCAATACCAAAACGCATCTACAAGGTACGATGCAGGGAATTTATGAACCCTAGTGTAATCCAGCGGAGATAAAGTCCCAAGGAACATTTCCAATGGGATAGAGGCATAAATGCTTCTACACAAGACTGAATAGCTTAGGCTAGATAGAAAATCCATCCATCTTAAACACGACGACAATTGGACGGGGACCCTAAAAATAAATTACGAGCAAGACACTCGCACAAGCCTAAGCTACTAACCTTGGCCAGGATTTACAAGCAAGACACCCGCGCAAGCCCGAGCTACTAACCTTGGCCAGAATTTATAGGCGAGACACCTGCGCAAAGTTGATCTACTAACCTCGACTGAGGCTTGCATGCTATGGATCCGGAGGAAATCTCCCTCTTTGAAGACATCAAACCATGAGATGAGCCAAATTGACAAGGAAGGTCTTATATCGACCTATATGAACGATTTACGGATAAAAATCGGATTAGACACAAGACCAGTGATGAATCCAAGTGCATAATTTGTTTGTAGCTAGTTTCAAAATAAGAGTATAGAGCCACAAAGAGCTACTAGTAATGGTCTTAAATGCTCCTTGCTACTATCAAACAAAGAGTGCTAAGAGTTATTTTTGATTTCTCGGGACACCGAAAGAGTGTTTGAATTTTTTTGTGTGAACAAAGCAATATTGAACTCGTGAATGAAAACTGAGGTTCGCGATGTAAAGTACTTGAAACTACAATAGGGATAAATACGTTCTGAGGGAGTGTTGGATCTACCACTAGCAAATAGATTAATTATGATTAGGATAAATCTATATTTTTATTCATGTGTATGTATGGGAGAAGACCCAAATTGGATGAGCACATGCCATCCATCTGATATTTCAGCCCTCATAACCACAGTTGTGATCAAAGGCCATCCACCCTGATCCCCAACAATTAAGGGTTAAACCTATGGTTATGGACAAGCTTTGTGAGTCCCCTCTTATCCCCGTTGACCACATCACTAATGATCTAGTGTGACATGTCAATTAACACCTTCACACAATCACATACCCAATGGTAATTACCTCTCAGGTTCCTACTGCAATTGTTATGTGGCTGATATTCACATAACATTAAGAGAGTTAATTAATACATACAACATAAATCTAGGTTATAGATCATCTTTCAATGCATAATGTTTGCTAGGGTTTCTCCATCTCCCCAAGAATAAAGTAAACTACTCACACATGGAGGCAATCAACATCACCATAGTAATATGAAAGGGATACAAATGGATGAACGAATACTCGTGCAAATCCATAATGGAACCGAGGGATTACAAAACGATGACTATGAGATGAGGTTTAGGGATTGGTGATGATGATGGTGATGCGATACTTGATGATGGAGATGATGTCTAGGCCTTCAAGGATCTTCATAGTGGTGAGGATTGATGCCCTTATGCGTGTTCCCCCTCTAGATCCCTTCTGGGGGTGAGGTTTCTAAGAACTGTGGTGTCTCTGAATGTCGGATCTCAGATCTATCTTCACGGGGTGGAAGTACTTGAGGCTACGACTTCGATGGTGCATTGATTGGGCGTGTGGTACGGGCGCATCCTGTGTGTACCGATGCTCATTAAAGCCTCTAAATCCTTCCTGGTGGTTGGATTTTCCTCCCAGGTGTGTGGATCAATGTTTGGAAGGTCTTAATGGCCTCCAGTTGTAATATTTATGCCCAAATATAAATGCTTCAATTGATTTTCCCATCAACTCCCTTAATCCTGGGATCCTGGTGAAACACGCCCAAGAGGTGCGTACAACTGCGGTAAAATACCAAAATCCTATCACTACTAATACAAAAACATAAGGTGAACATGCTGGAAAAATGCACTCATCAACCAGGATCAAGTATCTTTGGGACCCCAAGTGTTAACATAAGGAAATAATTACAAGGACTCAAAAGTTTGGATCCAACAGGGATCACACGGCAGAGCTAGCGGTACACAAAAGTAATAAGGAACAAAATCAGCAAAGAAACCCACTACTCCTCTGCTCCGGCATTGTCCTCCGTAATTCTGTCACATGGAACCTCTTACTAATTGAACTTCTGCATCTTCACAAAGGCTTCTACGGTACCACACCAGCCCTCCACGCGGTCTTCCCCCTCTCCTGGTGGGAAGGGTTATGGATGTGCTCAAGGGATAGCGACGTCACCGCAACCTACGCGTGTGCCAGGGCCATTGCCACGCACTCTAATGCCTGCTTTGTGGCCTTCATTTTGAGTTCTAAACTAAGCCATCAGGAGAAATCTGGCATAAGTGTTTCCACGACGCTCGTTTGGAAAAGGCATCTGATAGAAGAGCTTGTGAAAGATTTGGGCTACCAGGAAACTCCCTCAAAGACATCAGTTGGGCGGCCTGCTGGGATAGTTAGAGTGCAAACCGCTATGTTCTACACTCCTACCTATTGGTCTTGCTGACACCCTACAAGGATAATGTCAAATATTTTTCCCGCGAAGGAACTAGGGTCCAACGATCCCTTGGTTCGTGAGGGGGGCTGAACACGTGATTCCTAAGGAGCGCAGCAACGACGACTACGGTGGAGCAACGCACGACAGAGAGTTGACACTGGTTTCTTACCCAGGTTCGGTACCCTCGTGAGGAGGTAAAGCCCATACTCCTACTTTGTTGTATTGCTCGCATGCCTCGCAAGGTTATAATGGAGGATGAAAGTCTAGGGTTTTAGATCTCTAGGATTGATCCCCTTTGAGGTAGGAGAAGGGCTCCTTATATAGGATGGTGTCGGGCCTCTTCCACCCATCTATGGCCGGGAAGGGCTTCCACATTCCTGCCAAAGGATTTGGACCTGCCTTGTATTATTGCGGCCACCAACCAGTTACTATGTCGGGGGTGGTCGGTAGTCTTTTCGCTTTATGCCGTCGCCATGGTCTTCTTGTAGCAAAACGGGTGTTTCAGATGTCATCCTTGCCTTGTGTCATCCTTCCACCCATTCATGCTCTGCTTTACATGGATGGGCCGGCCATCGCTTGGATCGACTGTTGGTGCGTCGTCCTGCTAGACGCGCTTGGACCCGGTGACTTCCCCTCCTGATGCTTATCTAAGAGGCTTTGGCTCCCGGTCCAGGTTGACTCAAGCACTTGTAGAGGGTCTGGGCTTTGGTTCCGCCTCCGGAGGCTCGTCCCCCTTGCGAGCCCTCGAGAGGACGCCCCTGGAGGGCCCGGCGACTCGACGAGACGGGGCACCCCTGATGCCAATAGTACGACAGAAAACTTGGCCTCATATCTCGCCCTCACTAGCTCCTCGGTGATTGAGGAGATCTTCACCTTCGCCAGATTGAGGACCTATAGCGCTGCCTCCGGATTAACCGAAGAGCTCATAAAATTAGTAGCACTATGGATAGCTTGAAAGAACTAAAGAAGCACCCTGCAAAAGGAACATGGTGGTGATATCGTGGCAAATATCAGCCTCCCAAAAATCATTTTGGTAGTAAAAGAATGGTGGAAATCACCTAGAGTCAAGTCCTTATCATCTTTAGGCACTCGCCCATTGCTTGATGGCTCAAAATGTATCGAGATCATTGGGGAACCCCAAGAGGAAGGTATGATGAGCACAACAGCAAGTTTTCCCTCAGTTATGAAATCAGGGTTATCGAACCAGTAGGAGCAAGGAAACACCTCCAAAGTGTTGTTTCCAACTTGGAATCCTACACAACACAACCACATAACTTTGCCCCCAACTTACAGTGAGGTTGTCAATCTCACCGGTTTTGCTGAAAACAAAGGATTAAACGTATTGTGTGGAAGATAGTAATTGCTTGCAGAAAGTAAACAGTAAACATTAGATTGTAGATTGATGGTAAAAGAATGGACCGGGGTCCATAGTTCACTAATGGTGATTCTCCATAAATACTCCCTCTTGGAGTTGCTAGCATCTACTTGGCCAAGATAGCTACTAACAACGGAAAGCATGCAAGATCACAAATAACATAGACATGATATAATCAATAATCAATCTAAAATAGAATCTCAATATCCATCGGATCCCCACAAACACAACATGTAGAATTAAAAATAGATGATCTTGATCATGAACGGACCTCACAAGATCTAAACATGGTAGCACAAAGGAGGAGAACAAACCATCTAGCTACTACATGGACCCGTAGTCCAGGCCACGCATCACACCGGAGGCAGGCATGGTGATGAAGAAGGCCTCTAGGGTGATCCCTCTCGTTCTAGGGATGGAGATGACGACGGCTACAAACTCTTTCGTGGAATTTTGATCAGGTACTTAGGGTTTTCATCCCGAGGGGTCTTTATAGGTGGAAGGGTTAGGTTGGTGGAGCACCAGGGGGCACACCTGGTGGTGGCGCGGCTAGGGCTGGCCGCGCCATCCTAGGGTGTGGCTGCCCTAGTTGCCCGCTTCGTCTCCCCTCCGGACTCCATGTTGCTTCGGGTAAAATATTGACTTTGGCTTTTGTTCGGTCCAATTCCGAGAATATTTCCTTACTAGCTTTTTTGAAACCAAAAACAGCAGAAAATAGGCAACTGCCACTGTGGCATCTTGTTAAAAGGTTAGTTCCAGAAAATGTGTAAAAATACTCCAAAGTGTGGACAAAACATAAGAAAGTAGATATAAAACAAGCATGGAACATCAAATATTATAGATACGTTTGCAACGTATCAACATCCCCAAGCTTAACTCTTGCTCGTCCCCGAGTAGGTAAGTGATAAAAAAGAAGAATATTTTTTTAGGTGACATGCACCATCATAATCTTGATCAAGGTATTTATAAAACATTGATAGCTAGGATCATAGTACTTTAACATAGCATGAAAGATATAGTTCTAACAATAAGACATAGCAACTATGTTGTAACATAAAAAGGTACAAACAAAAGATTCATGAATAACAATACTTTAAAAGACAATTGTTTGTTTCACATATAGAAAACATAATGAGAATGGTATTAAGCTTGTCCCTCATAGTGTAGCAAAACATAAATGCATAGGACACCTTCAAAGTTCATAAGGGTGACTAGATACAAATAGTTTAAGAACAAGCAATATCAAAGTTATAAATCAATCAACAAGTTTTGGGACAATGCACATTAAACTAAGAATGACCACTATGCTCTCTCAATAGGTGCATAAATATAGAAGATGGAGACTCAACATAAAAGTAAAAGAAAGGCCCTTCATAGAAGGAAACAGGGATTCATGTCTCATAAAGAGCTTCCAAAAATTATGGTACTTATTAGCTTTCAGCTCTCATTGCCCCTATCATAAGCATCTTTAGGTGGTTAAGGTTAAAGTGAACAAATATGATGATATGCTTGAGAAGTTATAAGTTGAAATCTCATGCCCCTTACTTACGAAGACCGAACATCATGCTACTCAACTTTAGTCATGAGTAAGTTCTTGTCATTGTAAGTACATGTGTATCATAGAGAACCGCCAACGGGGTACCCCTTGCCCCATGATACAGGAGCTTTCCCATATCAAAATGACAAGGAAAGCAGACAATGAGCATCTCATCAATCTTTTTATTTGCTATTTGCATAGGTTTTTATTGAGGATGCTTCATAGATTGCTCACTATGGTTATGTTGCAAGTTTCCACCATGATTAGGCATGGATTAGGCTAGCAGCCTAGGCGTTTCTCTAACACATATCCAAACTCCATGAGCTTACAAGCTCCCCTTTTATTTCACACCACCGGGATCCATAAGTAAAAGAACATGATATCAACCAAATTAAGTGCAATGTTGAAAGCGTTCACCATGATAACATGGTTTTGCTAATTCACAACTTACAAAACGCAAGCATATACGCAACATAGATGGGTACAATGTTTCAAGTTTATTAAGTGCAAGAAAGTAAAGTGTGCCATCAAGTTCGTGAGAGCTTTAATCACTAATTTTCACATAACGAGTTTAATCCGGAAGGTAGATAAAAACATGAATATACTTGGAATAGCAATAATGCTAATAGGTAGGTATGGTGGACTCTTTGGAATAACTTGGTTTTATTTGGAGTTGGATGCATGAGTGGAACTCATACTCGGTATAGAGGCTAGCAAAAGACTGGGAGCGACCAAATAAGAGAGCAATAATGGCCATAATCATGCAAAGCGGCAAAACATCATTAATTAAAGCATAAAGTGATATTACAAGTCGAAAACTAAATGATCATAGAGGCTATGGTGACTTGGTATGTCTTAACATGGTGTGAGCATGCGCCAAGTCAACCCAAATAAAGCATCAAAGGAGAATACCACAATACAATGCTTTAATATGCTAAAACAACGCATGATTCTTTCAAGGCACATTAAGCAATCTCAATTATTTGTAACAAGTCATGCTACAGCAAAAATCACTAAGCAAAAATCCAAAACAATATCAAGAATGACATGACAAAGTCTAAGCCACAGTCAAAAAAGACTCCTTTTATACCACTTAAGCATGAACTTTTTGTAATCTTTTCCAATCCAAACCAAATTATTTGAAAACTAATTTATGAATACGGGGGTCCAACCAATTTATTCAAGAAAACTAAGCAAACGAAAACTAAGAACAAAAATAAAGACGCTCCAAGAACAATACAACTGTGCATGAAACAATAAAAATGAAGTGTTTGGAAGAAAACCTGAGATTTTTATTGATGAAGAAGGGGATGCCTTGGGCATCCCCAAGCTTTGATGCTTGTAAATTTTGAATATTTCTTGGGGTGACACGGGTGGCATCCCCAAGCTTGAGATTTTGTCCATACTTCATCTTATCACATTATTCTTCCCTACACTTAAAAATTTCCTTCATACAAAACTTCACACAATCTTCATTAGCAACATTAGTGCATTCAAGATAATAAGTCTTTAGGTTCAGTTTCAACACAAGTAAAACTTCCATTAAAACACAAGCTACTGTACCACTTCCTTTAAAAAGTTCAAGTGATCAAAGAGAACTCAAAGAGAAAGAGATTAAGAGGCAAATGCAGATAATGGCAGAAATCTGTCAAAACAGACCAGCAGGTAAAAACCAATTTTTTCGAAGACCTTCTGTTGCTCAAATCGAAAAGTGTTGAACTAACTAAAGTTAGATAACAGCCTGTTGCAGGAGCACAAAACATTACAGCACAATCCAACAAACATAGATGTTTCACGAATTTTTACAACAAAGCACAAAAATCTGTTTCGGGACAACAACTTTCCCAAGTCTTACTTCTCTCTCATAAGAGGTTACTCTTGGCACAAAAACCACACAAAAAGGATAAAGAGCGGTTATTACAGTGGTAATAACTTCCAAGACTCAACAAAAGACTCCTAACGAAATTTTGGTTATCTCCCAATAAGTGCTTTTATTTAACACCTTTGAGCTAGGCATAAGAAGCAAGAAAAGAATCAAGTATTCTCAAATGAAGAAGCATTAAGATCAATACCAAAAATATCTTCAACAAGGCAAGGTATCTCATCCAAATAAGTTCTAGAGGATCCTCTCTCCATTCTCTTGGGTTCACTATTTTCATCCAACGGATTTTCAGGAACAATCCAATCAAAATTCTTTTCTAAGGCTTCATGCATTCCTACAAGTTTAAAAGGTATTGTTATCTCAATTTTCTCCCCATTAGGTTTGGCTTTGTCAATATTTTCTCGTGTACCAATAACATCTACACATGAGCCTAGCATACTAAAACGATCAAAGACTTTTCTAGCTTCCCTAGCAACATCATAGAATTCCTTAAGCAAAGTTTCCAGAATGAAATCTCTTTTTTTTAGTATCCTCAATATTTTTAAGTTTAAGAAACATTACTTGCATTATGGGGTTGAGGTTAACAAACCTAGATTCCAACATGTGAACTAGAGAAGCTGCAGCAATTTCATAATTTGGAGCAAGTTCTGCTAGGAATCTATCCTCAATATCCTCATGCTTGTTAACATGGTTAAATAATTCTTCAATATTATCTTTGCCAATTATAGAGCATCTACCTATTGAAAGGTCTTTCAAGGTGAACTTAAGGATCAGCATGGTGAGCTAAGAACGAGGTAACAACTATAGAAAGACCTAATTTTTTTTGTGTTTTTTTAATAAAGGAAGCAAACTAGTACAACTAATTTTTTTGTGTTTTTGATAAAGAAACAAGCAAACAAAGCAGAAATAAACTAAGCAAAACAAATAAAACAAAGTAAAGAGATTGCTTATGACGGACTCCCCTTGTGAAGATGTCCTTGACTCCCCGGCAACGGCGCCAGAAAAAGTTGCTTGATGGCTCAAAATGTATCGAGCTCGTTGGGGAACCCCAAGAGGAAGGTATGATGAGCACAACAGCAAGTTTTCCCTCCATTATGAAACCAAGGTTATCGAACCAGTAGGAGCAAGGAAACACCTCCAAGGTGTTGTTTCCAACTTGGAATCCTGCACAACACAACCACAGAACTTTGCCCCCAACTTACAGTGAGGTTGTCAATCTCACCGGTTTTGCTGAAAACATAGGATTAAACGTATTGTGTGGAAGATAGTAATTGCTTGTAGAAAGTAAACAGTAAACAGTAAACAGTAGATTATAGATTGATGATAAAAGAATGGACCGGGGTCCATAGTTCACTAGTGGTGATTCTCCTTAAGATAGATGACATGTTGGGTGAACAAATTACAACAGGGCAATTGACAAACATCGAGAAAACATACATGCATATACTAATCATCTTGACTCCTATGAGATTTGATTGGGCATTACAACATTATACATAGACCATAATCCACCTTCAGGTTATCATCCGAACCCCCTCCAATATTAAGTTCCAAGCAATAGATAATTACATTAAGAAAAGTGTGTAAAGTAAACAATACGATTGTTCTATGAACAAAGGTTTGTTGTTTTCTCCCTAGTAGCAACAACACATCTAGTACCTTAGAGATTTCTGTCACTTCCCCAGATTCATAGAGGCATGAACCCACTATCGAGCATAAATACTCCCTCTTGGAGTTGCTAGCATCTACTTCGCCAAGATAGCTACTAACAACGGAAAGCATGCAAGATCACAAATAACATAGACATGATAGAATCAATAATCAATCTGAAATAGCATCTCAATATCCATCGGATCCCTGCAAACACAACATGTGGAATTACAAATAGATGATCTTGATCATGAATGGAGCTCACAAGATCTATACATGGTAGCACAAAGGAGGAGAACCAACCATCTAGCTACTACATGGACCCGTAGTCCAGGGATGAACTACTCACACATCACACCGGAGGCAGCATGGTGATGAAGAAGGCCTCCAGGGTGATCTCTCCCCTCCGGCAGGGTGCTGGGAAGATCTTCAGATCCCTCCCGGTCTAGGGATGGAGATGAGGGCGGCTACCGACTCTTTCGTGGAATTTTGATCGGGTACTTAGGGTTTTCGTCCCGAGGGGTCTTTATAGGCGGAAGGGCTAGGTCGGTGGAGCACCAGGGGCCACACCTGGTGGTGGTGCGGCTAGGGCTAGCCGTGCCACCCTAGGGTGTGGCCGCCCTGGTTCCCCACTTCGTCTCCCCTCCGGACTCCGTGTTGCTTCGGGTAAAATATTGACCTTGGCTTTTGTCCGGTCCAATTCCGAGAATATTTCCTTACTAGCTTTTCTAAAACCAAAAACAACAGAAAACAGGCAACGGGCACTGTGGCATCTTGTTAATAGGTTAGTTCCAGAAAATGTGTAAAAATACTCCAAAGTGTGGACAAAACATAAGAAAGTAGATATAAAACAAGCATGGAACATCAAAAATTATAGATACGTTCGCAACATATCACACATCTAATAAAAGCTCTTAGAACCTGATGTTGGGCTCCTCAGACTCAAAGTGACGATCTCAAATCCTGGTAGGCCTCGACTAGTAGGAATTATAGGAGGGAATGCGTGTGTTCTCAACCACCACCTTGAGAAGATAGAAGAATGACAAAATAAGAAGAAGGACAAAATAAGGAGAAGGACTACCAGAATGGAAGTCTAGGAAATACCAAGTAGCCAGCTCTCTTTTCACGGGGGAGGAACCTGCCTCAACCGATGAGGCAGAAGCTTGGCGAGGATGTAGATTCTTATCCTCCTCTACCTCTTCCTCTAAACAAGTAAGACTTGTTCTAGTAGGGTGAAAATATTCATAGACAATGAAGGCATCATTGAGAAGATGAGTAAGGAAAGGTGAACAAGGTCACATAAGTCTATGCACCTTATGGCCATGTTTGGCCATCGGGTGGACTTGATGCGCCTCATAACACCAGGAGTCGTTGGACCTTTTTGAGATTCGCTCATCAAGAAGGACCTAGGCTCAGCGCAGGGCATGACCACAAGATTAACCACGAGCCTGACCATAGCTGTGCAGCCTAAAACTCATGACGGATAACTTATTATAAAATGGATAGTAGATTAGGTCCGAGAGAGGACAAGGAAAATAAGTTAAGCTAGGTCTTACGACAACTATTCCTTCTCGCTCCTCTTATGGAAGGTGCCATAGCGACAGGGTACCTAGTACCCTCTAGGAGAGGTTTGCAAATATGGCCTCCAAGAAAGAGTGAACAAAGCATCAGGACTAAGCTCAAAAAGGGAGGAAAATTCAATAACTCAAAGAAAGAGAAACCAGGTTGTAAGTAAGAACTCAACACTATGTTCTTGCAATGGGTCTCTCCTGAGGTTGTACGTCCAGGTTGGGCCCTTCTCTTTCAGAGGGTTCAACCTCCTAGTGAAGAAATCCTCCACCATGTGGCCTATAGTCAAGCCATAGTGTCACTACTCTTTGATGAAGTCGCGATAGTGAAAGAAGAAGAGAGCTCTTTTAGCTCCTCCATCCAGTCGTCGGAGGGAACCGATGAGTAGTTCTCAAGAAAATGGACATTGTTCGTCCCACTAGCCATTAACCACTGGGAAGCCTGGCCGACCATCCGTTAGACATGGGGATCAGGGGTACTGATCTGCTCTACTCCCCCACATGTGGAAGCTGCAAGTGGAGAGAATTCTGGATGGATCCAAGAGAGAATTCTCTAGGTAAAATAAGAAGGAAAATATACCTTGCATCGGCATAACTCCAAGGTATGCCTCGGAAAGATGAGCAAAGGAAGAAAGAAGCAGTGTGGATTCAGCGGTTAGATGCTTTAGCTGGACTCCATAGAAGCCCAGTACGTCCTGAAGAAAGGAATATGGAGGAAAGTACAAACCACACTTCCATTGGTTGATGAGGACCACAATGTACTCATTAGGGACTTTGGGTATTCCCTCTCCCGTCCTTGCAAGATACACAATTGATGAGGGAAAAAGCCTAGTGGGGAACAACCCGTTGATCTCCTCCTCGATGATCACTGGAGTGGGCCAGACATCATCTCGGTTGACCGGAGCACCTTCACGGCTAAGAATGGATTGAGTCGTGCCATGACGAGTGTGGAAGGAGGGCTTACATCTTAAGCTTGAGCGACAAGACATGACACCCGATGCTAGGGTATTTTCTATGGAAAGAATTAGACTAACCAAAGAAGAAGGAGAGTCATGTAGGTCGATTTCTATGATATACAAGTCCTTATATAGGGAAGGGGTATATATTGCCCCCTCCCTTCATTGGGAGATCATGGTTGTTCATATCGAATCCTTCGTAGGATACCTAAAGACTGCTGCTCAAGGTCGTGCGTGGAATTCGAGGAAACACCACTATAGCAAATGGAAAAGTCATGCATATGCACCAGACGTGTCCCATCGGTTGTTATCGTGGGAAGGCACATATTATGATCACTACCTCCAATTTAGCCAGTGGAAATAGATTCACACACAATAAAGGACCTCTTGAAGGCAGCAGTTACCAATGGAAGCACCACAAGTGGTTCTGATTCAGGTCCTCATGGCCAGGCATGAGAAAGACCTTGTTTTCTCTTAGATACCTAGGTCAGGAAGGTAATTCATTGACTTACTCATGTAATCTCTTACATCATCCTTAATCAAACCTTTACCCTATTACAACCTACTCGTGTCATGATGGGTCCATAGGCAGCGTTTTGTTCGGGCAATGTGGCACAAGGATACCCGAGCGACCTCTTGTGTTGGTACTCAGCGGCATAGAGACATATCTCCTGCTTCAGTCCTCCTCAAGTCATTAAAGGTATTTTTATATCGTCGTATTGATGGCAAGTACACCATGAGGGGGTCCTCGATGTGTGTGGAAGAGAGGGGTGTGAGACGTACGGTGTTTCAGGACGGTGAGCACACAAGTTTATTCAGGTTCGAATCCATCGGCTTTGGACGGATCCTACTCCTGCTAGCAACCCAATAATATGGCAGAGCCGGAATATGGGTTACAACGGTTTCACCTGTGCGGGTTGAGATTGTAGATTATTGTGGTGTGCCCTAAAGGATGGTCCTAGCACGACTTATATAGATATCCGGTCTAGGGTTTACAGGAGATACCCATCCGGCTACGACTAAGAGTCAGTTACAAAGTACATCTTGAACTACAAGTAACACTACAGGCCTATGTCGGTAAGTCTTCTGGGCCTTCCAGTAGCCGTACTAGACTGCGTCTCTTCTCCCTGACTGGGCCACCCGTGAAGCAAAGCTCTAACCCGAAGTGGGCCACCCTGGTCAGTGAGGCACAGTGAGGATACCCGGGAAGTACATCCCCAACAACAGTCCCCGGAAGCCTCCAAGATCCAGAGTCGGATTTCATCATCGTCTAGCTTGATCCATCTTCGGCTTGTAGAATCTTGAAGGGTTCCTGAAACTTCAAAAGAAAGGATAGGATCTGAGTCTCAAAACGAGTCGGACCTATGAGTACATTATTCGAGTTTCCAACTTGAAATTCAAACTAAGCCAGAACTTGGCCTCTAAGATAACCTGACATCAGTCAAGGTCAAGTCACGTCATTGACACACATTCCTGTCAGCACGACCGTTGGTGGGTCCACCTTTTGCGGAACCGAGGTGTCGTTTTAATGCGTGCGTGGAGATCGAGGCGGTAATACTCGCGAGGAGGTTATCCAGCTCCTTCCACGATGTGTGGTAGGTTACTATTTATCTTGCACAAATCTTGGCGCAGGCAAAGGATATAAGGGGTCTAGATTTCTTCCTTCCTCCTCGCCAGCGCCAGTTCTCTCTCCTTCCTCCCGATGCTTCCTGCGAAAGACCTCTTTTGCCTCCCCCAAATCCCACAGCATCGCCCATCCTAGGTCACTGGTGCCCATAAAATGGCCGAGGCTTCGTCTTGTGCCACGGCGACGATGGCTCCTGTGGCATAGAAAGATAAGGGATGCAGGGTCTGGATCCCCTACATCCTCGACAACATCAAGCTCCGCGTCGTCGAGAAGGAAGGCCTCCTCCGTGCCGATGACTAGTGGAGCGGCTTCGGTCAAACCATCCCCACCCCCAACACCGACGAGCGAGTGCATTTCGGCACCCACCTTGACAGAGGTTTGAGCTTTCCTCCCTCAGATTTCTTTTCTGAGGTCATAGATCACTACGGAGTGCAACTCCACTATCTCCCCCTAAACTCTCTTTTAGAGATGAGCACTTATGCCTCTTTGTGTGAGGGGTATCTTAGTATTAGGATGAGTCCTATTCATTTCCGGTATTACTTTCATACCCGCAGAAATTCTATCACCGCCGGTAATCCTTACATTACCGGAACTCTTAGCTTTTCTGTTTGGAGAGAGTAAATCTATCCTAGTATTAAGGCTAGCGATTCGGTGAAACAATGGCCATCCACATTCTTTTATCATAAGGACAGACCGGCTCCCGGCAAAGCAACTGCTTTGTCGGCTTTCGTTGATGGCTCCGCCACGCCCCAAGAGTCTTGGGACGCAGACGCTCCGGCTCTCACTAACGATCTACTTCTTGCTAAGAGGCGGATCAAATATTTGATCAAGCACAAGGGTCTCAAAGGATCCGACTTGATACACTGCTGGCTAGCATGCCGGATCTAGCCTCTCCAACACCATGGTGATTAGCACATGCATTCAATCACCAAGAGTAAGACCGACTCTCCCTAGATCTGCTCCATTCCTTATTTGGAAAACGACTATGAGTCCCAGATCAAATGGTTGATAAGGGAGTGGATCGAGAGGAAGATCCTGGAGCTATCCTTGGACATGGATACGGCTGATGATCCCGTGACACCATTAAGTTTTCCAGCTATAACTCGAATTATGTGTTCATCTATACATTGTTGTGTATTTTTGCAATACTGAGACATTTCTTCTTTTCAGCTTGCTGACCTCCCCGAGCTGGAGCTTGCTCCTCTTGAGGGATATCCTCCTGAGTTATCTTAGGATGATGGAGAACTGGTTCCTTAGCCGGAGACACTTACCCGAAAGCATAAGACTCTAACAGTTTCCATTGGCACAAAGGAAGTGCCCGTTGTGAAGAGGTAACTTTCCACACAAGGTATCTGTATTTTATTTCTCATTCTTTCTGAAGTGTAACGATCTTTGTTCTATTACCTTCTCAGAGCTAAATAGCTCACCAAGGGAAAGGGGAATGGAGGCTCTTCAAAGCCCCTGCGCCAGTCAAAGTTAAATTTGACTTCTCCTGCCACATTGCCTCTGACTCCTGCCCCACAACCTTCTACAACACCGTAGATTACTCCATCTCCATCTGTTGCGGAAGATCTAGCTCAACAATGAGCCAGCGATCCTTGGCTTGCAGACCGACATCACCATGGGTGACTCGGCACTTGATAAGGGTGAACCCGTACAGGGTAATGATCCCTCGGCAGAGGTTTTCGCCGATAACCTTCTCAGCAATCCGGGTATTGCCAAACTTGGCATTACTCGGAAAATTGCAAAAGAGATACAAAGGCTGGCTCAGCCATGCCTGGAGATCCAAAACATCACCGCCGAGGAAGAGGCGCAAGAAGCTAAGGACGTCAAGTACTCTGAGCTTATTGACCTAATTCGTCTTCGCGATGAGAAGTTGACGGCTGGCGTGGCTCCGCCACCGCCAATAATCCCGCTTACCCTTGCCAAGAAGGTTACCACTGAGGTGAACATGAAACTAAGCAAGCTTACTCATGAACAACATGTAAGCCAGAATTCCAACTCACCTTTTTTACTTTATTTCATATCATATCCTCTAGCCCCCAAGCATGAAGTTGGATAGACAATCTGAATTTATGCTTTCATAGGATGCCAAACGATGAACTAGTATAGCCCCCAAGGCTCGTGCTGATATTAGTTAAAATTTTAGCCCGAGTCTTTAGTAGACTTTTGACTCTGGGTATTATTCTAACTTACAGAAGGTTAATGCTTATAACCAGGAATTATTGAAGAATACTTCTAATAAGTGGAGAGAGATCAGAGCTCTCCGACTTGAAAATGCTCAATTGAAGGTATCAAAGGATGAGGCTGAAGGTAATCATTTTAGTCCTTAACCTTGTTCTTTTTTGCTTTCATAGTCGAATTTCCTATTCAACTGTTGTATTTTGTTTACAACACTGGTCAAACAATCATGTGCAATGATTGAAGAGGCCGAGAACTTTAAGACCTTGGAGGTGGAGAACGCCGACTTACGGTGACAGCTGAATAAGCTTAAGGCGGATCACACGCGCAACATTGCTAGCATTCTCGAATCCTCCTCCATGGCCACCGAAGAACACGACCGAAAGATCGCAGCCCAGGATCAGAAAATCTCGGATATCAATGATGAGCTATTTAGAGAAAAGGACATCACCGAAGCACTCCGGGCTAAACTCCAGAGCCTTAGGACGGAGAAGACCAAAGTTGACGATGTCATCTTCGGTATGTTTCTTGTCTTCTGACTTTTTCGTTCTTCCGACTCTAGGAGTTCGGATATTTTTTCTGACCTTTGCTTTATATACGCAGGTCCTCTGAACTTGTTGGATTCTTCCTCCACCGAGTCTCGCACCAACCATCTTTTAGAAGTTGGTGATTTGCTTCACAATTTCCCCCAATCATTGGAGGATATTTGCGAACTTCTCAAAGTCCCGGACATGAACAAAATATCCGCCTTTGAGATGCAAGATAAGGCGAAGGAGATGCCCTAGCTCATCCAGGACTGGAACATGTCCTATGTGCGAACTGCAACACAGAGCGCGCTCACCATGGTTATGTGCCACCATGGAAGCATGGAGATCTGGCAAGTAACCAGAGGTTATTCGACTATGGATGAAGACGACAAAGAGCAAGATATCAAGGCCATCATGGACTCCTGCGCCGGATATGGATGTCACGTGGCTGATCTGACCAGCTATGACACTCTATTCTTGACTCGCGTGGAGACGCCTCCTCCGCCTCCCGAAGAAACAACTGAAGTTTCTGATGATGAGCAAACCGAATCTGATTTGCCCGTCTCGGAAAGATATCAAGTTGAAGGCGATGTCTCTAGTGATACGGTAGCTCCTACCTCTCCTCCTGCATCATAGAGCATCAGAACAAACAATGTGTTATTCTGAAACAATCGGGTTGTAAATAAGTAGTATAATATTTTGCTAGTGCTAAGATTTGATGCTTCTATTTAGCACTTTTTGGCTTTATTTTGTCGTGCCGTAAATTTTTACATAAGAACTTTTTGTTTTGCCTATACTTATCGCTTAACTGGCATTCCACCTCGTCCCTTTCGAGAGTCGGCCAACCTTCCACACGGAAACTCTGTCGAGCAATGGAGCTCAATTGGTAAACCAGTTTAAACTCGGAAACAGAGCCGGCTTCCAGTACCAACAATTCACTACTCAGAAAATACACATCTGGCAATCAGGTAAAGAACCCAAGTATAGACTAGAAAATTTTAGATTTATACCCGAAGGTAGCATTTTTAGAATCGGAAATCTTAGCCAGAACAAACATGAGAATAAAGTACTTTCAAGTATTCTAAGATTTTTGACTGTGACATGATCATTTGGAAATAAGATGGTAATATAAAACTTCTCAGAAAATTTGAGGCAACCAATAATTTATTTCTCATTGAACATGTACACGTATAAGATTACAAAGAAAGAAATTTTAAGAATAAAAGGGACATAGCTAAGCAATATTCCATGGCCTGTCTAATTATTCCGGGTCTATACTGCCTCCAACTCTCTTTCTCTTCTTAGTAGCAGGTCTTTCTTTGACTAGCCGCATATCTGTTAGATAGTAAGAACCATTGTGCAATACTCGGCTAACTAAAAAGGGCCCTTCACATACCGACGAAATTTTGTGCTTTCTTTTCTGCACAAGCCGGAGAACCAAATCGCCTTTATTGAAAGACCAGTTTCTGACTCTCTGGCTATGATATTTGCATAACTTCTGCTAATAGGCTGTTGATCTCATCTCAGCAACGACACGAACTTTTTCGATTAAATTGAGATCATTTGTCGAGAAATTTCGGCATCTTCTTTGATATACGCAACAACTCAGGGAGAAGTATGAATTAAATAACTAGGAAGAACTGCTTCTGCACCATAGACCAAGAAGAAAGGTGTGTATCCGGTTGACCTGTGCGGAGTTGTTTGCAAACTCCATATTACAGACAGTAATTCATCTACCCAAGCCCCCGCAGCACGATGAAGTGGTGCTTCGAGTCCTTGTAGGATTAAACCATTTTCTCTTTCAACTTGTCCATTAGCTTGTGGATGTGCGACTTATGCAATGTCAAGCCGGATATTTTGTTCGTCGTAGAACTCGGCAAGTTCTCTCATAGAAAAATTGATCCTGTTGTACGTGATAATACTATGCGGATAACCGTATCGTATTATAACATCCTCGACAAACATTCTGGTTGTTTCTCCATCACAACTTTTGACGGGTTTAGCCTCAATCCATTTTGTGAATTTATCCACCATCACTAAGAGGTTAGTAAATCCACTTGGAGCCCGTTTAAATGGTCCTACCATGTCAAGCCCCTAGACCGTGAAAGGCCATATTATAGGTATTGTTCGCAGTTGATCAGCCGGAACATGAGCTTGTTTGGCGTACTTTTGGCAACCTTTGCACGTCTTGACCAGCTGTTCAGCATTTGCCTTGGCTGTAAGCCAGAAAAATACGTGTCTAAAAGCTTTTGTCACTAAAGATTTGGCTGCAGCATGATGGCCGCATTTGCCTTTGTGGATTTATCTTAAGATTTGCACTCCCTCCGGAGATACACAGCGTTTAAAACCCCCAGATACACTCCGCTTATAGATCCCACCATTTATTATTGTATAAATATTTGCTCATCGGACGATCTGCCGGCTTAGAACCTCGTCTTCGGGTAATTTTCCATCTACCAAGAAATCAAGGTAGGGTCGAGTCCAGCTGGGAATTATAGCTCGACCTTCCACTAAGGGTGCATCGGATTTGGTCAGATATTCCTCATCTACTCCTTTTATAGAGGAAACTTTGAGGTGCTCTAAAAAAGCGCCATCCGGGACCTTTTTCCTTGCAGAGCCTATTCGAGATAATGCATCTGCTTCCTCATTTTATGTTCGAGGGATGTGTGGAACCTCAAACCCTTCGAATGATTTAGATAGTTCATCCACGACAGGTCTATATGTTGTCATGTGTTTATTTGCATCACAGATATCTAACACTTGTTGAGCAACAAGATCCGAGTCTCCATAACACATAAGGCGTCGGATGCTGATATACTTAGCGATGCAGATTCCATGCAGCAGTGCTTCATACTCGGTAATGTTGTTTGTTGTCGTGAAGTGGATCTCCAACACATAGAAAAGCTTATCTCATTGGGTGATTTGAGCACCACGCCAGCCCCCGAGCGCCTTAGACCCGTCAAAATGCAAGGTCCAATATTCCGACTCTAGGAGGGTCATATTTTCTGTTGTCTCTGTCCAATCAGCGACAAAGTCAACGAGGATTTGGGATTTGATTGCTGTACGAAGTTTGTACTCAATGTCGAAAGCTGAGAGCTCTATGCCCCATTTTGCGACATGTCCTGTAGCATCGTTGTTATTGATTATGTATCTCATGGGAGTTGTGCTCACCATGGTAATTGGATGTTCCTGAAAGTAATGCCGCAACTTCCAGGATGCAAAGAACACACCACAAGCCAGCTTTTGATAGTGGAGATACCACTGCTTTGATTCAGTTAGGACTTCGCTGAGGTAGTATGTCGGACGCTGCACCAGGTTTTCATGTTTTTCCTCTGGTCTCTCCACCACCATGACGACACTGACGACTCTGTTTGTCGCAGCGAGATAAAGCAACATCGGTTCACGAGGATCCGGTTCTGCAAGGATAGGAGTAGATGAGAGTATTTCTTTTAGGTCTTGTAGTGCAGCTTCAGCTTCGTCAGTCCAAACGAACTTTTTGGTCTTTTTAGGAGCTTGTAAACCGACTGACTACAGCAATGCAACCAGTTAGTCTCTGAACGTCCTTCGGGCGAGTCGGCCTGGAAATATTGAGTATAGCCTTAATTTTGTGTCGGTTCACCTCTATGCCTCTTTGAGACATGATGAAACCTAACAATTTTCCGACTAGTATTCCAAAGAAACACTTCTTCGGGTTAAGCATTATGTTATATTTTCATAAATTGGCGAATGTTTCCTCCAAGTCAGAAATTAAGGTTTTCTTCTTTTTGGACATCACCGCTATGTCGTCCACATATGCATATACATTGCGTCCGATTTGATCATGGAGGCAACACTACATAGTGCGCTGGTACATAGCTCCTGCGTTCTTGATCCCAAAGGGCATCATAACGAAACAGAAGGTTCCAAAGGGGGTTATTAATGAAGTTTTGACTTTGTCTGATTCCTTCATACGGATTTGGTGATAACTGGAATATGCGTCAAGAAAACATAGGAGTTTCGAGCCTGCCGTAGAATCGATGACTTGATCAATTCTAGGCAGAGCGAACGGATATTTGGGACAAGCCTTGTTCAAGGCAGAATAATTAACACACATCCTTAAATTAGTGGTGTCCTTTTTAGGGACCATTACAGGATTGGTCGACCACTCAGTGTGGATAACCTCTTCTATGAATCCGGCTAACTCGAGCCGGGCTAGTTCCTTAGCTATTGCTTTTTTCTTTTCATCACTGAAACATCATAAGGACTGTTTGACAGGTTTAGCGTTTGGGTGTACATTTAGAGAATGCTCGGCAAGTTCCCTAGGTACTCCGGTCATGTTAGATGGCTGTCATGTGAAGATATCTTGATTTGCTTGGAGGAACTTGATGAGTGCACTTTCCTATGCTCTATCTAAACCTACACCTATCTAGGTCACCTTGGAGGGGTCATCATCCTTCAACGGCGTCGTCTTCGTCTCTTCTGATGCCTTGAACTCCGGAGTCGGCTTTGTCACCTCCTTCTTCGTCGTGGGCATCTTGGATGGGTCGATGGCCTTCTTGATCTCTTGGTACTCTTGGGCGTGTAGTACAGCTTTAGCAAAGGCGGCGTTTCCGTCCTTGCACTCTCGTGCTTTCTTGAGGTCTCCCCTTATGGTGATCACGCCCTTTGGACCTGGTCATCATATTATAAATGTAACACAGATGAGCCATGAAAGCCCAGTAAGCCGGACGTCTGAATATAGCGTGGTATGCGCTCTTGAACGGGACCACTTCGAAGGAAAGTGCTTCCGTCTGGTAGTTCTTTGGAGTTCCAAATGTATCATCCAAAGTGATCTCTCCCAGGGAATTTGCTTGTCTTCCTGGGACAACTCTGTGAAAGATCACAGAGCTGTGATTCAGCAGAGTTTCTAGATCCTCATCTGACGCAGCGTTTCGATGTAGAGGATGTTAATGCTGCTGCCGCCATCCATGAGGGTCTTGGAGAATACATAGCCATAAATAAGTGGATTGACAACTAAGGCATATTTTCCTCGCTTGTGCAACTTAGGCGGATGATCAGCACGGTCAAAGGTGATTGTCACTTCTGACCAGTCCAAGAATTGCGGGACAACCGGAACAGTTGTGTTGAGCTCATGCAAGACTTCTTTCTTGACCTTAGCTGGTTGAGACCCAAGGAAAGTGACATAAGTGTCTTTCTTCATTTGGAAGCTCTTCTTTCCATCCGACTTGGGATTTGAAGGCTTAGCTTCCTCCATGTCGGAATCTTCCTTGGTCTCTTTTTCTTTTTAGGGATTTTTCTTTCCCTTCTTCCGCTTAGCCTTGTAGCTAGCGGAATCATCTTTCTTGATGTCACCATTGAAATGACACTCGACATTCGTGTGGGACGAGCCCACGTTGGCATCTAAGTGATGCACACACGGATTGTTGGCAATGTCGGCCCAGGAGTAGGTTTTTCCAGGTTGTTGGTCTCCTCTACCTTGGACTCTTGACATCCCAGGACCACGTCCGCGGCTGCTTCCATGCCCTCCTCGTCCTCCAGACCCGAAAGTAGCAGTGATAACTGTGGTTTCCGTGTTGGGATTTTCTTCCGAGGTGTTCTTGCGCTTCTGAGCTTGTTGTTTTGGCTGTTTTGCCGACTGTGGTACTGCCAGGATGTTCAGTAGTCCTTCTACGTCATCATCGGCATCTACATATTTGCTTGTCGTTTCTATCATCTCTCCCAGATCAGTGACCTTGTTGCACTTCAAACGGTGACATAGTAGACCAATTGGGAGTCCTGCAATGAAAGCTTCAATCGCAGTTTGATCATTTACCCCTTCGCATGAGTTCTTGGTGCCGATCCATTGTCCAAGATAATCTCGGCAAGTTTCTCTGGCTTTTTGGGTGCAACGCTACAGGTCTCCTACCGTACAGGGCCTCCGATATGTGCCTTCAAAATTCCGAAAGAACACCCTTTGCATGTCATACCAGTTGTGGATGGTGTTTTCTAGAAGTTCATTGAGCTAGGATCATGGCATCTTCCTCAGCATAAGCGGGAGATATCGGGTTGCGACCAAGCTATTTCTGCCTTTAGCGATGTAGCAGAGAATATCATTTTGCGGCCTGAAAGTTGGGGCGCCCAGGCAACACGGTACCCAAGTTGATTTTAATCACTGCGATTCGAAAAGTTGGGGTGCCAATTGCTGAGAGGGGTGTTTTGAGTGAATGATGGCCAAACCCAATATTTTCAAATCACGCCCGTTAAGTCAGGATATTCCATTACACTAGTTCCTATTGTGCCCCTTCTTCGCTGGTCACTCTTCTTAGCCACCCTACACGTGTCGTAGGAGAAAATCCATCACTATACTTTCCTAACTCTCGACACTAAATCTTGCTGCGGCGGCGGCGGTCCCTTTTCTTCCCTTCCCGACCCTGAATCTGCCGGCAGCGGAGGACCTTTTTTCTCCCTCCCCTGACACTGAATCTGACGGCGGCGGCCCAGCATGTCTTGCAAGGCAAAGGTTGTAGCTACGTCACTGACTGATTCGGGTCTGTCGGGGCCCAAGTCTGGGGCTCAACGCGAAGCAGCGGCGAGGTCTTCAGCCCCGATTAGCGAGGATGTCAGCAAGGATTCTGCTCCCAAGGTACCTACGAGCAGCGGGTTGAAGACCTGGGAGAAGAGCGACAGGTGAATTTTTGTTATATGTGCCTTATCTTACAAGTAGATTAGTTACAGCATAATAGAATCGAATGAACTGAAAAGTTTCCCTTTTTAATCAAACTAGGCACAGCTTTGATACAAGGGACCTATATGAGTTCACGGTTCATGTTCGCCAGTACACTACAAAACTTGATTTTGGTTGCGAGAGGGTTGTGTTCGGGTAAGATGTGCATCTGCTTGTGAATTGCAAAGAGGTTGTGTCTGTTTCGCAGATGGTAGATATGCTTGCCGCTAGGATTCCCTGGGGTTCTAGACAGAGGACAAAATTGGTGTGGCGCAACATGAATGATACCTATCAGCAAATTGAGCACTCCCATGAGCTTCAGATGGTTTGGGAGTGTTGTGCAGCTGATCGTAAGGTGAAAGTGAAGCGATGATTGATGATATGTATGCAGATGCTGGAGATCTTGCTACTAGAGCTTCTGCTCCTAGAGAATACAGACCAATAGATGTTGATCTAGATAAGTTCAGTATACGCATAGAGGTGGATTCATACATGGCAAAACTTGATGAGGGAGTTAATAAGCCAGTTTCGTCATGTACTATGGAGATCACTGTCGATTCCAAAAATATAACTCTTGATGAAATGAGAGAGATGATCAGTAAGGAAATCAATATTGACCCTAAGTAGATGGCACAAATCTGGTGGTGGCATCATAAGAAGCAGCAATTCATAGATGTTTTGGGTACTAAAGATCTTATGCAGATTATGCAACAAAAGAAGCGAACCAGGAAGGTGTTATTCCTTGGTACCATTTATGATTGAACAGGTTATAGTGGATGTAGAGGCCCCTGTAGTGGCTGAACAGAATGAGGTGGTCGGTGTTGATGAGATGTGATGAGAGCTGCTACCCTAGGCTTGTCATATGGACCGCGGGGTACCCCTGCCTATATTTGTAATATTGACTGTTGTTGCATTTAGAGCGTGTTTCTGTGATTATGTTTGTTGAGAGATTGCAATATAATGTTGTGCGAGTTGTTGAGATTTTCGGACATGTCACTCACTGAAACCATCGTTGTTGTAATAAGACATAAGTACATTGTAGTTGACATGATTATGTTTCTTAAGATGACGTACCGTACTTGTTTTTGTTATTATGTTTGTTGGGACATTGTAATGTAATGTTTTGTGAAACCATGACTGGACAAGTGATGCATAAATACATTGTAGTTGACATGATTATGTTTCTTAAGATGATGTACTATACTTGTTTATGTTATTTTGTTTGTTGAGAGATTGTACTGTAATGTTTTGCGAAACCATGACTGGACAAGTGATGCGTAAGTACCTTGTAGTCGACATGATTGTGTTTCTTGAGTTGATGTAATATACTTGTTTCTATGATTATGTTTGTTGAGACATTGTAATGTGATGTTTTGTGAAACCATCATGTGATTATGTTTGTTGAGAGATTGTAATGTAATGTTTTGTGAAACCATGACTGAACAAGTGATGCATAAGTACCTTGTAGTTGACATGATTTTGTTTCTTCAGATGATGTAATATACTGGTATGTTTTCGTTAGGCAATGAAATTGGGATAGAGGGAGTACATGTTTAATATTTGAAATAAGAATGTATGAAGAGAATCCATATTAGGCAGGAGATAGTAATCTAGGGAAAGGGCATGGTATCCATTAAACTATTGTAACATGCCAATTTAGTCATTGTTGCAGCGGTAGAAGGGTTTCTCTCTCTCTCTCTCTCTCCACCGACAGCCTTCTCTCTGACATCGAGTATTCCTTCCACGATGTGAGTTCCTCTGTTTTCTCGGGCTAGGGTTAGGAAATGGTAAATCTCTCGATCTGAGCTCCATATGTGCATGAAATCGTGTTTCATTTCAGCTTTGCGTTTACCTATAGGTACCAAGGACGATCTACGACTCCGAATGGGAGGGCCTAGATCTCGATGGAGAAGTGCCATGTGACCATGGGCTAAAACTGAGGAGATATGTTGCATTCGAAGGCAGTAATACCGGGAGAAGGTGTTTGGGCTGTACAAATCATGTTTGTTTACATTATGTGCAACTGTGACATGAAGTAAAATGTATCATGTATGTTCATAACACTATAGTGTGTGTGTTTTTTAGGGGTGGATCTTGAGTGGCCAGATGCACTTAAGAAATGTTTGGCACAGTTATGGGAGATGTATGAGTTGGAAAGGTCAAGGAGATTTATTGATGTAAGTGATGCAGCTGAAAAAAATTACAAGCTATCGGTACAAAATAAGGAGCTGGAACAAGAAATCGAGAATTTGCAGTCAGAGCTAACTGACAGAATCAATGGGAGCTTGGTTGTTGGAACTGCAAAGAAGCTTCAGGATAGTCACAGGTTGCGGATTCATAATGCAGAAAAGGAGAGGTATCGGCTCAGGGAAGATAAGAAGAAGCTAGAGTACTACATTGTGGATCTGTTGAAGGAACTGAAAAAGGCGCGTGAGGGTGAACAAGGACAGACTACAGAGGATAAAGGAAATTCGAGATGAATAATTTATATTGTGCCAATGCCTGAAACTAGTTAACTGTAAGACTTGCAGTTGCGCTTTCTTAACTAAGCCAAACTCAATCCTCGAGAAAATTAATTTCAGACGAACACACATATCGTGCATAGAGTTAAGTTCACGCTTACAAAATCACCACTTCAGAGGATAAACCAGGCAGTTCAGTACTAAATAGACATATGTTGTGTTCAAGCGAGCATGGCCCGGAGCTGCTTGTTTTCCTCCCTAAGATCGGCCAGCTCCTTCGGTACTTTGTCGTGCTTCAGCCGTAGGTTCCAGCGCTCCATCACAGATTGGAGAAGTTGGTCCGTAGCCATACGATTTTCCTTCAAGATCCCTTTCATGATCTCTGTTTGCTTCCTAGCCGAGGTGCGACATTCACTGTGAAGCTTCGCCCAGCCGGCGTTTAACTCCTTCAGTGTCTGGCACTTGTCAAAAAGGACCACGAGTTCAGCGTGCAGGTGGTCAAAGGCCAGTTTCTGGGAATTCTGCTTCTCCCTTTAGATTGCTATCTTGTCATTTAGCCAGGTCGCTAGGTCCTGGTCGAGCTTTCGCCTCTTTCCCTGCAACAAAAATACATAGTATGGTTTGTTTAGTTCACCAGGACAAGCTGGTTAGTTTCCATAATTAACTAAATCGACTAGTGGCACTGTCATAATTTCAAGGAAGAAGCAATCTAGGACTAACCAACATTTTATGAATCGACTAGTGGCACTATCATAATTTCAATTTCAAAGACAAATAAAGTTTATCTGAAGTTTAGTGTGTTGTGGGTTTTTCCCAATATCACCAAATAGTAGTGGGCTAGTGGCAAACTCATAATGCAGAAACCCATGTCCAGATACATAATGGAAAGAGCACATGGTGTCCATTCATGAACATGAACACCAACACATGTCCAGATAGATAAGGAGTTGCCCTAGGATTCTTATTGCACCCTATAATGGGAAGAAGACTTGGGCATTGCTCCCTGAACCCTAAAAATTACAAAAGGAGTGGAGCACAAACTGATAATCGTGTCCCCTCTAACAGGAATCAGACTTGGGCATTGCTCCAATACGCCTCTAGACAAGCCCTTAGCTCCTCGTTCTCTTTCTGAACACCCTTGAGTACGGTGATCCCTCTGCTCATGTCCTCCTTCATCTCCTTCACTGCATCCAGGCAACGGTTCCTGTCATGGTAGGCTTGGATGGTAGCCTTGGTTTCCTCGACGCGTCCTCTGAGTGCCTCGGTGACTTCGTCCTGTAGGAGAGTGCACCTTTCCACGGGATTCTTCTTCTCCTCCATGAGCTTGTTGATTATCTTGATGGCCTATTCTTACCTGTTCAAGTTATGGTCGAGCAATTTCTGCAGCCTCACAACATCACGTGCAAAATCTAGCGAGATCTCCTTCTGCACAGATAATTGCTTGCGTAGGCTCTCATTAGCTTGGGTGAGGGAGCGTGCAAGCTCATGTTGGTTGTCAATCCTGGCACTGATCGCGACCACCTTGTCACGGTACTCGGCCTTCGATTGCTGCATCGTTCATGTTAATTGAAATAGGAATTCTATAATTACACTCCAGGTTCCAGGTGAATACTAATACAGATCAAAAAAATCCCTGTTGAATCTATTGACCGTAGTGTTAAAAAATGGACCTAGAGATCTATTCATGACCATGATAAACAAATCCTAATCACAAAAAATCCATAGTGAATCTATGAATAGCGGTATTAAGGAAATACCAAGAGATCCATTCATATTCATGAAAACAAATACAACTCACAAAACAAGAAGAAAAACCAACGCGGGGCGGATACGATCTAAGAAATCCACATCACAACTCAGAGAAATAACAGTGTGGAGATTTGCTACCTCGCTGAGACGTGGAACGGAGCCAAATGGGTCCTACAACGCCTCCGTCGTGGTGGATTCTGGCTCCACGGCCGACCTGTAATACGTAGAAGAGGAAGAGCAAGAAGAAGAAGAAAAACAAGAAGAAGCTGAATAAGATCATGATGGAGAGGGAGATGGAGAAGAAGTAGAACAAGAAGACCGTACCGGGAGGAGCCCTCGCCTGCTAGAACATTCGGTGCCATTGTCGGGGGAGATTGGGCCTCGATGAGAGAGGGATTGAGTGGCTGGTAGAGCAAGAAGTGCCTCGCGGTGATTTCTCTCCCTTTTATCTACGAGGATCATCGACTGGCCTCTCCCCCTCCTCAGGGGAGCCATGGCTTGTAGGGTGAGGGTGGCGGCGGCAGGAGGAAGAAGATAGTGATTAGTGTGGGAGAAGAGTCAAAGAGTACAGGACGTGGTTCAGTAGTACTAGTACTATGATACAAGACCACTGTGTACGGACTACCTTCTCAAAGAAGCTAGGGAGGTAGGGGTAGGGAATCGATGGGACTTGTCTTTATTACGATGGACAGTTCAATGGTCTTTGGCACCGCCCAAAATCCAGTATATAATAAGGGGAGTGCGAGTCGGGTGGTCATCACGGGCATCGGCACGCACGTCCCGCGTGCGTGTGTCACGTGTTGATGGAGCAATGACGCGTGCAACTGTTCCACGATCACGTCGGCACGTCGAACTCCGTCAAACTCCACGTCGACAGGCACGCATGGGATATTTACGAGTCTAGAATACACTGTGCCACTTTTGTTGTGATCAAATTATGTTCAGTATGCGAGATATTACTTTTTTTTATAATCGACAAATGCATGCGTGGACATGACGCATGAAACCGCTGCTCATCCTTGATCAGATCGGCACCCCACTCAGTGTACCCGCCATCGACCATTCGGAGCAACTACCTGGAGCACGATGCCCCCTCTCCATGGTAATGGCAGGTCCAAGCCGTCCACTGACCGTCCTGTGTCCTCGGCTCTTTGTTGCATCGTTCGCGCTCGCGAGTCGACTGCTGAGGAAGCATGTCATGTCTGACCGCGTCAGGATCCATCGACATCGGCACTCTAGGACACCGCGACGTCGAAACTCGTACCGGCTACGCAGGAGGAGCATGGGGTACCTGCGGCGTCGGATGAGCACAAAGCAGCAGCCAGGATGGGAGCGCGTGTTGCACCAACGAGTATGGACAAGAAGAGGAACGAGAAGAAGACCAGGAAGAAGAGAGGAGATAGCTATTTGGACAAGTCTGACTCGGCCAACGAGGAGGCGTTCATCGATCAGTTGGAGGCAGAAGCGGAGGAGAGTGACGTGGACCCATGGGACTACGAAGAGGAGGAGGAGGAGGACTCTGATGAGGAGATAGCGTGCTTATTCGAGGAAGGGGGTGGTGCCGAGTCGTCAAAGGAGGACACCGATGGTGGTGATGGCAGGAACCATGGCGTTGACAAAGACGAGGACGAACCGGAAGACGAAGAAGATAGCTTCTTCGAAATATGATCATTTATTTTATTTAGATAGATTGATTTTCACTTGTTTATGGAGGGAAAGTATCGGTGGCACGGATAGAGAGGTGGCACGGATAGACCATGCATAAAAAAAGTGGAGAAGGGAGGGGTTATCCTGCCCGTTGGATCACATAGGATCAACGGTTCGTGGAGACGATCCGCGTGACATCTATGTCAGCCAATCAGGGCGTATCACCTAGAGTGAGCACACGTTTAAGCTTTTGTGAGATTTGTGACCGAGAGAGAGGGCAAATCTCTTTTCAAAAACCACATATGGAACCACCATTGTTATTGAAATGTGTATTCTTTCATTAACCACATCTAGAGTCATTTCATGTCTATTCTTTTCACAGACCACATATGGATCCACTAGAGTTCATTGCATGTATGTTATCTTCACAAACCACATATGGATCCACCAGAGTCATTACATGTGTCTTCTTTTTACTAACAACAACTAGAGTCATTGCATGTGTGTTCTTTTCACAATCCACCTATGGATCCACCAGTGACATTGCATGTGTGTTCTTCTCATTAACCACAGCTAGAGTCATTGCATGTGTGTTCATTTCACAGACCACATATGGAACCACCATTGTCATTGAAATGTGTATTCTTTTATTAACCACATCTGGAGTCATTTAATGACTGTTCTTTTCAAAGACCACCTATGGATCCACCAGTGTCATTGCATGTGTGTTCTTTTCACAGACCACATATGGCCACCACTGTCATTGAAATGTGTATTCTTTCATTAACCACATCTAGAGTCATTTCATGTCTATTGTTTTCACAGACTACATATGGATCCACCAGTGTCATTGCATGTGTGTTCTCTTCATAGACCACACATGGATCCACCAGTGTCATTGCATGAGGTTCCACCAGAGTTCATTGCATGTGTGTTCTTTTCAAAATCCACCTATGGATCGACCAGTGTCATTGCATGTGTGTTCTTCTCATTAACCACAGCTAGAGTCATTGCATGTGTGTTCTTTTCACAAACCACATATGGAACCACCAGTGTCATTGCATGTGTGTTCTTCTCAGAGACCACAAATGGAGTCACTGGATGAGTGTTCTTTTCACAAACCACATATGGATACACCATTGTCATTGAAATGTTTGTTCTCTTCAGAGACCACACATGGATCCACCAGTGTCATTGCATGTGTGTTCTCCTCAGAGACCACACATGGATCCACCACTGTCATTGCATGTGTGTTCTTTTTACTAACAACAACTAGAGTCATTGCATGTGTGTTATTTTCACAATCCACATATGGATCCACCAGTGTCATTGCATGTGTGTTCTTCTCATTAACCACAGCTAGAGTCATTGCATGTGTGTTCTTTTCACAAACCACATATGGATCCACCATTGTCAATAAATGTGTGTTCTTTCATTAACCATACCTGGAGTCATTTCATGACTATTCTTTTCACATACCACACATGGATCCACCAATGCCATTGCATATGTGTTCTCTTCACAGACAACACATGGATCCACCAGTATCATTGTATGTGTGTTCTTTTTACTAACAACAACTAGAGTCATTGCACGTGTGTTATTTTCACAATCCACATATGGATCCACCAGTGACATTACATGTGTGTTCTTCTCATTAACCACAGCTAGAGTCATTGCATATGTGTTCTTTTCACAAACCACATATGGATCCACCATTGTCATTGAAATGTGTATTCTTTCATTAACCACACCTAGAGTCATTTCATGACTATTATTTCCACATACCACATATGGATCCACCAGAGTTCATTGCATGTGTGTTCTCTTCACAGACCACACATGGATCCACCAGTGTCATTGCATGTGGATCCACCAGAGTTCATTGCATGTGTGTTATTTTCACAATCCACATATGGATCCACCAGTGTCATTGCATGTGTGTTCTTCTCATTAACCACAGCTAGAGTCATTGCATGTGTGTTCTTTTCACAGACCACATATGGATCCACCATTGGCATTGAAATGTGTATTATCTTCAGATACCACACATGGATCCACCAGTGTCATTGCATGTGTGTTCTTTTTACTAACAACAACTAGAGTCATTGCAAGTGTGTTCTTCTCACAATCCACATATGGATCCACTAGTGTCATTGCATGTGGTTCCACCAGAGTTCATTGCATGTGTGTTATTTTCCCAATCCACATATTGATCCACTAGTGTCATTGCATGTGTGTTATTCTCATTAACCATAGCTACAGTCATTGCATGTGTGTTCTTTTCACAGACCACATATAAATCCACCATTGTCATTGAAATGTGTATTCTTTCATTAATCACATGTCGAGTCATTTCATGTCTATTATTTTCACAGACCACTTATGGATCCACCAGTGTCATTGACATGTGTGTTCTCTTCAGAGACCATGCATGGATCCACCAGTGTCATTGCATGTGTGTTCTTTTTACTAACAACAACTAGAGTCATTGCATGTGTGTTATTTTCACAATCCACATATGGATCCACCAGTGTCATTCCATGTGTGCTCTTCTCATTAACCACAGCTAGAGTCATTGCATGTGTGTTCTTTTCACAGACAACCTATGGATCCATGATGGCTCAATGCATGGCGCCCAGAAAATTGCTTGGTGCGTGGTTGATGTAGAGCTCGTTGGGAACCCCAAGAGGAAGGTATGATGAGCACAACAGCAAGTTTCCCTCAGTTATGAAACCAAGGTTTAATCGAACCAGTAGGAGCAAGGAAACACCCCAAAGGTGTTACTAGCTGAGCTTTGGCAGGGCGCACTCTCGGTGCTAGTAGCAACGTGGAGACCCGCACAACACAACCACATAACTTTGTCCCCAACTTGCGATGAGGTTGTCGATCTCACCGTGTTTTGCGGAAAACAAAGGATTAAACGTATCGAATGGAAAGAAGTAAAAGTTTGCAGAAAGTAAACACAAAGCAGAAACAGTTTATAGATTGAATGTAAAGAAAAGGATCGGGATCCATAGTTCACTAGAGGTGGCTCTCCTTAGATAGATAACATGCTGGGTGAACAAATTACAGCGGGGCAATTGACAAACACAGAGAAAGCAATACATGCATATACTAATCATCTTGACTCCTTTGAGACTTGATTGGGCATTACAACATTATACATAGACCGCCATCCAACTGCATCTATGACTAATAATCCACCTTCAGGTTATCATCCGAACCCCCTCCAGTATTAAGTTGCAAGCAACAGATTATTGTTTTATGAACTGCGTGTAAAGTAAACAATACGATTGTTCTATGAACAAAGGATTGTTGTTTTCTCCCTAGTAGCAACAGCACATCTAGTACCTTAGAGATTTTTGTCACTTCCCCAGATTACTAGAGGCATCAACCCACTATCGAGCTTAAATACTAACTCTTGGAGTTGCTAGCATCTACTTGGCCAAGATAGCTACTAACAACGGAAAGCATGCAAGATCACAAATAACAAAGACATGATAGAATCAATAATCAATCTGAAATAGCATCTCAATATCCATCGGATCCCCGCAAACACAACATGCAGAATTACAAATAGATGATCTTGATCATGAACGGAGCTCACAAGATCTAGACATGAAAGCACAAAGGAGGAGAACCAGCCATCTAGCTACTACATGGATCCGTAGTCCAAGGATGAACTACTCACGCATCACACCGGAGGCTTGCATGGTGATGAAGAAGGCCTCCAGGGTGAATTCCCCTCTCCAGCAGGGTGTCGGGAAGAGCTTCAGATCCCTCCCGATCTTGGGATGGAGATAACGGCGGCTACAGACTCTTTCGTGGATTTTTGATCGCGCACTTAGGGTTTACGTCCCGAGAGCATCTTATAGTCGGAAGGGGAGGCTGAGGGGGTGCCTGGGCTGGCCACACCACCCCCTGGCGCGGGCCAGGCCTGGCCGCGCGGCCAGGTGGTGTGGCCGCCCTCTGGCCCCTCTCCGTCTCGTATTCTGGCACTTGATGACTTTTGGAATAATAGGCACTTTGGCTTTTGTCCCGTCCAATTCCAAGAATATTCATTTTCTGACTTTCCTGGAACCAAAAACAGCAGAAAACAGGCAGCTGGCACTGTAGCTCTTGTTAATAGGTCAGTCCAAAAAATCATATGAAAAGGACTCCAAAGTTGGAACAAAACACAAGAAAGTGGATAAAACCAAGCATGGAACATCAAAAATTATAGATACATTTGCAATGTATCAACATCCCCAAGCTTAACTCCTGATCGTCCTCGAGTAGGTAAGTGATAAAAAGAAAGAATAATTTTTGAGGTGACATGCACCATCAAAGACTTGATCAAAGTATTTGTAAAACATTCAAAGCTGGGATCATAGTACTTCAATCATAACATGAAAGATAAAGTTCTTGAAATAAGCAAAGAAACTATGATGCAACATGAAAAGGCACAAACAAAAGATTCATCAATAACAATTAACTTGGTTTAGGGAGTTGGATGCATGAGTGGAACTCATACTTGGTTGTGGAAGCTAGCAAAAGACTGGGAGCGACAAACTAAGAGAGCAATAATGGCCATAATCATGCAGAGCGACAAAACATCATTGATAAAAGCATAAAGTGATACTACAAGTTGAAAACTAAAGGATCATAAAGGCTATGGTTACTTGAGATAGTCATAACATGGTGTGAGCATGTGCCAAGTCAACCCAAATAAAGCATCAAAGGAGAATACCACTATACTATGCTTTAATATGCTAAAACAACGCATGATTCATCCAAGGCACATTAAGCAATATCAATTGTTTATAACAATTCATGCTACAGCAAAGAATACTAAGCATAAAGCTAAAACAATATCAAGCATGGCATGACAAAGCATAGGCCACAGTCAAAAACAAGCTCTTTTTACCACATAAGCATGAACTTTCCTACTCTTTTCCAAACCAAACCAATCTATTTGCAAACCAATGTATGAAAGAGGGGGTCCAACCAATTTATTCAGAAAACTAAGCAAACCAAGCAAACTAAAAACCAAAAAGAAAACGAAAAAGAAGACTCTCCAAGAAAAACACAACTGTGCATGAAACAATAAAAATGAAGCGTTTGGAAGAAACCTGGGATTTTTATTGATGAAGAATGGGATGCCTTGGGCATCCCCAAGCTTTGACGCTTGTACTTCTTGGATATTTCTTGGGGTGACACGCGTGGCATCCCCAAGCTTGATATTTAGTCCATCCTTCATCTCATTACTCATTCCTTCCATACACCTTAAAATTTTCCTTCATACAAAACTTCACACAATCTTTATTAGCAGCCTTAGTGCACTTAAGATAAATAAGTCTTAAGGTTCAGTTATAACACCAAATAAACTTCCATTAGAACAATAGCTACTGTATCACTTCCCTCAAAAAGCTCAATTCCCGAAAAGAACTCAAAAGGAACCCACAGGAAGCAAATGCAGAAAATGGCAGAAATCTGTCAAAACAGACCAGCAGGTAAAGACGATTTTTTTAGAAAACCTTCTGTTGCTCAAATCAAAAAGTGTTGAACTAACTAAAGTTAGATAACAACCTGGGAAAGCATCAAAAACAATTACAGCTCAATCCGACATACAGAGAGCGCTCACGAATTTTTACGGTGAAGCACAAAAATCTGTTTCGGGACAGCAACTTTCCCAATCATTACTTCTCTCTCATTAGAGGTTACTCTTGGCACAAAAAGCAAAAAAAAAAGATAAGGAGAGGTTATTACAGAGGTAATAACTTCCAAGACTCATCTAAAACTTTTGGGTTATCTCCCAATAAGTACTTTTCTTTAACGCCTTTAAGTTAGGCATAAGAAGCAAAGAAAGAATCAAGTGTTCTCAAATGAAGAAGCATTAAAACCAACTTCCTTGCCCTTACCTCTCTTATTTTTATTCTTAACCTTGGGGAAAATATGATTGTTTGGTGGAGAATAAAGGTGCATGGTCCCCTTTCCCACATCTATTATTGCTCCAAGAAGTTCTAATAGGGACCTTCCAAGTGTAATTTGTCCTTTTCCTGCACATTCAATAACAAGATAATCAATAGAAATCGTTTTCCCAAGGATCTTTGTAAACACTCCTTCAGCTATTCCAAGAGGTAATATGGTAGTATTATTAGCAAGAGATATTTATTTTCCTCCCTCAGTGAGTCCCCAAGTATTCAGAGATATATAAATATCTTTGGGCATAAGACAAAATTCAGACATGATATCACAGCGAGCCTGAAAAGTTTCAGTGTTCATCTCAATCTTTACTGTAGGGAACCACTTTGATGGTTCGGAGTTTATTGCAACATAATTGTGATGCTCCCTAAGCGTATTATAGCAATTTTCTAAGCTAGTTGTGCTAGTCTCAAGAGTGTCCAACCTAGCAAATATTTTTGCGAAAGAAATATCAGTTTGGCTAGGCAAGTTGTAAGTGAGGAACAATTTCTTTATAGCATTAATAGCATCATCCTCATTACATTGGAGGAAATCTCCTCCCACAACAGCATCTAAATCATATCTATAGCAAAGAGCAATTCCAAGGTAAAAACTGCTAAGGAACAAGCTTTGAGTCATTTTAGGCTCAGTTTTTTCATGTAGATCGGAGATTCTAGACCAAGCTTCCTTAAAACTTTCCTCAATTCCTTGTTTAAAAGTGAAAATCATTTCCTCGGGTGACATTGTGATTGGAGCAAGGCTAGACATAGTGGCACTCAAGATAGGAACTAATTTTTTTGTGTTTTTCAAATAAGAAAGCAAACAAGTAAAACTAAATTTTTTGTGTTTTAGAAGAATAAAACAAGCAAACAAAGCAAAAAGAAAACTAAGCAAAACAAAAACAACAAAGTAAAGAGATTGGTTATGAGGGACTCCCCTTGTGAAAATGTCCTTGACTCCCCGGCAACGGCGCCAGAAAATCGCTTGATGGCTCAATGCACGGCGCCGAGAAAATTGCTTGGTGCGTGGTTGATGTAGAGCTCATTGGGAACCCCAAGAGGAAGGTATGATGAGCACAGCAGCAAGTTTCCCTCAGTTATGAAACCAAGGTTTAATCGAACCAGTAGGAGCATCGAAACACCCCAAAGGTGTTACTAGCTAAGCTTTGGCAGGGCGCACTACCGGTGCTAGTAGCAACGTGGAGACCTGCACAACACAACCACAGAACTTTGTCCCCAACTTGCGATGAGGTTGTCAATCTCACCGTGTTTTGCGGAAAACAAAGGATTAAACGTATCGAATGGAAAGAAGCAAAAGTTTGCAGAAAGTAAACACAAAGCAGAAATAGTTTATAGATTGAATGTAAAGAAAAGGACCCGGATCCATAGTTCACTAGAGGTGGCTCTCCTTAGATAGATAACATGCTGGGTGAAAAAATTACAGCGGGGCAATTGACAACCACTGAGAAAGCAATACATGCATATACTAATCATCTTGACTCCTTTGAGACTTGATTGGGCATTACAACATTATACATAGACCGCCATCCAACTGCATTTATGACTAATAATCCACCTTCAGGTTATCATCCGAACCCCCTCTAGTATTAAGTTGCAAGCAACAGATTATTGCTTTACGAACTGCATGTAAAGTAAACAATACGATTGTTCTATGAACAAAGGATTGTTGTTTTCTCCCTAGTAGCAACAGCACATCTAGTACCTTAGATATTTCTGTCACTTCCCCAGATTACTAGAGGCATGAACCCACTATCGAGCATAAATACTAACTCTTGGAGTTTCTAGCATCTACTTGGTCAAGATAGCTACTAACAACGGAAAGCATGCAAGATCACAAATAACAAAGACATGATAGAATCAATAATCAATCTGAAATAGCATCTCAATATCCATCAGATCCCCGCAACCCGCAAACACAACATGCAGAATTACAAATAGTTGATCTTGATCATGAACGGAGCTCACAAGATCTAGACATGAAAGCACAAAGGAGGAGAACCAGCCATCTAGCTACTACATGGATCCGTAGTCCAAGGATGAACTACTCACGCATCACACTGGAGGCTTGCATGGTGATGAAGAAGGCCTCCAGGGTGAATTCCCCTCTCCGGCAGGGTGCCGGGAAGAGCTTCAGATCTCTCCCGATCTAGGGATGGAGATGACGGCAGCTACAGACTCTTTCGTTGATTTTTGATCGGGGCCTTAGGGTTTTCGTCCTGAGGGAAATATATAGGCGGAAGGAGAGGCCGAGGGGGTGCCGGGAGCGGCCACACCACCCCATGGCGCGGGCTAGGCCTGGCCACGCGGCCAGGTGGTGTGGTGGCCCCCTGGCCCCTCTCCGTCTCGTATTCTGGCACTTGATGACATCCGGAAAAATAGGCACTTTGGCTTTTGTCCCGTCCAATTCCGAGAATATTCATTTTCTGACTTTCCTGGAACCAAAAACAGCAGAAAACAGGCAGCTGGCACTGTGGCTCTTGTTAATAGGTTAGTCCAAGAAATCATATGAAAAGTACTCCAAAGTTGGAACAAAACACAAGAAAGTGGATAAAACCAAGCATGGAACATCAAAAAATATAGATACATTTGTAATGTATCAATCCAGCATTGTCATTGAAATGTGTGTTCTTTCATTAACCACATCTGGAGTCATTTCATGTCTATTCTTTTCACAAACCACATATGGATCCACCAATGTCATTGCATGTGTGTTCTCTTCACAGACCACACATGGATCCACCAATGTCATTGCATGTGGTTCCACCCGAGTTCATTGCATGTGTTTTATTTTCACAATCCACCTATGGATCCACAAGTGTCATTGCATGTGTGTTCTTCTCATTAACCACAGCTAGAGTCATTGCATGTGTGTTCTTTTCACAGACCACATATGGAACCACCAGTGTCATTGCATGTTTGTTCTTCTCAGATCCCACATATGGAGTCACTGGATGAGTGTTCTTTTCATAAACCACATATGGATCCACCATTGTCATTGAAATATGTATTCTCTTCAGAGACCACACATGGATCCACCAGTGTCATTGCATGTGTGTTCTTTTTACTAAGAACAACTAGAGTCAATGCATGTGTGTTCTTCTCACAATCCACATATGGATCCACCAGTGTCATTGCATGTGTGTTCTTCTCATTAACCACATCTAGAGTCATTGCATATGTGTTCTCTTTAGAGACCACACATGAATCCACCAGTGTCATTACATGTCTGTTCTTTTTACTAACAACAATTGGAGTCATTTCATGACTATTCTTTTCACATACCACATCTTGATCCACTAATGTCATTGAAATGTGTGTTCTCTTCAGACACCACACATGGATCCACTAGTGTCATTGCATGTGTGTTCTTTTCACTAACAATAACTAGAGTCATTGCATGTGTGTTATTTTCACAATCCACATATGGATCCACCAGTGTCATTTCTTGTGTGTTCTTATCATTAACCACATATAGAGTCATTGCATGTGTGTTGTTTTCACAGACCACATATGGATCCACCATTGTCAATGAAATGTGTGTTCTTTCATTCTCCACACCTGGAGTCATTTCATGACTATTCTTTTCACAGACAACATATGGATCCACTAGTGTCATTGCATGTGTGTTCTCTTCAGAGACCACACATGGATCCACCAGTGTCATTGCATGTGTGTTCTTTTTACTAACAACAACTAGAGTCATTGCATGTGTGTTATTTTCACAATCCATACATGGATCCACCAGTGTCATTGCATGTGTGTTCTTCTCATTAACCACAGCTAGAGTCATTTCATGTGTGTTCTTTCATTAACCACACCTGGAGTCATTTCATGACTATTCTTTTCACATACCACATATGGATCCACCAGTGTCATTGCATGTGTGTTCTCTTCACATACCACATATGGATCCACCAGTGTCATTGCATGTGTGTTCTTTTTACTAACAACAACTAGAGTCGTTGCATGTGTTTTATTGTCACAATCCACATATGGATCCACAAGTGTCATTGCATGTGTGTTCGTCTCATTAACCACACCTGGAGTCATTGCATGTATGTTCTTTTCACAGACCACATAAGGATCCACCATTGTCAATGAAATGTGTATTGTTTCATTAACCACACCTGGAGTCATTTCATGACTATTATTTCCACATACCACATATGGATCCACCAGAGTTCATTGCATGTGTGTTCTCTTCATAGACCACACATGGATCCACCAGTGTCATTGCATGTGGTTCCACCAGAGTTCATTGCATGTGTGTTCTTCACATTAACCACAGCTAGAGTCATTGCATGTTTGTTCTTTTCACATACCACATATGGAACCACCATTGTCATTGAAATGTGTATTCTTTCATTAACGACATCTAGAGTCATTTCATGTCTATTCTTTTCATAGACCACATATGGATCCACCAGTGTCATTGAGTTGTGTGTTCTCTTTAGAGAACACACATGGATCCACCAGTGTCATTGCATGTGTGTTCTTTTTACTAACAACAACTAGAGTCATTGCATGTGTGTTATTTTCACAATCCACATATGGATCCACCAGTGTCATTGCATGTCTGTTCTTCTCGTTAACCATAGCTGGAGTCGTTGCATGTGTGTTCTTTTCACAGACCACATATGGATCCACCAGTGTCATTGCATGTGTGTTATTCTCATTAACCACACCTAGAGTCATTTCATGTGCGTTCTTTCCACAAACCTCATATGAATCCACCATTTTCATTGAAATGTGTATTCTTTCATTAATCACATGTGGAGTCATTTCATGTCTATTATTTTCACACACCACATATGGATCCACTAGTGTCACTGAAATGTGTGTTCTCTTGAGAGACCACACATGGATCCACCAGTGTCATTGCATGTGTGTTCTTTTTACTAACAACAACTATAGTCATTGCATGTGTGTTCTTCTCACAATCCACCAATGGATCCACCACTGTCATTGCATGTGTGTTCTTCTCATTAACCACATCTATAGTCATTGGATGTGTGTTCTCTTCAGAGACCACACATGGATCCACCGGTGTCATTGCATGTGTGTTCTTTTTACTAACAACAACTAGAGTCATTTCATGACTATTCTTTTCACAGACCACATCTGGATCCACTAGTGTCATTGAAATGTGTGTTTTCTTCATAGACCACACATGGATCCACTAGTGTCATTGCATGTGTGTTCTTTTTACTAACAACTACTAGAGTCATTGCATGTGTGTTATTTTCATTAACCACACCTGGAGTCATTTCATGACTATTCTTCTCACAGACGACATATGGATCCACCAGTGTCATTGAAATGTGTGTTCTCTTCACAGACCACACATGGATCCTCCAGTGTCATTGCATGTGGTTCCACCAGAGTTCATTGCATGTGTGTTATTTTCACAATCCACATATGGATCCACCAGTGTCATTGCATGTGTGTTCTTCTCATTAACCACAGCTACAGTCATTGCATGTGTGTTCTTTTCACATACCACATATGAATCCACCATTGTCATTGAAATGTGTATTCTTTCATCAATCATATGTGGAGTCATTTCATGTCTATTATTTTCACAGACCACATATGGATCCACCAGTGTCATTGAAATGTGTGTTCTCTTCAGAGACCACACATGGATCCACAGTGTCATTGCATGTGTGTTGTTTTCACTATCCACATATGGATCCACCAGTGTCATTGCATGTGTGTTCTTCTCATTAACCACAACTAGAGTCATTGCATATGTGTTCTTTTCACAGACCACATATGGATCCACCATTGTCATTGAAATTGTTGGAGATATGCCCAAGAGGCAATAATAAAGTGGTTATTATTATATCTTTATGTTTATGATAAATGTTTACATCCCATGCTATAATTGTATTAACCGGAAACATTAATACTTGTGTGATTTGTAAACATAAAAGAGTCCCTAGTAAGCCTCTTGTTAAACTAGCTTGTTGATTAATGGATGATCATGGTTTCCTGATCATGGACATTGGATGTCGTTAATAACAGGATCATATCATTAGGAGAATGATGTGATGGACACACACCCGTAGTAAGCATAGCATAAGATCAAGTCATTAAGTTCGTTTGCTATAAGCTTTAAAATGTGTATTCTCTTCAGAGACCGCACATGGATCCACCAGTGTCATTGCATGTGTGTTCTTTTTACTAACAACAACTAGAGTCATTGCCGGTGTGTTCTCACAATCCACATATGGATCCACCAGTGTCATTGCATGTGTGTTCTTCTCATTAACCACATCTAGAGTCATTGCATGTGTGTTCTCTTCAGAGACCACACATGGATCCACTAGTGTCATTGCATGTGTGTTCTTTTTACTAACAACAATTGGAGTCATTTCATGACTATTCTTTTCACAGACCACATCTTGATCCACCAGTGTCATTGAAATGTGTGTTCTCTTCTGAGACCACACATGGATCCACCAGTGTCATTGCATGTGTGTTCTTTTTACTAACAATAACTAGAGTCATTGCATGTGTGTTATTTCCACAATCCACAAATGGATCCACCAATCCCATTGCATGTGTGTTCTTCTCATTAACCACAGCTAGAGTCATTGCATGTGTGTTCTTTTCACAGACCACATATTGATCCACCATTGCCAATGAAATGTGTGTTCTTTCATTAACCACACCTGAATTCATTTCATGACTATTCTTTTCACATACCACATATGGATCCACGAGTGTCATTGCATGTGTGTTCTCTTCAGAGACTACACATGGATCCACCAGTGTCATTGCATGTGTGTTCTCTTCACAGACCACACATGGATCCACAAGTGTTATTGCATGTGGTTCCACCAAAGTTCATTGCATGTTTGTTCTTTTCACAATCCACCTATGGATCCACCAGTGTCATTGCATGTGTGTTCTTCTCATTAACCACAGCTAGAGTCATTGCATGTGTGTTCTTTTCACAAACCACACATGGATCCACCAGTGTCATTGAAATGTGTATTCTTTCATTAACCACATCTAGAGTCATTTCATGTCTATTCTTTTCATAGACCCCATATGGATCCACCAGTGTCATTGAATTGTGTGTTCTCTTCAGAGACCACACATGGATCCACCAGTGTCATTGCATGTGTGTTCTTTTTACTAACAACAACTAGAGTCATTGCATGTGTGTTATTTTCACAATCCACATATGGATCCACCAGTGTCATTGCATGTGTGTTCTTCTCATTAACCAGTGTCATTGCATGTGTGTTCTTTTCATTAACCACATCTAGAGTCATTGAATGTGTGTTCTTTTCACAGACCACATATTGATCCACCATTGTCAATTAAATGTGTGTTCTTTCATTAACCACACCTGGAGTCATTTCATGACTATTCTTTTCACAGACCACGTACGGATCCACCAGTGTCATTGCATGTGTGTTCTCTTCAGAGACCACACATGGATTCACTAGTGTCATTACATATGTGTTCTTTTTACTAACAACAACTAGAGTCATTGCAACTGTGTTATTTTGACAATCCACATATGGATCCACCAATGTCATTGCATGTGTGTTCTTCTCATTAACGAAAGCTAGATCATTGCATCTGTGTTATTTTCAGAGACAACATATGGATCCACCATTGTCAATGAATTGTGTGTTCTCTCATTAACCACACCTAGAGTCATTTCATGACTATTATTTTCACAGACCACATATGGATCCACCAGTGTCATTCCATGTGTGATCTCTTCACAGACCACCCATGGATGGACCAATTTCATTGCATATGTGTTCTTTTTACTAACAACAACTAGAGTCATTACATGTGTGTTAATTTCACAATCAACATATGGATCACCAGTGTCATTGCATGTGTGTTCTTCTCATTAACCACAGCTAGAGTCATTGCATGCGTGTTCTTTTCACAAACCACATATGGATCCACCATTGTCATTGAAATGTGTATTCTTTCATTAACCACACCTGGAGTCATTTCATGACTATTCTTTTCATAGACCACATATGGATCCACCGGAGTTCATTAAATGTGTGTTCTCTTCACAGACCACACATGGATCCACTAGTGTCATTGCATGTGGTTCCACCAGAGTTCATTGCATGTGTGTTCTTTTCACAATCCACCTATGGATCCACCAGTGTCATTGCATGTGTGTTCTTCTCATTAACGACAGCTAGAGTCATTGCATGTGTGTTCTTTTCACATAACTCATATGGAACCACCATTCTCATTGAAATGTGTATTCTTTCATTAACCACATTTGGAGTCATTTCATGTCTATTCTTTTCACAGACCACATGTGGATCCACCAGTGTCATTAAAGTGTGTGTTCTCTTCAGAGACCACACATGGATCCACCAGTGTTATTGCATGTATGTTCTTTTTACTATCAACAAATAGAGTCATTGCATGTGTGTTATTTTCACAATCCACATATGGATCCACCAGTGTTATTGCATGTGTGTTCTTCTTATTAACCACGACTGGAGTCATTGCATGTGTGTTCTTTTCACAAACCACATATGGATCCACCATTGTCAATGAAATGTGTGTTCTTTCATTAACCACACCTAGAGTCATTTCATGACTATTCTTTTCACAGACCACATATGGATCCACCAGTGTCATTGCATGTGTGTTCTCTTCACAGACCACACATGGATCCACCAGTGTCATTGCATGTGGTTCCACCAGAGTTCATTGCATGTGTGTTCTTTTCACAATCCACCTATGGATCCACCAGTGTCATGGCATGTGTGTTCTTCTCATTAACCACAGCTAGAGCCATTGCATGTGTGTTATTTTCACAGACCACATATGGAACTACCAGTGTCATTGCATGCGTGTTCTTCTTAGAGACCACATCTGGAGTCACTGGATGAGTGTTATTTTCACAAACCACAGATGGATCCACCATTGTCATTGAAATGTGTGTTCTCTTCAGAGACCACACATGGATCCACCAGCGTCATTGTATGTGTGTTCTTTTTACTAACAACAACTAGTTGTTGCATGTGTGTTCTTGTCATTAACCACAGCTAGAGTCATTGCATGTGTGTTCTTTTCACAAACCACATATGGATCCACCAGTGTCATTGAAATGTATATTATTTTTAACGACCGCCGTTGGCCACAAACATTCGGGACACCGAGCTAACCATCAACCGCTCCGGGCTTCTAGAAGACCCGATCCCCAATTGTTAGGCATCGTTGGATCGGGGTACGTGGATGATAAGGATGTCCTTCACGAGGGCGATCCGCGAGAAGTCTGTTCTACGAACTAATTGGCAGTGGCAATGACGCTGGGCCTACGTCTTTGCCCTTATCCCCTTAACCTCGGGGCTGAAGCTCAGATCGTGTTCCTTCGTCGCCATGGAGAGGGAGAGGCCCAAACTCAGCTTGCACGAGGCAAAGATGTTCTCCCACTATGACATACTCGTGCCGCTGTTTGTGCCACTTCCGGCCGGCTTCGAGCTCAACTACGCAGGGGTTCCTGTCGCGCTGATCTTGTGCGACAACGCGTTGGCGAGGCAGATCGAGGAGCGCTGCTACCAGCTGCCGGAGCGGAAGAGGGAAATCCCACGGTACTCGCGCACGAGCGCGTACTGGCGAAAGCTATTCAAGAAGGAGCAGGCTCCATTGATTGTGCTGTGCGGAACCCACCGGCGGGAGATCCACCTGGATCTGCGTAACCCCGAAGGGAGGCAGTGCTTCTGGGCAGTGCCTGGGCGTATGATATCCACCGTTATCGATGCGGTGCGCTGTGAAGAATCCATGAGGAGGAGGAACGTTGCCAGGAACATCGGCATCGATTCCGACGCGGAGGAGGCTGGCGGCGACGCGGACAACGTCGTCGATGATGGAGACTACAGGAGCATCATAGTCAATTAGGGCCACTTAAGCATAAATTAAATCTATGTACGGTATCTTAATGCCCTCTTTGGATCTGTGTCACTTGAGTCATAGTCGATTATCGTCATAATCTATATATGTTGGCCATGTTTTAGTTGTCTTTGTCTTTCAAACTAGTCGAAACTCGTCTGATCCTGAAAATAAAGTTCGCGTGTTCCTGGCATATCGGATGGGACAATACACTGACTCTGCTCCCAGCACTTGATGGCACAGCCATATTTTGGAGTGCGTCACAGGAGAAGGGATCGAGCGTATTGTAATAGTGTACTATTCCTGTCCAGATATAACTGACTTAGTTTTTTTAGATATTTAATAAATGTGTCTATACCCAAACATGTCTAGATACATGTTTTAGATTTCTCTGTCTTTCAAACTAATGAAAAGTCGTCAAATTCTGAACAAACAAAGTCATTGCGTTCACATCTGATGGGACAATACGCTGACTTTGCTACTTGATAGCACAACCATAATTCTGGAGTGCGCCAGAGGTGATGGGAATCCAAGGGAGATGGGAACTAGTAGTTGCGTCCATACGCAGGTAAAAAGTTAATGTAATAATATTTAAAAAATTGTAATCTCGTCCACATAACCCCATCACAGACACGTTGCACGCGCCAGATATAAATAAAGACGACACGACTAGTTTAGTTTCAATGATATAATTCAACATACGACATTACTATGCCCGCATCTTTTTGCTCCTCTTATTAGTCTGCTAGCCCACGCTGCATTAAGCATCAGTTGATGAGGATAAAAAATGATAAAATGGCAAATAAAAAAAATTTAAGTTTACCTTTCATCTGGAGAATCGTACAAAGATGAAATTAGCAGGGATTTATTATTTCTCCTGCAGTTAGCCGAAAGATCCTCAAGAACATCCTCAATCACCCCTGCAACTTCTTCATATTCTAATACACCTCCATTATTTGCCCTTTCATCCCTGTTATGCTTACCCTTTTGTTTCTTTTCACACCCTTTTCTTGCCGGCACCTCCACTTCTTCATAAATTGGCTGCTTACGTACGTTTTCCTTCGAGTGCTCATCGTCGTTTTCCTCCACCTGCTGCACTTCCTCAAGTTCTTCGTCTTTGTGCTGCTCTTCCTCTAGTTCTGGCTGAGAAGCCTCATTTTTTGCCACCGGGGTGTGAACAGGGACAATATCATGTGTAACTGGGTTTTTGCACAACCTCTTGATATGCCGAATCTGCCACAACGTTTGTATTTCCTTTTCCTAGCTCCCAGCCTTGAACCTTTATCGGTGGAGGCTTCGATCCTTAGCTTTCTAGGCCTCCTAGGTGGCCTCCTAAGAACTGATAGTTGAAGTTTGAACCCTAGATCGACAATCTCCCAATCATTTTCATTGGCCATAGGTGGTACGTTTTCTGCATAAGTTGCAGCAAACTTGTCCACGAAGAAATAGTTGTCGACATAGTTCTCTATTTCAGCTTTGCTACCTCTAAGCTTTAAGATGAAGTAAATTGCACGGTGATATGGCAGACCAGTAATCTGCCACTGCCTGCATGAACAAGTCTTGTTTCCAATGTCTACAGTGTACCTCCGTTCACTTCCACACTTGTATTCTACATAAACCTCAGCCAATGTTCTAGAACTTCTGACCATCCTCATCTTTATCGTTCTCATTGCCCTGGTTCTTGCATTCAGTAACATAACCACCTTTGGAACTATTTTATGGCCTAAAAAAATTTCTTGCACAAATTCTTTGCCTTAAATCTATCTTCACCATTATGCATTGTCTTATTGGATCCAACAAAATAACAATTCCAAGTGTCTTCATGCCTGAAATCTTATCATTGAAACTCTTTGCCAAATTATTGCAAACAAAATCCACCATGCATAACTCACCAAACTTGCTTCTGGCCCATAGTTGGGCGTGATGTTCTTCAAGGTGTTTTTTTCACCTTTGGCACTACATACATGTTCTGCAAGTAAGTAGCATGCGTGCTTGGGGTGTATGTGTATGCTGATCACCACAAGTCCTCTTCAAAGATCTTTCCTTTGAACTTCTTCGTGAAGTTAGTAGTGAGGTGCCGCATGCATTCCCTATGCTCAACCCCAGGAAACACAGCATCAACAGCATTCTCAAGACCCTCGCATGCACCGGTGTGTATCACCAAGCCTTCAGGGTGACCAATTACTGCATGTAGTCTCTGCATGAACCATGTCCAGCTTTCATTTGATTCACCCTCAAGAATAGCATAAGCTACGGGTAGAAGCCAATTATGCGCGTCCAAAGCACAAGCAGAAGCAACATGTCCCATGAACTTCCCTGTTAAAGAAGTTGCGCCTATTGCCAAGTATGGCCTGCAGTCGTCTAGGAACCCCTTCCAGCATGCCTTCGGGCAGACAAAACATCTCCTGACCCCCCTCAATACCTTTTCTCATCCTTTCACCACCTCGTAAGCGATGTCAACAACACTACCAGGTGATGTTTTATCTACCTGAGCTTTGAAACTATACAACATATGAAAATTGTCATTCCACTTGCCTTGAATGAAGTCTAGAGCCATCTCCTTCCCATAAAAGACTTTGTGGTAAGAAATCAAAACGTTAAATTTATTGCTAATCTTTGCTCTGAGTTCAGCAGGTCCAATGTTATGATCCTGCCTCACCCAGTCAAGTATAGTAGCAGCAATCCACTTGGTAGTCACCGGTATAATTTTATCACTTAAAGAAGTATTAGGGAAGTTGTGTTTCTTTGTGTTTACTTTGATCTGCATTCGATAAGAATCCAAATAATTCAGAGTTAGTTATCAGCAGAATAAATATGAGAAAGACTCAAACTAAATGTAGCTATTGCAACCTGAAATGGGTGTCCACCCCGCATTGGAGATGCATGTAATCTTCATTTACACACATTACTTTCCCAACCTTGCACCCTAAATCTCTTTTGGTCACTCTTTTCAATGATAAATTCGAACCCAACTCTGATTGCATAGGTTGCAACTGCATATCTGCAGTCCTCCACATTCTCAAAGACAGTCCCCTCATCAATTGTAGGACTGTCCCTGTCAAAGTGTATCACTGGCCTGTCCTCGTCTTCGTCATCGTATCTACATCTCATTTCCACATCTTCACATTCCTCTTCCGAGTCAGTCCCATAGTCAGGCTCAAAGTTTGAATCAACCAAATATTCCCTACTCTCCATCCTATTAGGGTCAGCAGCCATGTCTGGATATGCTTTCTCATCATCATCCGCACCGCCACACATTTCAGTGCCTTCATGCTATCTTGACAAAGCATCATGCTCAAGGACAAGCTGTACAGACGTCCTGCGGTTGCCAACACATATCCTTGCCATCACCACGGGACTAGAAATGCTAATTGGGGTATGCAGAAAAGGAATCACAGTTCTTACCCTTCAATGTGGACGCACGGCACCTTCTCCGGGCTCCATACCTCCAAAGCTCTACACCTCGCTTCCTCTTCCCCTGTTTCGTTGTCCTCTGTGCTCTCCAGACTTGAAGGAGATTCTCTCCAGCTGCGCAGGACCCATCTCCGTGTTCTCAAGCCTCGCAGGATCCATCTCTGAGCGGGATCCGGATCACTAGCATCGTTAGGCGCCTAACCCAATGGCCGACTCTCGGTTTTCATTTCCAGACGCGCTTGGGCAGTGGACGGCGACAAGGATACAGGGCATGGAGGGAAGGGGAGGGGATGTGAGGGGATGGCAGGGAGGGGAGGGCGAGAGGACGACAACACAAGGGGACGAAAAGAGCAGTGCACGACTGAGCGGAGTGGCAGCGGCAGGAGCAGAGGAGCGGAGCGGAGCAGAGCGGCGCTGGTTGCGACAAAACATGGAAAATTGCACAATAATGTGTTGGTGGGCGGCACCAGCCCTCGAACCTAGGACGCTCGCCATCGAAGGTGGAGGAGGCGGGCCTGCCAGTCAGAAAACATGCCACATGTCAGCACACTATGCATGGTAGCACTTCACGGAATTTTTTAGCAGGTCCCACATGTCAGTCTGTTTGATCAAAACTTGCATGCAGTGCATGGCTGGTTCATGTGCTAGTTCCAAAAAAAAAGCCCGTTGATCCAAACAGGAAGTGGCAGTTCTGCTTCTTCTCCCTCGTCTTCTCGTATAAACATTTTCAGGTCTATTTTTCAAAGTAGAATTTTTTACATTATTTGTATTATTTCGATCAGCAGTATGCGTATTACCTTCAGACAAAATTGTAATGTATTTAATTTTAGTACTTTCAGAATTCAAAGTATTTATTTTTAGTAGCTTCTTTCAGAATTCTCTGTGTTTGATAGCCGGAGCCGGTGGCGGGCATCAGCTTAGCGCCGGAATTCAGGTTCCACATGGAAAATTGCACAATAATGTGTTGGTGGGCGGCACCAATCCTTGAACCTAGGATGCGCGCCGTCGAAGGTGGAGGAGGCGGGCCCGCTAGTCAGAAAACATGCCACGTCGGCATCCCCTGTTTCTGATGCCCTTTAAAAAAAGAAAACGTGCCACATCGTCATCCCCTGTTTCTGATGGTGTTGCTACAATCGACGGTACATGGTGGCATAGAAATAATATCGTATAAACATAAGGGCACAGTCGTCAACATTTCTAAAACGAAACTCAGTCTCCTACCTGTCCTGGTACATTGCCCGATGAGGTGGATAGCCACGACCAATCTTTTTAATATGTTTGCACTCTTATGCTAAGAAGGGAAATAAAGATTGAGCGATTAATGCAACGAGTGTCGAATTATTACCCTCTAAGGAAATGGGAGATGGTTATTTTCACGTGTGTCCGTAGTCCAAACCTACTGTCAGTCTTTCACTCCCCTTCTCCACCAAACCACAGTTCACCTTGCGCAGCTCCTCCGCACCACACCACCTAGGGCAACATGGCCCCGCCTAAGCAGCAGCCGCCGCCGCCACGACAGCCGCCGAAACTAGGGTATTTAGCCCCTCTAAGGCAGGCCATGAAGCTCTACTTCAAGGCCGGTCTCCCATTGCCCTGCCAGGCGGATGATTTCGCCAAATGTGCCGAATCGGCCGCATCAGGACCAAGAGAGCGATGTGGAGAAATCGCGCGGCGGCATTACGGCATGCTCTAGGTAGTGGGAACAAGGTACATATCAAAACGTTCATGAGAGCATGCCGCCGAGGGTACACACCCTCGAGCAGGGCAGCGCCAAGGTCTAGGAACTCTCGTGTCCATGCTTCGGCACGGGCTACCTTACCGCAGTGGGGGAGGCTAGGAACACGCCGTCTGCAGCAAAGACGCTCCATCCAATGCACCGTTGGAGGCCGTGCCATGGCGATGACCAAGCGTCTACACTCAACATGCTGGATTGTTCGACAGTCGGAGCCGGCGGCGGGCATCAGCTCAGCGCCAGAATTTAGGTTCCAGTTCACACGGACCTACAATCCCAAGAAGAAGATGTCAAATTTCAGTTTTGAAGAAATCCTTGCGGCGGCGCGGATGGTCCAACTGAACCGGGACTAGCGCACGCAAATTGGTCATGCATGAACGATGCAGATTTCTTGTAGTTTGGCAGGAAGGCAATAGATCAGTTTGGGTTAAATGATCAAAGAACTTATGTCCTCTCAAGGCAATTGGCCAGCCAACTTTTCTGGTGGAGATTTGTAGTTTCTTCAGTATAGAATAGTTAAGTTCAGACTGAAGAATGGATTTTTTAGATGAAATGCTGACGAATTGTTCTATAAACTAGTAGGAAGTTTAGCCCACTTTTGTGCAGGTATAAGACCCTTTTGTATGGAAGTACTACTATTGTAAGCAAATACTATCAAGTATCTATTTCTTTCAATTACTAGTCTTGGTTAAATCCAGTTAATTGGCATTTTTTATCCTAGACTACAGATTTTGCGTCTGTTGTCTATGCTGTAAACTATTTTTCCTTTTTCTTGTGTTGTCTACAAAATGGTCCTAAAGTTCAACGTGTTACAAATATAGCTACCTTGTACTTGAAGAGGAGATGGACTATATTTTCCTAGCATCCACAATATTGACATTGCTCATTGCCACACCACCCTCTTTTCATGAGGTTGTCCTTGGTTATTCACAGAAATTATAAAGCACAATGTTCAACTACATCGATTCAAACTATTACACACACACTACATCAAATTCATTACCCACACATACTACATCGATTCAAACTATTACACACACATACTACTTCAAATCCATTACCCACACGTACTACATCAATTCAAACTATTACACATTTTTAGTCGATGCTAACTTCCTGCTACGCTCTTCATACTACAAATTCATTAGCCACACATACAACGGCAATTCACTAGAGCTCTGTCTGCACTCGAGGGAAATCAGAACCACCAGCTTGTCCAAGCCCAGTTCCCCCACCGAAACTATGTGCACCATCACGAAACGGTGGTGGTCATGTGCCATCGATCCTTCCAGGCCAACACTGCAGGCGACAAGGACGCTTTCTAGCAGCCTCTTCGGGGCCCTGAATGCCATGTACCAATTCTAGAACCTCCTCCAGGTGGATGATGACCGGGTGCTTCCAGCAAAGTTGTCGCCCTGCCTTGCTTGGAATCTGCACCTCGTACATCTTAGGAACAGCGTCAGGATCTTTTAGCCACGACTTTACCTCGATGACCCATCTGTCGCTCGGTGGCACAATTTCCACCAGCTCGCCGCCAAGGATACTGATGACCTGCTTGAGGGCCTCCAGCTCCCAAGCATCCAATGGGAGGCCGTCAAATCCGAGTTTGGAGAAGAAACTAAGCTGCCCCAAGCGATCGTCCCACCCACAGGCGCGATGCCAACGCATGAAGCTCATTTCTCCCTGCAGCACTAGAAAGAACGGGAAGAATGCAGAACGCGCTTGGTGTCTGAGATGTGCTCGAACCGGACGAAAAAATTGAATGGCGGCACGCATACCTCAATCTTGACCTCATTTCGTCAGATCCCAAAACGAGACCTGAAAGCCGACAGCAACTCTGCCGGCGACATGGCGGGATGGACGCCTAGCACGGTGGCCATGAGAGCGTGGTCGTCGAACTACTGTGCCGGGGCTACTTCCCGAGGCTGGTCGCCGGCCAGGATCGCCCGACTTGATGCGCTCCGTCATGCGAGAAGGACTAGCCAGAGGCGAGATATTAGTCCGGGGACGTGAAGCTCCGATACGGCGGACGATGCGACAGTGATGGCTGCGAGTTTCGATTAGAGGCGTGGGAGGTTGACCGGACATGGCGGGGACGCAAAGTAGAGCAAGTGCGAGCTCCGATCTGAGACGAGCAGCCGGAGCTGAGAAAATGTTATGGGGAGGGGAGCAAGGGAGAAGACCAGAGCAGAGCAAAGAAATAGATCTGGTCCACTCAGGTATCTCGTCCACGCAGGGGTAAGCTAGTCCACGACCGCAAAAGATAACAGGAAATACTGACAGGGCGGGCCAAGAAGAGTTGACCTAACGGCGGTATTTGAGTTCAACCATTTTTCGTCTGGTTCAAACGACCGTTTGGCCGTTAGATTTGTATTCACCCCCATTTGGCCCTTCTGGACAATTGGCGATTCTACTACGGCCCCTCCGCGTGATTGATGACAACTCAGGTACCGGGATGCACTCGCCCGGGAAGTTTGGTACCGCAAACAAACAATCCCGATGTAGCAAGCCTGAAAAAAGTCTTGGAGCCAAGTATCTAGCCAGGCCACACCGTCGTAGGCTTGGATGTGTCTCGAGATAGCAAATCCTCCCGGGAAATGTGTTTGTCGAATTCGTGGTTCAAAGCATTTTGGACCCATGTATATATCACCGTTCTCGTAGCGTCGCGCCTCTATGTTAGAGTTGATCCAATGTCTCGCATCACTTGGTGACAAGGAACGGTGTCTTGGTTGTTTACTGTGGTTGCGGTGCCTTGGAGCCGGACTTCTACTTCTACCACCACCTCCTCCACCATGATGTCCTCCTTGGCCTCCTTGAGAGCCGGTGTGATGGCTGCTTGGTGGAGAGGGTGGTGCAGGTGGATTGTTTCCGGCTGAATGTCGGCCTCCATCCAGAGCATCATTATTCCGGTTCCAGGGAGGGTCTTCATTATGATGAGCCCCCTGCCGGCTTGAATCAGCATGATGTATGTTGTTCCTTCGTCCGTTGTTTCACCCATTGCGGTGAGGTTTAGGCAGACGACTTGTATGTCTAGGAGGTGGCATCCTTTATCGGTCCTCCTCCCGATGTTGCTCTTTGTGGTCTTCCCTGCAATTGTTCGACTCTCGCCGGGGAGGGTGTCTCGGAACCAGTGTTGCAACTGCATCTTGCTCTGCAGCTAGGGTAACATTGCTCCAGTCACGTGCAGTTCTATGCCGTTGCCATGAAGATCTCATTCTCGAATAGTTGTCTTCTCGACGGTCTGGACGGTGATGCTGTGTTGGGTCCCGTCGGGGCCTAATATCATCCCAAGCCAGATCCGTGCGACATTGGTCGAACCTGGAGACCATTTTTCCACTTCCGGATTTCACGGCCTTTTGTTGCTCCAGACCCTTGGTAAGTAGCTTTAGACCCAACCGAACTTGATCTAGGCTTGGGTTGTTCGCCAGGATATCTCGAGCTGCAACAGTGTTTTCCACTAGCATTACATACACCAGATCTCCCTTGCTATCCAGTCGAGGTTCTCCCTTGACGGCGTCATCTCCCTCAAAGAGGGTCTTGTGGACTTCTGGATTTTTGTTAGCCCGCACCGGGTCGTTCTAGGTCTTCTGATGCTGTAGGGAGTTGAACTGCCCCGCAGATGCAATGCGCTTCTTCTCTTCCATAAGGTTGTTAGCCTCATCCAGGAGTACTTGATGACACGCTTCTAGGGCTTGGGCCCTTTCTTCCAATTCTGCAGATGTAAGTTCTACAGTAGTAGAGATTGGCATAGTTAACGCAGCATCGATGAGTTTACGGGAACTAGAAGTAACCATGTATCCATCCACCGGAGTTTCCTTTGGCTCGTCTAGGATTAGGGCTCCATCCGAGTCTTCTTCGTATTCTTTGGCAACCACTTCCTCTGCTGGAGGATCTTTTGCCAGAGTCTTGTTCTTCTTTTCCTTCTTGGCAGCGCCGGTAGCAAAGACGACTTTGGGTCCGTTTCCCAGAGTCAAGCTCTGATCGTACTTTTGGACATCTAGATGTCGGTATTGTCTCCGAGATCCATGTCATCCTGTGCTTTGGGAGAGTTTTCTCTGGATCCTTCGTCCATCGCTTCTCCTTCTTCGACAGTTTTGGAGTTGAACTCCTCTTCATATTCCACGGAGAACTTTTGGAAATCCACCGACGTCATTGAATCATCCGAAGATGTCGGTAAGTCGATGTTTGTTCCGATCGCCTCTAGCACGAGTCTTCGTTGTCTCCAGCATTGGCAGAGCCGGAGCCGGATCCAACATAACAAACAAAGTGTGACGCGTGCGTCCTGGGGTAGTTGCGGATTTCCTCGTGGGCTTCCTTGAAACATCTGATGGTCTCGAGAACCTCATCCATGCTTGCGCCCTGCAGCATTATGCGCTTCAACGTATGCCTTAGGAAAGGTTGATCTATTCCAGCGTTGGCATAGCCGGAACCAAAGTTGTTGTCTTGCTCCTCCTAGATTTCAACCTCGATGGGTAGATCGATCTAGGATTCGGCCTCCCTAGGGAGATCCACTCCAGATCCGAAGTTCACTATAAGATCTGCTTCAGGCTCGGAATTCTCCATTATCTCCGCGTTAGGTGTGGGCTGGGTGGGTTCAGGGTTTTCCGGGATCCGGAACTTTGCCGCCTCCGTGGACAAAGTGGACCTGGAAACTTCTTCTACCTCTATCATCACCGCTGGGGTGGGTGGGGCAGGTTCAGTGAAACCGATGTAAACATCGATCTCACCAAAATACATGATGGTGTAGGCAGTCACGACCTCCCTAGCCAGAATCCAGGTCTCATCGAGAACGATGAGAGGTACGTCGCTGGCGTAGAGGACGCGACCGACGGTGATTGTCTCACCGATTCCGATTCTTGCAGATTCCGCGTGGAACGCAGATCTGAAGCTCACTAGCCCCACAGTGGGCGCCAACTGTCGTTGGATTGATGACAAGTACGCCATGAGAGGGTCCTCAAGGCATGCGGAAGAGAGGGGTGTGAGACGTACGATGTTCTAGGACGATGAGCACACAAGTTTACCCAGGTTCGAATCCGCCGGCTTTGGACGGATCCTACTCCTGCTAGCAATCCAATAATACGGCAGAGCCGGATTATGGGTTACAAGGGTTTCGCATGTGCGCGTTGAGATTGTAGATTATTGTGGTGTGCCCTAAAGGTTGTTCCTAGGATGGCTTATATAGATATCCGGCCTAGGGTTTACATGAGAGACCTGTCCGGCTACGACTAAGAGTCGGTTACAAAGTACATCTTGAACTACAAGTAACACTACAGGCCTATGTCGGTAAGTCTTCTGGGCCTTCCCGTAGCCGGACTGGGCTCCATCTCTTCTCCCTGACTAGGTCGCCCGTGAAGCAAAGCTCTAACCCGAAGTAGGTCACCCTGGTCAGTGAGGAACAGTGAGGATAGCCAGAAAGTATATCCCTAACATTTTCCTTTGTTGTTAACATCTTTTTAGGACCTCGTCACAAGCCCATTAGCCTAGGACATCTGAAGCAAAAGAAGTCACTAGGTCTACTATGAAGACAAGGAAGCTTGAAGAACTGATTCTTCAGGTAGTTGGTATACACAAAAGACTTTTCTCCTAAGGTCTTTGATGTTCACTAGACCTACTTCATCAAGATCATTAGAGTCATCAAGCTAATCAGTCAAAGGTTGATCAAGAGCTAGGGGTACTTTGATGAAGGAATGCCATCTTATTAAAGGTATTGATCGGGGGTTTGTCGATGATGGGTGCATTTAGTCATGTACTTTACATAGGACGTGATCCACATTCCTTCCCATAAAGACCTCAGCGTCTGGGACCTGGAGGCCCATACCTTGAAGCCCTCCACCGACCTAACATGTTGGGCTGCAAGGTGAGTCTCTAGAGGATCCTGAAGACCAGTTGTACATTCGAGGGAGATAAAAGATCAACTTAACATGCAAGTAAAGATGAAGACCTGTCATGATTAGGGAAGAGTCTTACACCACTGATGGCTATCTATGTAGGAAGATATTCACCTAAAGAGGACACACCATATTCACCGAAGGCATAGCCATTAGGCTTAGTCATAAACCCTAGATTCATGTTCTCGTCATATACTATTATAAACCCGTCGAGATCCTTCTTGTAAAGACCTTGTATGATCTCTCCATCACCTTATGAATAAAGTCCGAGGAAATCCTCCCCATTACACAACCACCTTCTTCTTTGAGATCCAAACCTGCTGGCCCGAGCCAATTGCCGAACAAATAAAATCTCTCTCGATCTTCAAAAGTGAGACTGCCATGGAATCATGAAAACTACCCTTCGCCACCTCCATCTCGCAAGAGCTCACGACCAAACATGCTTGGAGAGTACAATCTGGGACTTTGTGGCATCATGCTCGTCTTTTATTGACATCATGGGACATGTCGATGTTTTGATTTCTATGGTGTTGACAATGGCAGAGAATCTCATGGTGACTGAGTTTTGAGGACTAGTAATGGCGGACCTGGTCTTTGAGGCGATGAAGACTTTACTTGGTGATTCAGGACTTGCAGCCGCGACCTTGGCATGTGGGGCGACAACACTAGAGGAGTAGGAGTCTTATCTTTCAGGGTGCAAACCCAAGGTCCGACCTTAATTGGTTGTATGTAGCCTTACTTTTAAACCCCACCGAAGCTCGTTCCTCCATCCTATGAGCCATTACTACAGGAGTTGTTTGAGCCATGCGAGTCGTAGAAAAGCATGTGTAGGGTATGTGAGTGTCTGATGAATAACGAGGTACCTAAACAACTTAACCTGAGTAGTAATGGGATAACTAATGAAAGAGGCACCGGTGAGCAATAGCTGCTATTGGTTTTTCATGCTCACTTGTGTCCCGTAGGACCCCGAGTACTTGATTCCTGTTCCTTGTTTATTCGCACTATCCACATCCGGGAGGCCTTATGGACCCCCCTGAGCTAGAGCTTGATTCATTCTTATTTCTTGGGGCCACAAAGTAGTTTGGGGCTTTATTACTATCCTGTACTTATGCCATGTTACTGTTTTATTAAGATTGTGTGAGGAGCACCTGTACTGTTTAAGAATTGCGGAGTGTTTTCGCGGTATCGACAAGCCCAGTCACATTTTCGGGTTCCCAGTCGTTTACAGCCATTGGCGCAAACCTTGGGTCCGTCTCGGAGCCGGCCAACTTCGTTGCGGATAGCTTAATGGGGTGGCCCCCTGAAATATTTCTGAATCCTGTGATTGCTTTGTCATGAATGCCTCGTTGGGTTTTGATTTGGTTTTTTCGAGGTTGATCGAGTGTGTGTTGCTATTCGTGCACCCCTGCAGGGTAAATCTTTCTGAAAGTCGTGTCCGCGGTTATGGACAACTTGGAGCATAGTTTCTCGATCATAGACAAGTATAACTAAAGTACCACTTTTAAATTGACTAAGTACCTGAGTAAATAGAGCAATACTCATGGAATGGTTAATAAAATTGCCAATGGATGATGGGGGTTGTTCGTCCGCTTCCTCATTGGTAAGCGAGGAGGAGGATGGATCTGTTAATTATACGGTTATAACTATTGTTCTTAATTCACGAACATCCGTCTATCATTGGATAGGCGGATGGTTAGCGAGTATCTGTAGAATTGTTAGGTATTATCTTTTGCTGCAATTGCCTCAACCCAGGTTGTGTCCCCTTTAGTGGCATTAAGACTTGCTGAGTACCCCTAGGGTCTCACACGATAAATTGTTTGATTCAGATGAACAGGTGTACCCGCAAGATGGATACTGGGTGGAAGAGACAGATGATGTTGGCAACGATCATTCGGTGTAGAGATTCCGGGAACGGGGATCCTTGAGATCTGTGGGCGGGATGTGTTTATTTATGGGGCATCTTATGCTGATTTGCTTCTTACCCGTACTCGGATCTTGTTTTCCGCTTCCGCCTGATACTCTGATGTGTGTTGTATGAGGAGCTATCCTAAATTATTATATCTATCTAGGACATTTGAATCTTGCCGTATGGCGTTGCAATATTTCTATTTCTTTTAGATGGAATGGCTCTGAGGACTGTTGTATGTGGCTTGCATACATACTCATTTGTGTATGTAGTTGATCCCTTCGCCTGCCGATTATGCCGCTCGTTCTTGTCCCGATGTCTGAAAGTGGTTAGGACGGCTGAAAGGTATACCGTGAGTGGCCCTGGGCCCCACCGTACTATTTTAACCACTTTCGTTCATCCAGGCATGTAACTAAGAGCGTAATTCACCGAGGTAGTTACAATTGGTAACAGAGCCATCCCGCCCTTCAGGGTCTCAGCCAAAATGCTCGTTGTCAGTCTAGTAAATATTTTGGTAGCTATGTATACTAGGGAAAAACAAAACGTGAGAGTAGGATTGCTTCCATTTTTCTTCTTACCCACCCACCCACCCTTTTCTGGTAAGGAAGTGTAACATTTTCAATCCTCTTCTAAAATTCAAACTAGGATTCACGTGTTCTGGGTTCCGTAGTACCATAGGTTGTGTGTGTGTGTGAATTCCTTGTCTATCTGTTGCATCCAAATGTTATCACTATCTGCCTTTTGGTTATCAACTGTTGGTACATTCCATACCGACAGGCCTTTCTAAACCGACGCCATCTATTCTGATTCGTTGTATACCGATGCGATCTATCTTACACTTTGTTATCCGACGTTATCTTGTTGGGGTGTTCTTTTTCGTAGTTACCAATCTTTAGGTTCATCTTAAGAAGAAGGTATTGGGATATGTGTTTTACTGATTCATGTGCAAAGTAATGATTTGAGTGCGGGATGGAGTCACGACCATACCACTTCTTTTATCATTTGCTTTTGTATATTGAACTAGTAGAGTTACTAATCTTGATTCGTTAAGTGGTTTTGCGCATATAGTGGTATTTTAATGCCGAAATTTGCGGAAAAAATTTCTTTGTTAGCTTGTGTACCACACTCCTTGTTCAGTCATGTGCGTTATGCTTAATATCTTCTAGTTGCCTTGAACTTTGTTGATATTTTAATATCATCTCAGTGAATTGCATTCTTTAATCTTGATTAATTCCATTTTGGTACTATTTTGGATTATTATCATTCTCCATTATAGTACTGACTTGTGTTTTATATCAATCACAGGATGGCTCCACCACGCCGTTCTGAGGAGGACATACCACCTGAACTTGGGGCTGCTTTGGCAAGTATTGCAAATGCTTTGGGCACTATGCAGCAGAACCAGCAGCGCTTCGAGGAAAGCGTGAGGAGGAATGAGTTTGCTCCGCTACCTCCACCTCCCAAGCGAGGAGACATCAAGAGTTTTCTCAAGTTCAACCCACGCCAATTTGAGGTGTCTGATCAGCCACTTGATGCGGATGATTGGCTTTGTGAAGTGTCAAGGTTGCTAATGACTACGGATGTTCCCGAGCAAGAATGGGTCAAGTGTGCTACTCACCTTCTGAAGGGAGATGTAGCTCTCTGGTGGGAAAATTACCTCAAGGCAGATCTTTCTGGTTTTTAGCCTACTTGGGAGCGGTTCACTGCTGCTTTCAAAGAGCAATATCTGTCAGAAATTGTCATGGAAAGGATGAAGGAAGTGTTTCTCAACCTCAAGCAGGGCACTGACAATGTCAACACCTACATCAGAAACTTCATGAACCTGTCTCGTTATGGTGGCGATGAGATCTCTGATGACAAGAAGAAGCAAAAGAGGTTTAGGCAAGGCCTCAATGCTTCCATCAAATATGCAATCACTCATGCAAGGCCGGCATCTTTTCTGGAACTCCAACACACAGCTCTGCAGGAAGAAGCAAGTAGGCAAGTGTTTGAGGAGTCAAAGAAACACAGCCGTGATACAGCAAGCTCTTCTGCTATGACAGCTCCTTCTAAGCGTCGTGTCTGGGTTCCTAACACCCCACCGTCGCTCCCTGCTCCACCAAGACCTTCAAGATACGCACCAAGGCCACCAAACTCCTTCACTGCGGCTCCCAGGGGCTACAACCACAACTACCCTGGAGCGCCTGGCAGAGTCCCTGGCTACGTTGCTCCACGTCCACCTGGTGCTTGTTATACTTGTGGAAACACTGGGCATCAACACTGGAATTGTCCAATGAATAACAAAGCTCTTCCACCACCACCTCCAAGACCTGCGGCAAGTGCTCCTATGATTCGTGCACCTCCACCTCGGGCTCTCAACATCAACACTAAGCCGGGGTCTACGGTTGCTCGTGCTAACTGTGTCAACGTCGCTCAAGCTGAGCAAGCACCTGGAGTTGTCATGGGTATGCTTCCTGTTAACTCAGTTTCTGCACGAGTGTTGTTTGATTCTGGTGCATCGCATTCTTTTGTCTCTACGAGTTTTGCTGATAGGAATGGGTTATCTATGGATTCTCTCCCCAAGCGTTTAATGGTTCTTTCTCTTGGAGCAACAATGGCATCTTCAAAAATCAGCCATAACAATCAAATTGAGATTGGTGGTTCTTCGTTTCCGGCTTCCTTAATTATTCTGGGCAATTCTGATATTGATGTTATCTTGGGCATGGATTGGTTGACAGCAAATGCAGTTGTGATTGATTGTGCGGAACGTTCGGTTTCTCTGAAAATTCCTGAAGGCCATATAGTCTATTCTCCAAGTCTGACTCATGCAATTCAGCTTTATTCTTTGGCGGCTCTGAATGATGATGCTATGGAAGGTATTCAGAGTGTTCCTGTAGTCTGTGAGTTTCCAGATGTCTTTCCTGAAGAGTTGCCAGGTATGCCTCCGGATCGTGAGGTTGAGTTTGTCATTGAACTTGAACCTGGTACCGCTCCTATTTCCAAGCGGCCTTATAAAATGGGTCCTGCTGAGTTGGCTGAACTCAAACGTCAATTGGATGAACAAGAGAAGTTGGGTTTCATTCAGCACAGTACTTCTTCTTGGGGTAGCCCAACCATCTTTGTGAAGAAGCGAGACAAGACTGATAGACTTTGTGTTGACTATCGGGCACTCAATGCTAAAACAATCAAGAATAAATATCCCCTTCCGCGGATTAATGATCTCTTCGATCAGCTAGCTGGAGCTGTGGTATTCTCTAAGCTTGATTTGAGAAGTGGTTATCATCAAATCAAGATTCGCAAGGAAGATGTTCCTAAAACAGCTTTCACCACCCGTTATGGCATGTATGAGTACACGGTCATGTCTTTCGGTCTCACCAATGCACCTGCCACCTTCTCGAGGCTTATGAACTCGGTTTTCATGGAGTATCTTGACAAGTTCTTTGTGGTCTATCTGGATGACATTCTAGTCTATTCTAAGTCAAAAGAAGAACATGAAGAACACCTTCGGTGTGTCCTAAACAAACCTCGTGAGAACCGCCTGTATGCTAAGTTCTCCAAGTGTGAATTTTGGCTGCCTCAAGTCACCTACCTTGGTCACGTCATCTCTGCCAAGGGCATTGCCGTCAACCCAGAAACTATTAAGACAATTATGGACTGGCTTCCACCCATAAATGTCAAAGAAGTCCAAAGTTTCCTTGGTTTGGCCAGTTACTGCCGTCGCTTTGTTCAAAATTTCTCAAAGATTGCGAAGCCTCTTACCGATCTCCTCAAGAAAGGCAAGAAATACCTTTGGACTCCTGCATGTCAAGCAAGCTTTGAAACACTCAAAGAGAAGCTCACTTCCACACCAGTCTTAGTTCCTCCAGATACATCAAAGCCTTTCCAAATATTCTGTGATGCTTCATTGCAAGGATTGGGTGCGGTCCTTATGCAAGAAAAGCAAGTTGTTGCTTATGCCTCTCGACAGTTGAAGACGCATGAGATCAACTATCCTACACATGACCTCGAACTCGCAGCAGTTGTCTTTGCTTTGAAAGTATGGAGGCATTACTTGCTTGGCAACCGTTGTGAGATCTTTTCTGATCACAAGAGTCTGAAGTATATATTCACACAGCCTGATCTCAACCTTCGTCAGAGGAGGTGGATTGAAACAATCAATGATTTCGATTTGACCATCAACTACACCCCGGGCAAAGCCAATGTCATGGCAGATGCTCTCAGCCGAAAAGCTTATGTCAACAACCTCATGGTGGAAGAACAACAGCCTCTCTTGTGCAAGGAATTCCGCAAGCTAAACCTTGAAATTGTGGATCAAGGGTATCTTCTAAACCTTATAGCAACACCTCTCTTGGAAGAAAAAGTTCGCTCTATTCAACTCGGTGATCCTTACACTAAAAAGATCATCTCCAACATTCAACTTCCGAAGTACGAGTCTTGCCACGTAGATGACCAAGGCACTCTTTTCTTTGAACACCGGATGTTTGTTCCGAACTACCCGGGTTTAAGAGAGCAAGTTCTCAAGGAGGCGCATGATTCTGTTCTTTCTATCCACCCTGGAAGCACTAAGATGTACATGGACTTGAAAACACAATATTGGTGGCCTGGTCTGAAACGATATTGTGCCAAGTATGTATCAGAGTGTGATGTTTGTCACAGAGTTAAAGCTGTCCATCAGAAACCTTCCGGTCTTCTACAGCCATTGAAACCTCCGGAATGGAAATGGGAGAAAGTAGAGATGGACTTCATCACTAGTTTTCCAAGGTCACAGAAGGGCAACAATGCAATCTTTGTTGTCATTGACAGGCTTTCCAAAGTAGCTCACTTCTTTCCAGTCAAGGAAACAATTTCTGCAATTCAGTTGGTTGAGCTCTATATCAACAGAATTGTCTCTCTGTATGGAGTTCCTCTTGAGATCAGTTCAGACCGTGGAAGCATCTTCACTTCCAAGTTCTGGGGAAGTTTCCAAAATGCTTTGGGAACAAAACTAAACTTCAGCACAGCTTACCATCCTCAGTCGCAAGGACAAGTTGAAAGGATCAATCAGATTCTGGAAGATATGCTCCGTGCTTGCGTTATCTCTTTCGGCATGAAGTGGGAAGAATGTCTTCCTTATGCTAAATTCTCTTACAACAACAGTTTCCAGAAAAGTCTAAAGATGGCACCATTTGAGGCTCTCTATGGTCGCAAGTGCAGAACTCCGATTGGTTGGTCAGGCGCAGGTGAAAGAATATTGTTTGGCCCCGACATTGTAACTCAAGCAGAGGAGAAAGTTCACATCATTCTCGAAAACCTGAAGATTGCTCAAAGTCGCCAGAAGAGCAATTATGACAGAAAACACACGGACATGGAGTATGTCCCTAGTGATCTCGTTTACCTTCGTGTCACTCCCATGAGAGGCACGCACCGTTTTGGTATCAAAGGAAAGCTGGCTCCTAGATACATCGGTCCTTTCAAAATTCGTGGAAGAAGAGGAGAAGTTGCTTATGCTCTTGAGATCCCTGAACAACTCAAAGTCCATGATGTTTTCCACATCTCTCAACTCAAAAAGTGCTTCAAGGATCCCGGTAGGACCGTGGACCATGAACTCATCAATCTCCAAGAAGATCTGTCTTATCAAGAACACCCCACAAAAATTCTTGAAGTCGCAGAAAGAAGGAATCGCAACAAGTCCATCAAGTTCTACAAGGTGCAGTGGTCGCACCATTCCGTTGATGAAGCCACTTGGGAACGTGAAGATGAGCTCCGTGCCAAGTACCCTACTCTCTTTGAGTCTTCTTCTTCTTCCTAGAATCTCGGGGCGAGATTCCTGTTTAGTGGGGGAGAGTTGTAGCATCCCAATTGTCTAACAATTGTAATGCTACTTGGTCTAGTAAGATATTGGCTACTTCTTATATATAATTCTGGCATCATAATTATATCATGCTCATGTAATCATGCCACCTTGCATTTGAGCATCATATAAAACTCTTTTTCTTTTGGTTCTTCTCTCGCATGCATTATTAATTGTATTTGCCTCTTGATATTGTATTTGGTTATTGATATATTGTCTAAATGCCCAAGTTGAGTTGGGGGCATATCTTTATTCAACTCCATCACCTTTCTTTTTCCACCACTTTATAATTCCACCATCCTACTAGCCCATGAGCTTGTTTGTCTTTCTTTTGATTTTATCTAGCTCATGGGAAATAGGGTGGATCTAGGCCCTTAAATTCTCTTGCTTGGCCTTGATTCTAGTTCATGGGAATGCATTAGAATAATGCCATATCATTACTTTTGTTTTCACAAAATAAATCATGGCATTTATTATTTTGCATGGGCCATGCAACCATCATCACCACCTTTTTGTCCCATTGGTTTTTCCTTGTTTTATTGGATCCTTCTTGGTGGAACATCTCCTTCCATTCCACCACCCCCATATACCCATCTATATCTTTATCAATTTTAATCTCTTCATGCATGATCATATGAGGCTCATTTTACCTATCTCTTTACTCTCTCTTTCTTTCTTGTTTCTCTTCCACCTTAGCTCAAGCTAGATCAAGCTCCATGTTCCTCTTGGTTTGGTCTCATAAACAAATTTTAAAATCTAAATACCTAATAAAATCTAAACCTAGCTCCTCCCTCTATTCTTCTCCTAACCTAATTCTACTAAACCCTAAACCTCCTCCCACCTCTCTCTCTTACACCCCCCCCTCTCTAACATGCTGGTCCCACCTGGCCTCTCTCCCTGGCCCACACCCCATCGACCTCTTCTAACCCTAACCCTAACCAAACCTAGCCCATGTCCTAGCCTACCCGAGCTACCCTCCCCTCTCTCTTCTTCTACCTGCCATGCTGGCCCCAGCTGCTGCTCATCCCCGTCCCCACCTGGCCCACCTGCAGCCATCTCCCTACCCTAGCCCCTCACGACAAGCACGTGCTCGAGGAGAAGGAGGAAAAGGCCGAGCCTACTTTACCTGCCCCACGCCCACACGCCATCTCCTCCCTCTCCCTCGCGTTCTCCTCATCCCCCACGCCTCCTGGCAGCTCCCAGATCCACCCCAAAGCCGGCCTCGCCTTCCCCTTCTTCCTCGCTGACGCCAGCTCCTGCCTCCAGTCGCCGCCGTCTCCCCGTTCCAGTCAGCGAGCTTGTCATGGAAGAGGCCGGGGAGATCAAGGACGGCCCACTGCTTCACCCTGTACACGCCGACGCGAAGGAGGAGGCCCCAGGACCGTCAGATCCTCGCCGCTCCCCGAAACCCTAGATCGCCGGAGCTCCTGCCTCGTCGTCGATCCGCTGCGCTTCTTCCCGATCTGACCCCACCGGCCAACCCGCGGTGAGCCTCTCTCCCTCCCTGACATGCTCCGCCTCGCCGTCGCCGTCTAGCTTCATCGTTCCTTTCGCCGAATGCCCTCAGTGCGTCGCCGCTCGCGGTGTCTGCACGTCGTACACGCCACCTAGAACCTCACCTAGGCCGCGCCTACCTTCCTAACAACTCCCCTAGCCTACCGCACTGGTTCCGCCTCCGCGTCGCGGGATCGAGTCCCCGTCTCACCGCTCTGCGCTGCGCGCTGATTTTCCGTCAGACCGAGGAGAACGAAGTACAGTACCAGGCATGTGGTAGTTTAACAAAAGCCCCCCCCTTTTTATTTCGCTCTCAACCGCGGTACCTCGTGGCCCACTAGTCAGTCGCCCTGGCAATCTTGCCGAAAACCCCCCCAGGTTCCTCGGGCCATAACCCGCGCTCCAGCTCGGCCCCGCCTGGCAGTCACTGCGCGCTCGTTCGCTGGCACGTGGGCCTCCAGTTGCTGGCCCACCCGTCAGTCGCAGAGGCTGGCCAGGCTGTGGTGAGAAAAGAATTCGCGCGCAGTTCCGCCCAGTCAGCAACTGGCCCACCATCAGCGGTTGTGGCTAGATTTGCCTGGGTGACAAAAGTTTTTCTGGCTGTCTATTTTAATTAAACCTTTTCCAAAATTAATTTAAATTCAAATTCAAATCAGATTTAAATAATTTTTAAAATACAAATCCAAATAATACAAATAATAGATGTTTTGGAATCAGAAAAAATGTGAGGAATTCAAATATGCAATTCAAAATATTAATTGAGCACTTTAAAATTTCGAGATGATTAAAATTACAATAAAATGCCCTTTTCTTAGTAAATTCATAACTTTAATTTTATAACTCCAAATTCAACAAATAATATGTCTAAAACGGCGCGACGAGCCCGTTCTATCTACGCAGTCCTTGTTCTGAATTGAAGCATGCATCATGTCATTATTAAAAATCTGAACTGTTTATGACAATAAAACTGGGTTAAATAAATGACAAAATGCTTTATTTCTTGTATCCACACCTTACCTTTGCCATGCTACTTTAATGCCATATAAATTGTGCATCATTCATCATGGCATGATTGTTTGCTTGTCGCATTTTATTCCTATGCTTGTGCACTTTATTTATGTTGGCCCTTGTTTGTTTGGTTCTTCTTCGAATAGACGCCCAGCAGGAGAATTACTAGGAATCACAGGAGTACTACCCAGATCCATCTCTCGCTTCAACTGAACTGCCAGGCAAGCACTACCACATGCTTGCATACATACGGTACCTATTGCGTCTATCTTATTCTTGCATCATTGAGTCGCGATTGCATTAAATTGAATCCCAAGTACCGCATAGCCTTACTTTTAAACCCCACCGAAGCTCGTTCCTCCATCCTATGAGTCATTACTACAGGAGTTGTTTGAGCCATGCGAGTCGTAGAAAAGCATGTGTAGGGTATGTGAGTGTCTGATGAATAACGAGGTACCTAAACAACTTAACCTGAGTAGTAATGGGATAACTAATGAAAGAGGCACCGGTGAGCAATAGCTGCTATTGGTTTTTCATGCTCACTTGCGTCCCGTAGGACCCCGAGTACTTGATTCCTGTTCCTTGTTTATTCACACTATCCACATCCGGGAGGCCTTATGGACCCCCCTGAGCTAGAGCTTGATTCATTCTTATTTCTTGGGGCGAAAAAGTAGTTTGGGGCTTTATTACTATCCTGTACTTATGCCATGTTACTGTTTTATTAAGATTGTGCGAGGAGCACCTGTACTGTTTAAGAATTACAGAGTGTTTTCGCGGTATCGACAAGCCCAGTCACATTTTCGGGTTCCCAGTCGTTTACAGCCATTGGCACAAACCTTGGGTCCGTCTCGGAGCCGGCCCACTTCGTTGCGGGTAGCTTAATGGGGTGGCCCCCTGAAATATGTCTGAATCCTGTGATTGCTTTGTCGTGAATGCCTCGTTGGGTTTTGATTTGGTTTTTCCGAGGTTGATCGAGTGTGTGTTGCTATTCGTGCACCCCTGCAGGGTAAATCTTTCTGAAAGCCGTGTCCGCGGTTATGGACGACTTGGAGCACAGTTTCTCGATCATAGACAAGTATAACTAAAGTACCACTTTTAAATTGACTAAGTACCTGACTAGTAAATAGAGCAATACTCATGGAATGGTTAATAAAACTGCCAACGGATGATGGGGGTTGTTCATCCGCTTCCTTGTTGGTAAGCGAGGAGGAGGATGGATCTGTTAATTATACTTTATAACTGTTGTTCTTAATTCACGAACATCCGTCTATCATTGGATAGGCGGATGGTTAGCGAGTATCTGTAGAATTGTTAGGTATTATCTTTTGATGCAATTGCGTCAACCCAGGTTATGTCCCCTTTAGTGGCATTAAGACTTGCTGAGTACCCCTAGGGTCTCACATGATAAATTGTTTGATTCAGATGAACAGGTGTACCCGCAAGATGGATACTGGGTGGAAGAGACAGATGATGTTGGCAACGATCATTCGGTGTAGAGATTCCGGGAACGGGGATCCGTGAGATCTGTGGGCGGGATGTGTTTATTTATGGGGCATCTTATGCCGATTTGCTTCTTATCCGTACTCGGATCTTGTTTTCCGCTTCCGCCTGATACTCTGATGTGTGTTGTATGAGGAGCTATCCTAAATTATTATATCTATCTAGGACATTTGAATCTTGCCGTATGGCGTTGCAATATTTCTATTTCTTTTAGATGGAATGGCTCTGAGGACTGTTGTATGTGGCTTGCATACATACTCATTTGTGTATGTAGTTGATCCCTTCGCCTGCCGATTACGCCGCTCGTTCTTGTCCCGATGTCTGAAAGTGGTTAGGATGGCCGAAAGGTCTACCGTGAGTGGCCCTGGGCCCCACCGTACTATTTTAACCACTTTCGTTCATCCAGGCATGTAACTAAGAGCGTAATTCACCGAGGTAGTTACATTGTACATGACAATGACCTTGTTGAAGGCATTATTTTGAGAGAGCGGACTTTCTTCACGGTAAAAACCTAAGATCTTTGATCGGCCGATGATGGTGCTGGTGCACTGTTTCCTTCTTAGAGGTATCGTTTCTGAAGAATGTGGACCCCGAATGGTTTCTTTGGTGTCGGTTTGCAATGCAACTACAAGGAATGATCACTATGGTGGGGCCTTTCTTTTTTCTTTTTCTTTTTTTGGCTATGTGCATGAGTAATTTCTTTTGACATTTGGTTGGTGCAGAGGTTGGGTATAATTTATATCTCTAAGATATTAATATATTACCTTTATCAAAAAATTATTATGATAAATTGTGTCGCACAAATGATAACAATAGGCGAAAGAGATCCACCAAAATGGAATTATCATTATCCACCGCAAGAGATTTGTTGGGTATGGTAATCCAATTAAACAGGGCCATTGTTTTGGCGTGTTTCATTGTTTGGTATCCATTTTATATAAGCAGTTTGCTATATTTTTCATGGGAGATCTATAGTCTAATGAAGTATTTTGTTCTCAAAATTATTTTTATTGACCAATTTATTACCAGTTTCTAGAAGTACAAAAATTATTCTTCTATTTTTTAACATTTGTAAAGCTTTGCGATAAAAGAGAAAAACTACACCAACTAGATGCTATAGGACAAAAGAGCACTCCATGCAAAGAGACTGGAGGATGAAGGCTCACGGTCCTAGAAAAGCACTACAGGGCAGCTCGTCCTAGCGGCCTCCATAATCTCGTTTGCGCATTGTGATCCCTGATGACAATGCACTTTAATCCTATTTAGATTGGTGTTGAAGTCAGGAGCAATTCCCTTAGAGCACATCCACTCCTTGGGGCGTTCCCAGGTCGAAATCCGGCGCTATTTAGCGCTGGACGGATGAAATTTTGGGCCTAGGAACGGCCGTTTTCCCACTTGAGTTCCCAGGCGAGCCAAAATCGGCGAGTTTTTGCCCAAATTCGGCTCAAATTTAAACAGAGTTTTGTGTAGTTCAACATAAATATGAATACAGAGCAATGTGCGGCAATGTTTGGCATTAAACTAAACATAGTTCGGCCTGAAATTAAACATGGTTTGGCATAGACTGGAAATACGACATAGTTCGGCCAGATCATGCTTGGCATTTATATGTTGCCCTTGCGTGTCCATATGTGCTCAACAAGATCATCCTGTAACTGTTGATGCACTATCGGGTCTCGGATCTCCTGACGCATGGTGATGAATGCAGCCCACGATAGTGGCACCTGGTGATCAGGCTGTGCAATGGGTCCATGTCTGTAGTATGGCTCGTTCTGCTCCACCAAATCCATTGGGTTATTTCTCTCATCTCAATGATCATGTTGTGCAAGGTCACACAATAGTTCATCACTTCCCTCATCTGATCTTTCGACCATGTCATAGCAGGGAACCAGACAACTGCAAACCTCTATTGAAGCTCACCAAATTTCCGCTCCTCGTCCTTCCTGCAAGCTTCCTATTCCTTAGCAGACTGAGAATGCTTGGGGAGCATCGGGCTTCAGATAGTCTTCACAAATATTGGCCATCTTGGATATATGTCATCTGCAAGATAGTATCCCTTGTTGTAGTGGTGTCCATTGATCTCAAAGTCCACAGGAGGAGCATGACCCTCAACAAGCTTGGCAAAGACATTTGAGGATTGGAGGACGTTGATGTCGTTGTTTGATTCTGCCATGCCAAAGGAGTGCCAAATCTAAAGATCATGTGTAGCAACTGCCTCGAGTATCAGAGTGCAACCTCCTTTGTAGCCTTTGTACATTCTTTGCCAAGAAAATAGACAGTTCTTCTAGTGCCAATGCATGTAGTCGATGCTTCCAAGCATTCCAGGAAATCCTCTACTTTCATTGACTGCGAGGATCCGAGCAGTGTCTTCAACATTGGGTGTTCTCAAATAATGTGGCCCAAACACTACAATCACTGCCCTGCAGAACCTATACAAGCAACCAATGGCGGTGGACTCGACCATGCAGAGATAGTCATCGGCACTGTCACCCGGAGCTCCGTATGCAAGCAACCTCATCGCCATTGTGCACTTCTGCAATGAGGAAAATCCAACCAAGTCGGTACAGTCCTTCTTGCATACAAAATAGGGGTCAAACTTCCGGATGGCATGCACGATGTTGAGGAAGAGTTTTCGGCTCATCCTGAAACGGCGCCGACACACAGCCTCTTCGTGCAGCGTCTCATTGGCGAAGTAGTCGGCATACAACATGCAGTAGTCTTCCACTCGCTGCCTTGCTTTGCACTTCTGGCAACCCTTCTCCGAGCCTCCACGATTTGGCGCCGCAGTCTGCGTGTACAGGCGGGCCAAGGAGGCGAGGATCTGCATATGCTCTTCATCTTCAGCGGCTGCTGCGGTCTCTTCCTCCAGCAACAGGACGGACATCCTCTCGTCATCGGACTCCATGGCCGAACGGGCAAAACGCCGAACACTTTGCGGGCAAGGTGGTAGGAGCTCAGAACGAAGCCGAACTACGGCGAAGTTGGGACGGTGAAACGAGGCCTAGGCGGAGGGGAAAGGATGCGGTGGAGGCGGTGGGCCTATCTACAGGCGTGGTTTCGGCTTGGCGTGGTGGTAGCTCGCCGGCGATGATATGGCGGCGACAAAAGCTCTCTGCCGCAGGAGAGCCGAGTCGGGGTGAGGAATGGGGTTGTCTCGCCGACAGGGTTGGCCCACCTGTTTTTCGCTACGTCCGGCGTTCTCAGGCGGTTCCCGGAGCCCTGGGTTCGGCCTAGAAACGCCGGATGAAAGTTGGACCAAATTCGGAAGAATTTGGCGTCCTGGTAACGCGACTGAGCGAAATTTTGCTATCCAGACTAAAAAATCGGTCCGAGAACGTCTTCCTGGAAACCTGAGTGGAGATGCTCTTAGACTTTGCGTGATTCCGAGTTATGGACCTTCCACTGTGAAAGAAAGACCGAATGCACCTCTTGGAGGGTAGGGGCAACATATTTTCATATTCAATCTAAACGGGAAGCTCCAAGAAAAACACATCCAGATCCATGACCTCCAACAAAGATACATCATTCACATAAGAGGACTCCAAGAAAAAGGATCACTGCCGCAACGACGCGACAACGCCCCAAAGACTGCCATCATTGGCCGCATAGCCACCATTTTCCTTTCTTCCTAGTTTTATTTGTGTAATAGCCTTTTTTGAAAACATAATATCATGTACCATATAGTTTTTTCCCAATATTTATTGCGCATTACATTTATGTTATGAGTAGTACTTTATATATTTTTGGAATTTTGACACACCGAGTTGAAATCCTAAATCTTCTACTCTGGTTTCACTTGAATATTTTAAATACAATTACTGCAAAAGTACTAAGTTGGTATGGTATTGAGACATGCAAAATCTATGGTCTCACCGTTGGAACAAACTAAGATATCATCAGTTAGGACGAGGATGGGGGGAGGGGGTAGCTAACTATGGATAATATCTACTATATAAGAAATAAAAAACGAAGATGTCGACCAAACTACGTCCGCTAAGCCATACATTGCGCCCATGTGCCCATGCTCTAGGTAGTAGTCAATACTGTCAGCCCATCACATTGCCCCAACATCCAGTTATCAACTCGGCCTCTCCCCATATAGCCTAGACGACATATTCAGGAAGATAACAACATTGTGGCGCCGTCGCCTGGATCGGGCGACCGGACCTAAGGTTTCCCTATACATCCAAGGAGAGGGAGGCCCGATGGAAGCCATGACCATGCCTCCTGGGAAGAAACGGTGCCTGCAGGTGTCACCATGGTCAGCATCTACCGTTGCCGAGCAGGGCTTTCACCCTAGCCATCCACCGAGACCCCGAAGCTGCTCGAGCTTGTCGGGTGTACTAGATATGGGGGATGATGAGTGTTGTCTTGAGCCATAGCCATACAGAGGAAAGGAGCAGAACTAGCCTCACCATCATGGGAAAGGGGCGGCGTCCACCACTGACATCACCACCAGCCAGCATGGGATCGGAGGGGAGCCCCCCATGCTGGCCGACCACTCGAGCTGCAGCGCCCACGCTACACGTTGGAGAAGGCTCCTCGCGCCACCACACTCCTGGAACCGAGGCCCGCACAGGCCCGCATGGGCCCATATCGAGCCTAGTGCCCATGCTCCGCCGTTGGCACCGACGCCCACTTCACGTGTCACAGCTCCCGCCTGTGCCCTCCTCTCAGCCATGACGCCCCCTTGCGCTTTCGCGCATGCGCCGACCTAGCCACCGAGTATCGTTGCAGGTCAACGGCCCTTAGGACGAAGAACGGCGTAGCGGGAGAGACCCCGCATCCGCCGTCCGTGGCACGAGCTTCGCCCAGTTGTGTCCTTCGACATAGGCGAGGAGGGAAAGGGGAAGGATGACGGTTGGCAGCGGTGGAACCCTAGTTTCCGTCGTGTCACCTCAAGGAGGGACGCGGGGGGGGGGGGGGGGGGGGGGGGGGGGGGGGTGGGTGAGAGACTGTTTTCTATATGTGGACGTGAGGGGTCTATGTGACCTTATGGGTTTTAGGCTTTTGGCGACTAAAGTGTTATAGTTAGGGATTGTCTAGGTCACCACCATGTATACATGTGGGTCACACCGTATAGACTGGTACGCATGGGCAGGGTGTCCATGGAGTCAAATTACCAATAGTAACAGAAAACATCTTTCAATCCCGTGTCCTTAAGTTAAGTATGGAGAAACCTAACGAGCTAAAGGCGTTTTTTTCTTTAACGTTGCTGCCGGACGAAAGGAATGTGTGTTGCTTGTGAAACACCATCTCCCAGCCTAGAGGTTTTTATTTTTTTGGTTTCCAAGTCGCAACGTGGAGACGCCTGGTGGTATCAACGTCAAAAGCATGCGTACGTAGCACTAGTGAAGACTTGTACGTACAATTCAGACGATATGGTAAAGCGCGTTCGTGTTGTTTCCTCGATCGCATGCAAACTCTATGCGCCTGCAAGTAAGCAATGAGTAAGCGCGTTTCAATCTTTGCCGATCCGACATGATTTAGGCTGGCGATATAATATACCCATGCTTCAGACATGATTTAATCGGTCCCCTCCATGTCTGTTTTGTATAATAAATCGGTTCCACGTACCGATGTGTACGTCTATCTGTTGTGTCCTTGACTCAACCGAAAATTGCAGCCAGCAAGTAGAGACAGACAGGCAGACAGACAGGTACTACTCGTTATGCACCAGTGGCCGATCTCACTGTTTGAGCGAATATTCTACGTACAAATTAACATGTTCTTGGGGGTAACGAAACTTGAATTAGACAAAACAGCTAGCCTCGTCAAAAGTTATTTACCACTCCCTCTATCCCTAGATTCGTATGTATCTAGACTTGTTTTAGTGTGAGATATATCCGAATCTAGACAAATGCAAATCACTTATTTTGAGACGGAGGGAGTATTATTATTCAAAAGGTTGGGTTGGGTCTAATTCTGACAATGTGATCCCAGATTATTCTACTACTAGTCGTATTTCTTTCTTTCATGTTTCCCAAAGAGCCAGCAATGTCAAAGAAGATGGATCGGATGCACAAGTTCAGTTTTGGGCCCATTTTTCTTGCCAACCCAGACGAGCGAGCGTCGTTGCTTGTCGTACGGTCTTGTGTTGATCAGTTCATGCGTGTATGATGACCCGCTGTTGGGAAGGAAACCCATACTCCATCTCGAGATGGTCTGCCGCGCCTCCGCCGGTTGTTGCAACTGACACCATCGAGCTCCTACTACCTGTCGGTCCAGCATGCAACTGCGACAAAGCCCGCATTTACTCGCAAAAATTCCAACAAACTGCGTGCTGCCAGTGTCCGCGATCCTTCCTGCCCTGCAGGAGATCGTCCCTTCCTTTCGCCGTACCATTGCTGTTGCTGACATGAGAAACTGGTTTTCCTTGCAGTGAAGATTCTCCCAGTCACTCATCTGATCATCAGAATCCCATGCCACTCGCATTCGCATGCCACAGTTTCCAGCTTTTGCATGCGGTGCTTCCTTCCTTGTGTACCGTTAGTTCACAGACAGACAGACAACATGAATACTACTTCACCAAACTTGCCGAATCGAATAGCAAACAAGCTCCACACCAAACCAGGGACGAATGGGACGGTTGGCTTAAATACATTGCCCCAGAGATGCTGCCAAAACAAGTTACTCTCCCTCCTCCCATCCATAACAAGTCAAGTGTCGCTGGTTTAATACATACATTACTTATTATTATGGATCGGATCAGAGGGTACTAAATCAACAACATCCAATATATTGATAACTAAAGAAATGCCACCAATTCATCTCAACTTCATAACAAAAAGTTAAAGACAAATTGACATCACAAGGATCAGCCAGCAAACCGTAGCAGAATCTCTCAAGGCATACATTCAATCCAAAAATGCCCTCGACGGAAGGTAACAAGCAAGGAATCAACTGGGAGTGTCAGCAGAGTCAACGGTCAAAATCGATTTGCACTAAACATTACACGGTACCGTAACTGGGGGCTATCTAAACAGATCTGCCAACACAAACATCACAATTAAGTAACTCTGTCATTCCTCCAGCTGTTAATTGAGTGACACACAAGCTCAACATCCTATTACCAGCCAGTGGGGGCGGGAGCACTGCCTTCTTCCCAACCAGTGGCCGGAGCAGGGACAGCAGCAACAGCAGCATCGGCAGGAAGTGGGACGGCAGGTGCATCCCAACCTGCTCCAACAACAGGAGCTGCACACACGAGTGCTTCAGTATCATGGTACATTGTCACAAAGAGATAATATCAGGAACACCACAACCAAGTTTTTCTGTACTCTGGTTCTTAATTTAAATAGCCATCATTAGACTATATGATCCATCTAAAATAATATGGACAGTCAAATTATGAAGGGAGGTGAGATCAATTTAAGTGACGACCTATCAAAATGTTCACCCTGGATGTTCAGCAATAACTGGATTAGGTATTAAGAAAACACAAGACAAACCTGGAGCAGCACCACCCCAGTCAGCACCTACTGGCCCTGCAGAGAGGGCAGGAAGATCACCCCAATTGTCAACTAGCAGGGCACCGTATTCAGGAGCAACTAGAGCCTCCTCTTCATCCACCTCCTTAGCTTCCTCCGGATCCCGGTAGAAGAAAAGATCAACCTACAAAAGACAAACAAGATCCGTGAGAAATTCGAATACGAAGGAGCTACTCATATATACTACCTAAGCTCCTATGAATAAGGCGCACACACATTTCGAGACAAAGTTTGACCGAAAGAATTGAACAACAATATCTCTATTATATAGTACATAATTGATATTGTTGGATTTGTATTAAAAAAATCTTCCTAATGATACCAATTATATACCAAATATTGTTGTATACATAGATTAATTCTTGGTCAAACATGTGAATCTTAAAAAGCATGAGCGCCTTAATCATTGGAATGGAGGGAATATGTTACTTCCAAAAGCCAATCAAATAAGAACAAAAACATAAAATATTCATGTGAGACTTCTGATCATCCAAGTTTACCATGACATCCCACTTATGTCCCGGGAGAATCGTGCCACGCATCTGCATAACCATCCTAGCAAGTAGCCAATACAGGCAACCAATGCTCTGCTTTCCCTTGTTGTTGGCAGGGATGCCAATATCAACATAGCGCATGGGTGAATCAGTGTCACAGAAGGCAATAGTCGGTATGTTGCCAAGAGCAGACTCCTTGATGGGCTGCATACAATTAAGCAAAGGCATTTACAAAATGACCATTTGCGACATTTCGTTGCACAAAAACTCACAAAATCAAAAGAGCAATTACCTGATGATCAGTTCTGGGGTCGGTCAGGATGAGTAGACGTGGCTCACTGAACGTGGTTTGCATCTGGTTAGTGAAAGTACCAGGGGTGTGCCTGCCAGCAATGGCATTGGCACCAGTGTGCTGTGCAAACTTGAGAACAGCCCTCTGACCATAAGGCCTAGCAGACTGCACAATGATGTCTTGCGGGTTCTCAATAGCAACAATCACTCTGGCAGCCAGCTGAAGCTTTTCCCAGGTTTTTCCAAGGTTGATAATGTAGATACCTGCAAGAACATTATAATACAAATATAAGCTCCTAGGCTGCTGGTGGGCACAATGGATTGGTAAAGATAATGTATCACTTATGCATCGAAGACAAACAAGGAGAACTCTCCATCATATTAATGACTTCTTACTGAATAAAAATCATTACAAAAAACACAAACAGTGTCCACTGCGTCACAGTGAAATAATAGATTTCTAAACAGAACCCTTGTTGGCAGCTTTTAGCATATTTATGACAGCAGAACAAGATACTAGAAAATCTAGAGAACCACAATAGAATAGATGTCCAACCAGTTCTTGAATACATATACTCCCTCCGTTTCGATATTATAAGATGGTTTAGCCTTTTTCTAAATGCACGTACCTACTACCTAGACGCCGTTTAGTGTGTAGGTTCAGACCAAAATGAGTAAACCTACACAATAAAAGGCGTCTAGAAACATGTGTTTCGGAAAAAAGCTAAAACATCTTATATTTTGGAACGGAGGGAGTATAAGACAAGAGCAGCTGGATAAAAACATGACAATCATGTCGACTCTTGAGGCTCACTAGCAGCTAACCAAATTATACTTCATGTTCCTTCATGATGCAGATTGCAGTGGCTAAACACTACTCCCTCCGTTTCAAAATATAAGATATTTTAGCTTTGTGAAAGGAGTGTATCTAAGACTCCTTTTATTACGTAGGTTCACTCCAAACCTACATGAACCTATACACTAGAAAGAATCTAGATACACTTTTTTCACAAAGCTAAAACATCTTATATTTTTGGAACGGAGGGAGTACAAACCAAGTGTAGAAACCAGAATGCATGACTTAATATGGTCAAACAGTCAATCCACTATATCAACAAGCACCCATTAAACGTGGCAATAGAATAGTCTTGCACCGGCACCTAGCAAATGAAATCCACATACGTGCATCAAGGTGCAGCAAGGGAAATTACTATACCACGCATCTAAAGATAGAGAAGGAACCTAATCATAAGTACAAACATAACCAGATCTATCTAAACAGAAGAAGTATGATCTATGCCTGCTACGGTAGTGATGATCGCGTAGTTTTCGGGATTAGAAGGTCGGTGTACCGTCTGTTCGGCGCTTGTAGACGTAGCGCTCCATCTGGAAGTCGCAGTTCTTGGTGCCGAGGTGCACGTCGGCTGCGAGCATCATCTGGATGTCCTGCTCCTGCTGGGAGAGCGCCCGCGGGGCGCCGCCTGCAGCTGCCGCCATCCTCGCAGTCGCCGACAAGAAGGGGACGTAGAGCTGGGGCTGAGGCGCGAGCGCGAGAGTGGTAGGGGCGACAGGAGCTGGCGGCGCGATAAGGGATGGAGACTTGGAGAGAGATAGAGTTGGGAGGTTTATATTACTGGGCCTTTTGGGCTAAAACCCTAGATTTCCAACTATCTGGTTTGGCTGATGGAGAGCGTTTGGATTTCCCCTAATGTTTGACTCAGCTAGCACCATATATGCCTTTTTCACAGATTCTTCAGAGCCCCAAATATAACTCTATTTGTCAGGGTGCCCAAGTTGACTGTTGATCAAGGATTGTTGACAGATGTCCTCCAATTTTTCAAATTCAGAGAAAACTTGTTGTGACATGGGTAAATTGAAAAGGTCTTCTAAGTATTCAGTGTGAATTGTCTCATGCATAGTAATTTTTGTATTCTTTGCATATGATAGTACATGTGGCATTTTGAATTGTAGGCATTCATTTTTCCATAAGTCTGTCCACAAGTAAACTGTTTTTCGTTCCCCAAGTTGACATCTTGCCATGGCCTTATATGCATCAATTAGTTTTAGTGAGCTTTCCACCAGAAAGAACCCTCCATTTGATATCCAGGTAACTTGTCTTCAAAGTAATATGTGTTCCAAATTAGGTGCACCCATGGAGTGTCATGGTGATTATAGAATTTATCAAGGTTCTGTAGGAGCAAAGCATTATTTTGAATATTCAGATTTAGAACCCCTAAACCTCCTTGATTTTTTGGTTTACACACCTATATCCAGGCCACAAGAGCTGAACCTTTTGCTTGAACATCCTCAGTTTTTTTTCTCCAAAGACAAAGTCTCATGTATTTGATCACGTGTTCCTTGATAGAGATGGGAACATCCAGACAGCTCATGAAGAAGAGAGGTAAAGATGATAATACAGACTTGACCAGTTGAAGTTTGCCTCCATAATTCAGGAAGTCAGCAATTCCTCCAAGTCTACATTGAACTCTTTGGACCATAGGGAGAAAATATTCCAAGGGAGGTTTTGTTAAGCCAAGAGGTAAACCAAGGTAGGTAAAAGGCAGACTGCCCTTATTACAACCAAAAGTTTTAGCAAAATGATTGAGCCTACCAGGATCCAAATTTATGGGAATCATATTTGATTTGTGATAGTTCAACTTTAATCCAGTGGATGTAGCAAAAGTATTGAGGATTGATTTCAGGCAAAGCAGTTGTCTAGAATTAGCTTTCATAATCACTAGTGTATCATCAGCATATTGAATGATAGGGAAGTCAGGGCATGCAGGACAACTGATTGGGGGATCAACGAGAGTTTTGTTCATTACAAAGTTAAGAATAGATTGCAAAAAATCTGCAGCCAGAACAAAAAACAGTGGTGAGAGAGGGTCTCCCTGTCTGACTCCTCTCTTGCAATAGAATTTCTTCCCAGGAATACCATTCAAAAGGATAGATGAGGATCCATATTGGAATATCATGTCTATCCAGTTGATCCATTTATCCCCAAATCCTCTTTCTTTTAAGATGTTCAGAATTGTTGAATACTCAATTTTGCCAAAGGCCTTTTCAAAATCTAACTTAAGAATTACAATCTCCTCCTTTGATTGATGACATTGGAATATAAATTCAAAGGCCCAGCCTAAACAATCTTGAATGGATCTTTTCTTGAGGAATCCATACTGGTTTTTGTGAACAAGCTTTAGGATGATCTTTTGTAGTCTGTTTGCCAGCAGCTTAGTTATGATTTTTAGAACACTATTTAATAGAGAAATGGGCCTAAAATCAGCAGGAGTGGTTGGAGAATCCACCTTGGGAATGAGTGTAATGAATGATGAGTTAATGCTTTCTAGGGATAGTTTTCCATGGTAGAAATCCTGGATTAGATCCTTGATATCCTTCCCAATAATTGACCAGCAAGATTTGATAAACTCATTGTTGAATCCATTAGGGCATGGAGATTTATCATTTGGTAGCTCATTTATCACATCCTAAATTTCTTTATATGTGAAAGGGATCTCTAAAGATGTAGAGGTTTCAGAATCCATTCTGTTATAAAATTCATGTAGTTTGAAATGCATCTTGGGATTATCAGAGGTTCCCATCCTTTCTTTAAAGGCTTTCCAAAGAATATTGGCTTTTCCCTCATGATCATGAGTATCAATTAGATTTTCATCCTTCAACATGGATAACTATAGCTTATGGTAGCCTTAGCATGAATTTTTTTGTATTTTCATCCCCAAGCTTTACCCATTTGATCTTACCCCTCTGTTTCCAGTAAGCCTTCTAATTTTGTAGTAAAGTGATAACATGACTTTTGAGAATATCCCTTAAGTTCCATTCATAAATGCTAAGAGTCCTCAACTCCTCCACTAAGTCTAGAAAATCAATGGTTTCATTCACTTTGAGAATCTGCTTTTTGAGACAAGGGAGATTTTTTGCCCATATTTTGAAACCTCTTCTGACATTTTTGAGCTTAGCGTTGAATTTTTTAGCACAGTCCATGTACCCAACTGGTAAATTCCAAGCATTTTGAACAATTTGTTTGAATTCACTATGTTGTAACCAATAGTTTTCAAACCTGAAGATTTGAGCTCTGGGAATCTTGGTCCCAATTGAGATCACAAAAGGTGTGTGGTCAGAAGTTGGTTTAGTAAGAGGGAAAACAAAGGATGATGGATAGGAGGTTGTCCAGGATGTTGAAGAAAAAAACCAGTCAAGCCTTTCAAGGAGGGGATCCTTTTGCAAATTGCTCTAGGAGAATTTCCTGCCTTTTAGGGGAATCTCCACCAATCCTAGATTACTAATGGCCTCATTGAAGAGAATCATACTGTTAACATCACCACCATCCTTGTTTCTATCAGAGGGCTTTCTTATGAAATTGAAGTCACCTATGATTAACCAGTCCAAGTCATCAGGCATATCAATGTTGGAAAATCAGTCTAAAAATATAGCTTTTTTGTCTAGTTGGCAAGGGCCATAAACATTTGTCAAAATCCAGGAAGCATTGGATAGCTTAGAAGTTAACTTGACAGAAATGGAGAATTCATTTTAAAAAGCCAATTCACCATCAAAGAGATTCCCATTCCAGATAGTGATTATCCCACCAGGTGCCCCCACGGATGGCAGAAACACAAATTTATTGAACTTTTGGTGACATAATTTTTTAATATACTCCATGTCAAAGAATTCTCTTTTGGTTTCTTGGATGCAGATTATTTCACATCCAGACTCTTCAATTTTCTGTGAAAGTGCTACCCATTTTTTCTAAGAATTGATCCCTCTTGAATTCCAGTTTAAAATTTTCCATATTCTTTTTCTATCCATGGGAACAATGGGGATTGTGTATAAGTTGTTTAACATCAAAGGTTGATGTACAAACCATCAGGCAGCACACATAGTGGCCAAAGCCCACCAGCAAATATAGAAAAAGCTCATAAAAGCAAGGTTTTTTCCACATAGCATTCCAGAACCAGACATTTAGATACCACAAACAGGTAGTCCAGTAGTAAATAGATCCAAAAGAAGACACCAGATATTTAAGGTTTGCAAACATTGGAAGCTTATTTATTCATCTTCTTCTTGGCTTGCTGTCCACAGGGCCCAGCAGCCTCCTTCTTCTTCTTGCTCCCCATACTAGGACCTAGAGCATTTTTAGTAGATTTCTTGACAGTAGTTGGAGGCCTAATAGCTTTATCTGCAGCCTTGCTCTTTTTCTGCAGCTTTTTGTCAATGTCTTCATCAGCCACCTTGCAAAAAGTAACAACCAGGTTTTTGACTACCTTAGTATTGAGGTTTGGAGGTGTGATATTACAGGTAAGATAGTTACTGTCAGAGCAATTGGAGTGATTTTTGAAACCACTATTAAGCTCAAAAATTCTTGGACTCCTTCTCACCCCAGATTCATTGATATGTCCCACACCCCTCCTTTTCTTTGATGGAGCAGAAGGAGCAACTTCCTTAGAGCCAAATTCATGAGAATCCAGGACGCACTTTGGTGGGGCCTGAGTCACACAATCATTAGGAATAAAAAGGGGATAGTAGCTTCTTCTGCAATTGGCTCTTTTATTATGTCCCATAGTTATGAAGCAAGGAAGTTCATTGTCCATGAAAACTTTTCAGGAGTAACAAGCATGAGAGTGATGAAATTAAACTAACTTACACGTATCTCATATTGAGCCATTCCTTTTGCAGAAGAATGCTCCATGATATGTGGAGCAAAAAATCTATCCCAGATGTCCAGCCCTTGCTTGGAAAACTTATGTTGCATAGCCATTAGATCAGGTGTTGCCATGAAGTGAGTGAGTGCCATTCCAATTTGCAGATGAGCCTCATCAGGGTTAAGTAAGCCAACATCTTCCATTAAATGATCACCAAAACTATCAGAAGCTCTGTCAGCATCAGAATTGTTAACCACATCATCTTCCTCTGGGTAGGCCTGGATGATATTCAAAAGACCATCACCAATTCCAACATTCTGAAGCTGGACAAACACAGGTTGATCAACTTCTTGTTCCTGAATAATACCCAGAAGAGCATTTCTAGCCTCAGCAATGACAGGAGCAGATAAAGAAGAAGTGATTCCACTATGAGTGGCATGGGGAGGAGAGTGAAGGTTATCAGGTGGTAATTCTTCTCCATCTTCAAGAATAGGGGCAATAGGGGCATTTTGGACATTTCTAGTAGGCCATTAGTACCATCCATTAGCATCATTCACAGGGGCATCAGGTGCATTTTGAGCCCCATTTTCCTCGGCCAAGGGACCCCATCCACCTGCATTACCATTAACATGTGGGGGAGGTGGAGGTGGAGGAGGTACAAAAGGGGCAGCAACATTCCCAAGAGCAGGATGAGGGTCCACACCATCTCCAGAAGCAGAATCTTCATCAGGTGCCCCCCACCAAGCAGGTTACTAAAAAGTACATCAACCGAGAATGTCCAAGATTCAGAATCTTCGCTATCTCCCAGAGTTAACCTGACACTTTTTGGGATGTCAGCAAGATCAGTAACTCGAACCTTGGCAATTATCTTTCCTTTGTGTAATGGGTCCCTTTCCCAAAGAAGCATTTTTCCAATCCCATAAAAAATAGCATTGAGATCTTCAGTGTTCATATTGTCAAGCAGTGGCCCAACTAGCATGACCCAACATTCATTATTAAATTGCATTCTACGCCAATTAATCCCTTCATTATGATTTACAAATGACACATGCACATCTTGAAATGCAATGGGGCTATTCCGAATCAACCTATTTCTGTCGCTGACATGTGTAAAATGAACATAAGCAGCGCCAAAGGGGCAGTCTTGAATCTCCCCAAAACCAACTCTAGCTTCATTGTGAGGGAAATCGAGGAGAACATCACGAACATTCCGGAAAGGTACCTGACCTGGAGGCATGGGGTCAATGGTAGCAATGGCGAACTGTTCATGAAGACATTGCCGACGAGGAACAACCACCCTTCTGAGACCAACCCGTCCTTCAATGTGCATAATCTCAAATCCACGAGGCAGGAAAGGGACAGGCTCTATGGGGATGTTGGCCATTGCCGCAGAGTTCACCGGCGACGACAAGACCAGACCAGGAGCAGTGGAGGTTGGGTTTTTCACAGGCGTGGGAGTTGAGGAGACAGGGCACTTTGCTTTTTGTGAAGCAAAAGAAACTACCAAATCTTTTAGACAAGGAAAGAGCTGGGGCTGAAAATGAGTCGTGGGCTGCTAGGCCTTGAACCAATTACGGTAAGAATCATTGGGCCAGTCCCGTTTAGGGAAGGAGGGGAATCGCAAAAAAGGTAACAGACCAGGCAACTTAATTACCCTAGATTTCTCACATGATTTGGGCTGTCGAGGGAATTGCTCTCGGTCAGATTTCGCCCGCTGACCACCTCAACAAAAGAGGGCGAAATAAATGTCAAATCAATTGGTCTGCTTTTGCATGAAGGAGAAACCGCCCTTGATTGAGGAAACTGTAACAGGTCAAAGACCGAAATAGCACCCACACTGCCAACTTTTGAATTTTGTTTTGTGACGCAATTGTGGGAGACCTTTTTTTGTGAGAAACAATTTTCCATTCTTGATCTTGCTCACGATAATATTTTTTTCCTCAGCTTGCCAATTTGGGCCACCTTCTCCCCAAAGATTGATAACCATAACAAAATGATCAAACGCGAATCTAGAGATATTGTAAATTTCAAAACCAATAGTTCTAGAAGCAACTGAGAATTTGAAACTTCTGTCTTGAAGATGTTTTACTTGAAAGAGAGAAGCCATCCCCCCAAAACAAGCTTGAAGAGCTATGCTCACCGTATGAACATCAAGTTTAAAATTAGCTCTATGATGACCCACAAGTATAGGGGGTGTATCGCAGTATTTTCAATAAGTAAGAGTGTCGAACCCAACGAGGAGCAGAAGGTGCTGGCTAGTGATATGGATCAGGAATTCTCTACAAATACTTAGCAAAGGGATTTTTAGGGGTTTTTGATAAAGCAAGTAAACAAAGTACGAGTACACAAAAGACAGTAGGAATAAATGCAGCAAGTGGACCAATCCTTTATGCAGCAAAGGACAAGCCGGTTGTATTACTTAAGATGACCAAATGTTCTCGAGGACACATGGGAAGACTGTCAAGTGCTTTCGCTTCATATAGTTGATTAATCTTCTTTAGCTTGCTAAGTGTTGTGTGGGTGAATCTGTGCTAATGTACCGACCTTCCTAGGACTAATACATACTTGTGATTATACCCCTTGCAAATATCCGTAAGTACAAGAAAGTAATTAAGGTAGAAACCTAACCACAGCTTTAAACTCTAAGACCCGTACGTCCCTTGTGCAATGGTTTCCTAACGGGGGTTCAGGTTTCTGTTGTTGGGTCCGCAGCATAGAAAACAAAAAAATTCCTACGATGAGAACTACACGCCAAGATCTATCTACTAGGTACAGAGCAGCAAGTGGACATACATCCATCGAGAACTTACCCTCGAAGACAACGAGTTTTGTTAACGAGTAGGAACTCGTGGTTGATGTAGTCGTACACTTGCCGATCTCAAGATCGTGTGGAAGTCCGAGCGCCGCAACTCAGCAGCGCATCCGTACTCGCACACACGTTCAAGCCACCGGACAACCTCCACCTCCTCGCTCCAGCGATCCAGCGGAAGCAGCAACTCCTTCCAGACGAAATGCCACCGGGAACATGTATCTCGCTAATCCGAGACCATGGGGGAATAATTCTAGAGGGGGAGAGAGATCCTTCACAAGGAGGTGTGTGGAAGAAGGAGGAAGAGGGGGGGCCTTTTATAGGAGGAGGAGGGGTACCCCCTCCATGGCCGGCGCCTCATGGAGGTGACCCCTCACCTCCTCCATTCATGTGGTGGTAACTCCCTCCACATTAAAATGCCTCTTCACATTCCCTTTTAAAGTCTCCACTTTAAATGCATTAAAATTCTCTAAGTTTAATGCTCTCTCATTTAATAAAAATCTTTTATTAAATTTATTCAGAATTTTGTTAATTACTTTAATTAACAAACATTCACATATAACCCCTTGCAATATTTCAATATCACATGCAGAACCACTTTCTGCAATTTCACCCGAAACAATTCCAGATTCTATCGAAACAATTCCTGCGCTTTGCAATTCTTTCGTCTGAAACATATGTGCTCCAAAATGGTGTCCGGTAACTCTTAAGTGTGTCACCCTATGGTTCGTGAATAATGCATACATGATTGAGACTCCTCTCATATCAATAATCAGAAGCGGGACCTGGAGATCCATACTGACTCCTGCATATTCGACGATGACTTCTGTGATCGTGAGAACCTTTAATGCTAGTAATTTAATCCATTTGTCTCATGATATAATACATGTTCGAGATTCGATCATCGGTATCCAAATACCTAGTTTGATCTCGTTACCGACATGCACTCTTTTCTCGTTCCCATGATATAACATTCTAGTGATCAGATCACTTGCTTGCAAGCTATCTTAATGTGATATCACCGAGAGGGCCCAGAGTATATCTATCCGTCATCGGGATTGACAAATTCCACTCTTGATCCACGAGCCTCAACATAACACCTTCGGAGCACTGAACCCATCTTTATAGTCACCCTGTTACGGTGTGACGTTTGATGTTATTAAGATACTCTTCCGGTGTTAGCAATTAACATGATCTCATGGTCTAAGGATAAAGATTACTTCGTATGATGTTATAGAAATGTAAACATAATGACTTGATCGTAATGCTATACTTCGGATGAATGTTCATCACATCATTTCACAAATGCTGTGACCTTGTTATTAACAACATCCAATGTCCATGATCAGGAAACCTTGATCATCTTGTTAATCAACAAGCTAGTCTATAAGAGAGGCATAACTAGGAACCCTTTTTGTTTATTAAACACACATGTATTGATGTTTCCGATCAATACAATTCTAGCATGCAAAATGAACATCTATCATATATAAGGAATACATAATAACAACTTTATTATTGCCTCTCAGGGCATATTTCCTTCAGTCTCCCACTTGCACTAGAGACAATAATCTAGTTCACATAGTGATAAATCTAACACCCATGGAGTTCTGGTGTTGATCATGTTTTGCCCTAGGGAGAGCTTTAGTCAACGGTTCTGCTACATTTAGGTCTGTGTGTACTTTACAAATCTCTATATCTCCATCCTTGACATGTTCGCGGATGGAGTGAAACCGGCGCTTAATATGCTTGGAATTCTTATGAGACCTCGGTTCCTTTGCGTTGGCTATGGCTCCATTGTTGTCACAATAGATCACCATTGGGTCCAATGCACTAGGAACCACACCTAGTTCTGTAATGAACTCTTTCATCCAAACCGCTTCATGCGCTGCTTCTGAAGCAGCAACATATTCTGCCTCCTTCGTTGATCCAGCCACCACAGGTTGTTTGGAACTCCTCCAACTAACTGCTGCTCCGTTCAAGAGAAATACATATCCAGATTGAGACTTAGAGTCATCCAGATTGGTGTCAAAGCTAGCATCGACATAACACTTAGCGACTAGCTCTTCTTCACCTCCGTATATAAGAAACATATCCCTAGTTCTTCTCAAGTACTTGAGGATGTTCTTTACCGCTATCCAGTGTTCCGAACCTAGATCAGATTGGTACCTACTAGTCAAACTAATAGCATGTGCCACATCCAGTCTTGTACATAGCATGGCATACATTATAGAGCCTATGGCCGAGGCATAGGGGATCTTATCCATTATCTCTCTTTCTTCCGCCGTAGCCGGACTTTGAGTCTTACTCAATGTCTTGCCTTGCAACATAGGTAAGAACCCCTTCTTACTTCCGTCCATATTAAAGTTCTTTAATATCTTATCAAGGTATGTACTCTGCGATAGCCCAATTAGGCGCCTTAATCTATCTCTATAGATTTTAATGCCTAATATATATGACGCTTCACCAAGGTCTTTCATCGAAAATTTGCTGTTTAGATAACTTTTAACACTGTTTAAAAGATCTATATCATTTCCAATCAATAATATGTCATCCACATATAATATCAGAAATGCCACATTGCTCCCACTCACTTTCTTGTAAATACAAGCCTCTCCATAAGTTTGGACAAATCCAAACTCTTTGATCACCTCATCAAAGCGGAGATTCCAACTCCGGGATGCTTGCTTCAGTCCATAGATGGATCGCTGAAGTTTGCATACCTTATTAGAATCCTTAGGATCGACAAAACCCTTAGGTTGTATCATATACAACTCTTCTTCAATATTACCATTGAGGAACGCAGTTTTGACATCCATCTGCCATATTTCATAATCGAAATATACAGGAATTGCTAACATAATCCTAACCGACTTAAGCATCGCTACGGGAGAGAATGTCTCATCGTAGTCAACTCCTTGAATTTGTCAAAACCCCTTTGCGACAAGTCGAGCCTTATAGATGGTCACATTACCATCAGCATCAGTTTTTCTTTTGAAAATCCATTTATTCTCAACGGCCTTTCGATCGTGAGGTAAGTCCACCAAGGTCCAAACTTGGTTCTCGTACATGGATTCCATCTCGGATTTCATGGCTTCTAGCCATTTGTTGTAATCCGGACTCATCATCGCTTCTTCATACGTCGCAGGGTCATCTATTTCATCAACCATGAAATTCACAACAGGATTGCCGTACAGTTCAGCAGCTGCACATGTCCTGCTTGACCTGCGAGGTTTGGTAGTGTCCTCTTTCGGAGTTTGATGATCTATATCATTAGCTCTCTCTTCATTAGGTGAAGTCAACTCCGAATCAATTTCCGGTGCTGCGCTACTCGCCATTTCATGAAGAGAAGGTTCAATAACCTCTTCGAGTTCTACCTTCCGACTACTCACACCTTTCGCGAGAAACTCCTTCTCAAGAAAGGATCCATTCTTGGCAACAAAAACCTTGCCCTCGGATTTATGATAGAAGGTATACCCAATCGTTTCCTTAGGGTATCCTATGAAGACACATTTTTCCGCTTTGGGTTCGAGTTTATCCGGCTGAAGTTTCTTCACACAAACATCGCATCCCCAAACTTTAAGAAATGACAACTTAGGTTTGTTTCCAAACCATAATTCATACGGTGTCGTTTCAACGGATTTAGATGGTGCCTGATTTAAAGTGAATGCAACTGTTTCTAGTGCATAACCCCAAAATGACAGTGGCAAGTCAGTCAAAGACATCATAGATCGAACCATGTCCAATAAAGTATGATTACGACGTTCCGACACACCATTACGTTGTGGTGTTCCGGCAGGCGTGAGTTGTGAAACTATTCCACACTCTTTCATGTGTGTGCTAAACTCGTAACTAAGATACTCTCCTCCATGGTTAGACCGCAGAAATTTGATCTTTCTGTTACGATGATTTTCCACTTCATTCTGAAATTCCTTAAACTTTTCAAAAGTTTCAGATTTGTGTTTCATCAAATAGATATACCCGTATCTACTCAAATCATCTGTGAAAGTAACAAAATAATGATATCCACCTCGCGCCTACACACTCATTGGTCCACACACATCAGTATGTATGATTTCCAATAAATCTGTCGCCCGTTCCATTGAACCGAAAAACGGCGTTCTAGTCATCTTGCCCATAAGGCATGGCTCACATGTATCAAATGATTCAAAATCAAGTGATTCCAAAAGTCCATCAGAATGGAGTTTCTTCATGCGTTTAACGCCAATATGACCTAGACGACAGTGCCACATATATGCAGATATATCATTATCAAGTTTAATCTTTTTAGTATTAACATTATGAATATGCGTAATATTACTATCGAGATCCAACAGAAATAAACCATTCAACACAGGTGCATGACCATAAAAGATATCATTCTTATAAATCAAACAACCATTGTTTTCAGATTTAAAGGAATAACCACTTTGCATCAAACACTATCCGGATACAATGTTCATGCTTAGTGCAGGCACAAAAAACAATTATTTAGGTTTATAACTAATCCCGATGGCATATGGAGAGGTAGCGTCCAGACGGCGATCATATCAACTCTTGATCCATTGCCGACCCGCATCCTGACCTCATCCCTTGCTAGTTGTCGCTTGTTCCGCAGCCCCTGAACCGAGTTACATATATTAGCAACCAATCCCGTATCAAATACCCAGGTGCTACTGCGAGTACTAGTCAAGTACACATCAATAACATGTATATCATATATACCTTTGTTTGCCTTGCCGGACTTCTTGTCCGCCAAATACTTGGGGCAATTGCGCTTCCAATGGCCAGTCCCCTTGCAATAGTAACACTCGGTGTCAGATTTAGGGCTAGCTCGGGGTTTCTTTTCAGGTGTGGCAACAGATTTACCACCCTTCTTTCTCTTGTGCTTGCCTTTCTTGTCCTTCTTGAAACCGGTGGTCCTATTGATCATCAACACTTGATGTTCTTTCCTAATCTCCACTTCTGCAGTCTTAAGCATTGACAGAAGCTCGGGAAGAGACTTCTTCATGCCCTGCATATTATAGTTCATCACGAAGCTCTTGTAGCTAGGTGGCATAGATTGGAGAACACGATGTATGCCTAAGTCAATGGGAATCGTTATTCCCAAGGACACAAGCTTATCGGCGTACCCAGACATTTTGAGTACATGCTCACTAACGGAGCTGTTCTCCTCCATCATGCAGCTAAAGAACTTTTCAGTAGCATTATAACTCTCTACGGCAGCATGGGTATCGAAAATCATTTTCAATTCTCCCATGGTATCAAATGCATTGCCGTTTTCGAAACGCTTTCAAAGTTTTGGCTCTAGCCCATACAATATGCCGCAATGAACTAAGTTGTGGTCCTCCTGACGAGTCACATAGACATTCTTTTCCTCGTCAGGGGCATCAGGACCTGGTGGGGGGCCTAGCGGCACATCTAGCACATATTGCTTTTGTGCAGCAGTGAGGATAATCCTCAAGTTCATAGCCCAGTTGGTGAAGTTGCTACCATTCCCAGCAAGTTTCTCTTTCTCCATGAACACATTGAAATTAAAAGCAGGCGGTGCCATCTACAACAGAATTTGTAAAGTTTATTTAGACTAAGTTTATGATAGAGTGAGTTAAACTAATCCAAATTACTAATGAACTCCCACTAAAAAACGACATCCCTCGTGTCTTTTTGGTGATTACATGAACCAAATTCAGTACACCAAGTCCGATCATCACGTGAGTTGATGTAGCTTCAAAGGCGAGCATCTATATGGGCATCATATCAACTATATGACCCATGATTAACCTTTTGGTCCGTGTTCCGAGGCCATGCCTGTACATGCTAGGCTCGCCAAGTAAGAACCTTAGTATTCGCGTGTGTAAAACTGTCTTACACCCGTTCCTATGAAAGCGTAGATTCGAGTACACCCGATCATCACGTGATGTCTCGAAACACGATCTACAGAACGGTGCATACTTAAGGAAGAACACATTTTTATCTTGATATCTAAATGAGGGATCATCTTACAATGCTACAAAAAGCGCCAAACTAGCAGTATAAGATGCTAACATCTAATGTGTAAAGTGAGATGATATGGTCCATGCATTTGATCTCTATCATTTGCATCGTGGTATGATCTCTATCATTCCTTTGTGTGTAAGGTCAAGTTCTATGGAACTTACACGTTGAGTGAGTTGTAAGAGTATCTATCATATATCTACTTACAACAATACCATATCAATACACTAGCCCAACAACGATCTAAACTAGACGCCTCTAATTTATCAATTGCAAGTTTTACGTGGCTTAGGGCTTTTGGAGATAGAACCATTCTTACCTACGAACATGAACCACAACGAGGATAACCAAGTTATTAGCAACTCGTTGTAAATCAGATATTGACTATAGTAGGAGAGACAGACACCCGCCAGCCACTTATGCAAAACTAGTTGCATGTCAGTCGTGGAACCGGTCTCATGTACGATGACATGTAAGGTTGGTCCGGGCCGCTTCATCCCACTATGCCACCAATATCCAAAATACATAGAAGATGCAATAACATGATCATCATCGCCCACATATAAACATATGTGTACTACCCGTGCAAAGCACCTACGCATAGATCAGGCTCTGATACCACTGTTGGGTCTGCAACATAGAAAACAAAAAATCCTATGATGAGAACTACACGCCAAGATCTATCTACTAGGTACAAAGCAACGGGTGGAAATACATCCATCGAGAACTTACCCTTGAAGACAACGAGTTTTGTTAACAAGTAGGAACTCGTGGTTGATGTAGTCGTACACTTGCCGATCTCAAGATCGTGTGGAAGTCCGAGCACCGCAACTCAGCAGCGCATCCGTACTCGCACACACGTTCAAGCCACCGGACAACCTCCACCTCCTCGCTCCAGCGATCCAGCGGATGCAGAAACTCCTTCCAGACGAAATGCCACCGGGAACATGTATCTCGCTAATTCGAGACTATGGGGGAATAATTCTAGAGGGGGAGAGAGATCCTTCACAAGGAGGTGTGTGGAAGAAGGAGGAAGAGGGGGGCCTTTTATAGGAGGAGGGGGTGGTACCCCCTCCATGGCCGACGCCTCATGGAGGTGACCCCTCACCTCCTCCATTCATGTGGTGGTAACTCCCTCCACATTAAAATGCCTCTTCACATTCCCTTTTAAAGTCTCCACTTTAAATGCATTGAAATTCTCTAAGTTTAATGCTCTCTCATTTAATAAAACTCTTTTATTAAATTTATTCAGAATTTTTTAATTACTTTAATTAACAAAAATTCACATATAACCCCTTGCAATATTTCAATATCACATGCAGAACCACTTTCTGCAATTTCACCAGAAACAATTCCAGATTCTATCGAAACAATTCCAGATTCTATCGAAACAATTCCTGCGCTTTGCAATTCTTTCGTCTGAAACATATGTGCTCCAAAATGGTGTCCGGTAACTCTTAAGTGTGTCACCCTACGCTTCGCGAATAATGCAGACATGATTGAGACTCATCTCATATCAATAATCAGAAGCGGGACCTGGAGATCCATACTGACTCCTGCATATTCGACGATGACTTCTGTGATCGTGAGAACCTTTAATGCTAGTAATTTAATCCCTTTGTCTCATGATATAATACATGTTCGAGATTCGATCATCGGTATCCAAATACCTAGTTTTATCTCGTTACCGACATGCACTCTTTTCTCGTTCCCGTGATATAACATTCTAGTGATCACATCACTTGCTTGCAAGCTATCTTAATGTGATATCACCGAGAGGGCCCAGAGTATATCTATCCGTCATCGGGATTGACAAATTCCACTCTTGATCCACGAGCCTCAACATAACACCTTCGTAGCACTGGACCCATCTTTATTGTCACCCTGTTACGGTGTGACGTTTGATGTTATTAAGATACTCTTCCGGTGTTAGCAATTAACATGATCTCATGGTCTAAGGATAAAGATTACTTCGTATGATGTTATAGAAATGTAAACATAATGACTTGATCGTAATGCTATACTTCGGATGAATGTTCATCACATCATTTCACAAATGCTGTGACCTTGTTATTAACAACATCCAATGTCCATGATCAGGAAACCTTGATCATCTTGTTAATCAACAAGCTAGTCTATAAGAGAGGCATAACTAGGAACCCTTTTTGTTTATTAAACACACATGTATTGATGTTTCCGATCAATACAATTCTAGCATGCAAAATAAACATCTATCATATATAAGGAATACATAATAACAACTTTATTATTGCCTCTCATGGCATATTTCCTTCATCTATCACTCCGGCAACCCCTACGATTATTAGCCAAATACACAATGCATTCCCCTAGGCCCATATAGGTGAAGTGTCATGTAGTCGACGTTCACATGACACCACTAGAAGAAGTACACCACAACTTAAATAACAAACTATTGAATCTTTCTCAACACAACTCCACTACTAACAACATGACTTCTCCCATGTCCTCAAGAACAAAATGAACTACTCACAAGACATCATATGGATCATGATCAGAAATGGAATAATGATGTATAACAATCTGAACATAAACAATAATTCAATGGTTCACTCAATAGCATCAACTACAAATAGTAATCAATACCGGGAAATTTTCCCCTAAGAACTAATGCAAGATTCAATCCAATTGTTACAACAATATGGAGATGGTGATGAGGGTGCTGATGGTGAAGATGGTGGTGATGATGATGATGATCCCGATGAAGTCCAGCTTGATGATGGTGTTGATGGCGATGATCTCCCCTCTCCGGGAAGGAATTCCCCCATCAGAAATCTGTCTGCCGGAGAGATCTTTCTCTCTAGGTGTTTTCCGCCCCACAGAGGCGGCGAAATCTTTCTATGGTTGCTCCCCGAGTCTTAGGGTTTCGGGAGGATGATATACGCCAGAGGGGAGTGCCTGGAGTGGGTCAGGGTGGCCACCCCACCTGCTGGCGTGGCCTAGGGCTGCCCGCGCCAGGGGGTGGTGTGGGCCCCCTGTGGCCCATCTCCAGCCCCCTTCTGGCTTCCTTCGTCTTCTGGAAAATAGGATTTTCCGTATATTTTCCCGGATTTTCCGATCTTCGCGAATTTTGCCTCCAAACAACACCTTTTCCATCAGAATCCTGACTGCAGCAGTCCATGCTCCAAAAGTCATCAACCATGCAAAAACAGATGAAATAACAGAAGTATCACCTCTCAATACGAAATATATCAGCGAATAATAGTGAATTATGACATAGAATAGTGATGCAAAATGGACGTCTCACTCTACCAAAAGAACATACCAGAAAAAAAGCTCTTCTTCGAAAGCCAGGTTGAAAATTCGTAGAGAGACCAAACTTATCCCGAATACACTAATCAAATTTAGACCCCACACTGAAATCCATAGAAATTGCACAGGGTTGATCAGGAAACCTTTATTCCATAGTTGAAACACCTGGATCCACAATTGGCATGTCAGAGATGAAATTTTCAACAACTTTTTTCCATCTCAAAAACCCTCTGCGCCAAAGGGGCTGAACCTTTGGTCTCAGCCAAAATTTGAGATCCAACCTTGGCTTTCAACATTGGGAAATGAATAGAAGCACCTGGAAAAACCATCTCATCTTGTAATAGGTATCTAGCATTAATAACCACTTCTTTTTGGTTAAGAAGAACCAGTCTCTGAGCATTAGTGTTGGGAATCAAAACCCCCAGAAATTCCTTATCATGGGAAAAATAATGAGCATTCCATTTCAAAGGACAATCACCAGTAAGACCAACAGGGGAAGGAGATCCAAAAGGAATAGGCTCATTAGCATAGGTGAAAGATCATGGATGTCGCCTAGAGGGGGGGTGAATAGGCGATTAAAACTTCTACGTGATGGGCTTAACAATGGCGGAATAAAACTAGCGTTTTATTTTGTTAAGCACAAAGCCTAGATATACTAAGGTTCACCTATGTGCACCAACAACTTATGCTAAGAAAGACAAGCAACAATATGATAGCAATAGATTACTTCAAGCATGATGGCTATCACAATGTAAAGTGCATAAGTAAAGAGCTCGGTATAGAGATAACCGAGGCACGCGGGGACGACGATATTTTACCGAGTTCCTCCCAACAAGGGAGTACGTCTCGTTGGAGGGGTGGGCGGTACTAAGACCACCAACGCCACCAAGGCCTCACCCTATTCTCCCGAGCACCCACCACGCGGGCAAGCACCCGTTCCACTATGGGACACTTTAGGGCGGTCACCAAACCCGTACAAGATTGGGGCTATCTCCACAACTTAATTTGGAGGCTCCCAATAATCACCACCAAGGCCTCAATCTTGGGGGAGATTCACAACTTAATTGAAGACCCCAAGAACACGCCACAAAGGCCACACAACCGTCTAGGGTTCCAACAACCCAAGAGGGACAAACAACGATGAATATCACAGAACAAATCCTCTGGAGTGAACACACACCGATGCACCAAATGCAAAAGGCAAGAACACCACAATGATGCCGCAAATCCTCACTCTCAAGTTCCAACAAGGCTACTAAAGCAATTGGTGGAACAAGAGAGGAAGAACATAAAAGGGGATCACAAAAAGCCCCAAAGATCTAGATCCCAAAGATCCACTCACAAAGAGGAGATTTGGTTTGGTCAAAACGTGGATCTAGATCCCCTCTATCTACCCCTCAAATATTGGCAAAAATCAATGGAGGGATGTGAAGAAATCAAGCACACAAGAATTAGAACAAGAGGCAAAGCTTGACAAAAGATAGAGAAAGAACCCTTGAAAAAAGAGAGAAGGGAAAGCCTTAAATAGGAAAAGGGAAAACTGCCCGTGGGGGCGTTTTCGGCCTGGGTGGGCTGGTAGTACCGGAGTGGCCCGAAACTACCGCACCGGTCCAGGCGAGCCAAGGCAACACGGCAGTAGCAACACGGGGCAGCGAGCAAAGCTGGGCAAGGGATCGGGGGCAGACGCACGCAAGCGAGCGAGGGAACTGGAGTGAGCGCGCGGCAGCGATCGAAGGCGAGGGAGCACGGCCCACCAGCGGGCGGTGGCGCCAGATGCAGGGCGAGATGGGCCAGCGAGCGAGCAAGCCAGAGCGGCAGCTGCGCGAGCGAGCCGGCCGGCGAGCGCGGGCCAGCGAGCCAGTGCGGCAGCGGCCGAGCGGGCCTCGCGCGGAGGCGGCCCAAGAAGCGGCGGCGGGAGCCAGCGAGCGGGGCGAGGGAGCGAGCGGGGTGAGGAAGGAAGCAAGGCGAGGGCGGGGTGGCTAGGAGAGATAAGGTGGGCTGGGAGTTGCTGGCGGGCCGACCGGTAGTACCAGTTGGCCGGCCCGGTACTACCGCTGAAGCCCGGTAGCACCGACCAGCACTACCGGGTGGCACAGAGGCAAGGCCAGGCGTGGTCAGGGCCGGGCGGTACCAGGCCCGGTAGTACCGCCTGGCCCACAACATAAAACCCTTTTCTTTTTCAATTAAAACAAAAGGCAAATACCCCGAAATTCATAACTTTGGCTAGGAGACTCTGATTGACCCGAATCCAATTGTGTTGGAAAGAGGACAACAAGATCTACCCAACTAAAAGTGGAAATATTGGATATCACCAAGTGAGAAGGTATCAAGTAGTATAATGTGAGATACCTCACTCGGTGAGAATCCGGAAAACCGTCAAGATCAAATTCGCAACAAGGTATAAAAGGGAGATCCGATTTTGATGAATAAGAGATTGCTATGGAGATTACCACAAGCTCTATATCCTCACATGGATAAGGCAGATAGACGACCAAATACGATGATGCAAGTATGCAAAGGTTTGATCTCTCTCCGAACGACATGATCGAGGTACTCACTCGAGAGCCCCTCTTGATAGTACGACTATCTATCCTAAACCTGGTCAACACGAGACCGACAAAAGGGAAGACCTATCAAGAATACATTTGCCTTGAGCATCCTTTGGCCTTGTCTTCATCGATCCATAGACACCGAGGATGGTAAGCACCAAACACGAAATCTTCTCGGGATGGCGCATATTGAGCTTCCACAACTTCATTTTATCGACCTTGAAGCCAACACATGCTCAAGCGATGCCAATGGACAATTCCTACAAGTACAACTTAATACACACATTAGTCCATAAAGATTGTCATTAATTACCAAAACCACACATGGGGGACCACATGCTCTTTCAATCTCCCCCATTTTGGTAATTGATGACAATCCCTTTGAGAGGGTTTATATAATGAATTTATTGAATAAAATGGTAGCCCCAATATCAAATACAACACAATTATGTGATATTGGTACCACCACAATATATAGAGAAAACTCCCCCACAATCTATGCAAGTGTGATGGACTTGAATTTCATTGCATATATTGCCAATCATTATCATTGGTGGAGTTTCCTCTATATATCACATGCTAAGCAACACAAAGATGCAAGAGCATGAAAGGCAAATGCTTACGAACAAATGAAAAGCAAGAACCAACTTCCCTTAAACCCTCTAAAACTTCTCCCCCATTGGCATCAATTGCCGAAATGGGTGACGAGTTCTAGAAGGCCAACATAGTGATAGTTCCTCCAAAGGTGTGCATTCACACAAATCCAATGATGAATACTTGGGAGGTAGTAAAACTATATTGAGGACCCGAAGATTGCCAAGGAATTAACATAAAATAAGCATCAACAAATGATGCAAGAAATCACAAGATCCTCAAGAACCAAATGGAAACAACAAATGATATGAAAAGAACAAAACAAGATGTTATGATAAGATCAAAGGTGTGTTTTAAATAAAAATAGAGAAGCTCCCCAAGATTTGTGCACAAAAAGAATAGTTACATTTGAATACATCATGCACAAATATGGAATCCTTGCTCCCCCACAAGAATTTAAAACACAACAAATGAGAAAGAAGACAAATGAGCATTATTAAATGAATTAGATGAGCTCCCCAAAGATTATGCACCAATTATAATAATTATATTTGGGAACATATGCATAATCATGGAATCCTCACTCATCCACATTCATTTAACAATGCAAGGCATGAGAGAATAAATATGAGTGACCGAAGATGCAAACAAAAGGAACAAGCACTCATAGGCAAATAAATTTGGAAGCCACCGTAGAATCAAAAAGGAATAAAAGGTGGTATCCAAGGAATAAAAATCTCAACTAAAATAATCTTCTCTTATGTGTATAAGTTTCCAAATGTAATGCATCATAAAGACATATGTCCGTAAAGAAACATGCACACATAAACAAGATACTCAAGAAATCACATGAAAAGCAAAAAGAAGTCATAATATATACCAATAAGATTTTTCCCTGTAAGCATGGCCAAAGGAACAATTTTATCTTATTGTTCAAGAATGAACTTCAAACACCAACACACTACATATATTAAAACAATCACCAAGGGAAAAGGAGATGGTTGGAATATATGGAGAAAGGCAGTATCACAAAGGAAAAACAAACTAGCAAAATCTCACTATTGCACATGAGAGAAGTTGAGGAAAGGATAAGCAATAAAGTTGCTAGATTGACATATTTGGGATTGGTGGATCATATGCATGATTTTGTATAGTCCCACTAATATGTACTCATCTCAATTTATACACATTTGCAATAGGAGGATCTCTTAAAACCAAGGATAGAAATACAACAAATACAAATAAAATAATTCATGCTAGAAGGCAACCCACAAATGGTTGGAAACAAGAAATATGAGCATGCGAAGAGGATACTTGTTTGCGAGATATAATAGTTAGGATGAAGGGGATATGAATTTGTTGATCATCCTATAGCTTGCCTCCAATTTCCATGAATGCACCACTTCTTCAAACTTTGAGAGACAAGCATCTAATATATCTCCAATGTACCTAAAACACATTAAGTACAAAAATGGTCCCCAAACTAATTGGGTCCAAAATAGTCAGTGAAACTACACTACATAGGAGAGACTCCACATAAATATGTGCATATTGATATGAAATTGAATTTCATGCAGATCTTAGCCAATTAGGATTTGGTGGAGTTTCCCCTATATACTGGATCTAAGAAAGCAAGCATGCCATGAAATAAACATGTAGAGAATATGCATGCACAAGGCTTTCAAGAACCAACAAGGAGATGCAATTTGAACAAAAACACCAAGTAAACCGAGATGGCACACACAAGAGTGTGACACGACAAAAGGTGTCCAAATTGTATCAAAGAACCAATTCAACACATGAATGATCACAAGTTCAACAAATGAACTAGACAAAAGTCAAAGAGCAAAAGATAGATAAACACACATGCTCTAGGATTTATCTCATTCTAAAATGTCAAAACCCGAAACAAGGAATGAGACAAAGCCAACTCCCAAAAGAGCAAGGTTCTCAACACATAAACCAAACTCTCACACTTTTCATGATGGCACAAAATACCAAAACAAAAAGATCGAACTTCCAAGAACATAAAACATGGTATGGATCAAAGCAAGAAGCATAAATATGTGTGTTCTAAATAATATAGGAGAGCTCACCCATAAGTAGTACATTATATAGATTTTTTGCTTTTGAATGAAAAATGCACACAAATAAGATCATCGCTACTACTTATATTAAATAAAACACAAGAGGATACCAATAAACTAAGAAGATCCATACGAGGCAAGGAAATCTTGGGAGAAACACAAACATTTTCTTGGCCAAAGATAGGACAAAAATAACCAAGGCCAAAGTGAATATGATCACAAAGGATTCTACCATATATAGAGTACAATTGTCCAAGGACAAGAAGTAATGGGAATAATCTTCCCGAGGTAGTTCACACGGATATCCAAGATCATATTCACACAAACAAGTATAAATCAAAGTATAGGAATTAAGTTTGATGCTTCAAAAGAGATTCTTGGTAGCTTCCAATAGTTACAGAATCACTAGTGATTGGAGTGAATTGAAGCTAATGGTTTCCATGAGGATATAAGGATCCAAATATGAGGAAACACATACCAAGAAAAACTCTCACAAATAAGATCCAAAAGATGAGCAATAAAAGTATTGAACTTGTTTGAGCAAAGGTGTCACATAGGAGCTAGATAATTATCAATATCAATTCTAGGTGACACAACCTCGAATATTCACATTTTCTAGGCTTGTAATATGCACTAAGCATATGACTCCCCCATAATGTGATACACATAAAAATCAACACGAGGCAACAAAATCCAAACAAGAGATAATTAATGGACATTATAGAACTTAAGTTTCTCATGAGAATGAAACCACATAGATACTAGATAATATTGCTAAATCAATACTAGGTGGTATTACTCATGTACACACATTTTTAGGATTGTGAAATGCCCAAGCATAACACTCCCCTAAAATGGGATAGTCCATTAATCTCTCACAAGAGCTAAATAAGATACCAAATAAAATTCAATAGTAGCTCCAACACAAGAAACACTCATACATGGTGTGCAAACCAACAAACACAAATATACTTGATAACTCAAGATAATACAATGGTAAGCACAACATATACGACAAACATGTAAGGTAAAAAACCAACACATGCACAAGGGGTGAGTAACTTTCAATGTAATGAGTTAAGCATATGTTACCGCAAGGAGGAACATTGGAAATAATATAAAGGAAATATAGTCCACATGACTTGGCTTGACAATTAATAGATGAAGATCCCTTAATTCTTCATAATGAAACCAAGTCTCCATTGTCCTCCCCAAAACAACTATTGATCAAGTTTTGGCTTGTTGGTCCCCAACCAAGTTGGGTCCTAAGAAGTTAGTCACAATAGGCTTGGCAACCCAAATGGTTCTTTTCTTGACACCACTTTGGGTACCAACCAATTTGGCAAACACATTGCCAACCTCATCCTTACGAAGAGAATAATCATCATAAATTAAGATAGGGTTGGATGAGGATATACCCATGGTGCATGAGGAAGAAAGGTGCCCCTTCTTGCGGCATATGTAGCAAGTTCTTCTCTTGCTATCTTTCTTCATGGAAGATGCCACCCCTTGAGGAAGAGCTTGAGTCTTGGGAAGAGGACCACTTATAGCTTGAGGTGGAGCTTGAGGCCACTTCCCTTGTTGCTTCTTCTTCAATGGGCAACATATCACATGATGTCCTTCTTCCTTGCACTTGAAGCACACAATGTTGGCTGAATTCTTCACTTGACCTTGGCCCTTCTTCTTGTTGCCCTTGTGCTTCAACTTGTTATTGGACTTGTTCTTGTTATTGGAGTTGAATCCAAGTCCACTCTTGTCATTGGGGGATTTTTGCACACTCAAGATGTGGTTGAGTGTGGCCTTCCCTTTATGACCCTTTTTCAAGTCATTCTTCAAAAAAGTGACTTGAGCCTTGAGCTCTCTAATCTTCTCTACATGGTTAGTGTCAACAACAATAGTAGAGGAACTAGATGCAACATTGTTAGAGCAACAAGGCACAGAATGTAATTCATCACAAGATGTAGCAATAGCATGAGTGGATGAATTACAAGGACTAGCACATGGCAATATCACATTACGAGTAGTAGTAGTGCTAATGTCCACATGAGGCCCACTAGATGTTACCTTTGACATAATGGCCTCATGAGCTAACTTTAGCTTATCATGGGATACTAGAAGATCATCATGCAAGCTTGAGAGCTTAACATGACTTTCTTCCAATTTCCCATATTTGCTAGTTAGCAACGCGAGTTGAGCCTTTATCTCAACATTCTCCTTCAAAGTAGATGCTTCACAAGAAATAGAGTTAGTAGCACAAGCATCATTATTAATAGCAAGAGGTGAGGTCAACTTTGCAAGTTCCTTTGAATATGAAGCTTTGAGTTGCTCATGTGACTTGGCGAGTTTGATGAGCTCACTCTTAACAACCCGAGAGCCATTTTTGAGGTGCTTAAAATCCTCAACAAGTTTAGCATGGGCAACTACAAGTTCATCATTTTTAGTTTTGAGAGAACTTGCCACAAAAAGTTCTTTATCATGGTTTTCCTTTACTCTAGAAAATTCTAGAGTAAAAGTCTCCTCAAGAGATTCTTTGGTGGTTTGTGCTTCCTCAAGGGACCTTTTTAGATAAGCAATCTCATTAGCATACTCACGCTCATGTTCATTCTTTTGAAATATGATATTTTATTGCTCCTCAATAAGTTACTTACCCTCAATAGCACAAGATAAAATTTCAACAAAGTTGGAGCAAGCAATTTTATTTTTATGAAGAGCGGGAAAGACAATCTCTCCCATCACTTGAATAGAGGCAATATCATAATCAACAATATGATCATCATCATCACTACCATCAACAACATCATCATCAACATGATGAGATTCAATGGGATCCAAAGAAGTTACCTTTGTTCCCTTAGCCATAAGGCATATATGAAAACCGGAAGAAGGTGGTGATGAGATATCATTTGTAGCTCCATTCAAAACCTTGTATTGGTCCATAGAATATTCATTTTCCTCTACATGGTTAGCAACACAAGCACTAGAGGAAATAGAAGCATTTTTATCACGGCAACAAGACAAAGGAAGCATATCATCATGTGAATTATTCAAGCCATTTCTACATGATATGCAAGGACTACCAACACTAGAATATGAGGAGTTTTGAGTGCTACAAGTGTTAGAGTCCAAAGATAGATCATTGTAACTAGATAGAGATGAAAGATTACAAATAGTAAGCACACTATCCATATTGCAATTTCTATCACCACTCACCATATCATTACCTTGTGAAAAATTACATGTAGGTGAAGTGGTAGAAGATGAGAGCTCATCACAACCGGAGGTGGAGGGAACACAATCATCCTCAATAATGTTGGACACACTATATTTATCTTGAAGCTTTGTCCATATCTCATGAGCACTCAGATAAGGCATGATTGAAGATTTAACTACATTGCTCACAACAAGTAGAAGCATTTTAGTAGCTTGAGCATCTATATCAGAGTTCATCTTCTCCTCTAAAGATTCGTTTTGGGGATCCATAGGAGAAGAGAAATCCATATATAGAATTCCCTCAATAGATGGGTGAATGTCCCGAAAGTAATCTAGCATGCGAGATTTCCACATATCAAAATTATTTGTGCCATTGAATATATAGAAGGAATCGTGCACTACTCCACTAGACGACATCTTTACTCTCAAGGCGGTGAAGCCTAAAAGCGAGAGACCTCGCTCTGATACCAATTGAAAGATCATGGATGTCGCCTAGAGGGGGGGTGAATAGGCGATTAAAACTTCTACGAGATGGGCTTAACAATGGCGGAATAAAACTAGCGTTTTCTTTTGTTAAGCACAAAGCCTAGATATACTAAGGTTCACCTATGTGCACCAACAACTTATGCTAAGAAAGACAAGCAACAATATGATAGCAATAGATTACTTCAAGCATGATGGCTATCACAATGTAAAGTGCATAAGTAAAGAGCTCGGTATAGAGATAACCGAGGCACGCGGTGACGGCGATATTTTACCGAGTTCCTCCCAACAAGGGAGTACATCCCGTTGGAGGGGTGGGCGGTACTAAGACCACCAACGCCACCAAGGCCTCACCCTATTCTCCCGAGCACCCACCACGCGGGCAAGCACCCGTTCCACTATGGGACACTTTAGGGCGGTCACCAAACCCGTACAAGATTGGGGCTATCTCCACAACTTAATTTGGAGGCTCCCAATAATCACCACCAAGGCCTCAATCTTGGGGGAGCTTCACAACTTAATTGAAGACCCCAAGAACACGCCACAAAGGCCACACAACCGTCTAGGGTTCCAAGAACCCAAGAGGGACAAACAACGATGAATATCACAGAACAAATCCTCTGGAGTGAACACACACCGATGCACCAAATGCAAAAGGCAAGAACACCACAATGATGCCGCAAATCCTCACTCTCAAGTTCCAACAAGGCTACTAAAGCAATTGGTGGAACAAGAGAGGAAGAACATAAAAGGGGATCACAAAAAGCCCCAAAGATCTAGATCCCAAAGATCCACTCACAAAGAGGAGATTTGGTTTGGTCAAAACGTGGATCTAGATCCCCTCTATCTACCCCTCAAATATTGGCAAAAATCAATGGAGGGATGTGAAGAAATCAAGCACACAAGAATTAGAACAAGAGGCAAAGCTTGACAAAAGATAGAGAAAGAACCCTTGAAAAAAGAGAGAAGGGAAAGCCTTAAATAGGAAAAGGGAAAACTGCCCGTGGGGGCGTTTTCGGCCTGGGTGGGCCGGTAGTACCGGAGTGGCCCGAAACTACCGCACCGGTCCAGGCGAGCCAAGGCAACACGGCAGTAGCAACACGGGGCAGCGAGCAAAGCTGGGCAAGGGATCGGGGGCAGACGCACGCAAGCGAGCGAGGGAACTGGAGTGAGCGCGCGGCAGCGATCGAAGGCGAGGGAGCACGGCCCACCAGCGGGCGGTGGCGCCAGATGCAGGGCGAGATGGGCCAGCGAGCGAGCAAGCCAGAGCGGCAGCTGCGCGAGCGAGCCGGCCGGCGAGCGCGGGCCAGCGAGCCAGTGCGGCAGCGGCCGAGCGGGCCTCGCGCGGAGGCGGCCCAAGAAGCGGCGGCGGGAGCCAGCGAGCGGGGCGAGGGAGCGAGCGGGGTGAGGAAGGAAGCAAGGCGAGGGCGGGGTGGCTAGGAGAGATAAGGTGGGCTGGGAGTTGCTGGCGGGCCGACCGGTAGTACCAGTTGGCCGGCCCGGTACTACCGCTGAAGCCCGGTAGCACCGACCAGCACTACCGGGTGGCACAGAGGCAAGGCCAGGCGTGGTCAGGGCCGGGCGGTACCAGGCCCGGTAGTACCGCCTGGCCCACAACATAAAACCCTTTTCTTTTTCAATTAAAACAAAAGGCAAATACCCCGAAATTCATAACTTTGGCTAGGAGACTCTGATTGACCCGAATCCAATTGTGTTGGAAAGAGGACAACAAGATCTACCCAACTAAAAGTGGAAATATTGGATATCACCAAGTGAGAAGGTATCAAGTAGTATAATGTGAGATACCTCACTCGGTGAGAATCCGGAAAACCGTCAAGATCAAATTCGCAACAAGGTATAAAAGGGAGATCCGATTTTGATGAATAAGAGATTGCTATGGAGATTACCACAAGCTCTATATCCTCACATGGATAAGGCAGATAGACGACCAAATACGATGATGCAAGTATGCAAAGGTTTGATCTCTCTCCGAACGACATGATCGAGGTACTCACTCGAGAGCCCCTCTTGATAGTACGACTATCTATCCTAAACCTGGTCAACACGAGACCGACAAAAGGGAAGACCTATCAAGAATACATTTGCCTTGAGCATCCTTTGGCCTTGTCTTCATCGATCCATAGACACCGAGGATGGTAAGCACCAAACACGAAATCTTCTCGGGATGGCGCATATTGAGCTTCCACAACTTCATTTTATCGACCTTGAAGCCAACACATGCTCAAGCGATGCCAATGGACAATTCCTACAAGTACAACTTAATACACACATTAGTCCATAAAGATTGTCATTAATTACCAAAACCACACATGGGGGACCACATGCTCTTTCAATCTCCCCCATTTTGGTAATTGATGACAATCCCTTTGAGAGGGTTTATATAATGAATTTATTGAATAAAATGGTAGCCCCAATATCAAATACAACACAATTATGTGATATTGGTACCACCACAATATATAGAGAAAACTCCCCCACAATCTATGCAAGTGTGATGGACTTGAATTTCATTGCATATATTGCCAATCATTATCATTGGTGGAGTTTCCTCTATATATCACATGCTAAGCAACACAAAGATGCAAGAGCATGAAAGGCAAATGCTTACGAACAAATGAAAAGCAAGAACCAACTTCCCTTAAACCCTCTAAAACTTCTCCCCCATTGGCATCAATTGCCGAAATGGGTGACGAGTTCTAGAAGGCCAACATAGTGATAGTTCCTCCAAAGGTGTGCATTCACACAAATCCAATGATGAATACTTGGGAGGTAGTAAAACTATATTGAGGACCCGAAGATTGCCAAGGAATTAACATAAAATAAGCATCAACAAATGATGCAAGAAATCACAAGATCCTCAAGAACCAAATGGAAACAACAAATGATATGAAAAGAACAAAACAAGATGTTATGATAAGATCAAAGGTGTGTTTTAAATAAAAATAGAGAAGCTCCCCAAGATTTGTGCACAAAAAGAATAGTTACATTTGAATACATCATGCACAAATATGGAATCCTTGCTCCCCCACAAGAATTTAAAACACAACAAATGAGAAAGAAGACAAATGAGCATTATTAAATGAATTAGATGAGCTCCCCAAAGATTATGCACCAATTATAATAATTATATTTGGGAACATATGCATAATCATGGAATCCTCACTCATCCACATTCATTTAACAATGCAAGGCATGAGAGAATAAATATGAGTGACCGAAGATGCAAACAAAAGGAACAAGCACTCATAGGCAAATAAATTTGGAAGCCACCGTAGAATCAAAAAGGAATAAAAGGTGGTATCCAAGGAATAAAAATCTCAACTAAAATAATCTTCTCTTATGTGTATAAGTTTCCAAATGTAATGCATCATAAAGACATATGTCCGTAAAGAAACATGCACACATAAACAAGATACTCAAGAAATCACATGAAAAGCAAAAAGAAGTCATAATATATACCAATAAGATTTTTCCCTGTAAGCATGGCCAAAGGAACAATTTTATCTTATTGTTCAAGAATGAACTTCAAACACCAACACACTACATATATTAAAACAATCACCAAGGGAAAAGGAGATGGTTGGAATATATGGAGAAAGGCAGTATCACAAAGGAAAAACAAACTAGCAAAATCTCACTATTGCACATGAGAGAAGTTGAGGAAAGGATAAGCAATAAAGTTGCTAGATTGACATATTTGGGATTGGTGGATCATATGCATGATTTTGTATAGTCCCACTAATATGTACTCATCTCAATTTATACACATTTGCAATAGGAGGATCTCTTAAAACCAAGGATAGAAATACAACAAATACAAATAAAATAATTCATGCTAGAAGGCAACCCACAAATGGTTGGAAACAAGAAATATGAGCATGCGAAGAGGATACTTGTTTGCGAGATATAATAGTTAGGATGAAGGGGATATGAATTTGTTGATCATCCTATAGCTTGCCTCCAATTTCCATGAATGCACCACTTCTTCAAACTTTGAGAGACAAGCATCTAATATATCTCCAATGTACCTAAAACACATTAAGTACAAAAATGGTCCCCAAACTAATTGGGTCCAAAATAGTCAGTGAAACTACACTACATAGGAGAGACTCCACATAAATATGTGCATATTGATATGAAATTGAATTTCATGCAGATCTTAGCCAATTAGGATTTGGTGGAGTTTCCCCTATATACTGGATCTAAGAAAGCAAGCATGCCATGAAATAAACATGTAGAGAATATGCATGCACAAGGCTTTCAAGAACCAACAAGGAGATGCAATTTGAACAAAAACACCAAGTAAACCGAGATGGCACACACAAGAGTGTGACACGACAAAAGGTGTCCAAATTGTATCAAAGAACCAATTCAACACATGAATGATCACAAGTTCAACAAATGAACTAGACAAAAGTCAAAGAGCAAAAGATAGATAAACACACATGCTCTAGGATTTATCTCATTCTAAAATGTCAAAACCCGAAACAAGGAATGAGACAAAGCCAACTCCCAAAAGAGCAAGGTTCTCAACACATAAACCAAACTCTCACACTTTTCATGATGGCACAAAATACCAAAACAAAAAGATCGAACTTCCAAGAACATAAAACATGGTATGGATCAACACGGCAGTAGCAACACGGGGCAGCGAGCAAAGCTGGGCAAGGGATCGGGGGCAGACGCACGCAAGCGAGCGAGGGAACTGGAGTGAGCGCGCGGCAGCGATCGAAGGCGAGGGAGCACGGCCCACTAGCGGGCGGTGGCGCCAGATGCAGGGCGAGATGGGCCAGCGAGCGAGCAAGCCCGAGCGGCAGCTGCGCGAGCGAGCCGGCCGGCGAGCGCGGGCCAGCGAGCCAGTGCGGCAGCGGCCGAGCGGGCCTCGCGCGGAGGCGGCCCAAGAAGCGGCGGCGGGAGCCAGCGAGCGGGGCGAGGGAGCGAGCGGGGTGAGGAAGGAAGCAAGGCGAGGGCGGGGTGGCTAGGAGAGATAAGGTGGGCTGGGAGTTGCTGGCGGGCCGACCGGTAGTACCAGTTGGCCGGCCCGGTACTACCGCTGAAGCCCGGTAGCACCGACCAGCACTACCGGGTGGCACAGAGGCAAGGCCAGGCGTGGTCAGGGCCGGGCGGTACCAGGCCCGGTAGTACCGCCTGGCCCACAACATAAAACCCTTTTCTTTTTCAATTAAAACAAAAGGCAAATACCCCGAAATTCATAACTTTGGCTAGGAGACTCTGATTGACCCGAATCCAATTGTGTTGGAAAGAGGACAACAAGATCTACCCAACTAAAAGTGGAAATATTGGATATCACCAAGTGAGAAGGTATCAAGTAGTATAATGTGAGATACCTCACTCGGTGAGAATCCGGAAAACCGTCAAGATCAAATTCGCAACAAGGTATAAAAGGGAGATCCGATTTTGATGAACAAGAGATTGCTATGGAGATTACCACAAGCTCTATATCCTCACATGGATAAGGCAGATAGAAGACCAAATACGATGATGCAAGTATGCAAAGGTTTGATCTCTCTCCGAACGACATGATCGAGGTACTCACTCGAGAGCCCCTCTTGATAGTACGACTATCTATCCTAAACCTGGTCAACACGAGACCGACAAAAGGGAAGACCTATCAAGAATACATTTGCCTTGAGCATCCTTTGGCCTTGTCTTCATCGATCCATAGACACCGAGGATGGTAAGCACCAAACACGAAATCTTCTCGGGATGGCGCATATTGAGCTTCCACAACTTCATTTTATCGACCTTGAAGCCAACACATGCTCAAGCGATGCCAATGGACAATTCCTACAAGTACAACTTAATACACACATTAGTCCATAAAGATTGTCATTAATTACCAAAACCACACATGGGGGCCCACATGCTCTTTCAATGGGCCAAGTGAGAGGGGAACCTCACAATAGATCCTTTCAAGATCTTCCCCCCATTTTCAATAGATTTGCCATCCAAAGGAGAACCATCGGAGTTGAGAAGAACCAGCCAATCATCAGAAGAGAGAGCCAAAGATCCATCCATGGACTTACCATCTGTACTGGCCCCTGTGAAAGAGGTCAACCACCTGCCAACTGGAGAAGCCATGGGAGGGAACCGATGCCGGAGTGGCGCCAGCGAAGAGCGGAGGCAGGTAGCCTCAGAGCCTCAACATGCCTTGGAAATCGTCCGGGTGGCAGCTAGCGCGCTCATAATTCTCCCTTCTGCCTCTCTCCCTCTTTTGTTTCCAAAACTATTTTACATACCTCTATTACCTCGAATCAGTTTTTCGCTCCGCTATATTAATATAGCAACCAACATAATCTGATACAACCTCGAGATCACTGTTGGGGTAGACAGCACAACAAAGCGCAAAAGGAAAAACAAGAGAAAGAAAAAAAGAAAGGAATGCCGATAGCGCCAGATCGACAGAAGCGCTGGTGTCTCACAACTATTATGCCTTTCGGAAAATTCCCACCACACACCTATGCCTTCGAGCCCCCGTGTACGAAGTGATGTCTACGCACTTCTATTCTTGTAGACAGTTGTTGGGCCTCCAAGTGCAGAGGTTTGTAGAAAAGCAGCAAGTTTTCCCTTAAGTGGATTACCCAAGGTTTATCGAACTCAGTGAGGAAGTGGTCAAAGGTATCCCTCTCAAGCAACCCTGCAATCAATATACAAGAAGTCTCTTGTGTCCCCAACACACCCAATACACTTGTCAGGTGTATAGGTGCACTAGTTCAGCGAAGAGATAGTGAAATACAAGTGGTATGGATAATTATAAGCGGTAATGGTGCCAGGAAATAGCTTTGATGGTGTGGAAAAGACTAAAGGCAAAAAGATGGAAGCAAGCAAACATGTAACATATCTAGTTGCAAACGGTGTTTCAATGCTTAGAAACAAGGCCTAAGGATCATACTTTTGCTAGTGAACACTCTCATATAAATATCCTCTCTTCATGATACTACTCTGAACTACTCTCCGGTTGGACACTCTAATCCATGGTAGGGCTATAACAACACTCATCAAAGTTTGTTTCCCCATCTAGATAACCCCACACTGTCACCTTGAGCTCTAGATGGTTCCAACAAACACCACAATTTCATAGAGACATCCAACTCCAAATATAACTCATAACAAGTATTTGTAATCTCTAGCCTAAGTGCCACCATGGTGTGCACACTGTCACTTTCACACTCATGGGGAGAGCCAAAGATCTATTAAAGCACTTGAGTAGCAAGGTAGATCTACTTGATTACAAAGCTCATGATCACAATATTATCATGCATAGAGAGAGAGATGAACACATAGCTACCGGTAGAACCCTTAGCCTCGAGGAAGAACTACTCCCTCATCATCATGGGAATCAGCAACGATGATGGAGACGGCGGTGGAGATTGATGGAGATGGCTCCGGGGGCGCTTCCCCATCCCGATAGGATGCCGGAACAGTGACTTTCTGTCCCCTGAATCTCCCCTTCGGTGGCGGCGGTGCTGCCGAACTTTTCGTGGCTGGAGGCTCCCGGATTTAGGGTTTTCTCATCGGAGGCTTCTTATAGGCGAAAGGGCAAGGTCGGTGGAGACTGGAGGGGCCCACACCACCCCCTGGCGCGGCCTGGCCTGGCCCGCGCCACCAGGTGGTGTGGCCAGCCCCTGGCCCCTCTCCATCTCGTCTTCTGGCTCCATGAGTCTTCCGGTAAAATATCGACTTTGGCTTTTGTCTCGTCCAATTCCGGGAATATTTCTTTTCCAGCTTTTCTGAAACCAAAAACAGCAGAAAACAGGAAACTGTCACTGTGGCATCTTGTTAATAGGTTAGTTCCAAAAAATATGTAAAAGTACTCCAAACTATGGACAAAACATAAGAAATTAGATATAAAACAAGCATGGAACATCAAAAATTATAGATACGTTTGCAACGTATCAACATCCCCAAGCTTAACTCCTGCTCGTCCTCGAGTAGGTAAGTGATAAAAAGAAAAGAATAATTTTTTAGGTGACATGCACCATCACAATCTTGATCAAGACATTTATAAAACATTGATAGCTGGGATCACAGTACTCTAACATAGCATGAAAGATATAGTTCTAACAATAAGACATAGCAACTATGTTGTAACATGAAAAGACACGAACAAAAGATTCATGAATAACAATGCTTTGAAAGACGTTTGTTTGTTTCACATAAAGAAAACATAATGAGAATGGTATTCAACTTGTCCCTCATAGTGTAGAAAAACATAAATGCATAGGACACCTTCAAAGTTCATAAGGGTGACTAGATACAAATAGTTTAAGAATAAGCAATATCAAAGTTATGCATCAATCAACAAGTCTTGGGACAATGCACATTAAACTAAGAATGGCCACTATGCTCTCTCAATAGGTGCATAAAGATAGAAGATGGAGACTCAACATAAAAGTAAAAGAAAGGCCTTCATAGAAGGAAGCAGGGATTCAAGTCTCATAAAGAGCTTCCAAAAATTATGGTACTTATTAGCTTTCAGCTCTCATTGCCCCTATCATAAGCATCTTGAAGTGATTAAGGTTAAAGTGAACAAACTATGGAGTATATGCTTGACAAAGTATAAGTTGGAAATCTCATGTCCCTTGAATACGAGGGCCGCTCCTCATGCTACTGAAGTTTAGTTACCGGTAAGTTCTTGCCATAGTAAGTACATGTGTATCATAGAGAACCGCCAATGGGGTACCCCTTGCCCGATGATACAGAAGAATCCCCATATCAAAATGACAAGGCAAGCAGACAATAAGCATATCAGCATCTTCTTACCATGGGAAAATGGTGCCTTTTCTCTCTTTCCTCTTTTCTCATCTCTTTTTTTCTTTTTTTTCTCAATCTCTATCTCTTTTTTTATATGAAGGATGCTTCATAGATTGCTCATTATGGTTACACTGCAAGTTTCCACCATGATTAGGCATGTATTAGACCAGCCGCCCAGACGTTTCTCTAACACACATACATAACTCCATGGACTTACAAGCTCCCCTTTCATTTCACACCGGCGACATCCATAAACAAAAGAGCATGATATCAACTGGGTACAATGTACAAGTGCAATGTTGAAAGCGTTCCCCATGATAGCATTGTTCTGCTAAACCCCAACATATAAGTGCAAGCATATACAACATAGATTACACAATGGTTCAAGTTTATTAGGGGCAAGAAAAGTAAAGTGTGCCATCAAGTTCGTGAGAGCTTTAATGACTAATTTTCACATAACAAGTTTAATTCGGAAGGTAGATAAAAACATGAATATAATTGGAATAGCAAATGCTAATAGGTAGGTATGGTGGACTCTTTGGGATAACTTGGTTTTATTTGGAGTTGGATGCATGAGTGGAACTCATACTTGGTTATGGAGGCTAGCAAAAGACTAGGAGCGACCAACTAAGAGAGCAATAATGGCCATAATCATGCAAAGCGGCAAAACATTATTAATTAAAGCATAAAGTGATATTACAAGTCAAAAACTAAATGATCATAAAGGCTACGGTGACTTGGGATAGTCATAATATGGTGTGAGCATGCGCCAAGTCAACCCAAATTAAGCATCAAAGGAGAATACCACAATACTATGCTTTAATATGCTAAAACAACGCATGGTTCTTTAAAGGCACATTAAGCACTCTCAATTGTTTGTAACAAGCAATGCCACAACAATAATCACTAAGCATAAAGTCAAAGCAATATCAAACATGACATGACAAAGTCTAGGCCACGGTAAAAAAACAAGACTCCTTTTATACCACTTATAAGCATGAACTTTCCTACTCTTTCCAAATCAAACCAACTTATTTGAAAACTAATGTATGAATGAGGGGGGTCCAACAAATTTATTCAAGCAAACAAAACAAAAGAGAACTAAAAACAAAAACAAAGATGCTCCAAGAACAACACAACAGTGCATGAAACAATAAAAACAAAGTGTCTAGAAAGACCTGAGATTATTGTTGAAGAAGGGGATGCCTTGGGCACCCCCAAGCTTTGATGCTTGTACTTCTTGGATATTTCTTGGGGTGACACGGGTGGCATCCCCAAGCTTGAACTTTTGTCCATTCTTCATCTCATTACATCATTCTTTCCCTACACATGCAAATTTCCTTCATACAAAACTTCGCACAATCTTTATTAGCAACATTAGTGCACTCAAGATAATAAGTCTTTTGATTCAGTTTCAACACAAGTAAAAACTTCCATTAAAACATAAGATAATGTTGCACTTCCTTTAAAAAGTTCAAGTGATCAAAGAGAACTCAAAGAGAAAGAGATTAAGAGGCAAATGCAAATAATGACAGAAATCTGTCAAAACAGACCAGTAGGTAAAAACCAATTTTTTAGAAGACCTTCTGTTGCTCAAATCGAAAAGTGTTGAACTAACGAAAGTTGGATAACAACATGGGGGAAGAAGCACAAAAAATTACACCTCAAACCGACGTACAGAGATTTTACACGAATTTTTACAGTGAAGCATAAAAATCTGTTTCGGGACAACAACTTTCCCAAGCATTACTTCTCTCTCATTAGAGGTTACTCTTGGCACAAAAAGCAAATAAAAAGGATAAGGAGTGGTTATTATAGAGGTAATAACTTCCAAGACTCATCTTAAACTTTTGGGTTATCTCCCAATAAGTACTTTTCTTTAACGCCTTTAAGTTAGGCATGATAGTTTGAGAAGATGCTCACATAGGAAATATGAATTGAAGTAAACGAGAGCATCAAGAAGCAAATTCAAAACACATTTAAGTCTAACCCACTTCCTATGCATAGGAATCTTGTATGCAAATAAATTCACTAAGAATAAAGTGACATGCATAGGAAGATAAAACAAGAGTAACTTCAAAACATTCAACACATAGAGAGGTGTTTCAGTACCATGAAAACTTCTACAACCATATTTTCCTCTATCATAATAATTTTCAGTAGCCTCATGAATAAAATTAACAATATAACTATCACATAAAACATTCTTATCATGAGCCACATGCTTAAAAGAATTAATACTCTCCACATAAATATAGTTCTTCTTATTAATTGTAGTGGGAGAAAAATCAACAAAATAGCTATCATTATTATTCTCATCACCATAATCATTAAATATAAGAGGCATATTGTAATCATTAATTTCTCCTCAATAGTAGGTGGACTGAAAATATCATATTCATCATTGTAATCATCATATATTAGAGGCATAGTATCATCAAAGTAAATTTTCTCCTCCGTGCTTGGGGGACTAAAAATATCATACTCATCAAAACCAGCTTCCCCAATCTTAGACTTTTATATAGCATTAGCAATAATGGTGTTCAAAGAATTCATACTAATAACATTGCTATTAGCATGCAAATAAAGTTCCATAGGTTTTTTAATTTTCTCTTCAAACACTTCATGTCCTAACTTAAGATAAATACTATAAAGCTCTCTATTTTGTTGTTGTTTTCCATTAAGCCTAACTAGTGAAAACAAGAAACAAAAAGACAAAAATGCAGAATCTAAAGGAAATAACTTCGAGCACTCACACTGAAGGATGTGAGTACCTTTTACCTTACCTCCCTGGCAACCGCGCCAGAAAATAGCTTGATGTCTACGCACTTCTATTCATGTAGACAGTTGTTGGGCCTCCAAGTGCAGAGGTTTGTAGACCAGCAGCAAGTTTTCCCTTAAGTGGATTACCCAAGGTTTATCGAACTCAGGGAGGAAGTGGTCAAAGGTATCCCTCTCAAGCAACTCTGCAATCAAGATACAAGAAGTCTCTTGTGTCCCCAACACACCCAATACACTTGTCAGGTGTATATGTGCACTAGTTCAACAAAGAGATAGTGAAATACAAGTGGTATGGATAATTATAAGCGGTAACGGTGCCAGAAAATAGCTTTGATGGCGTGGAAAATACTAAAGGAAAAAAGATGGAAGCAAACAAACATGTAACAGATCTTGTTGCAAACGGTGTTTCAATGCTTAGAAACAAGGCCTAGGGATCATACTTTCACTAGTGAACACTCTCGTATAAATATCTTCTCTTCATGATACTACTCTGAACTACTCTCAAGTTGGACACTCTAATCCATGGTAGGGCTATAACAACACCCCTCAAAGTTCGCTTTCCCCATCTAGATAACCCCACACTATCACCCTGAGCTCTAGATGGTTCCAACAAACACCACAATTTCATAGAGACATCCAACTCCAAATATAACTCATAACAAGTATTTGTAAACTCTAGCCTAAGTGCCACCATGGTGTGCACGCTGTCACTTTTACACACATGGGGAGAGCCAAAGATCTATTAAAGCACTTGAGTAGCAAGGTAGATCTACTTGATTACAAGCTCATGATCATAATATGATCATGCATAGAGAGAGATGAACACATAGCTACCGGTAGAACCCTTAGCCTCGAGGAAGAACTACTCCCTCATCATCATGGGAATCAGCAACGGTGAGGTAGATGGCGGTGGAGATCGATGGAGATGGCTTCGGGGGCACTTCCCCGTCCCGGCAGGGTGCCGAAACAGAGACTTTCTGTCCCCCGAATCTCCCCTTTGGTGGCAGCAGCGCTGCGGAACTTGTCGTGGCTAGAGGCTCCCGGATTTAGGGTTTTCTCATCGAAGGCTTTTTATAGGCGAAAGGGCAAGGTCGGTGGAGGCTGGAGGGGCCCACACCACCCCATGGTGTGGCCTGGCCTGCACCACCAGGTGGTGTGGCCAGCCCCTGGCCCCTCTCCGTCTCGTCTTCTGGCTCCGTGAGTCTTCCGGTAAAATATCGACTTTGGCTTTTGTCCTGTCTAATTCCGAGAATATTTCTTTTCCAGCTTTTCTGAAACCAAAAATAGCAGAAAACAGGCAACTGGCACTGTGGCATCTTATTAATAGGTTAGTTCCATAAAATGTGTAAAAGTTCTCCAAAGTGTGAACAAAACATAAGAAAGTAGATATAAAACAAGCATATAACATCAAAAATTATAGATACGTTTGAAACGTATCACCAAGCAACACCTTCAAGAAGGGATGCGACGATGGCGATGCTGCTGCCCGGATTGGACCTAGGATTTCTCCCGGTACACGGAGGGACTGGAAGGGGGTACACCCGGCGCCCTGCACTAGGAAGGTGGCACCTAAGGCGTCCCCACGACGGTGCCGGTAACCCCGGCATGGATTTCTCCCGACCCCCAGAACCCATGACCCGACAGACCAAAGAGCTCCCCAAGCTTGGCGTCCACCAACATGCACCACCACGGTCTTGAGGACACCATTGCCGTCTCCCCGAGGCAAACATTGTGAGGCCGGCTAGACCAAAAGCAAAGAACCGTAGGCAAGGAGCGATAGTACCGTAGCCCCGTGGGCCATAGATGGTAGCCAACCGGAAGGAGTGGCAAGAGCGGACCTGGCCATTGGGAGTCGGAGGGTGGCAACCGCAAAGCCATCTAGAGGGCATCCTCCACCACTTTAAGTGGGTACCGGCCGGGCGCGACAGCAAGAGCACACTAGGCCGGAGGCCCGATCGGACCCAAGAAGGGTCCATAAAGCCCTTGCCACCATGTTGCAGTACGTAGGCCTATCGCCGCTACCCATGTTCAACGCCCTAGGCTCTGCCGAGCGGGCCCGTGAAGCTCTCGCCGCCTTGTTGCAGCAGACGCGGCGCCAGCGCTACCGCCCTTGCCACGAACTCTATCTAGGTCCAACCAGAGCCGACACAGAAGGGACCGATCCAGTCGCCCTGGCCCAAATCAGGCCCAGATCTGGGGGAGTAACCACCAGCAGTCCCTGACCTTCGCCGCCGGCACCACCAAGGGCGGTGCCCACCGTTGCGCAGCCACCCGACCCACGCCGGAACGCTGCCAACGGAACCTGCCAGAGCGCCCAGACCTGGCCCTACCGCAACCGCCAAGGCCCGGGCTACCCGCACCCGTCCCACACAGGCCTCTGCGCCACCGCGCCACGCCTCCGCCGCGTCCAAAGCCAGCCACCGCCAAGACGCCGCACCGCACGCCACCACGCTCCACGAGAACGCGTTGGCGCCGCTCGTATCGTTTTGCCCACGCTAGGCACCGAGAGCAGGATGAGAGGGAAGACCCATCGCCGCTGATGCCGAGCGGCTTTGCCGCTGGCGCTACCCGGTGGTGGTGAGGGGAGGGGCTCAACCGATGAGGGGGAAGGGAGGCGGTGTTGGGGAGCCCCCGGTCGCTCGCGGGAGCGACGCCACGTAGCTCTATTACTCTGTTAAAATAATACAGAGTACATTTTTCTTTAATAGACTAGTCACACTGAACATAACATGCAGATTTGGTGGCTCTGACAAAGTCTCTCTCATCATTGTTGGCATTCAAAAGCTCAAGATTTTTCATTCTCCTCAATAAATCGACTAATATTTAAGGGAAAAGAAAGAGAAAATCAAGATATACAATTACAATAAGCCATATCTTATTCATTGAGTTTATTGCATATCTTGTACCTCTTGGGATTTGTTGGTATACTCTAGGCGGCTAAGGTTGGTCGTATTTTGTATGTGGATTTGATCTGAGAAATTTATGAAATGTTGGAGGTCACATCAAGGCCTTTGCTTAGTTGATCAAAAAAGTATCCTGTTAGTCTTGGATCAAGAAGAAGAAGATTATGTTTTTGTAAGATCGTATGAGTTTTGTTTGCCATGGCCTCTTTGATTGAGATGAAAGCCCTCGCCCTAAAGGACTTGAACTCTGGAATCAACTTTATCTCTTCGTGTATACATCGGTTATTTCTATCCTTGTTTTCTTTACTTAGTGATTAAGTTTTAGCTTGTTTACATGTGTATCTTATTGCTAGAGTTATATTTTTTCCATATAGAATTGTCCTACCTAGTTTTGTTATTTTTGAAAAATATTTGATTATGTACTTTCCCTAAATAAATGAAAATGATAAAAAATGACAACTAGGCTCCACGTCCATAAATCCGTACAACCCAATACCATACATTGTATAACTAATACTTCCCCCAGTACCCAATATAATGGCATAGCCGAGAGAGATTAAGTTTAAACACAAATAAGTGCATTAAGTAAAATGACATTATGTTAAAATTTAATTCTCCCCGTTGCAACAAGCAGCAAATAAATCCCATAATTACTCTCCACCAAAAACTCCATTTTTACCCTTAGTGGGGTATTAGAGAAAGTACCAAGGAGCACAAGTATTTTAACCCCTTATATCACTATATGCTAATCACATAATTAATCCACTCCATCTAATACACATCATTCACACTACTATTGTATCCATATAAACTGGCTCGCACTAGCATTAAGAACGAAATAACAATATGAATCTATAAATAAATAATAATAAAGATAACAAGCATAGCATGAAATAATTCACCATATAAAGTGTTAGATATGTATCCAGCATGCCAAATATACATATATTATCATAATCATGTAGGTAAGCTCACATGATCGATAATACAATAAAAACATGAGGAGATCACAACAAGACGCTCTCGTAAACCATAGTCCTAGTGGACTACTCCTTACTCATAGTGGAGAGTAGCGGTGGAGGTGGAGGACCTTCAGAGGTGATTCCTTCCCCCACCAGACATTGGTCCAATCTGAACTCTGCTCATTTTAGTGTATTTATTCTGTTGTGGTGCCAACTCTCATGCGCAGATGAATTATGAAAGGTTGGAGGAGTTAGAAGACCGAAAGGCACCGCCAGAAGGCCCACAAGGGGTCCACAAGCCCCTCATTGTTAGGATGCATGGGGCCCGTGTGGTCCTCCTTTTGCCACATCTTCAATGTCTTCATCATTTAGTAATTTTCCTAACTTCTCTGTAATTTAATTTGTTTACATGATAACTGCTAAAATTAAAAAGTAGGGACCTGCCTCTTCGCAATTAATAATTACAAAACTAGTCCGAAACTATAGTAGAATTTGTTAAACAATAGTGAAAATATGCAAATTAAACTTTAAAAGGTATGTATTTGTTTAGGATGCATATGTCAAGTTGCACAAACTACCGGCCTATTTTTACCGACTTGTCTAGTAATACCATGACATGTGGAATGGAGGGTGTGGAAATTGGTATCGTGATGCTCGGTCCTCCTTGCTCTTTATCTCATCCCAGTTCTCTCCCTTCCCTGCTCTCTCTATTGTTGTGCTCAAATTCAACTTTAGGTTGGATCGCCCAATTGTTTTAAAAAGGAAACTTGTGATATGTTCATAGTGCCTTTGTTCGCCATAAATGTAAAGTATCCAACTTGGGGCGTATTTGCTAGGCTGCACCAAAATTTGCGCTTCTAGGGCAAGTCCTAGGGCATGTCTGGTCAAAAAGACGAACTGGGCCATGTTCTCTTTGTTTGGTTGTATGTGCAACCTTATTTTGGCTAAATAGAGACACAATCATGAGCTGTTTGGTTGGATAGTAGCCTAACTTCACTCTCATATCTTATCCACACGGTGAACACGTAACATCTTACACTATAGTAGTCAAGTATAAATCAACTTATCTATGACCACCAAAATAAAAACCTTACAACATGAGAGTTGTGTAAAACTGCAATATGAAGTTGCTTATAAAAAATTAATCGGTTGACTGTATGCGATTAATTTTATAAAATTCATATAAACAAGTACAAACTTGAACACAAATTTAAGAAGTTCAAGTTAACGGAACTCAGACTTATTGTCGTAATGGAATCGAATGGTCGATCATTATATTTTTTTATGTAGACCTCATGATGAAATAATGGACCGATAAATAGATGATCACCAAGTGAGAGACAGACCTAAAAGGTTATAGTGAAAGCACATGAACTGGCACACATCTACACACCTTACATTATACTATAGAGAAGTGTAGATTTACCTGTCGACAACCACTGAAATGAAAAAAATTCGAACACGGGACTTGTGTGAAATGGCGAGGTGAAGCTACTCCTTAAAGGAAATTTAAAATAGTCAACCGTGTATGATTAATTTGACAAAATGCACTAAAAAATCTCTGACCATGAATATGAAATTGAAGATTATAGTTAGTGAAACTCGAAACCTATTGTGCATCATTTTTATGTAGATATTAATTTGAATTGAATAACATTGTTCTAATAAGAAGGGCTTATGAAAAGTAGATTTATGAGAGTGAGCCAAAGCAACCTCAAGTACCCTCACTTACAAGGTTGCATTGATGGAACACATGAGGAGGGTGGCTTGCCGGAAACGGCCGAATTGGTAGTTTCTAGCGGGCATTATCCGGAGGTGCTCTAAGGAGAGTGCGGTCCATGAGTTCGAGGGCATCTAGCAACCAGTCGAGCCAAACTATTTCTCCCCTGAACCTGCTTGGACTTCATGCGTGCTACCAAACATGCCTTTGATGTTGGCCTTGCTACGTGAACGTTTTGGCAATTTGCCAACTCATCCAGTATTGCCATGACACGTGAAATGGATGGCATGGAAACTGGTAGCGAATATTCACAATGCTCGGTCTAGCAGGCCTTCGCCCTCATTTCTGACTCGCCCCTCTCGCGTTCTCTACTTTTGTGCCAGGATATAAATTTTTTAGGGAAACAACATGACACTATTGTGGTCTTTATTACCCCCTCCAAAATAAGTAACTTAAGTTTGTCTAGATTCAAATATAGCTATACACTAAAATGTGTCTATATACATTCGAATCTAGATAACGAAACTGAGTTATTTTTAGACGGAGGAGGTACTTGCACAAATTTACATCGTCAATTAACATGGGTAAAATAAAATCTGGTGGATTCTCAAACCAAACACCCGGTTGGTGACCACACTCTCTTGTTGAAATTTGGTGTAGTCTAGTGTTGGGCTTTTGGTCCATAGACAATACAAATTTTGAAATTCTTTTTGGCCCATTATTTGTGATAGCTCATGTGTGTGCTAGTGGAGATAAAGTTTATGCCCACATTGCTAGTTGAGGGGGAGCTGCACCACCTTATATATGAGGCTGTTCTAGCACTACAAAGTGAGTGAGAAGAGAAGAAGCTCTGGCGTATTCCTCCTCTGACGCCACGTCTTGTCATGCCATGTCGCGCTGCGGGTTGCGGGAATCTCGCCGAGCCGAGATTTATTTTGTTGTTTGAAAAAATTAATTATGAGTCATTAATGGACGCGTTAATTATCTAGATATACAACGCATCACACACACATCCTTCTAGTCCATTGCGCCACCGCCTTCGTCTTCCCAATCCTAGCTTGCCGAGTGCACCGCATATCGGGATAGTAGTCCATTGGAACCCACCTCTTGTGAACCTATACGGGTGAGGCTGATTAGGTTTTTAGGGACAGCGTTCAAGCACGACTACTAGCAATCACGAGGTCCGACGACAAGTTCCCGAATGACGACTTCTTCCCGGACGTCACCGACCTCTTTGGCAACCTCAACATGGGCGACAATGCTGCAACAACAACTATTGTGGATAATGTTGCCGCCACCGCTGCTACACAACTTGCACCACATGTGATCCCAATATTTCTTTTCCAGATTATGGTAGTGTCTAGTTCTAGAGTTTGGTGTAGATGTGATAAGATTATCTTGTTTAGATGTAATTTGTTCATCTACTTTGTTAATCTGCATGATTAGTTTTGGTATTGTTTATATGATCATGTTTTATCAGTTTATTATTCGGATTAAATCATATGGGTTATTGCTTATATTTTCAATAATCCAAAAACGTGATAATAGGAAACTGAATTCTACTGGTGTAGCCGCGGCTACTAGGCCACCTTCAATTGATGATATGTACTATAAGAGATGGCGAATGAGAGCAGTTCTCTGGTTTGAAAACCTAAACTTCTATAGCTCCACTCTTGGCAAACCTGAAGGAGATCTTTATGCTTCTTATGAAGAGGTTTTTAAGAAAGCCGATACCATGTTTTTGACAGTTCATTTCAGTGTTCTTGGGGTCAACATTGTTGACTCATACATGTCATTTTATAATAGTAAGGACGCGTGAGATGCGCTCTAGGCCAAGTTTGGGGTATCAAATGCTAGCACTGAGTTGTATGTCATGGAGAAATTTTATGACAACAAGATGGTTGATGAGAACTCCATTGTTGAGCAAACTCATGAGATACAATCACTTGCCAAAGAACTTGAGCAGTTAAAATGTACCGTTTGTGGCCGGTGGCATCATTTCCAAGCTTACTCCCTCATGGAGGAACTTTGCTAATTCTCTGAAACATAAGATATACCGTTATGGATCTCATTGGATCTCTTCATGTGGAAGAGAAGACGAGAGCAAAGGACAAAACTACTTGAGCATTTGAGGGAGGTTCTAGTACCATTTTGGTATATAAGAAAAACTTCAAGTCCCACAAGTTCAAGAATAAGAATGAATCTAAAGTCAAAGGGAAGTTTGATGGAAAGAACAAGGCCTTGCACCGAACCAACTTCAAGAAGAAAGCTTGCCATGTCTGTGGTGATCCTGATCATTGGGCTACTAACTGCCCTAATCTCTTTGGCATGCGTCAACATGGGAACAACAAAAAGACCGCTAATGTTGTTATTAGCGATACTGAGATGAAGGACGTGGGTACATTATTTTACCTACTATCCTTTCAGTATGTCATTCTCCTGAATGGTGGATAGACACGGGCGCTAATACACATTTATGTTCTAATATTTCCATGTTTTTTTCTTATCAGGTCTCAAGAACTTCTTCCACTGATGGGAAACGGCCCACGTGCTTATGTTCATGGTGTTGGTACGGTAAATTTAAACTTTACTTCGAGGAAGACCATACAACTAAACAATGTGCATCACGTTCCCTCCATCAATAAGAATCTTATCACTGGATCGCTCTTATGCCGAGATGGTTTTAAGTTGGTGTTTAAGTCCAATAAAGTTGTAATTTCTAAGTAAGTACAATTTGTTGGAAAAGGTTATGAGTATGGAGGTATATTCCGCCTATCTTTGTCTGACTCATGTACTAAAGTTATTAATCATGTTTGCAATGATAATGAGTCCAATATTTGGCATTCACGACTCTGTCATATTAACTTTTGTTGCATGAAGCGGTTAGCCAATATGAGTTTAATTCTGAAATTAACTACTGTCAAAGGTTCTAAGTGCCAAGTTTGCGTTAAAGCAAAGCAACTCCGCAAGTCTCATACATATGCGGAACCGAGAAACTTAGCACTACTAGAACTTATACATTTGGATCTATGTGAGATGAATGGTGTTTTGACAAAAGGTGCAAAAAGATATTTCATGACATTGATTGATGCTCCACTATATACTTCTATGTTTATCTTCTAAAATCTAAAGATGAAGCTTTGAACTACTTCAAAATCTATAAAGCCGAAGCATAAAACCAACTTGATCTTAAAATCAAGCGGCTAAGGTCAGATCATCGTAGAGAGTACTTTTAAATGGATTTGATTTATTATGTACAGAACATGGTATTTATCCATGGGAGGACACCTTCCTACTCACCTCAGTGTAACGGGGTGGCCAAAATAAAGAACCACACTCTAAGAATTCCATGTTAGATACATTAGGTCTTTCCAAGGAATGGTGGGGGGAGGCGCTAATGACTGCATGTCATGTCCTATAGTGTGTCCCCGTAAAGGATAAAATCATGACTCCACTCGAGGAATGGGAGAAGAAAAGGCTTAAACTCTCTTACTTACGAACTTGGGGATGTTTCATGAAAGTCAATATTCCAATACCCAAGAAGCGAAAGCTTGGACCAAAAACCATGGATTGTATTTTTTTTTGGATATGATGTTCATAGAATTGGCTATAGATTTTTGATAGTAAAATCTGAGGTATCCTACATGCACGTTGGTACAATTATGGAGCTGAATGATGCATCTTTTTGTGAGGACATCTTTTCAAGGGAATATTCCCGAGAGGCAATAATAAAGTGGTTATTATCTTATTCCTTGTTTATGATAAATGTTTATTTTGCATGCTATAATTGTATTAATTGGAAACGTTAATACATGTGTGTTTAATAAACAAATAAAAGTTTTCTAGTTATGCCTCTCTTATAAACTAGCTCGTTAATTAACAAGATGATAAAAGTTTCATGATCATGAACATTGGATGTTGTTAATAACAAGGTCACAACATTGGTGAACGATGTGATGAACATTCATCCGAAGTATAGCATTACGATCAAAGTCATTGTGTTTATATTGCTATAACATCACATGAAGTAATCTTAATCCTTAGGGACCATGAGATCATGTTAATTGCTAACATCGGAAGAGTACTTTGATAACATCAAACGTCACACCGTAACAAGGTGACTATAAAGGTGGGTTTGGGTACTCTGAAAGTGTTATGTTGATGCTCATGGATCAAGAGTGGGATTTGTCCATCCTGATGATGGATAGATATAGTCAGGGCCCTCTCGGTGATATCACATTAAGATAGCTTGCAAGCAAGTGATGTGATCACTAGAATGTTATATCACGGAACGAGAAAAAGAGTGCATGTCAGTAACGAGATCAAACTAGGTATTGAGATAGCGATGATCAAATATCGTACACGTAATATAACACGAGACAAAGGGATTTAGTTACGACGTTAAAGGTTCACACGATCACTAGAGTCATCGTTGAATGTGTGGGAGTCGGTACGGATCAATAGGTCCCACTGCTGATTATTGATCTGAGAAAGGTCTCGATCATGTCTGCATTATTTGCGAACCGTAGGGTGACATACTTAAGGTATACCGACACCTTTTGGAGCAAATATATTTCATATAAAGATTTAAGAAAGCGATGGAACCATTTCGATGGAAACCGGAATTTTTTTGGGTGAAATTACAGAAACTGGTTCTGCATGTGATATTGAAATGTTGCAAGGGGTTTTATGTGAATGTTTGTTAATTAAAGTAATTAACAAAATTCTGAATAAAATAAATAAAAGAGTTTGCATTAAATTTGGTGGAATTTTAATGGAGGTGAGTGGAACTTCGAGTGGGAGGCTAATTATGTGAGTGGGAGCTCCACCCACATGAATGTGGAAGAGGTGGGGGCACCTCTCTTGGCTGCCAGCCATGGTGAGGGGCTGCCCCCTCTCCCTATAAAAGGCCCCCACTCCCTCCTCTCATCTCACACCTCCTCGTGAAGGATCTCTCTCGCCCTCTAGAAATTATTCCCCATGGTCTCGGATTAGTGAGATACATGTTCCCGGTGGCTTTATCTGGAAAGGACTTGCTGCTTCCGCTGCTTTGCTGGAGCGAGGGACAGAAGTTGTCGGGGTACCGGATGTGTGTGCGATCACGGATGCACCGCTGCTTTGTGGTGCTAGACTTGGTGGTGCTAGACCTGTTGGTGCTGGACCTGCTGGACTCGTTGGACTTCATCACGATCTTGAGATCGGCAAGTGTACGACTATATCAACCACGTAATTAGTTTCATTAACAATACTTTGTCGATCTTCAAGGGTATGTTCTCTATGGATGTATATCCTCCCGTTTCTTGTATCTAGTAGATAGATCTTGGCGTATAATAGTTCCCATCATAGGATTTCTTGTTTTCTATGTCCATAACCCAATAGTGGTATCAGAGCCAGATCTATGCATAGATGCTTTGCACGGGTAGAACATATATGAGTATGTGGGCACTGATGATAATTTTATTGCATCTTCTATGTATTTTGGATATTGGTGGCATAGTGGGATGAAGCGACCTAGACTAACTTTACATGTCCTCGCACATGAGACCTGTTCCACGCTTGACATGCAACTAGTTTTGCATAAGTGGCTAGCGGGTGTCTGTCTCTCCTACTATAGTCAATATCTGATTTACAACGAGTAGCTAATAATTTGGTTATCATCGTTGTGGTTCCATGTTCGTCGGTAAGACCGGTTCTATCTTCGAAATCCCTATGCCACGTAAAACTTGCAATGGATAATTTAGAGGCGTCTAGTTTAGATTATTGCTGGGCTAGTGTCATGATATGGTAATGTTGTAAGTTGAAGTATAGTTGATACTCTTATAACATACCTAACATGTAAGTTCCATAGACCTTGGCCTTACACACAAATGAATGATAAAGATCGTACCACGATGCACACGATAGTGATCAAGTGCAAGAACCATATCATTTAACTTTATGCATATGATGTTTTGTTTGCATATTATATTGCTTGTTTGGCGCTTTAGTAGCATTATAAGATGATCCCTCATTTAGATATCAAGATAAAAATATGTTCTTCCTTAACTATGTACAATTCTATGGCTCGTGTTTCGAGACATCACGTGATGATCGGGTGTACTCGACTCCGCGCTTTCATACAATGAGTGTAAGACAGTTTTACACACGCGAGTACTAAGGTTCTTACTTGGCGAGCCTAGCATGTAAAGACATGGCCTCGGAACATGGACCGAAAGGTTAAGCATGGGTCATATGGTTGATATGATGCCCATATAGATGCTCGCCTTTGAAGCTACACCGACTCACGTGATGATCGAACTTGGTGTAGTGGATTTGGTTCATGTAATCACCAAAAATACACGAGGGATGTTGTTTTTGAGTGTGAGTTCATTTGTAATTTGGATTAGTTGAACTCAGTTTATCATAAACTAAAATTGAAGTGAATTTTCATAATTTGTTATAGTCATTGGCATCTTCTTACTACCTTGAGCTTAGTTTTAATTGAGATAATAGAACTATAGATTTCTAGATATTTTTATGAACTGGTATCGTATTGTTTTCAATGTCAATTTAAAGTTTAGAAGTCCTATTGCAAACTTTAAGCAAACTCTATTTACTCCATGAAGTTTAGTAGGTGTATTAAACCAAGAGTAACAATTCCAGTGTTAGTATCTGAAGTATCATGTTTGCCTCCATGATTCTTGATATTCAAATATTATTTTAATATCGAGGTTATCTGAGAGCTGAAAGAATTGTTTCAGAAACCATCATGTGTGGAAGATATTGTGATATCTGAAACAATGTTTATGGTTGCAATATGATAGAGTATAATTTGGCAAAATACACGTTCTCATATCGTATGAGAATTTGCGAAGGTTGGAGACGCTAGACGTCCTAATCTCCCAAAAATGTTTTGGAACTGACATTATACTCACGATTCATCATTATAGGCTATAGTAGCTTGATCATGAAATTTTTCATGATAAGGATGAATAGAAGATGTAGGTAAAATGTTTACTACACTAATAGATTACTAAAGAATGGATTTTTGAAAGAACGCCAAACATTTGATGATGGTGATCAACTTCAAAGTGCAAGTCCAAATGTATTAGTATTTGACTATACACGCTTTGGACTATGTGTCATATGTATGGCGCCACTGTTGATGTTGATATATTCTTTTAAAAAGAAAAGGAAATGCTTAAAGAGAATCTATAAAATATTTGGCAGAAAAGAAAAAACTGGAAATGTCCAGCTGAGGTATATAGATGATATACATGTTATGGTTGTATTCTATGCTTGTTAAACAATGTGGTTCTTGGGTATTGGATACCGAATTGGTTTGTATGAAATGTCATACAGAACGACACAATTCATGAACTACAATGGCCTAAGTAACTACCAAGAGAATATATGATGATGTTCATCGAAAACAAATAAAATGTTATTGTGTTTCTCGTTGACATCAAAACTAACCTTCAAGATTTGTTTAAATAATTGTTATTTTGTTCCGGTATTATGAGAACAATGGTTGTTCGAATAATTACCGTATTCCATAGAAGATGGATGAACTTTTACAAGTCTAGTTGGAGAAATCATGTCCATAAAACTAATGCTAAAATGTCGCAAGACAAATGATTGAAAGATCACTTACGAAGTGACATCGCCGTTTAAATTATATTGGAAACAAAACATGAAGAAACTCCATGTTGATGGATTTTTGGTGTATTTGATTTTGATTAATTGACGCTTGTGAGACTTTCCTCGAGATAAGTGAAACTCCATTCATAGGCCAAAGAGGAACATATGACTAACATATTGGATATTGTGCATATTGATGTATGTAGTCCATTATATGTAGTCCATTATATGTAGCCATGTGCAGTGGATCTTTCGACTTCATATGCTTTCTCCGAAAATTTGAGTGAATATATCTGTATATTTACTTAATAAGGAAGAAGTACGAAACATTTGAAAATTGTTCAAAGACTTTCAGGATGAAGTGGAAAATCATTGTAACGAGAAAATAAAGAATTTATGATTCGATCATAAAGGGAGATATTTGAGTTACATGTTTAACAAAACACCTAAGATTTGAGGAATCATTCCATGGATTTGTGTTTCCCGATAAACCATAAGAGTATGTAGTGTGCGGGAGAAGAAATCGAACCTTGTTTGGCATGGTAAGATCAAAGGTGTCATTTATAAAACTGCCACTATGTTTTAAGGATTAAAGCTTTAGAGACAACCACTTTTACACTGAAAAGAGCACCATCGTGATCCGTTGAAATGACACCATAAAGGTTATGATTTGGGATAAAACCCGAGTTGTCTTTTCTTAAATTTTGGTATGTTATGCATAAGTAAAATGTTTACAACCAAAGTTGGATAAGCACATCTTTGTAGGTTATCCCAAATATTTTGATGGGTATTCCTCCATAACACCAAGGACAAAAGAGTTTGTCACTTGGAACGTGAATTTTCTTAAGAAGAAATTTTTCGTGAAAAGTTAAGTGGGAGGACAATAGAACTTTGATTAGGTTGATGAACCTAAGCAACATGTGCTAAGTAGCGCAGCGCCGGAAAGTGTTGATGGCTCAAAATATATCGAGCTCGTTGGGAACCCCAGGAGGAAGGTATGATGAGCATAGCAGCAAGTTTCCCTCAGTTATGAAACCAAGGTTATCGAACAAGTTGGAGCAAGGAAACAACCCTAAGGTGTTGTTTCCAACTTGGAATCCTGCACAACACAACCACAGAACTTTGCCCCAACTTACAGTGAGGTTGTCAATCTCACCGGTTTTGCTGAAAACAAAGGATTAAACGTATTGTGTGGATGATAGTAATTGCTTGCAGAAAGTAAATAGTAAATAGTAAATAGATGGTAAAAGAATGGACCGGGGTCCATAGTTCACTAGAGGTGATTCTCCTCAAGATAAATAGCATGTTGGGTAAACAAATTACAGCGGGTTCAATTTATAGACACCGAGAAAGCATACATGCATATACTAATCATCTTGACTCCTATGAGATTTGATTGGGCATTACAACATTATACATAGACCATAATCCAACTGCATATATGACTAATAATCCACCTTCAGGTTATCATCCGAACCCCCTCTAGTATTAAGTTGCAAGCAATAGATAATTGCATTAAGCAAAGTGTGTAAAGTAAACAATACGATTGTCCTATGGACAAAGGATTACTGTTTTCTCCCTAGTAGCAACAACACATCTAGTACCTTAGAGATTCCTGTCACTTCCCCAGATTACTAGAGGCATGCACCCACTATCGAGCATAAATACTCCCTCTTGGAGTTGCTAGCATCTACTTGGCCAAGATAACTACTAACAACGGAAAGCATGCAAGATCACAAATAACATAGACATGATAGAATCAATAATCAATCTGAAATAACATCTCAATATCCATTGGATCCCCACAAACACAACATGTAAGATTACAAATAGATGATCTTAATCATGAACGGAGCTCACAAGAACTAAACATTGTAACACAAAGGAGGAGAACCAACCATCTAGCTACTACATGGATCCATAGTCCATGGATGAACTACTCACACATCACATTGGAGGCAAGCATGGTGATGAAGAAGGACTCCAGGATGATCTCTCCCCTCCGGCAGGGTGCTGGGAAGAGCTTCAGATCCCTTCCAATCTAGGGATGGAGATGACGGCGGCTATAGGCTGTTTCGTGGAATTTTGATCGAGTACTTAGGGTTTTCATCCCGGGAGGCTTTTATAGGCGGAAGGGCAAGGTAGGTGGAGTACCAGGGGGCCCACACCAGGTGGCGGCACGCCTAGGGCTGGTCGCGCCACCCTAGGGTGTGTCCGCTCTGGTGCCCCTCTTCGGCTCCCCTCCGGACTCCGTGTTGCTTCGGGTAAAATATTGACTTTGGCATTTGTCCAGTCCAATTCCGAGAATATTTCTGAAACCAAAAACAGCAGAAAATAGGCAACTGGCACTGTGGCATCTTGTTAATAGGTTAGTTCCAGAAAATGTATAAAAATACCTCAAAGTATGAACAAAATATAAGAAAGTAGATACTAAACAAGCATGGAACATCAAAAATTATAGATACGTTTTACGACGTATCAACATCCCCAAGCTTAACTCCTGCTCATCCTCGAGTAGGTAAGTGATAAAATAGATTAATTTTTGAGGTGGTATGCACCATCACAATCTTGATCAAGGTATTTGTAAAACATTGATAGCTGGGATCATAGTACTCTAACATATACATGAAATATATAGTTCTAACAATAAGACATAACAACTATGTTGTAACATGAAAAGGTACAAATAAAAGATTCATGAATAACAATGCTTTGAAAGACCTTTGTTTGTTTCACATATAGAAAACATAATGAGAATGGTATTCAGCTTGTCCCTCATAGTGTAGCAAAACATAAACGCATAGGACACCTTCAAAGTTCATAAGGGTGACTAGATACAAATAGTTTAAGGACAAGCAATATCAAAGTTATGAATCAACCGACAAGTTTTGGGACAATGCACATTAAAATAAGAATGACCACTATGCTCTCTCAGTAGGTGCATAAAGATAGAAGATGGAGACTCAATATAAAAGTAAAAGAAAGGCCCTTCATAGAAGGAAGCAGGGATTCAAGTCTCATAAAGAGCTTCCAAAAATTATGGTACTTATTAGCTTTCATCTCTGATTGCCCCTATCATAAGCATCTTTAGGTGATTAAGGTTAAAGTGAACAAATATGAGGATATGCTTGACAAGTTATAAGCTGAAAATCTCATGCCCATTGCTTACGAGTACTGTTCCTCATGCTACTCAACTTTAGTTACAAGTAAGTTCTTGTCATTGTAAGTACATGTGTATCATGGAGAACCGCCAACGGGGTACCCCTTGACCGATAATACAGAACCTTCCCCATATCAAAATGACAAGGAGCAAACAATGAGCATCTCAACGATCCTTTTATTTGCTATTTGCATAGGATTTTCCCTTTTTTCTTTCTTTTTGTTTATTTAGGATGCTTCACAGATTGCTCACTATGGTTATGCTGCAAGTTTGCACCATGATTAGGCATGGCTTAGACTAGACGCCCAGGCGTTTCTCTAACACATATATGAACTCCATGAGCCTTACAAGCTCCCCTTTCATTTCACACCGTCGGGATCCATAAGAAAAAGAACATGATATTAACTAAATTAAGTGTAATGTTGAAAGCGTTCCCCATGATAACATGGTTCTGCTAATTCACAACTTACAAAATGCAAGCATATACGCAACATAGATGGGTACAATGGTTCAAGTTTATTAAGTGCAAGAAAGTAAAGTGTGCCATCAAGTTCGTGAGAGCTTTAATCACTAATTTTCACATATCAAGTTTAATTCAGAAGGTAGATAAAAACATGAATATACTTGGAATAGCAATAATGCTAATAGGTAGGTATGGTGGACTCTTTGGAATAACTTGGTTTTATTTAGAGTTGGATGCATGAGTGGAACTCATACTTAGTACATGTGGAGGCTAGCAAAAGACTGGGAGCGACCAACTAAGAGAGCAATAATGGTCATAATCATGCAAAGCGACAAAACATTATTGATTAAAGCATAAAGTGATATTAAAAGACAAAAACGAAATGATCAAAGAGGATATGGGGACTTGGTATAGTCTTAACATGGTGTGAGCATGCACCAAGTCAACCCAAATAAAGCGTCAAAGGAGAATACCACAATATTATGCTTTAATATGCTAAAACAACGCATGATTCTTTCAAGGCACATTAAGCAATCTCAATTGTTTGTAACAAGTAATGCCACAACAATAATCACTAAGAATAAAGTCAAAGCAATATCAAACATGACATGATAAAGTCTAGGCCCCAATCAAAACAAGACTCCTTTTATACCACTTATAAGCATGAACTTTCCTACTCTTTTCCAATCCAAACCAACTTATTTGAAAACTAATGAATGAATGCGGGGGTCCAACCATTTATTTAAGAAAACCAAAAAAAAGAAAACTAAAAACAAAGAACGAAGACGCTCCAAGAACAACACAATTGTGCATGAAACAATAAAAATGAAGTGTTTGGAAGAAAACCTGAGATTTTTATTGATGAAGAAGGGGATGCCTTGGGCACCCCCAAGATTTAACGCTTGTAATTCTTGAATATTTCTTGGGGTGACACGGGTGGCATCCCCAATCTTGAGATTTTGTCCATACTTCATCTTATCACATTGTTCTTCCCTACACTTTAAAAGTTCCTTCATACAAAACTTCACACAATCTTCATTAGCAACATTAGTGTACTTAAGATAATAAGTCTTTAAGTTCAGTTTCAACATAAGTAAAACTTCCATTAAAGCACAAGATACTGTAGCAATTCCTTTTAAAAGTTCAAGTGATCAAAGAGAACTCAAAGAGAAAGAGATTAAGAGGCAAATGCAAATAATGGCAGAAATCTATCAAAACAGACCAGCAGGTAAAAACCAATTTTTTCGAAAACCTTCTGTTGCTCAAATCGAAAAGTTTTAAACTAACTAAAGTTAGACAACAACCAGGGGCAGAAGCACAAAAAACTACAGCTCAATCGGACATACAGAGATTCTTCACGAATTTTTACAGCGAAGCAAAAAAATCTGTTTCGGGACAGTAACTTTCCCAAGCATTACTTCTCTCTCATTAGAGGTTATTATTGGCACAAAAACCACACAAAAATGATAAGGAGAGGTTATTACTGAGGCAATAACTTCCAAGACTCAACCAAAGAAAAATTTACTCACTAAAAATTTGGGTTATCTCCCAATAAGTGCTTTTCTTTAACGCCTTTGAGCTAGGCATAAGAAGCAAGAATCAAGTATTCTCAAATGAAGAAGCATTAAGAACAATTTTTTTTTAATAGGAGAGGCAAAAGGAATCTTCTCTCTCTTTTTAGGGAAGTGTTCTATACCTTTCTTGAGTGGGAATTGATATTTAATGGTGCCTTCTTTCATATCAATAATGGCACCAACAATTCTAAGAAAAGGTCTTCCTAAAATAATAGGACAAGAAGCATTGCATTTAACATTCAAAACATAGAAATCAACAGGGACATAGGTATTGTTAACCATAATACTAACATCATTAATACTCCCCATGAGTTTTTTTAGCATTATCATCAAGTTGGACATCTAAATAACAATCTTCCAATGGTGGTAAATCAAGAATTTCATAAATCTTTCTAGGCATAATAGAAACACTACTATCAAGATCACATAAAGCTTTGAGATAAAAATCATTCACTTTCATATTAATGACGTGTTCCCAACCATCTTCTAATTTCATAGGGATAGAAGCTTTATGTTTCAATTTTTCTTCTTTAATTTTTATGAGAGCATCAGTAATGTGTTTTGTAAAGGTCATATTCATAGCACTAGCATTAGGACTTTTAGAAAGCTTTTGTAGGAACATAATTACTTCAGAGATATTGCAACCATCAAGATCAAATTCATAATTACCATTCAAGGTAGTAGAGCAATTATTTCCCATATTTCGAAGAATTTCAGCATTTTTATTGGAAAAGGTTTCATTGGTTCTAGGCATTGTTGCAAAAGGAATGGGGACTTCATGTGGTTTGCTAGCATCAACATTAGTGGTGGTGATAGTACAAATACTATTATTTATAGCAATTTCATCTTCTCTTTCCCACTTGGCATGCAATTTAGCTAACAATCTAACATTTTCATCAATTCTAACATGTATGACATTAGTAGCAACAAAGGGGTTTTCAATAGTTTTAGGTTTAGCAGCCATTTTATTAATCAAAGAAGATTGTGCTTCAGACAAAGATGCTATATTTCTTTCAGCATTAGAGAGTTCTTCCTCAATAGTTTTATTGAAAGCAGTTTGTTTACTAATAAAATCTTTAAGCATGACTTCAAGTTCAGAGGGTGCACTTCTATTATTGTTGTAGGAATTTCCATAAGCATTACAATTATTGGGAGGATATGGCCTATAATTGTTATTACCAAAATTATTCATGTAGGCATTGTTGCTAAAATTATTATTCCTAATAAAGTTCACATCAACTTTCTCTTCTTGAGCAACCAAAGAGGCTAAGGGAACATGATTTGGATCAATATGAGCTTTCCCATTAACAAGCATAGACATAATAACATCAATTTATCACTCAAGGAGGATGTTTCTTCAATAGAATTTACCTTCTTACCTTGTGGAGCTCTCTCACTGTGCCATTTAGAATAGTTAACCATCATATTATCAAGGAGCTTTGTTGCAGCACCCAAAGTAATGGTCATAAAGGTACCTCCAGCAGCAGAATCCAGTAGATTTCTTGAAGAATAACTCAGTCTTGCATAAAAGGTTTGGATAATCATCCAAGAAGTCAGTCCATGAGTGGGACAATTCTTTACCAAAGATTTTATTCCTTCCCAAGCTTGAGCAACATGTTCATTATTAGATTGTTTAAATTTCATTATTTCACTTCTCATAGATATAATCTTAGCAGGAGGATAGTATTTCCCAATGAAAGCATCTTTGCATTTAGTCTAAGAATCAATACTATTTATAGTTAGGGATAGCAACCATTCTTCAGCTTTTCCTCTCAAAGAGAAAGGAAACAATTTAAGCTTAATAATATCTCCATCTATATCCCTATGTTTTTCCATCTCACAAAGTTCAACAAAGTCATTAAGATGAGCATCAACATCTTCAGTACCAACACCAGAAAATTGTTCTTTCATAACAAGATTGAGAAAAGCAGGTTTAATTTCAAAGAAAGTAGCTTCAGGAACAGGTGGAGCAATAGGTGTGCACATGAAATCATTGTTGTTGGTGCTGGTGAAGTCGCACAACTTAGTATTTTTAGGAGTATTCATTTTTTTGTGTTTTTAATAAAGGAAGCAAACCAGTACAACTATTTTTTTGTGTTTTGATGAAAGAAACAAGCAAACAAAGTAGAAATAAACTAAGCAAAAAAAACAAAGTAAAGAGATTGGTTCTGAGGGACTCCCCTTGTGAAGCTGTCCTTGACTCACTAGTAACGGCACCAGAAAAAAGGCTTGATGGCTCAAAATATATCGAGCTCATTGGAAACCCCAGGAGGAAGGTATGATGAGCACAGAAGCAAGTTTTCCCTCAGTAATGAAACCAAGGTTATCGAACCAGTAGGAGCAAGGAAACAACCCCAAGGTGTTCTTCCCAACTTGGAATCCTGCACAACACAACCACATAACTTTGCCCCAACTTACAGTGAGGTTGTCAATCTAACAGGTTTTGCTGAAAACAAAGGATTAAACGTATTGTGTGGAAGATAGTAATTGCTTGCAGAAAGTAAATAGTAAACATTAAATAGATGGTAGATTGATGGTAAAAGAATGGATCGGGGTCCATAGTTCACTAGAGGTGTTTCTCCTTAAGATAAATAGCATGTTGGGTGAACAAATTATAGCAGGGAAATTGACAGACACCAAGAAAGCATACATGCATATACTAATCATCTTGACTCCTATGAGATTTGATTGGGCATTACAACATTATACATAGACCGTAATCCAACTACATCTATGACTAATAATCCACCTTCAGGTTATCATTCGAACCCCCTCTAGTATTAAGTTACAAGCAATAGATAATTGCATTAAGCAAAGTGTGTAAAGTAAACAATACGATTGTCCCATGGACAAAGGATTGTTGTTTTCTCCTAGTAGTAACAACACATCTAGTACCTTAGAGATTATTGTCACTTCCCCAGATTACTAGAGGCATGAACCCACTATCGAGCATAAATACTCCCTCTTGGAGTTGCTAGCATCTACTTGGACAAGATAGCTACTAAGAACGGAAAGCATGCAAGATCACAAAATAACATAGACATGATAGAATCAATAATCAATCTGAAATAACATCTCAATATCCATCAGATTCCCGAAAACACAACATGTAAGATTACAAATAGATGATCTTGATCATGAAGGGAGCTCACAAGATCTAAACATGATAGGACAAAGGAGGAGAACCAACCATCTAGCTACTACATGGACCCATAGTCCAAGGATGAACTACTCACACATCACACCGGAGGCATGCATGGTGATGAAGAAGGCCTCCAGGATGACCTCTCCCCTCTGGCAGGGTGCCGAGAAGAGCTTCAGATCCCTCCTGATCTAGGGATGGAGATGACGGTGGCTACAAACTCTTTCGTGAAATTGTGATCGGGTACTTAGGGTTTTCATCCTGGGAGGCATTTATAGGCGGAAGGGCAAGGTCGGTGGAGTACCAGAGGGCCCACACAAGGTGGCGGCGTGCCTAGGGCTAGCCGCGCTACCCTAGGGTGTGGCCGCTCTAGTGCCCCTCTTCGGCTCCCCTCCGGACTTCGTGTTGCTTTCGGTAAAATATTGACTTTGGCTTTTGTCCGGTCCAATTCCAAGATTATTTCCTTACTAGCTTTTCTGAAACCAAAAACAGCAGAAAACAGGCAACTGGCACTGTGGCATCTTGTTAATAGGTTAGTTCCAGAAAATGTATAAAAACACCTCAAAGTATGAACGAAACATAAGAAAGTAGATACTAAACAAGCATGGAACATTAAAAATTATAGATATGTTTACGACGTATCAAGTGTTGCGGAGGCATCCAAAATGCTCATGGCTCCCGTGATTACAAAGGTTGTGATCTCGTTGATTAGAGTTCCTATTTGAACCGTGAGGGTCGGTAAGAATCAAATAGTAAGATTTGAAACAGAAGTTGTTATTTTTTCAACAATGATGAACCGACTGCATGCAAAGAAGTGATGATGGGCCCTGACTCCATCAAGTGACTATAAGTCATAAAATCCGTGATAGTTTCCATGCACGAGAAATCAAGTTTTTGAACGTGGAAGACCCTACAGAAAGGCGTGAAGCCTATCGGTCGTATTTGGATCTATAAAGAAATAGTCATGGATGTTTGACATCTATGAAATAGTCAACATGTTGGAAAGGAGTTTACGACTATGTTCAAGGAGTTGACTATGACAAGATTTGATCTTTCATAGCGATATTTAGTCTTGACAGATTAATGTAGCAATCACTACATATAATTTGGTATATGGTAGTTGAACAAACAAAACAATGTTCTTCTAATAGAATGGTTACCTAGGACGTGTACATGACACGGTCTGAAGGGTTTTGTTAAATCAAAGGATGCTAAAAAGGCATGCAAACTTCAGTGGTTGAAGTGAGCATAGCGGAGTTGGAATCTTCACCGTGATGAAAATATTAAAAGAGTTTAATTTCATCAGAGATGATGAAGATGCTTGCATTTGCAAGAAATTAAGTGGGAGCGTTGAGATATATTTCTAATACATTATGTAGAATACATGGTGTTGATTGGAAATGATGTATCTTTTATTGACACGGGTTAAGAATTTCATTAAAATTGGATTTCGATAAAAGACTTGGGCAAAATCGAAATATTTGGCATCAATGTCTATATGGATAGACTAAGGCGCTAATATGGTTGTGCTAGACGTACATATATGAGATATTGAAAGGGTTCAATATGGAAATGACAAGAAAGGTTATTGCCGCATGGAAAGGATTGAATCAAAATTCAAGTGTATCAACACTTGGTGAGTGAAATCACATGAATATTTTGATCAATAATACCATGATATGTATATATCCAGATATGTCCCGTGCTCTAAATGTTGTGAGCATATACCAGAATGATTCATAAGATGATCATTGGACGATAGTAAAGATATTCTTATGAGCTTTGGAAGAATTAAGAATATATCATGTATAAGTGACAAGTAGTTAAAAGTAGATCATTGTAAAGTGTTACATTGATACTAGTTTTGTCACAAGATAGAAATTAAATTTATCTCAATTTAAACTATGGGTGGCATAATGTAATGGAAAGGAGGTTCCATGATGGATTTGGATGAGTTTCAAAGTTGATACATTGTGAAAAATAGTACAACAAAAGGCTAAGTATATGACTGCTATAGTAACAACAAAGGAGGGAATTTGGTTAAAAAGTTTGATATCAAACTACGTGTGGTTCACAATGGGCTATTACTATGAAGATATATTGTGCGACAATTATATCAACACGTTTTAACCCAAAGGAACTAAATGTCTCACCAAAGGACTAAATTTATACAATGCCATCTCATTAGAGAATGAGTGATGCGTAGAGAAGCAAAGACATGCAAATACATGCAGACCTGAAAATGTCAGATCCAGAGATTATGTTAACCACTAGCAAACACGTATATACAACACCAGAAAGCCATAGGTGTTAAATGCGCAAGTTTACAGCCTAGATTATTGACTCTAGTGCAAGTGGGAGACTAAAGAGAATATGCCCGAGAGGCAATAATGAAGTGGTTATTATCTTATCCCTTGTTTACGATAAATTTTTATTTTGCATGCTATAATTGTATTAATTGGAAACATTAATACACGTGTGTTTAATAAACAAATAAATGGTTCCTAGTTATGCCTCTCTTATAAACTAGCTCGTTGATTAACAAGATGATCAAGATTTCCTGATCATGGACATTGGATATTGTTAATAACGAGGCCACATCATTGGTGAATGATGTGATAAACATTTATCCAAAATATAGCATTACGGCAAAGTCATTGTGTTTATATTTCTATAACATCATACAAAGTAATTTTAGTCCTTAGACCATGAGATCATGTTAATTGCTAACACCAGAAGAATACTTTGATAACATCAAACGTCACACCGTAACAAGGTGACTATAAAGGTGGGTTTGGGTACTCTGAAAGTGTTATGTTGAGGCTCACGAATCAAGAGTGCGATTTATCCATCCCGATGACGAATAGATATACTTAGGGCCCTCTTGGTGATATCACATTAAGATAGCTTGCAAGCCAGTGATGTGATCACTAGAATGTTATATCACAGAACAAGACAAGAGTGCATGTCGGAAATGAGATCAAACTAGGTATTGAGATATCGATGATTGAATCTCGGACATGTAATATATCGCGAGACAAAGGGATTTAGTTACGACGTTAAAGGTTCACACGATCACTAGAATCATCGTTGAATGTGTGAGAGTCAGTACGGATCTCTAGGTCCCGCTGCTGATTATTGATCTGAGAAAGGTTTTGATCATGTCTGCATTATTCGCGAACCGTAGGGTGACACACTTAAGGGATACTGACACCGTTTGGAGAAAATATATTTCAGATAAAGAATTAAGAAAGCGTTGAAATCATTTTGATGGAAACCGAAATTGTTTTGGGTGAAATTGCAGAAACTGGTTCCGCATGTGATATTGAATTATTGCAGGGGGTTTTATGTTAATGTTTGTTAATTAAAGTAATTAATAAAATTATGAATAAAATAAATAAAAGATTTTTATTAAATGAGAGTTTGCATTAAATTTGGGAAATTTTAATGGAGGTGAGTGGAACTTTGAGTGGGAGGCTAATTATGTGAGTGGGAGCTCCACCCACATGAATGTGGAAGAGGTGGGGGCACCTCTCTTGGCCACCGTCCATGGTAAGGGGCTGCCCCCCTCTCCCTATAAAATGCCCCCACTCCCTCCTCTCTCACACCTCCTCGTGAAGGATCTCTCTCCCCCTCTAGAAATTATTCCCCATGGTCTCGAATTAGTGAGATACATGTTCCTGGTGGCTCTATCTAGAAAGGAGTTGCTGCTTCCGCTACTTTGCTCGAGCAAGGGATGGAGATTGTCGGGGTACCGGACGTGTGTGCGATCACAGATGCACCACTGCTTTATGGTGCTGGACTTGGTGGTGCTGGACCTGCTGGACTTGGTGGTGCTGGACCTGTTGGACTCGCTGGACTTCATCACGATCTTGAGATCGGCAAGTGTATGACGACATCAATCACAAAATTAGTTTCGTTAACAATGCTTTGTCGATATTCAAGGGTATGTTCTCTATGGATGTATATCCACCCGTTTCTTGTATCTAGTAGATAGATCTTGGCGTATAATAGTTCCCATCGTAGGAATTTTTTGTTTTCTATGCTGCGAACCCAACATCTTTCCCATGGTGGGGCAAGGGATTTATTATGTGTCTCTATGTCGATGACATATTGATATTTGGTACCAACCTCGTTGTTATTGAGGAGGTAAAAGAGTTCCTATCTCGCTGCTTTGAGATGAAGGACTTGGGAGTGGCTGATGTAATCTTAAACATCAAGCTATTGAAAGATCACAATGGTGGGATTACACTACTTTAGTCCCACTATGTGGAAAATATATTGAGTCGCGTTGGGTATAGCGACTACAAGTCTTATCCAACACCTTATGATTCGAGTGTGCTACTTCAAAAGAATCGAAGGAATGCTAAAGATCAATTGAGATGTTCTCAGATCATTGCCATGCTCTTGGGAGAGTTTTGTGCTATTTGGAAGTTACTATGAGTTATGGTATTCACTATACTGGGTATCCACAGGTACTTGAGGGTTATAGTGATTCAAACTAGATATATGATGCTAATGAGATTAAGGCCACGAGTGGTTATTTGTTTACACTTGGTGGTGGCTTTGTTTCCCAGAAGTCATGCAAGAAGACCATCTTAACGAGGTCAACAATAGAAGAAGAACTCACAACATTAGACACAACCACTATTTAAGCAGAGTGGCTTCATGAGCTCTTGATGGACTTACCTGTGGTTGAAAAACCAATACCCGCCATCCCAATGAACTACGATAATCAAACTATGATTGTCAAAGTAAAACAATTCTAAGTATAATATGAACTCATTAAGACATGTGAAGAGGAGATTGAAATCTGTCAGGAAACTGAGAAACTACGGTATTATTGCATTGGAGTATATCCAAACATCTAAGAACTTTCCAGATCCCTTCACAAAGGGTTTATCACGTAATTGGATAGATAATGCATCGAGGGGGATGGGTTTGAGATCCACACTATGAGTTGCTCGTAGTGATAACCCACTCTATGTGATCGGATATCCCGTGAATTAGAGTTGGGAGACAAGCTGACATGGGCATGACCCTTCTGGTGCCCATCGTTGGTATATATGGTGTGGACCAATAGAAGGCTCAATCGAAGATACATCAAGATCCATGAAGCCCATGATAGTTTGGCTGATACGAAGCCTACAAGGACACAGACTCCTGACGGAACAAGACAAGGAAAGTCCAAGACTAGATTACATACAAACTCTAACTTGTAACCAACTCATATTGGTACCCAAGACCAAGCCTCCCCATATATAAAGGCTAGTAAGGTCCAATGAGGAGGACACGGCCCAATACGCTACACCCCACAATAGATCTAGACAATAGACATCAGATACACACGTCTCTCTCTCTTAGCGAGATCGCATCTAGTCGACTGAACGAATTTGTACTCTTCGTTGATAATACGAGTAGAGAAGCAGAAAGTAGGGTTTCCTTTACGAGGGCCTGAACCTGGGTAAATTCCTCTATTGTTTATCTGTTAAGCCGATAAAATCACCAACACTCTCATTTCCCTAAAACCCAAGTCCATAACAATGGGCATTGCCGATGTTACCCCTCATCAATTGACACCGTCCATGGGATCTCTGAGCGCTGGAGTCATGAATTCGCAGCTCCCTCTTCACCAACTAGCAACTCGATGATCGGAAGCAGTCAGATTCGTTATGGCCATGAACTCACGCAAGCATCGACTCCGGGATCAAGAAGACTATTTCGACTATTGTAGACTATTTCCACACTGCCGCAGACCGTTTCAGCCCTATCAACTTTGGTGATCTACGATTCACCGTCATCCGAGTCCATACAACTAGCAGCCATCCAGATCAAAATCTTTGAAAACACTCAGCAATTGGCACAACATCTCTTTGCACTAGATCGATCGGCCTGATCTCCAAAGGAAAAAAGAGCTAATATAGACACCACGTGAAGACCAAGACGAATGTGCATGAATTTTCCATCCGGAAACGCCTAATTATGTGTATTGGTACGTGAGGTGATCAATCAACAAAAACAATGGGCCCTGTAATTTCCGTCAAAATCGGAGACATGAAGCAACCGTAGTCTTTCCGTGTTCTTTTCCTACCTGATATCTAATAGCTTCACCCGATTAAATTTGGATCATACGCAACATTGACATCCGTGTATTTCCACGTGACGATGTTAGTCAGAAAAAAGGAGCAACTTTTAGGCGGCTGGCAGCCTGATCAAAGCCCGAAGAGAAAAAAGTTTCACGCAAGGAATCTCACGTTTTAGAGTGAGCCAAGATTAAAAAAAGAGCGTACGGCGGAGAAGCACATACTTGGATGCACGTTTGGTAAAAAAGCTATACCGCACCGCTACTTTATCATCGTCATCGGCTCTGGTGATCCACTGCCACATCAAATCCTTCCGCCTGTGATTTCATAACCGTGTCGACTATGTCCAACACACGACTCCATCGACCTAAACTACACGTCTGCTCCATCGACTATGTCCGATCGACTAGTTGCATCAGCTTCTACGACCCTGATCCACCAGTTATATCGGCTGCCGCGACCCATCGACTACACTCGGGGGATGTGTCGACAAGTCTGCTACATCGGCTCCAACCTCGGCGATTCGCCGGTTACATCGGCTCCCACGACCACAACTCGTCGGTTGCATCGGCTCCGGTAACCCGCTGGCTACGTCGACTTCGCCATCACCACTGACTACTCCAGTTACCGCTTCAACTACATGTCCGCCACGTGAACTACTCGACTGCAGTGTCGACTTTGTCCAACCGCGTTAAATCTACACTCGGGGGCTCCATCGACTCCGCCACAAGACCCGATACAATCTTCGGCTGCGGTGACCCGCTATGGTCTTTGGCACTGGTGACTCGAGGGCTCTTAGGCTTCGGCGACCCGCTGCGGCGTCGACTCCGGTCCTCCGCATCGGTTCTAGTCTGCTGCATCGACTCCTTCGACTCTGGCAACCCGGGGGATCCTTAAACTCCAGCGACCCGCTATGTTCTTCGGCTTTGGTGACTCGGGGTCTTTCGGCTCTAGCGACCCATTGCGGTCTTCGGCTCCAGCGACTCAGGGGCTCCCTTGGCTCCGGCGTCCCACTGCAGTTTTCGGCTCCAATAACCCACAATGGTCTTCTACTCCGGCGACCCGCTGCCTCCTACGGCTACGGACACCCACTGGCGCCATCGGTTGTGGCGACCCGCTACAATCATCGGCTGTAGCAACCCGCAGTCGCCATAGGCTATGGAGATCCATTGCCGTCATCAGCTCCGACACCCGGCCGACATATCGACTTTGCACGCCACGCGACCTGCTTCCGCGTCGACTTCGTTTGCGGCCGCATCGACTTCGTCCACGACAACTACCAATAAAGCTAAGTTTCCTTCTACTTATAGCTGATTCTTTTTTAACTCGCACTCGAAACACCGGGGGATACGCCCTCTTCAAGTAACCTAAGTGCCATTTACTTCGTGCACTCAAGTACCTCGTACGCGATTTCCCGAGTAGCTGACTCTGCTTGAGCGTCGAATCCTTAAAGTCTGGCCAACTTGCAGCCCAACTAACAAGTCAGCAAGGTATTAAGACTAAGGGCGCCAGGCTAACGAAAAGGTATCACGTACAGTGCAAAAGTCGAGTCTGATGGCACCAAAAAAAATGTTATAACAAGCTGAAAGTCCAATATTCTTTATAAGACGCAAGTACTTCGCAATTCATTTTGTTTTTTGCAAGGATGCCGACTACATCGAGCTATTCCATCGTGTCCTCCAAATGGAGTCGATTAAGGCCACCCGCGTCAACTTACGCCAAGATTCAAGTCGAGTACCTCCTTGAATGAAGAAGATGCCCTGAGCCTATGCTCCTGTGCAAGCACCCGAACATAGCCTCGGGGGCTACTCCCATTGGGAGCACTGGCCGCGCACCCGATAATATTGCTGGTCAAAGAAATGCAAGGCCTGAGTCTCCTTAGATGATAGAACTCTGAGCCTATACTCTGGTGCAAGCACCTGAAGATAGCCTCGGGGGCTACTCCCATCAGAAGCGTTGTTCGCGCACCAGATAAAAATATATTCTCCAACGGAGTCAATGAAAATAACTTACACTTCTACAAACAAAACCCGAGTAGAAAACCTCCTCGGATGAAGATCATCTTCACGCACCCGATAGAAAAAGCAAAATCCTCCTACGAAGTCGATAAATTATTAAGAATTCTCAGACCATGTCCGCTACGATAAAATGTCTGAATGCCATGTCTATCAACATGAAGGTAAGACCCTAGGATCCGTCCTGTGAAGCCTAGTAACCGCATCCAAATGTGCTCTGATAGTTATTATCGTATCCATGATACGATGAAAAATCCTAACGGACGTGTTGGGTACCCATAAAACATGAGCCTGGAATTCAGCACTCGATAGCCCGAGCTGAATTACGCCAGTATATACCGAATTCGAGTCCAGGGACTCGAGTTTGAAGTAGGTTCATGATGTCTTTGCCCAAGAGAAATTAACTAGTCCTAATCCGTCGGATGTACCAGACTCGTTATACCAAAATCTCCATGACAAACTTATTAAACTTACAATTCACCTACTCGATAGAAAATTCCTCCTACAGAGTCGAGCTAAAAGCAAAGCTACTAGAAGAATAACCCCGAGCCTATGCACAGATGCAAGCACCCGAACATAGCCTCGTGGGCTACTCCCATCGGGAGTGCTGGCCGCACACTCGATAGAAAAAGTAGAAATCCTCCAAACAAAAGTCGACAAAAGAATATCTATAATGAAGAAGCATAACTTTGAGTCTACCCGAGTGTAGCCTCAAAGGTTACTCCCATCGGAAGCACCCGATGAAAATGCCAACATCACTTCAAGAACAAGACAACGTCATCTATTGCATCAGCCAAATAAGACATCAAGAAGTTCACATATTTGAAAAAATCTTCGAGTTCACCTTCTAGGCATATTAAAAAGGACTTGTAGACTCAACCTGATTCTACGACTCAAGTGGAGTCTTGGGGCTACTGCCATGGGCATGACCCTTCGGGTGCCCATTGTTGGTATATATGGTGCACCCCAACGGAAGGCTCACTCGAAGATACATCAAGATCCATGAAGCCCATGATGGTTTGGCTGATACGAAGCCTACAAGAACACAGACTCTTGGCGGAACAAGACAAGAAAAGTCTAAGACTAGATTACATACAAACTCTAACTTGTCAACTCTTATTGGTAGCCAAGACCTAGCCTCCCCATATATAAAGGCTAGGAGGGTCCAACGAGGAGCACACGACCCAATACACTACACCCACAATAGATCTAGACAATACACATCAAATACACATGCCTCTCTCTCATAGCGAGATCGCATCTAGTCGACACAATGAGTTTGTACTCTCCCTTTATAATACGAACAGACAAGCATGAAGTAGGGTTTTCTCTATGAGGGCCTGAACCTGGATAAATCATCTCCCGTGTTTGTCAGTTAAGCCGACAAAATTATTAGCACTCTCCTTTTCCTAAAACCCAAATCCATAACAATGGGCATTGCTGAGGTTACCCCTCGTCACAAGCTATTGGTCAGCTAAGAGGAGAGTATCACCATATTATATTTACATCTCCATACAGATGCAATACTCTCTTAATCTGCTTGGTAGGTTGATATTTATCTTAATATGTTCCAAATGGCTTTTCTAAGCAGAGATATTGTCCTGTAGAAGATCTCTTGAGGAACACACCTATACAGTCTGACTGTTAAACGTCGCAGTTTGTGAGAGTTGGGTTATCTCTAATAAATTCATGAAAGATCCTGAAGTATGATGCATAAGCTCCAAAGAGCGGGAAGCCAACGATAGCCTGGTATCGGTTTAGGTTTTGTATGAAACTAGTGTGCAGAAAACTTGTAGTTCAAGACATAGTCTACTATTCAAGTATAACCTCGTGTAACATGAAGTTTAAATCATAAGTTCAACTTAAAGTCTCCACTAAACACCTGTATATAAAACAATTCTGAAACAAAAGTGATGTGATGTGCAAATGAGACTTTGTGGGGGATTATTGGAATTTGGTGTAGTCTAGTATTGGACTTTTGGCCATAGACAATACAAATTCTGAAATTCTCTTTGGCCCATTATTTCTGGCAGCTCATGTGTGTCTAGTGGAGATAAAATTTAGTCTCATATTGCTAGTTTAAAGGGAGTTTTACCATCTTATATAGGAGGCTATTCCAGCACTACTAAGTGAGTGAGAAGAGAAGCGGCTCTCGCACACTCCTCCTCCGACGCCACACCACATCTTGTCACGACGCGCGCGGGTTGTGGGAATCTCGCTGAGCCGAGCTTTATTTTGCTGTTTGGGAAAATTAATTATGAGTCATTAACGAACACGTTAATTAACCAGATAGTAGGCCTCCGAAACTCCACCTCTCGTGAACCTGTACGATTGAGGGGCGATCAGGTTTTTAGAGAGCGCTCAAACGCGACTACTGGCAATCGAAATGTCCCACGACGAGTTTTCGAACAACGACTTCTTTCCGGACATCACCGACCTCTTCGGCAACCTCAACATGGACGACAACGATGCTGCTACATAGCCTACACAGTCCTAGATGTCGCATGTACCTCTTCACCATTCACTTTTTGATGCCTTATTCATCAGATCTAATGATTATTTGAAACCTATCCCATGACGAGATAGTCGAGGACTGCACTACCTGATCTGTTAATCATGTAGGCTTCCACAATCAGATCCCAAAGACCCATTTTCATCGAAATGCCCTTCGACGCCTTCACACTTGAACAAGGTATGCTTTATGTCTTCGCGTGAACCTTAGCAGAGAGGACATGAAATGTTGTTTGCTATGTGTCGATTAACCAGGGCTCCAAGACAGGGGAGCATTCTATATATTGGAGTATGTTACGGCTAGATATATTTGATAGTTTAAATTTGTAATCCAATTCTATATCTAGTAGTCTTCTTGCCCCTCAAGTCTTCTAGTACTATATAAACAGCCTAAGGGCTCACGATGTTATCACCACTTGCAATATCAATACAGTGAATATTCCGCAATTCTACATGGTATCAAATCGGTTCGCTCTACCTAGGGTTTAGCCACTGCTTCCGCCGCACCGCCCCCGGCGAGATCGAGCTCCATGATCTCCGCCCGGGGCACCAAATCTCGTAGCTAGTTTTTCTTCCAATTCCCTAGATCGGTTTAGTAGTTCTAGTAAATTTATTTTTCCTATTAGATATATTTAGCCACCAAAAGCATCGTCCCTAGCCGCATGTCGTCATCGCGCGCCTCTACTTCAACCTCGGCGTTGACTCAACTCCGACAAATCATCATCAACGATCGTGGCAAGGAGGCTCCACGGGGTGCCCCAAGGGACGTATTCACGCGCTGCGTCGGCTGCTCCGTCCTCACGTCGTCTCCACGCCGGCCTGCCTTCGCCAACATCTACCGGGATGCACATCCCTGAGTACGCGCCTCGCCATCAATAAAGGGCTGCATCTTCAGCACCCGCGGTCATCATCGCCGACAACCATCGACACCAACAACATCACCACATCGTTGCCACTACCACCGATCATGGTCATCGTCAACGCCAACAAGTTCTTCTCCACGAGCGATGCTGCGCTCATACAAGCGGAAAATATGGGTCCAATCCCCGAAATCGACTACCGCTACAATTCAATCGCCATCGACAACTATCACCATCGTCTTCGTCCACCACGACCTTGCCACCAGAGATGCAGTCTATTTTTTTGCACAAGTCTATGCTCAATTTTTCTTTTTGCAGCCACTTCGTCTACTCCAACACGGCGGACAACTTCTACACTGACCGTTTACGGAAAATTTTCTTTGCTCCTTAATCCGGCTCTAGCACGCATGGCTCATGATGGTCCCTGTCTTTGCACATCCGATATTAGCAACACCGATGCGTGCCTTTGTTCCTGACAATCACCCGAGTCTGGCAAGTTCGGCATTGCGGGTCGAGCTACTTCGAGCCAAATTACGTCTACCTCAACTACTACGGCGAATTCTCTAGGCTCAACGACGACATCGACCACAACACAACAATGTCATCGACTTCATCAACAGCGACAACTTCCCAAACGGAACCATCGACCACAACTACAGCGCCCTCACTCCCGGCTACATCGACTTCGGCTTATTCTCCAGTCAGACCGTCCGCGTCACTACCGATCCGACTGCGGCGGGGGGGGGGGGGGGGGGGTATTGAAGTATGTTACAACTAGATATATTTGGTAGTTTAAGTTTGTAATCCAATTCTATCTCTAGTAGTCTTCTTGCCCCTAAGTCTTCTAGTACTATATAAACAACCTAAAGGCTCACAATGTAATCACCTCTTGCAATATCAATGCAGTAAATATTCCGCAATTCTACACTATACAAGCATTTCCCGACGAATATTTTTTATCTTAGCCGTTAATTTGCTTTTCCAAATTCCATCCCATATTGGATTAGGTCAAGCTGAATATGTATCATCCAATCTCCTCAAATTCCTTCCAATCTGAGATTCCCACTCCATGTGGTAGGCCGATCTTAGAAAGAAGAATCCATTTTTAATGTATTTCCATGCCGCAAAATCCTCCGTTCCATTCTGACTCAGGGAATCGACATAATATTATTCACATCAATATTCCAAAAATTATCCCTTAGTGGCTCTTAATCCCAATTATATGAATCATCAATTAACTCATTAACCCTTTTCAGAGGTATTTGCCCTTCCGGAGTAAAAACCTTTCCTATTGGGCTCAAAGGCACCCAAGAATCTTCCCAAATATTGATTTGGTTACCTGCTGTAACAACACAATTGTTTCGAAAAAAAGCACCGATACAACGTTTGAACAAAAGTACTGAGCTTGCGGCGTTAGACCGGATACAAACAGTACTACAACTTTCACGATTCAAGTTTGCAACGTTAGCCTAGACTAGTAAAATGCCCGTGCTTTGCCAAGGGCAATAAATGTAGATTTTTTTTGCCACACATGTAAAGATAATATACATATATGAAAATACTGACCATATATTTGAAAAAAAACCTACTTTGCTTAAAATGTAACTCTATACAAGATATAATTCTACCAGCACTTCACTTCACTCTGATTTACCAGGATTTCACTTCACTCTCGTCATCCCGGAGACGATTTCAAATGATAGATTTTACGTGCATAAAAACAAGAGCTAGCTTCTTTTGATTGTTTCTACACTTGTCTCAACACCGTCTAAAACAACTTATTTCGGCACCTCCACCTATGTGATACCAAACAAAGGTACAAAGATGATTATCAAAAGGTCATTCAATTTCAATTACACGATCTAAATTTATTTAACGGTGTTGCGATAATTATGGTGAAATATTTTTTTAGAAAATCATTCCAATTAACCAAGTCTCTAGCAACTGCTCTTTTGAGGATAGTGTCTTTGTATCATGAATCTGGACCAGCATTACCACCGTGCTTTTGCTGCTTGTCATAGATAAGAAATTACATAATCTCTAACCCTCTTCCTTTCGACCTGAGTTGGTCGAATACTCTCTCTCTCCCTCACTCCCCTCTCTTCCTCCCTCTCTCTCATTTGTTTTCTCTGGCAAAATCTTAGTGTCAAAACAAATTCTAGATCCATATACTCCCTCTGTTTTATATTACTCGGCATATTAGGTTTAGTCAAAGTCAAACGTTATCGAGTTTGACCAACTATAAATTGAAAATTGTAATCTTTTACAAAATTAAATTAATACTATTGGAAACATACTTTCATAGCATATACGTTCGATATTGTAGATATCGATGTTTTGTATGCTATACTTGCTTAAACATTACAAAGATTGACTTTGACTTGGTCAAATGTGCGGAGTAATATGAAACATAGTGAGTATCTAACATAAAATTTCAAAGCCGCAAAGCAATTGAGCAGAATGGAACTTTCCATCGATAATAATACATCCTAATTCGGATAATTGGACCACTGTTTTATTACAGGAAAAAATCTAATTAAGCCATATCAAAAATGCAAATTGGTAAAATTAAGCACCTTTGTGACTAGTGAGGGCCGATGAGATTGGTACTATACAGTAAATGCATCACCGTATCATTCTGAAATAAAATCCTATGAAAGCCTTTTCAGCTTGAGTCTAAAGCTCAGTTTACGAATATATCACTTATATTACTACATAATGAACCTGCAACGTGCAAAATTTAGCAAACATAGGAGAGATTCACAACCAACGTTGTCTCATGCAATTTTCATACCAGTAGAGATTCATATCCCAATAGATCCATGAAATTAAAATGCAATTTCATCGCAACTTGATTCCACCTAGAAGCAATTTCCCAATGTAGCAGCAAGAAATATGCAGTTTCTTAATACCTTTATCTCTACAAACAAGTATATTTTCACTGGATATTGATTCCACCCAGAAGAAATTTCCCAATGTAGCAATAAGAAATGTGCAATTTCATAATACCTTTATCACTACAAAAAAGAATTTCAGCAGATGAACGATAAATACTCTATTAAACTTTGTTTTCACTATTCATTATACAACTAAAGTTACTGCTCTACTATGGTATATGTAAGAAAGAACTTTTGCATTGTAGAAAGAACAAATGCATGAACCACCTATTATGCATTGCCTACAACAAGAGACACTACAATAATGATAAAAAAGTTCCATATTCCAACTGCACAAACTACCCAGAAATGTGTTGCAGACCTAAACTCCCAGATGCATATCATGCATGAACTCAAATAACTTTGTTCCAGTGAACCCTGAGAAACCTTGAATACTGGTGCGCAGGTCACAACGCAGGAGGGCTCGCGCGCAGGTCGGCGGCAGCGAGCAGGCTCGAACAGACCTCTAAAATTTTCAACATGAGACAAATTTAGCACATTCTTAAAATCGAATAGACATCTAAAAATAACTTATGCAAAGATCACATTGTCTCCCTTTCTATCTGTATCTATCAGTTAATAACAACGGCTCATTTTGGCATTGAGATATTCTTGGAGCTATAAAGATTGGTGCTTGGCCCTTGATAGAACATTGCTGCTATTCATGCAAAATATAATCCCACAAGCATCTCCTCAAAAGAATTGCAAAATAACTTGAATCCGTTACAATTTTCTGCTCATTGTATATAAAAAAATATTTTCTGTTCATTCCATTAAAGTAAAAAAAAACATTTCTCAAAATTTCTTACACAAATCAAGTCAATGTACTTCTTGCTTTTTCTAGACTTTATTTTAATTAGTTCTTCCTTTTGGCCAGGTTTCCATATCTGTAGAATAACACTTGATATTCATAGAGAATGTATGGCCATCTATGTGTATGGCAATGCAAGATATGGGGGTTGTGAATGTATGAGCACATAAATTTATAACATAATGCAACTTGTGTGATTTTTAAACATAGCAGGCATATGATTCCTTTAACTGGCGCACATCCATGGAGCAATCCTTACTCCAGCAATGCACAAACTTGCTGACATATGCATCTCCTGAAGAAACAAACCCATCATGATGCTTCTCCGTTCTGAGCCAGGTTGGTAAATAACATCAGGAAACATATCTTCTTCTTTTTTTGCACAAAATGTCAATAAATTTAAAAGCCATTTGAGCCACAATTTTTTACCACAACAATTACGTATGCTAAAAATAACCAATGTATTGGTGATAATTTGATTGTTACTTAGCAAGTACATATTTTGCTTCTAGAAAACTGAACTTCACTACTCTAGTGCATACAAACATGATTCAGTTTCACTAATCTAATTGATCCTCATAGATCAGCAGTGGTACAAATGTATGCGTGGCAAAAATAAATAACTTATATAGTAGGAAACAAAATATTTTTCAAATTACTTGTACTTGCACAAATATGGGAACATCCATAAAAACTTTTCTTCCAAGAAAAATATCATTGTAGCTATATTCGCAGCACAAGCAGACATATGCCCAGACAGGTCACTATAAATGAAATGGGAATACGGTGGCAGCAGGAACTTTGTTCCCACTTCTTGTAAAAATCCAAGTAAAAAATGTAAATACAATCAACTTAGTAGATTTTGCTTGAAGCAACCATATAAGGGGCAACTGGTCAGACTCGCTTATTGAAAGGACAACAACTATTACCAGAAAATATAAGCACAGATCTATGGTTGAAAAATAGGATATATAATTTAAATTAATAATGAAAGAGGTGGTGCTAAATCATCATTTTTACCCTCACTGCAAAACTAAATGATAGTACCTATCAAATCCCTTGCAAATCAGCACAAAACACCAACTAATTGCTACCTTGATGCCTTGAATTTTCTTTGTGTGTCTTGCCATCCACTCCATGTCAATGTATGTGCCTGATCGCTAGTTATCTGGCATACCTTTAACAGAGAAAAACACCATTGAGCATGACGGCGATCGATTGAGCACGGTCCATCAACGCAGGTAGATATGTCACATTGGGTTGCAACTTGCAAGAGAATATACATGCAAATAGTTGTGCTTCGAGAGGATCAATTGTCAGAACCACTGCAGGTCGTATGAAGACTGTAGCTACCTGTAGTTTGTCCTGTTGTGAGCCATGTTCATCAAGAAGAGCAAATAATAGACGTGACCAAACAGCTAGCTGACATTGAAAGAAAACAGTATTAATACCACCCAAAAAATTATGAATACCACGTGAAGGAAGGCACTTGAAGAAGTCATCAGATTGGAAGACCTTTCATGCGATCGTGATATAACCGTCAACACTATATGAATGGAAACACAATAAATTGACATGGAAACTGTTTTGGAAAATCACTTGCACATTTTGAGGCTTAAAGCATTGCAATTGTAATAACCCCAGAACTGAAAAATTATTTGTTGCGAAATGTTTTCTTATTTTGTACCAGAGGTAGTACAAGGAATTCAATTTAGGATCTCCTTGACATAGTGCCTAACAAAATCAGAATCGCGGGGGAGAAAAATTGCTTTGGAAGGCAATTTTTTCTTGCTCGCATCATATTTGGACTGGCATCTAAACCACAAACTCTTGCTGGGTCCAAGAAGGGTCTCCGCCGACAGAGCGGGGATTGCAGTATGTGGCAAGGCGGGAATCGCCAGGGCATTCATGCATTCATCCAAATAAGAACACGGGGGATTATGGTAGAGGGATACATAACCTGAGAGTTGGAGGACCTGATTTCCTTCGTTGATGGAGCACCACACGCATCACAGATCCCATGTGTCGGTCACAGGGGTGAGAAGTGGACTGAATCCTCCTTATGTAGTTCGCCGCGTTGGATCCTTCCTGCCTAGTCCCCGACTCCCGGTGAAGAGGTGCTCCGGCATGGGTAGCCGATCCCTGGTTCCGGCTGGGATGAGTACGGGCGGCGTCGGAGTGCGACCGGTCCTGTGGGTGCAGGCGTGAGGGCGAGCATAAGGGCGGGCAGGGCAGAAAGGGTGGCTTTAGGGCGGCGTGCAGGCAGCGCTGTGTATAGGAATCATGGTGATGCAGGACGCTGAGGCGGAGCTTGTTGCTGGGAGTGGGTTGACTCAGGGGATGTTTTGATGCAAGCGTTTTTTCCACGGAGAGCGGTTTGGAAAGAATTCCAGATCACCCTCTTATCTATTGGGTTTCGGCCGATAGCATGAACTAGATCATTTAAGAGCATCTCTAGCAGATCCCCGTATCGGCCTGCAAACACGGCAGCGGGCCGATACGGGGTTTCGGCCTTTTTTGGACCAGACTAGACCCCGCATCGGTGGTCTTGTCTGGAAAATATATCTCAGCCGCAGCCCAAATCGCCAAAATATTCGTATATATAGCGGTCGGCGAGGCGGATGGGGGCCAAACCCCATCCGCTCCTCTGCCTCTCCGTCTCCTGCCGACGTCAAATTGCCGCCCCTCTGGCGAGCAATCGACGCGGTAGAGTGTAGATCGAGCGTCCCCACCTCCTGCCGGCGACGATAGTGGCAGGGCGCGGGCGCGGGGGCGGCCAGGTGGGCCGCGGCGGACGCTCCACTGAGCGCGGTGGGAGCTCCACTACTCCTCCCGCCGACGAGAAGACGGAGGTAGAGAAGGTGAAGTCGGACGCGGCGCGCATCCGCGGTAACTACCGCTACTGCAACTACGGCGTCACCGCGCCGCCCGCCTTCGCCAAGCGCGAGTCGGAGCGGTACAGCCGCGGATGCGCTGCCTCCTCCTCCGCGGCCTCATCGTCCTTGGGGTCGAGCTCCCGCCAGCGCCCGCCGACGGCGTTGGTGGTGAAGATGGAGGACGCCGAGCCAGAGCCGGAGCTGCCGCGCCTCCCTCACTTCGCCCCGAGCGACTACCTCGGCGACGAGCAGTTCAAGCTCCTCCTCCCGCAGCTTGACGTCAACGCGGGCCTCGCACCGGGCGACTTCGTCGTCGGCCTCGTCGCGTGCTCCAGCCAGCAGGACGCGGACAATGCCGCCGAATGGACGCACATCGCCGTCGAGCAGGACCGCGTCTTTGTCGACCTCGCCAGCGACGAGGAGTGAGGAGCCGACGCGCCGCCATGGCATAGGGCTCTGGTGAGTATCCTGGAGCCAAATTTGCTGCAATGTAGTGTCGTGGCGGCGGATATTGTAGTTGCTTTTGATGTAAGTAGTCGAATTTAGGACCAATGCAAGTATGAACTCTCCGATCAAACTGTTCATCCGTCATGCGCGCGTTTTTTTAAATTTGCAGTTTCATATGGCGTATCTGAATTGTCTGCGTGCTTTTCAAACCCCAAATCCGCGTTGGGGTGCCCTGGATACGTGGATTTGGGGTTTGGGGTTTGCTGTATCCGCTAGAGATGCTCTAACCCCCCTAACTATCCAATATCGGACAAATTAGCCCCAAGGAGATGATAAGCAGTTTTGCTAGTGGTTTAGGACATGTGGACACTGGTTTAAGCCGCATAGGCAAGTTTAAATAACCCCCTATCTATTTGTTGACTCCAGCGTTCCCCTCCACCCTGTCCATATCCATAACAACGACGCAGCTCCTCTGCAGTTATATTACTACTCTATGCGTATAGTAGTTCACAATATCAGCTGTTAAATTCAATCGAACGGGCTTTCTCTCATTCCTCGCTGCACTTGCACATAAACTTCGCGCCAAATTTCTACCTGCTCACTATGGGTCTTGCATGGGCAACACTCGCAACAGTGTCGTTGATTGCGGACTTCCTAGGCCGACACTGGCAGCACCAGGTGCGACGAGGCGGATGTCTCCTTCCGGACGGCCAACCAGCACAGTACTTGTGTTCTGCACCACATATCTATATCTAGGCACCTCGGCGGCGTGGCATCTCTGGCGTGTGGCGGCTGCGGCATGACCAGAGGAGCAACGACGTGGCGGACGGCGATTTGGTGCCCCTCGTCCCTCTAGCCAAGAAATCTCCGAGGGAAACCTCAGATCCCGAGGGATCGAGCGATGACGGTGTCCTGTATGAGGGCATCACTTTTGGAGTTCTCACCGTCTGTAGGGATCGACGGAGGCCCTGGATTTGGTGGAGGTGGTCATCTTCTTCGTCGAACGTGGTCGGCCTACGGCTGGTTTGCTAGATCTCACGATCTGTCTTCTAGTCCCAGCAGCGAGGCGGGGAGACATAGGTGCCGGTGAAAACCGAGCCATTGGAAGGCGATGACGGCGTTAGCACGTCGTTACCTTGATGAAGGCATTGTCGTGCACCTTGTGTCGACCTCAATCGTGCTACTCCGAGGGAAAACCAAAGATCTTCGGGTCGAGCGATGGCGGTGCCGCGGTGTCGGTATCGCGTTCTCTCCAGGGAGCATCGCTTGTGGAGCAGTGTTGGACGGAAGCGACAGGAAGATGGAGCGGATAGCGGGTGGGGGTGGTGTTGCTTGGCACCGAGACGGTGTCGGTGGCTGGTGCGGCGAGAGTCTGCACTCTGATCTACATGCTGACGATGGTTTGACGGAAGATTTTGGAGGCGGCGACATCCGGAGCGTGTGCGTGGGCGCAACTCCGGGGATATGTTGTGCGGTTCGAGGACTCCCTTCACTTGAGTTCGTGCCGCCATGCGAAGGCACTCCAGCTTCTCTTGGCGAGTGGCAACAGTGTGGGTGACCATGGGGGGTCGAAACAGATTGATAGGAGTTTGATAGGTCTCGTTGGGGAGCTGGGCATACAGTTATCGTTTTTGCTCAGTGTTAGCTTTGGTGGTTCCGGTGTATATCATCTTTGTAATGGCTTTTGCCAAACAATGTGGTTCTAATAAAAATCAAAGCTATGTGCATCGTTTGATGCAGAGGCCGGGGCTCTGCTCCCCATTTCGAAAAAAAGATGTTGAATGCTGGTTTAATCTGCGGTGCACTTGTAGATTGCAAAAGACATACCATAGTATCTCTGTGATATTTAAAACCATGTACATTAATGAATTTTGTAATTATATATTCTCGCTGTGACTTGCACAATTCAATTGAGCCACACATTCTTAAGTAGGAATATGAACCCTAGCTGGATGCCTCTCATGTTCGGTTAAAATAGATATAGAGTAGAGGCTTTGGACTTCTGGACTAGTTATGGCAGACATGTTAGTTTTGATGTCAGGAAAAAAATATGAAACAAGATTAAACTAGATGAGGCAGTCACATCTACAAAATATGTTTACTCCAGCGAGGGTTACCGAGGAAAAGACAAGCGAGATCATAAAACATGTTGTCCTTGTACGGAAACAAGAACAGATTGCACAGTTTGGATTGACATCACACTCTTAATGATTCACATTCTGGGCTAGCTGAAAATCAGTTGTAAACCCAGCAATGAGCGGCACAGTATGTTTGACCAAGTACCGTGCAGGTTGGCCGGCTGGCCGGAGACGTCGGCCTCGTCGTGGCTACTGCCACTGGTGCGGCAATCAACAACACTGCTACGAGTGCTTCCCCTGCGCCTCAAATCCTCCTTCGCCACACCCGCCAAATCCAGCAATGCCACCTCCTCGATCTGTTGCCCGTATTTCGTCTCTACTGCAGGTACCAAACCCGCTCAATCTCCATCTCACAGGTGCGCAAGATGAGCGCGAGGTGGGGTGGTAGGAGGAGGCCGCCGGATTTGAGGGGGATAGAGGAGGAGGCCGCCGAATGAGCAGGCGACGGGAACCGTCAGATTCAGTGGACAAGGAGGAGGGTAGTGGGGACCGGGACACCTTTTTCAATCGAGGAGGTGATGGAAACGAGGACAGGGAGACCGGATTCGATGGAGGAGGCGATGGAGAGGAGGGGTCGGTGATGGGGAGGAGAGGAACGACGACGCAACTGGAACGATGTTGGGGTGAAGGGGAACGATGGAGTCAACGAATAGATAGGGGGTTATTCAAACTTGCCTATGTTGCTTAAACTAGTGTCCACTGATACGTCGTAGACGTATCTATAATTTTTGATGTTCCATCCTTGTTTAGTATCAACTTTCTTATGTTTTTTTCACGCTTTGAGGTATTTTTATACATTTTCTGGAACTAACCTATTAACAATATGCCACAGTGCCAGTTGCCTATTTTCTGCTGTTTTTGGTTTCAGAAAAGCTACTAAGAAAATATTCTCGGAATTGGATAGGACAAAAGACAAAGTCAATATTTTACCAGAAGGAACACGGAGTCCAGAGGGCAGCCGAAGGAGGGCCAGCGGCTGGCCACACCCTATGGTGGCACGGGTACCCCTGGCCGCTCCACCAGGTGGTGTGGGCCCCTCGGGCCTCCACCGATCTTGCCCCTTCGCCTATATATTCACCCCGGGACGAAAACCCTAGACCATATCAGAATTCCACGAAAAGTTTCGCAGCGACGCCGCCGCCGAAGAGGAGATTCGGGGGACAGAAGTCTCTGTTCCGGGACCCTGCCGGGATGGGGAAGTGCCCCCAGATCCATCTCCATCGACTCCACCGCCATCTCCATCGTCGTTGCTGACTCCCATGATGTGGAGGGAGTAGTTCTCTCTCGAGGCCAAGGGCTCTACCGATACCTATGTGTTCATCTCTCTCTCTATGCGTGATCTTATGAGATCATGAGCTTTGTAATCTATAGATCTATTCTTCTACTCAAGTGCTTTAATTAATCTCTGATTATCCCCACGTGTGTGAAGTTGACAGTGTGCACACCGTGTGGAACTTTGGCTAAGGTTACATACATACTTATCATGAGTATAATTTGAGTTGGATGTCTCTATGAGATTGTGGTGTTTGTTGGAACCATCTAGCGCTCAAGGCGACAGTGATGGGTTATCTAGATGGGGAATTCGAACTTTAAGGTGTGCTGTTATAGCCCTACATCGTCCAACCGGAGAGTAGTTCAGGGTTGCACCATGAAGAGAAGATATTTATATGAGAGTGTCCACTAGTGAAAGTATGATCCCTAGGCCTTGTTTCTAAGCATTGAAACACCATTTACAATCAGTCTTGTAACATGTTTGCTTGCTGCCACTTTTATTTCAGATTGCAATTACCACTTATAATCATCCATATTACTTGTATTTCACTATCTATTCGCCGAACTAGTGCACCTATACACCTGACAAGTGTATTGGGTGTGTTAGGGACACAAGAGACTTCGTGTATCTTGATTGCAGGGTTGTTTGAGAGGGATACCTTTGACCACTTCCTCCCTGAGTTTGATAAACCTTGGATAACCCACTTAAGGGAAACTTGCTGCTGTTCTACAAACCTCTGCACTTGGAGGCCCAACACTATCTACAATAATAGAAGCGTGTGTAGACATCATCCACGTGTCCTAAACCACTAGCAAAATTTCTTATCATCTCCTTGGGGGGTAATTTGTCCGGTATTGGATAGTTAGAGGGGTTAAATGACATAGTTCATACATAAGGGGGGCTATCGGCCGAAACCCAATAGATAAGGGGGTGATCTGGACTTCTTTCGAGCGGTTTGCGGGAGGGAAAATGAAGCCATGGCCGGGGATTTCGACGAAGCAATGCATTGGTCGACGGTGCACACTGATGCGCTCGACTTTCAACGTAGAGCTCGTTGGGAACCCCAAGAGGAAGGTATGATGAGCACAGCAGTAAGTTTTCCCTCAGTTATGAAACCAAGGTTTAATCGAACCAGTAGGAGCAAGGAAACACCCCAAAGGTATTACTAGCTGAGCTTTGGCAGGGCGCACTACCGGTGCTAGTAGCAACGTGGAGACCTGCACAACACAACCACAGAACTTTGTCCCCAACTTGCGATGAGGTTGTCAATGTCACCGTGTTTTGTGGAAAACAAAGGATTAAACATATTGAATGGAAAGAAGTAAAGGTTTGCAGAAAGTAAACACAAAGCAGAAACAGTTTATAGATTGTATGTAAAGAAAAAGGACCGGGATCCATAGTTCACTAGAGGTGGCTCTCCTTAGATAGATAACATGCTGGGTGAACAAATTACAGCGGGGCAATTGACAAACACCGAGAAAGCAATACATGCATATACTAATCATCTTGACTCCTCTGAGACTTGATTGGGCATTACAACATAATACATAAACCGCCATCCAACTACATCTATGACTAATAATCCACCTTCAGGTTATCATCCGAACCCCCTCCAGTATTAAGTTGCAAGCAACAAATTATTGCTTTACGAACTGCGTGTAAAGTAAACAATACGATTGTTCTATAAACAAAGGATTGTTGTTTTCTCCCTAGTAGCAACAACACATCTAGTACCTTAGAGATTTCTGTCACTTCCCCAGATTACCAGAGGCATGAACCCACTATCGAGCATAAATACTAACTCTTGGAGTTGCTAGCATCTACTTGGCCAAGATAGCTACTAACAACAGAAAGCATGCAAGATCTCAAATAACAAAGACATGATAGAATCAATAATCAATCTGAAATAGCATCTCAATATCCATCAGATCCCCGCAAACACAACATGCGGAATTACAAATAGATGATCTTGATCATGAACGGAGCTCACAAGATCTAAACATGAAAGCACAAAGGAGGAGAAACCAGGCATCTAGCTACTACATGGATCCATAGTCCAAGGATGAACTACTCACGCATCACACCGGAGGCTTGCATGGTGATGAAGAAGGCCTCCAGGGTGAATTCCCCTCTCCGACAGGGTGCCGGGAAGATCTTCAGATCCCTCCCGATCTAGGGATGGAGATGACGGCGGCTACAGACTCTTTCGTGGATTTTTGATCGGGTACTTAGGGTTTTCGTCCCGAGGGCAATATATAGTCGGAAGGGGAGGCCGAGGGGGTGCCAGGGCTGGCCTCACCACCCCCTGGCACGGGCCAGGCCTAGCCGCGCGACCAGGTGGTGTAGCCGCCCTCTGGCCCCTCTCCGTCTCGTATTCTGGCACTTGATGACATCCGGAAAAATAGGCACTTTGGCTTTTGTCCCATCCAATTCTGAGAATATTCATTTTCTGACTTTCCTGGAACCAAAAACAGCAAAAAACAGGCAACTGGCACTATGGCTCTTGTTAATCGGTTAGTCCAAGAAATCATATGAAAAGTACTCCAAAGTTGGAACAAAACACAAGAAAGTGGATAAAACCAAGCATGGAACATCAAAAATTATAGATACATTTGCCATGTATCAACATCCCCAAGCTTAACTCCTGCTCGTCCTCGAGTAGGTAAGTGATAAAAAGAAAGAATAATTTTTGAGGTGACATGAACCAACAAAGACTTGATCAAAGTATTTGCAAAACATTCAAAGCTGGGATCATAGTACTTCAATCATAACATGAAATACAAAGTTCTAGCTATAAGCAAAGAGACTATGATGCAACATAAAAAGGCACAAACAAAAGATTCATGAATAACAATGCTTTGCAAGATGTTTGTTTGTTTCACATAAAGAAAACATAGCATAATAGTATTCAGCTTGTTCCTCAATAGAGTTGCAAATATAAATGCATAGGACACCTTCAAAGTTCATAAGAGTGACTAGATACAATAGTTTAAAACAAGCAATAACAAGTTATGCATCAATCAACTAGTCTTGGGACAATGCACATAGAACTAAGAATGGCCACTATGCTCTCAAAGTAGGTGCATAAAGATAGAAGGTGGAGACTCAATATAATGGTGGAAGAAAAGCCTTTTGTAAAAGGAAGTAGGGATTCAAGTATCATAAAGAGCTTCCAAAAATTATGGTACTTGTAGCTTTCAGCTCTCATTTCCCCTATCATAAGCATCTTGAAGTGATTAAGGTTAAAGTGAACAAACTATGGTGTACATGCTTGACGAAGTATAAGTCAGAAATCTCATGTCCCTTGTATACGAGGGCCGCTCCTCATGCTACTCAATTTTAGTCACCGGTAAGTTCTTGTCATCGTAAGTACATGTGTATCATTGAGAACCGCCAACGGGGTACCCCTTGCCCGATGATACGGAAGAATCCCCATATCAAAATGACAAGGCAAGCAGACAACGAGCATCTCAGCATTCTTCTTATTTACCATGGGAATATGATGCTTTTTCTCTCTTTCCTCTTTTCATAGTATCTCTTTTTTTCTCTTTTTTCTCAATATAGGACTCTTTTTTTATAAGAAGAATGCTTCATAGAGAGCTCATTATGGTTACGCTGCAGGTTTCCACCATGTCAGCATGGATTAGACTAGCGGCCCAGGCGTTTCTCTAACACATATACATAACTCCATGGACTTACAAGCTCCCCTTTCATTTCACACCGTCGACATCCATATACAAAAGAGCATGATATCAACTAGGTATAAGTACCAAGTGCAATGTTGAAAGCGTTCCCCATGAAAGCATGGTTCTGCTAATTCTCGACAAATAAGTGCAAGCATATACAACATAGAAGACACGATGGTTCAACTTTATTAAAGACAAGTAAAGTAAAGTGTGCCATCAAGTTCGTGAGAGCTTTAATCACTAGTTTTCTCATAACAAGTAGAAGGTAAACAAAAGCATGAATATACTTGGAATATCATAAGCTAGTAGGTAGATATGGTGGACTCTTTGGAATAACTTGGTTTAGGGAGTTGGATGCATGAGTGGAACTCATACTTTGTTGTGGAGGCTAGCAAAAGACTGGGAGCGACAAACTAAGAGAGCAATAATGGCCATAATCATGCAGAGCGACAAAACATCATTGATCAAAGCATAAAGTGATACTACAAGTTGAAAACTAAAGGATCATACAGGGTATGGTGACTTGATATAGTCATAACATGGTGTGAGCATGTGCCAAGTCAACCCAAATAAAGCATCAAAGGAGAATACCACTATACTATGCTTTAATATGCTAAAACAATGCATGATTCATCCAAGGCACATTAAGCAATCTCAATTGTTTATAACAAGTCATGCTACAACAAATAATACTAAGCATAAAGCCAAAACAATATCAAGCATGGCATGACAAAGCATAGGCCACAGTCAAAAACGAGCTCTTTTTACCACATAAGTATGAACTTTTCCTACTCTTTTCCAAACCAAACCAAACTATTTGCAAACCAAAGTATGAAAGAGGGGGTCCAACCAATTTATTCAGCAAACTAAGAAAACCAAAGCAAACGAAAAACCAAAACGAAAACGAAAAAGAAGACACTCCAAGAACAACACAACTGTGCATGAAACAATAAAAATGAAGCGTTTGGAAGAAACCTGGGATTTTTATTGATGAAGAAGGGGATGCCTTGGGCATCCCCAAGCTTTGACGCTTGTACTTCTTGGATATTTCTTGGGGTGACACGCGTGGCATCCCCAAGCTTGAGCTTTAGTCCATCCTCCATCTCATTACTCATTCCTTCCATACACCTGAAATTTTTCCTTCATACAAAACTTCACACAATCTCATTAGCAACATTAGTGCACTCAAGATAAATAAGTCTCAAGGTTCAGTTCTAACACCAAACAAACTTCCATTAGAACACTAGCTACTGTAGCACTTCCCTCAAAAAGCTCAATTCCCCAAAAGAACTCAAGAAGGAACTAACAAGAAGCAAATGCAGAAAATGGCAGAAATCTGTCAAAACAGACCAGCAGGTAAATACGAATTTTTCGAAGACCTTCTGTTGCTCGGATCAAAAAGTGTTGAACTAACGAAAGTTAGATACCAACCCGGGGCAGAAGCACAAAACATTACAGCTCAATCCAACGTACAGAGCTCTCTCAGAAATTTTTACGGTGAAGCAGAGAAATTTGTTTCGGGACAACAACTTTCCCAATCATTACTTCTCTCTCATTAGAGGTTACTCTTGGCACAAAAAGCAAATAAAAAGGATAAGGAGAGGTTATTACAGAGGTAATAATTTCCAAGACTCAACTAAAACTCTTGGGTTATCTCCCAATAAGTACTTTTCTTTAACGCCTTTAAGTTAGGCATAAGAAGCAAAGAAAGAATCAAGTGTTCTCAAATGAAGAAGCATTGAGACCAAATTTTGTTTTCATAGGAGAAGCAAAAGAAATCTTTTTTCTCTTTTTAGGGAAGTGTTCTATACCTTTCTTGAGTGGGAGTTGATATTTAATGGTGCCTTCTTTCATATCAATGATGGCACCAACAGTTCTAAGAAAAGGTCTTCCCAAAGTAATAGGACAAGAAGCATTGTATTCAACATACAAAACATAGAAATCAACGGGGACATAGGAATCGTTAACCATAATAAGAACATCATTAAGACTCCCCATGAGTTTCTTTTTAGCATTGGCATCAAGTGGGACATTCAAATAACAATCTTCAAGAGGAGGCAAATCAAGCATATCATAAATCCTTATAGGCATAATAGAAACACTACTATCAAGATCACACAAAGCTTTGAAATCAAAGTCATTCACTTTCATATTAATGATGGGTTCCCAACCAACTTCTTGCTTTATAGGAATATAAGCTTTATGTTTCATCTTTTCTTCTTTAATCTTTATGAGAGCATCAGTAATGTGTTTTGTAAAAGCCATGTTCATAGCACTAGCATTAGGACTTTTAGCAAGCTTTTGTAGGAACTTAATAACTTCAGAGATATTGCAACCATCAAGATCAAAATCAACTTTATCATCTAAAGTGGTAGAACTATTACTAGCCTCAACACTCGTGGTGGTAATAGTAGAAACACTAATGTTTCTAGCAATTTCATCTTCTCTTTCCCACTTAGCATGTAATTCAGCTAATAGTCTAACATTTTCATCAATTCTTACTTGTATAGCATTAGTAGCTGCAAAGGGATTCTCATTAGTTTCGGGTTTAGCAGCCATTTTATTCAAAGTAGATTGAGCTTCAGCCAAAGATGCTATATTTCTTTCAGCATTAGAGAGTTTCAGTTGTAAACTAGGAATTTCCCTATTTAGACTCTCAAGTTGATGGCTGATGTTCTTCAAAATGATAGATTGTTCCTCCATAGTTTTAGTAAATAGTTTATTTTGCTCATATTGCATTTGCATGAAGTTTTTAGTGGCTCTTTCAACTTCTAAAATTCTTCCTTCACTAGGTAATTCAGGTTTACCATTATAGCCATAAGTATTGCTAGGAGGGTAGGGCCTATAATTGTTGTTACCAAAATTGTTCCTATAAGCATTATTACCATAAGCATTGTTGCCAAAGTTGTTATTTCTTATGAAGTTCACATCAACTTGCTCTTCTTGAGCAACCAAAGAGGCTAAAGGAACATTATTTGGATCAATATGGGCTTTCCCATTAACAAGCATGGACATAATAATATCAATCTTATCACTCAAGGAGGAGGTTTCCTCAACAGAATTTACCTTCTTACCTTGTGGAGCTCTCTCAGTATGCCATTCAGAATAATTAACCATCATATTGTCCAAAAGTTTTGTCGCAGCACCCAAAGTGATGGTCATAAAGGTACCTCCAGCAGCTGAATCCAATAGGTTCCTTGAAGAATAGTTCAATCCTGCATAAAAAGTTTGGATGATCATCCAAGCAGTCAGTCCATGAGTGGGACAATTCTTTACCAGAGATTTCATTCTTTCCCAAGCTTGAGCAACATGCTCATTATCAAGTAGTTTAAACTTCATTATTTCACTTCTCATGGAGATAATCTTAGCAGGAGGATAGTATTTTCCAATAAAAGCATCATTGCACTTAGTCCAAGAATCAATACTATTCCTAGTTAAGGAATTCAACCATTCTTTAGCTTTTCCTCTCAAAGAGAAAGGAAACAATTTCAGTTTAATAACACCACCATCTATATCCCTATGCTTTTGCATCTCACAAAGTTCAACAAAGTTATTTAGATGGGAAGCAGCATCTTCATTACCAATTCCAGAAAATTGCTCTCTCATAACAAGATTGAGTAAAGCAGGTTTTATCTCAAAGAAAGTATTTCCAGCCACAAGTGGAGCAATAGGTGTGCTCATAAAATCATTGTTGTTGGTGCTAGTGAAGTCACACAACTTAGTGTTTTCAAGAGTAGTCATTTTTTTGGGTTTTCAAATAACAAAGCAAACAAGTAAAACTATTTTTTTGTGTTTTCGAAGAACAAAACAAGCAAACAAAGCAAAAAGAAAACTAAGCAAAACAAAATCAACAAAGTAAAGAGATTGGTTATGAGGGACTCCCCTTGTGAAGATGTCCTTGACTCCCCGGCAACGGCGCTAGAAAAGATCTTGATGCGCTCGACTTTCAACGTAGAGCTCGTTGGGAACCCCAAGAGGAAGGTATGATGAGCACATCAGTAAGTTTTCCCTCAGTTATGAAACAAGGGTTTAATCGAACTAGTAGGAGCAAGGAAACACCCCAAAGGTGTTACTAGCTGAGCTTTGGCAGGGCGCACTACCGGTGCTAGTAGCAACGTGGAGACCTGCACAACACAACCACAGAACTTTGTCCCCAACTTGCGATGAGGTTGTCAATCTCACCGTGTTTTGTGGAAAACAAAGGATTAAACGTATTGAATGGAAAGAAGTAAAGGTTTGCAGAAAGTAAACACAAAGCAGAAACAATTTATAGATTGTATGTAAAGAAAAAGGACCGGGATCCATAGTTCACTAGAGGTGGCTCTCCTTAGATAGATAACATGCTGGGTGAACAAATTACAGCGGGGCAATTGACAAACACCGAGAAAGCAATACATGCATATACTAATCATCTTGACTCCTCTGAGACTTGATTGGGCATTACAACATAATACATAGACCGCCATCCAACTGCATCTATGACTAATAATCCACCTTCAGGTTATCATCCGAACCCCCTCCAGTATTAAGTTGCAAGCAATAATTTATTGCTTTACGAACTGCGTGTAAAGTAAACAATACGATTGTTCTATGAACAAATGATTGTTGTTTTCTCCCTAGTAGCAACAACACATCTAGTACCTTAGAGATTTCTGTCACTTCCCCAGATTACCAGAGGCATGAACCCACTATCGAGCATAAATACTAACTCTTGGAGTTGCTAGCATCTACTTTGGCAAGATAGCTACTAACAACAGAAAGCATGCAAGATCTCAAATAACAAAGACATGATAGAATCAATAATCAATCTGAAATAGCATCTCAATATCCATCAGATCCCCGCAAACACAACATGTAGAATTACAAATAGATGATCTTGATCATGAACGGAGCTCACAAGATCTAAACATGAAAGCACAAAGGAGGAGAAACCAGGCATCTAGCTACTACATGGATCCGTAGTCCAAGGATGAACTACTCACGCATCACATCGGAGGCTTGCATGGTGATGAAGAAGGCCTTCAGGGTGAATTCCCCTCTCCGGCAGGGTGCCGGGAAGATCTTCAGATCCCTCCCGATCTAGGGATGGAGATGACGGCGGCTGCAGACTCTTTCGTGGATTTTTGATCGGGTACTTAGGGTTTTCGTCCCGAGGGCAATATATAGTCGGAAGGGGAGGCCGAGGGGGTGCCAGGGCTGGCCTCACCACCCCCTGGCACGGGCCAGGCCTAGCCGTGTGACCAGGTGGTGTGGCCGCCCTCTGGCCCCTCTCCGTCTCGTATTCTGGCACTTGATGACATCCGGAAAAATAGGCACTTTGGCTTTTGTCCCATCCAATTCCGAGAATATTCATTTTCTGACTTTCCTGGAACCAAAAACAGCAGAAAACAGGCAGCTGGCACTATGGCTCTTGTTCATAGGTTAGTCCAAGAAATCATATGAAAAGTACTCCAAAGTTGGAACAAAACACAAGAAAGTGGATAAAACTAAGCATGGAACATCAAAAATTATAGATACATTTGCAATGTATCACACACAGAGAGGTAGAAGGTGAGCAGCAGCGGGAAGATGGCGAAGCCCTTGTTGTCATAGGAGCTGGCAATGGAGCCGGATATGAGCGCCGTCGTATCTTTCGCCCATCCTGAGTTCTAGATCTTACCCTCGAAGGAGTATATGACGACCGTGGTGCTACCGTTAGAGGTTGGCATGGTGTTGACATCCGAGGTGTAGATGGTCGAAGCCGCGGTTTGTGGGAGGGCAAATGAAGCTAAGGCCGAGAATTTGGACGAAGCAAAGCATTGGTCGATGGTGCGCACAGAGAGGTAGAAGGTGAGCAGCTGCGGGAATATGGCGAAGCCCTCGTTGTCATAGGAGCTGGTGATGGAGCCGGAGATGTACCCTAGGCAGGTGGCGATGAGCGCCGCCGCATCTTTCGCTTGTCCTGAGTTCCAGATCTCACCCTCAAAGGAGTATACAATGACCTTGGTGCTGGCGTCAGAGGTTGGGATAGTTTTGACATCCGAGGTGTAGATGGGCGAAGCCGCGACAGAGACTACGGGCGCGGTAGAGATGGAGATGGGGTTGGCAGCACTGGAGGTTGGACGAAGCTGCGGCGAAGACTACGGGTGCGGAGTCTTTGGATAAGGGACGGCGTGTTAATACTCGATCTTGGGAGGGACTGAAGTGCAAAATCCCCGACGGAAGAGTGTTGCACGATGAAATAGACGGACGTATCGGTCGATGTTGTCAGTCGATACGTCGCTGGTTTCGTCCATCGCTTCGTCTCACGCTTGCACCGCTGATAGGAAATCTTCGCGCCGACAATTCGGACCGTCCGGAGCTGGAAACCGTAGCGAAATCCTCACTCTTCAATCGTACACCTACCAATGGATATCTCGCCCGCCACTTGCGCTCACCCCGCAATGAAGAGATCCCATCCTCCATCCATCGTCCTATCCCCTTCCCCCGTCATCCTTCTCTACCGACGAGCAGCTCCAAATCGAGCTTGCGTCGCTGATTGCCGCCCCTGCCACTGCCCTACCTCCGCCGCACTTGCCAAAGTCCTACCTTTTCCAAGGATCAGCCGCCACAGCCCTCAATGACTAGCAGCAGCAACAGTAGCGGGCAGAGGGTGGCGGCGTGACACGAACAATAGTAGCAGCGGCATCGCATAGCGCTGTGTAGCACACGGTCCTTACCGGAGGGCGACGAGGGCGGCGTCCTACACATAGGAGAGATACAAGCGGAAGGGGCTATCCACTCCTCCTCCTCCGACGTCTAGCATCTCCATCATCCTTCGCGGTTACCATGCCCGCCCTTACCCTCCCTCGGTTCCATATCACACCACATGTCTTCACTGCCCCGACGACCTCCAGCACGGAGGCATGGGCCTAATCCAAGCCAGCAATCCATCAACCAAATCAAGTAGTGAATAGGGCAAGTCAACCTCCTGCATTTGTATCAATTTCCCCATCTATTCAACCAAATCTGGTCATGGATGGGGGAAAGTCTCTTTCGCTCTAATTGATTTGCAGCGACAAGTCCATCTTCTGATTCCTTAATGCCACTAATCATTCAGTTTTTATTTCTGTGCTACTGCAGGTCTTATGCCTTCCACCTGTTTGGTGTTTTGTTTTTGGGGATTCGCGTAAGTCCTTTGATGTTTCCCTCAGCTTTTCAGTTTTTGAGAGATTAAAATTACCTATGTAAAGGACATATGTTTTAATTTTGGCACCTGCAACATTAAATCACTGAAGTCATCACTACTAGCAGTGTGTAGATTTTTCATTCTCATAGAGCTTGGAAGCTCCACTTTTAGAGCTTATTTTTTGCCTTCACATGAAAAATATTGCCGATAAAAATCAATGTAACATATTATATACAACAAAAATGCTAGACCTACGGACAACTTCCTACGGAAATAAACTTACGGGATGATGTGCAAGTACTCAGTTGGTTCCGATCCTTTCTCCACCCGTGATTTAAGGCCGTGCTCCAACTGAATCTTTCCACGTTTTCCGTAAATTGTAGTCCGTATATGTAGCGTTACTGTAGATACAATCATACAATGCAGTGCAAAAAATTAAGGGCAGTGCACCGGTTAGAGTTAAGGAATGCATAATATTTAGAGCAATACACCCATAAAAAATAAAGGCAAGTGTAGAGGAGGATAATTGTGCAAAGCACATATTAGATAACAGAAAAAAGAGTGGTGCATTTTTAGCTTCATGGTGGTGCAAATCTCTATCTCTACTACTTAAAAAACACAAATAGTTCCGTGGTTGGTCGATATGTCGATGGTTTCGTCCATCGCTTCATCTCATGCTCGCACCGCTGATAGGAAATCTTCATGCCGACAAGTAGGACCGCCCGGAGCTGGAAACCGTAGCGAAATCCTCACTCTTCAATCTCACCCCCGCCGATGGATATCTCGCCCGCCACTTCCGCTCATCCCGTAGTGAAGAGATCCCATCCTCCATCCACCGTCCTATCCCCTTCCCTGCCATCCTTCTCTACAGACGAGTAGCTCCAAATCGAGCCCGCGTCACCGATTGCCGCCCTGGCCACTGCCCTACCTCCGCTGCACTTGCCACCACCCTACCTCTGCTAACGATCAGCCACTGTGGACCTCAACAACCAGCGGCAGCAACAGTAGCGTGCGGCGGGTGGCGGCGCGACAACAACAGTAGCAGTGGCATCACATAGCACTGTGTAGCACACGGTCCTTCCCGGAGGGCGACGAGGCGACATCCTAAAGGGAGGAGGGATACAAGCAGAAGGGCTATCCACTCCTCCTCCGACGATGACTAGCATCTCCATCATCCGTCGCGGTTACCCTGGTATGCCCGCCCTTACCCTCCCTCGGTTCCGCATCACACCACACGTCTTCACTGCCCGATGACCTCCAGCCACAGAGGCATGGGCCTAATCCAAGCCAGCAAGCCATCAATCAAATCAAGTAGTGAATGGGGCAAGTCAACCTCCTGTATTTGTATCAATTTCCCCATCTTAGCACCAAATCTGGTCATGGATGGGGGAAAGTCTCTCTCGCTCTAATTGATTTGCAGTGACAAGTCCATCTTCTGATTCCTTAATGCCACCAATCATTCAGTTTTTGTTTTTCGCTACTACAGATCTTGTGTCTTCCACCTGTTTGGTGTTAGGCTTTTGGGATTCGCCTAACTCCTCTGATGTTTCCCTCAGTTTTTCAGTTTTTGAGAGATTAAAATTACTTATGTAAACGACATATGTTGTAATTTTGGCACCCGCAACATTAGATCACTCAAGGCATCACTATTAGCAGTGTGTAGATTTTCATTCTCATAGAGATTGGAAGCTCCACTTTTAGAGCTTATTTGCTGCCTTCACATGAAAAATATTGTCGATAAAAATCAATGTAACATATATCTAAGATAAAGATTATCATGATGAACATTCTCAACTATGTATGTGTGAGTGGAACTCCATATGTGGACGAATAGGCAACAACCGCTGCTCACATCGTCCTCATAACCACAGCAGTCAGCAATCGACATCAATCGAATTACTGCGCTATTAAGGGACGTAATCCCGTAGGACGTATCCCATGGCATGGATAGTGTTCCGTGATTTTTCTTGATTTTCCAAGTTGATACGTAAGGATTGCTAACATCTTTATAGTCACTATAAGTGCTAGCACGCCTCTGTATACCAACAAGTAGTTCCCTCCATCAAGTCCCCACGAGAGACAAATATTGAGAGGTCGACTTTTCTCAACATCAAGATGTAGAGAATCTAACACATGGTCACATCGATGAATATCATAATAGACTTTATCTTATTTCAATCTCATACTAGGATTTCTCCATCTCCCCAAGAACTAATGATCTACTCAGACATGAAGACAATTAACATCATGATAATGGAAACAATCATAGATGAATAGTACTTGTATAAATCCATAATGAGTATAGGAATTACAACAAGATCTAGACAAGATGTAGATGGGATGGATGGAGATGGTAGTGATGGAGCAGCGGATGATGAAGATCAATGCCTTAGCCTCCCGGATCTGCGCAGGGTGAAGATGGATCCCTGGCGGATGAGTTTCCCTCTCCAGATGCCTTCCGGAGGTGAGGTTTCTGTGATTTCTGGGTTTGTATTTCTTTGGTTTAGTTATAAGAGTCATTATGATTACTATGCTACAACTTATTTTGTTCTGTATGTCGTCTCCTCGAACCAATTACACGGGGTGAAACTATTTGACGAGGCGGAGGTGGCGCCAACTATACGGCCGGAGCTATACGGGCGGAGAAAATTCTCCCGCCGTATAGTTGGTCGTTATGCTCTCTGCCTCCTTTGTTCGCTTCTGGTTTTCTTCTGGTATTATTAATATTTCCGAAATAAGCGATTTACGTTGTTTTTGACTCCCTTTATCTACAGTAGAACTGCTTCAATAATTGTATCAATTGGATCCATCGTCTGTCCTAATCCTGGTTAAAATAGATATAAAATGTGCGCGCGAACGCCGTAAAATACCCAAATCCTACATCTACAATGCAAAATAATAATGTAAAACATGATGCAAATATGCACTCATCACAATACACCCATAAAAAATAAAGGCAAGTGTAGAGGAGGCTAATTATGCAAAGCACATATTAGATAATAGAAAAAAGAGTGGTGCATTTTTAGCTTCATGGTGGTGCAAAGATTACAAATACAACACTTGTGCCGGGTCCACCCCATTGCCGGAATCTACGTGGAAGGCGACGTATAGGATGTCGACACACACCTGCTTGAGGTAGAGGACGACATTGATGGGTGATCGCAGCCGTCAGTGAGACAAGGGGGATCAGACTAGGCGATGGTAGGTAGTTTTCTGGGGCGAGCATGGAAGTAAACTCTTAAATGGTATAATAGCCTAATCTTGACATTGTTTCCTTTTTGTTGGGTCTTAAGAGAAAGAAACCCCATCTCTGAATGAGCAGTTGAGCACCACCTGTTATTTGCGTTTCTTCTCTTTGGGTGCATCTAACCAACTTAATTTCTTGAACCTACAGTAGAAATAGTTGATTAGGTTCATTTTGTATGGGACATTCAAGAATTGTCTTCCGAGGTTGAGAGGGAAGTAAACAATTTCAGTGAGAGATACTTGCATAGTTTGTTTGCCTGGTTATCTTTTCTTTAGGTTACTATCGTACTCTTCTTTGTGTGAAGACATATCTTAGTAGCTTTTGTTCTTTTGAAGCATCCTAAAACCCTCCAGATTCACAATATTATGTTCACATCATCATATGGCTATTTGCATGTTCAACGGCAGTCCTTTTCAACCATAGAGGATTTGAATGGAAACATATGTCGGTTCTCCTTTGCTAAACTATTTCCATGTGAGAATTGCAGAATGATTTTTTAAATGAGGCGAACTATGCCCAAGCATGGTAGTCTATTGCTTTGTCTAATATGATCAATACGACCTATTTGTTTGTGTAGGCAATATGTTCACTGACTTTGTGGAGTCTTTACTATGTGGTGCCTGAGGTGCTTAGTGATTACTACAGCCAGGAGGCTGACTTGGAGCTCTGTTGTTATGGTCTATTGATATGCATTTTGATATATGAAGTGCCTCAATTCTGGTCAGTATATAAATACTAGTCGCACATGTTTACTTCTTAAGGCTACACGGTCCACATATGTGCAGATCTGAAACCGCAACATAACATTCTTTGTCATCAACGTCGCCATCGCGATTTGTATGGTGGGATGCAGAAATAGAGCAAACGATATTGGGGGCTTCTAGCAGGTAATGCATGGCATGCTATACTTCAAATCGTCTCGTGGATATTTCATGTGTGAAAACACTCCTTTGGACAGGCCAACCATGGTTGCAGCTGAGCAGCAAGGTTCCAAACAAGTCGCTGGACTTAGTGGCCATGTCACGACTCTGATATTGAGAGTGAGCACCGGTTTCAGTGGCCTTATGTTTGATCTGCAATCTCATTCAATAGTCAGTATTCTGGATTCATGTAATGGAAAAAAGCAAATTCAGCTCGAGTAAAAATAATTAACTTTCAAGTCCCTACATTTAGTTAAAAGGTATAGATAAAGAAGTGAGCTTTGTCGTTAGCCCATATTCCCATTCCAGTGTGCATTCAAGCATTTACGAGGAAAGTACACACATAGTTTTATTGTACTTAAAGATTTACATTTTCCAATCACATGTACAAGCAGAGAAATGCTATTTAGAATCTGTGTGATCAGATTATATGAATAGAAGGTCCAGATACAACTAATTAGATTAGATAGTATGAAATAATGATAAAAAGGCTATATAGTAGAAACTACAAACTGTTTTTGAAATTAGTCAGTAATCTGTTGTACACATGAGAAAATGATTAAAAAATTGGAGAAAGCCTTGGTTGTAAGCAAGACCATGCACCTATCCAAGTGTGTTGGATAAGAGGAGACTTAGTGACCTGCAAATGCCAAATTTAGTCATGGAAAATAGCCATGCATAATACTCCATGTATCTATGTGATTTTAAAATACAAACGATAAATGCATGTCTTTTTGAGAACTGCACCGCATAAGTTTGGTACTGCTTCATGGATTAAAGAAAATAGGTAGTTACAATATTTACATAGGGACGAAGACCTTTTACAAGTGTAAGGTATGCATATACGTGACAAGAAATTCACGATGCTTAGATTGTACTCTACAAGTAGATACATCTCTTTTTAAGTATGTAAAAAACATGGCTCTATTTCATGTATGGACTTTGAAATGAAAAGTAGAAGTCGATTCAGACTTACTTTGAAATGAAAGAATTTTAAGGTTTTACTATGGTCAACAAGTCAAATAAAATGTCTTTCCCTGATAGACTCGATAAGAACTTTTACTTATGCTTGCTAGGCTTGCAAACTCTATGATCATGATGTTAAACATGTATTTCAAGCTTTAAGGATGTGCTTTGTGCTTTATGCATAATTTTTGTTTGAGTGCTCAATTACTCGCTTCATGACTGGCTTGAGATCAAACCGCAACATGTTATGTTTCCTCTTGCAGATAAATGTTTCTCTGTTCTGTAATATTAGCAACCAGTATCATTCTTATAGAATAGTATTAATAAATTTATTAAAATGCACTCATAGAATTAGTCTGTTGTCAGTTGTTTGTATTTTCCTTGATGATCTGTACAACAACAAACAAATGTTTTGGAAGTGTGTTCATAAATATGCTATTCTTAATTTATAACTGATGTGGGAAAGGGAACCGGGTTGGTATGTACCGTGATGAACATTTTGTAGTAGGTTGGATGGCCATGGCATGGTTTGATTTGGGAAAGGAAAGTGACTCACGTACAGAGAGAAAGAAAGCCAACTAGATTTCTCTACTACATAAAAAGGAGCGTTCCGTGGTTAGCCAATACGTCGCCCCTCTGTTTCCTTAGCCTACCTAAAAAAAGGAGTGTTCCCTCTGCTTCAGTAGCGTACATCGATACGCATCCTATTGGACTTCCATTCGCTCAATCATTTCGGTTCGCTTGTTTCATAGAAATAGAAATACATGATTGAACTGCCCACTATTGTGGCAGCTTCAATCAACTGCCATCGTGCGTCTATCAGGGTAGGTCGGACAATAGTAGTCAACTACCGAATCAGAAGAGTTGAATGCTCTTTTGTTTTCTCCACACAACTATGGCTTTCAGTGCATTTACAATCCGATAAAATCAGTTCAGAATTGACAGTCATATGGGGGACTACTTTTTGCTACTGAAACTCCAGAAGGTTAGTCCAAACATCGTTGTTCGGAGCAAGAATATCATGTTTGCATTAGTGTCTATCTGAGATGTGCTATTCTGCAACTGTACTAATACTATTCGGCGATTGTGTTTCATTTTGTGTGTTAGATTAATCATGGATATTGAAACCTGGAAGCTCATTGTGTTCCTTTCTACCTTGCAGGATGGGTGAGTTAGTCTCTACTTTCTGTCGTGGATGCAAATATATCAATTTTGATTTGTCATTGAATTTTGTTGACACTTGATGGTGCCTAAAAAACCATTGTCACTTATAGTTGTCCATGTCTATTGTTCATTTATTTACTAATATGCACATGCAGACCTCCATTACTATGGGTGTTTAGGCTAAGTATGCAGGTCACTGTATACATGCCTACATGCCACATCTACCTAGATAAACTTTGTTTTTAACCCACAAACATACGTTCTACTAATTTCTTTTTAAACTATGATAACCTAGATATTTAGTTTTTGTCTACTTTGTTTAGACAACTTGCCTTTTCAACCATCCCGCTCATGGGAAAATCTTGATAAAATCTCGCAGGAAGAACATGAGTTTCAAAATAAGCAAGTAATTAAAAAGGGAAACAATTAGCCTGATACCCATGTAGAGAAACATGAAAGGAAGCAGCTTAAACTACGCACTGTGCATAACACATGCAATTACTTACATTCGCCATGGCCGGCCATCGCGTTGGGAGAAAATAACTCTGTCCGCACCGGCGCAACCTTCACCAGGCGGTGCGCCGCTCCCCATGAGTTCATAAGTATGTCAAACTGTTACATCTCACAAACTTCCAGATGCAGGAGCTCCTGTGTCGTCCCATCCGACACCAACATGCTGCCAGCGTTTGTCTGTCTGGCGTGACCAGTGAGGCCAGGCCCTGTCTCTCGTCTTTCACACCGCCGGCAATTCTTCTGGAGACCATCCATCTTAAGTTTTTCTTGATACAACCACTCTGTTCAGTACTGCCCTTGCCCCATACGCCCTTGCAGATCCCAATAAGATGGACTCCACTACAAATCCCTCTATGAATTTGGAACCAAAACTTGGAATTTTCTTGTTACTTATCATTCATAAATTGTGTTCTGAATGTACTGCTTACATTGCAGACCGTATGGGTAAATTTTGGAGGATTGGATGGGTGTTCTTCTACATGGTGACTACTAACTATTGATGCTAAAAGGATTACACTTCGATCTCATTCATTAGGTGATCAGGACTGTAGCACTGAGTGGAGCTAAAATAATCTCAACACGCCCTGCATTACCTACACTTGCATGTTTTTTTGGTACTCCTATATTTTCACCTCGTACTTTATAAACCATCCAAATCATTAAAATAGTGGATCTCAAGAATGATGTAATGAATATCTCAATTATTTATATGTTCTCGAAATGAGGATTCTTTTTCACAAGGGCATTTGCATGTTGTACACTTGCAATATTATAAGAGAGCTTTTGCTTAGTGTGCTTTTATAAATGTCATATGATAACTGAAACATGACTTCTAATCACAGATTATTTGCTCTTTGAATCCAAGGTTTGCATATAAAATCAAGCAGGCTTATGTGCTTTGCAGTTATCACCATGTCGACTGTTGGTATGTTTTTCTCTTATGTTTGGCACAAAGTTCTTTCCTTGCCATCTTAGTTTCCTCCAAAATTTGGAATGTTTTTGGCATCCTAAAATGCTGAGACCTCTTTTCCTTCTGCATGTTATGATGATGACATTCATGTTGTAAAATCAGTGAGATGATATTTGTCATGATTTATGTTATCTTTCATATGATTCTTGGAGCTTAACGGACTTTGTAGTATGAGATCAACTACTCTGAAGCTTTTGTACTTTAGGAGATTCGATTTTTGTTCATGCATGGAGTTCACAAGAGAAACTAAGATTGCACGTAGAGTTTCAGGGAGATCATTCAAGAATAAGTGGCTAACTGTGCATCACCTGTAGGTGTCACCATGAGCTGATGTTACGTGTAAGAGATCGCCGCTACACATCTTTCTAGCAAGGTTTTGTATGTTCGTTGTGTTGTGATATTCTGTGGTCCTGATTTTTTCGAAACAGAGGCCAACGCCCCAGCCTCTGTATCAAAGCGATGCATACGGCCACTGATTTTATTGCATTATAAAAAAGATCTCAAAAAGATCCTAAACAAGATAATGTATACGGACGTACAAAAGACTGATAAAGAAGACAACCACAAAAATCAGTGGTCCTGATATGGCCTGAGAAACTTCATCACTGCAATGAGCTATATGATCTTTTAAACTGAAACCGTAGAGCTTCTTAGGCAGTATAAGATGTTAGGAACATATATACTATGTTCAATTGTATGCTCCTGGGAGGTTTGTATCGCCCCAGATCATGTTTTGATATTTTCTTACATAACAAGTATTAATTATAGGTGTGAGTTCAGTTGTATACCTAGATAATTGTACGTAGTTTTTATATGTTTATCAGATAAGTCATTAAGTTGTAGTATTTCATTTTTCTGGCAATGTATCTATACACCTAAATAATTTCTTATGCAGAAATTAGTCCATAGTGTATTATACACCCAGTTTGTTCATTGCAAAAGAACTAAAGCATATTGTGCAAGATTTTAAGTACTCGATGACTAACCTACACATGTGTGTACATGTAACACATTCACTTATGTTTACCAGGCCATTACTTCACTCGATTATGTTTGGCCGTTGATTTTAGGGATAAACATTGTTTTCCCGTAAACGTGTTTAAAATTGTTGGTTGAGATGATGTACTTCTTGCACACTATGGAGAAGGAGACCAAACAAATTAGGTGAGGAAGTGAGAGGCGCAGCCTTTATGAAGGAATTAATTTATGATATATGAGACTAATAGTGGCAGGAGGTTAAGCCCGTCCCTGGTGATGAATACCATAGTTGCTCAATGTGTTGTCATCCATACCTCTGAACTCCGATAGAGACGCGGACATACAAACATGTTGATGAACAGCTCAAATATATAAAAATATGGTCGTACATCGACACTGCCAGAGCACATTTCTTTTCACTGGTCAGCCAGAAGGCATGCACATATACATCACTGGCTTACATAAGATGGGAATTACTGGTACTAATCTATATTATTGGTAGTGTAGACGACACCGAACCAAGCCAATTTTCTGTCGCTATAGAGAGGAGGTGGAACGCAAGTTCATGTCCAAAAGGGTGTGCAACCACTGTGTAACAAAGCGCAGGAGAGTGCTAGTTTGCTCTGACACTCCATGGGTCAAGCTTATTTGATCTCCTGTTATAGAATACCACGCTAGTCCATTGTCGTGGCAGAACAACAACCAATTAACTGCTAGGGTGCAGATGACAGTATTTTTTGCCTGCAGTAAAGGAACAACCAATTTTATTAATAGAGAAAAAAGAATGGAGACACTAATAGGCTAGAACGATTGCACAAAATACTGGAAAGTATATAGGCACTATATAAATAAAAAGAAATCTAATCTCAGCATGACAGCAATAGTATACGGTATGTTAGACGGCAAGAAGTAACCATAGCCTACGTACGACCAGGATCACACAAAGCCTCCTAGTCTATAATGTACATGCAGAAGAAATACACATTTCCCTAGTGTACAAATCTAGAGCAAAGAAAAACACACATTGCTGGAGAATTTATAGAAGGAAATACTTCCGTTGCATAATGTCTAAAGATTAGCAAGCACTTCCTGATTTACCATATTCCCATTATCTGTGTTGGTTCTCCATTTTCATAAGTGCAAGCATTTCTAGGCCCTTTCTGGATGTTACTCTTGACACAACAACGTAAAGTTGATCGTGGGAGTCCTATCGCCGAAGATGAGGGGTGTGCCATGCCCATGAGGTGTTAGATGCATGTTAGGGTCTTGTAGCACAATTGTTGAATAGGAATGCATATGGAGCTAAAATAAAGTCGTCATTTTGGTAACCTGAATATTCAACAACATATTAGCACTCATATGCTTCGGAATTGTTTATTTATTATGCTACCAAAACATATTAGCACTCATATTATATGGGAGAGAGCATATTTTTGCTCTCACTTAAAATGTGATCCATACTTCATGTATGGCCTAAAACCATGGAAACCTCTTGAAGATGTAATTCTTGAAGACAGTAGCTACCAACCTGAAAGCTTCAAACATGCTTGGTTTCACAAAAATCCATCTGGTTATGCTTGCACAAATCCCAGATCCTATAGCTAAGGGAAGCCATCTAGTTTCAGCTAGCACTGGTTAATCCTGGAAAGAAGAAGATGGCAGACGGCGTGGTGCATGGAGAAGGCCTGCCACCAACTGTTTTGCTGGACTTGGAAGGTAAGCATACCTTGCAATACCCTGCGTACGTCGGATAAAGTAGTCAGCACCGAATTCTCTAAGATAGATGCAACAATGACTCAATTCTTCGTACGCATTGTAGCATTGCTTGGTAAATTCCCAGGTGGTGAATTTTTTTATCAGACAGAGATGAAATATTAAGGGGATAGTTATTGTTTACTAAAGATTGAACTAAAATCAGCAACACAAATATCACGCGAGAGAAAGCACATAAGTAGTATATGATTATTTAGTATACAATAGTTAATAGGTTATCCTGTCTACAACACAAATATCACGCGAGAGAAAGCACATAAGTAGTATATGATTATTTAGTACTCCCTCCGTCCCAAAATATAAGGCGCCTAAGCTTTAGTCAAAAGTCAATATATTTTAAGTTTGACCAAATTTATATATAAAAATATAAATATTCACAATACCAAATCAATATCAATAGATTCACCAGAAAGTATAGTTTCTCAAAATGTCAATTTGATATTGTAGATATTCATATTTTTTGATATAAATTTGGTCAAATTTACAAGATGTTGACTTTTGGCTAAAGCTTAGGTGCCTTACATTTTGGGACAGAGGGAGTATACAATAGTTAATAGGTTATCCTGTCTACATGGTCCAGAAGCTACAATCCACTAAAATGAATCAGAGCCTACATGAAGTGATCACTACCTGGAGCTGGTTCAGCTTGTATTGATACATCAAGGATCACGGACCTGCAACTTCATTCTATAGAAATCGTTGTTAGGTTCATCAGTCGCAGCTGCAATGATATTTGTAAAAATAAAATCAATCTAGTAATCTAAGAGGAGTGTGCATCCTTTTACCGACTACATGTTAAGCCTTCAATGTCGGTACTGCATCACTATCATATTTTATAAAGAAAGGTCAACCAAATTTAAGTTATCAAGTTATAACCATGTAGAAAGTCAAAATTCTTAGGATGGTTCACTCCATAAAAAAATTACACGACTTTGTCCGTAGGTCAATAAAGTCACCAGGAGGAACATTCTTTTAAGATGTCTAACGAATTTGGTATGATAGGTTTTCTGGGCAACAATGAGTGTGATCTTAGGCTCACATGCCTAGGTCGATTATAAGTAGATGAAATAAGTGTCCATAACGGGAGATAATTACCATATAGGCATCACTATTGGATCTTTAATAAACACACGATGAAATCAAATAAATACACCACCTCAATGATCTCCTCAAGCTTGATGTTTATGCCCTAGGTAAATTTACTTTCGCTAACTCCACCCTGAAATAAGCACGATTTATGAGATGGCGGTTAAGACATCGTGTTAGCAGGAAAATGATACTTTCCACACTTTGGTGGTAAAATGACCGGTATTTGCAAATAGCAATTCCAGACCTGCACAACCACCGAACTTTCTAAAGATAAAGAACTATGCTAAAAAGCACATGGAAGGAAGCTAGAAGCTATATAAAACACCATAATTCCATTGCTAAGCCAACAAACCTTTAAAATACTTAAACCACTTAACACATATGATCTGCCTTATAGGAATCCCATGAAGGCCACAATTATTTGTGTTACTTAGTACCATGAGAAAAAACTGCAAATTGTCATAGATGTGAACAGAACTAAGAGAGGCTTACAGTTGCACTGGGACATCATGCAGTTAAAATATGTGCCCAATCCGAAGTGAGGGAGGACTTAGCATGTAGACTGAAGAACGTATAATCTGTCGCAAATAGTTCAGCCAAAAGAATAGTACACAGAAGAATAGAATGCAATACCTGGAGATGATCGTATATTTTTTGCATATCTCTACCCATATCTTTCCATGCTGCTATCTTGCAAACATATTAGAAAGAACAAAACAAAGAATGGTCAGCAAATCTAGACAGCCATGAAAAATACTGTAAGCAAAGAAAAATATCACTAAGTCTGTCTAGTAGTAACAACGACAGAGCTCGCCGGTTTGGAACAGAAGGGTAACATGAAATCTGTTACTTATGTTCACTATGGTAAATAGAAAGCGTAGAGGAATTTGAAAGAAATATATCAGGGTTCATCAGGCAATAGTATATTTCTCACAGCTTCATCAGGCAATAGTATATTTCTCACAGCTATAGGTTCTTAAATGAATTAAAAAAAGATTGCACGCATTATTCATTGACAACAATATAGTTGTAGGTAGAGAGTAAAATAGGCAGAGAAAGGTATACTGAAAAATCTGCAGCGACCTGCTCCCTTCACATATCCAATGGAAGCAAGCTCCTCTCTCTCCATCGGATGATGAACAGTAAGAGCAGTACAACTCCATGCCACCTTTGTGCGTTGTCGCTTCTCCCCGTGCACGGCCCATTGCGGCTGCTATTTTTTTATTATCTACATACAGAGGGAGAGGGAGACGTGAGAAAGAGGAAGCTTAATGGATCGCTGTGGACGGAGAAGATGGGGCCGGACCTCCTTATGTGGCCCGCCTCTGCCTCCATCTATGGGACGGTGCCGGAGGTCGTGTAGTGGGGCACGAAGGCGATGCCCAAGGCCGAGGGGGAGGCCGGTGCAGGGGACATCTCCGGACGGCGACCTCCACGAGTGCGAGATCGATAGCACCGTGGCTCAGAGCTCCGGCATGGCGACCATGACCTCGTTGAGTGAGGAAGGGCACGCATACGCCACGAGAAGGCAGGAACCACGGCAGCGAGACACGGCCACTGCTCCGCCGGCGACCACCTCTACGGCCTACACCGTCGTCTTGTCCCCTCCTCTACTCTGCCACGGCAGTCTCGTCCCCTACGCATCGGCTTGGCCATTGGGGGAAGAGGGAAGAGGGAAGATGAGTGGCGGCAGTGATTGGGGGAGGATAGAGGAGATGTGGATGGGAACGTGACTGGCCTAGCCAGCGGTACGTGGCGAGAGGGAGGAAAATAAACAGCACACACGACCGCTGATCCAGCCGTAAGTGGCGGTGCCTCATCGCGAGGATGGGATAACCGGCCACAGCCGAGAGACCTACGACATCTCGCGAAGAGAAACCGGGAAATCAGGTAACAACTACCGGTTAGGAGCCGGTGATGCGGGATAAACGGCAAAACAAAAACAAAAAGGAAAAAGTCGCGCGAGCGGAGGTTGTGCACGGAGCAGCCGGGCGGCGACATCGTGGCCTCACTCCATTGGTCCGCCGGTGAAATCTACAATAACTGCGACTAACGATGGGTCGATCAGAATCGCTAGGAGAGCGCAAATCGCACGTCCTTTTATATAGTTAGTATTTGTAACACGGTTTTCTTGATATATTTTTGTCTTTTTCATAGCAACGCACGGACATATTACTAGTAGAGAAAAAAAACCTAGGAGTACTAGGTTTTTTTAGCAAGAGAAGTCTACTTAAAAAGGACATTTTCAGCTCTGTCGCGAGCATTCAGGGGACCGATCATTGTGGAGGAAACCTAGATGCTTCACCAGACCAGATAAGACCCAAGGAACTCAGAAAGTCTTTGCCTTTCGAGATGCACTTATCTTTTCATTTTTTTCAAAAATCAAATTTATAAGTTAAAAAATAAAAAATCGGACATAGTCAATGATGTTTTCTGTAACCATGCAAAATCTCAATACAAAATTCTTTATATTGTGGTCTACACAAAAACAGCAAAATCTAATAATATTTGGAGATTAGAAATATTATGCATACTTATACCCACACTTTTTTTTGGTGTAGTTTAGAATACAAAATATTTGAAAATGATATTTTGCATGTTTGTGGGATATATCATTGGCTGCATCCGCATTTTTAAACTATTTTTAAAACTTATAGATATGGTTTTTTGAAAAATTTAAAATAACAATCACTGGAATGTGGGAGCCAAAAATCTCCACTCGAAGAAACTTCTATTTTCTCCTGGTCTTCTTTCGAGACAAAGTAGCTGACCATGAAGAAACAATCGAATAAATCATGTGCTCTAAGCCTAAGCGGATAAGGATGGACAGTTAGTATGCATGCATACATATTCGGTAAACGAGGAGTGCAATTATCATGTGTATCTCCTCTGATCGTCAAAGATAAAGGCAGAAAATCGTAAGGTTGTTTGTTGAAGCTCCCCAATGGGCGCTAGACATCATTAACCGTCGCTACAGAGGCTTCGTGTGGAAGGGGAGGAGGAGGTGAATGGAGGCCACTGCCTCCTCCCTTGGTCCAGGGTGTGCCAGCCCATGGAGAACGGTGGCCTCGACGTGCTTAATCTAAAGCTCTTCGGCACCGCGCTCTGTTATCGCTGGCACTGGCTGCGTCGGGCCTCATAGTCACGTCGAAGATGACATGGAAGTGATGGCCATCTTCAGAGTTGCAGCTTTCATTCGCATTGGTGATGGGATGATGGCTTTATTCTGGACTGATGCATGGCTCCCTGGAGGAAAATCTGTGCAAGAGATGGTCCCTATTCTGCACTCCTTCGTCAAGAAATCAAACATCACTATGGCGGCGGCATAGCAGAATAATCGTTGGGTTAGAGCTATAACGGGTGGTCTCTCTTCGTCAGCGCTCGCTCAGTATTTGCAGCTCTGGGATTTGCTGGAGGGCGTCACCTTAACTGCCGACCAACAAGATGAGGTGGTTTGGCGCCTCTCGCACGATGGCGTGTTCTCTGTGAACTCAGCCTACAAGCTCTTTTTCATCGCAAACACGCGATTTGCTTGTGCGGAACCTATTTGGGAATCCAAGGCTCTCATGAGATGTAGGTTCTTCATGTGATTAGTGGTGCACAAGCGCTGCCTCACGACAGACAATCTAGCTTGCAGAGGGTGGCCACATAATACCTCGTTTCCACTGTGTATTATGACCAATGAAGACTACACTCATCGCTTTGTGCACTGCCATTTCACCAAGCAAGTCTGGGAGCGGACCTGGTCCAAGGACAACTTCCCAATTCCTGATAATACGTTTGACAGTACCGAGGAATGGTGGATTATGGTAAGAAAGAGAGCACCAAAGAACATGCGTCACGACTTCGACACCGTGCCAATTTTGGTGCATTGGAGGATCTGGAAGGAACGGAATTCACGCAGGAGTGTAGCACGGCAGACCGTGTCTTTGAGCTAATCATCGAGGACATTCACTCCTGGAAGGCTACCGACTGTATTATTGTGTTTTAGGCTCTTGCTTTGGGCGGTCGCCTCTAGCGCACCCAGGCCTTCTCTTAGAGATTCACCTAGAGTTGTGTTCAGGTTTGGGTTGTGTTTTCTTTTGCTTGGCACCTCGGTCGTCGCTTGCCACGCGGTGGCACTCTTGTAAAAAACTTTATTTTCTTCTTTTATAAAGTTCGGCCTAAGACCCTTCGAAGGTTGTTTGTTGAAACGTACCAATAGCTTTATGCACTCTTATCTTTCTTATTCCCCATAGAAAAAAATCACTGCATAAAGATGACATGGCGTTATTATTTCAGTTGATACCTCTTCGTAATTAATACTAAACGATACGTAGGCATATACAAAACTCATATGGTCCAACTAAATTGTACGAATAGGTAACAACATCTTTACAATTAAAAAAAATTGGTGATCGTAGGTCACCCTTAATAAACATCAAACATTGAAAGAATCCTGAGCGTCTGATCTACATCCTATGGTACGACAAATTATCCGAATACTTTGTCTTAGCTAATTACGATTGGCTGCCACCGATAAGCAACAGACCTGACCCATCAGCCCCCGACCTCCTCCATAAAAACCTAGCACAGGTCCCGCCGCTGCCCCTCCTGTCTCCCTCATCCGCCTAGCCTAGCCGCCACTAGCATCCAGAGCACCTTCAAGCCGGAGACCTCCTCCTTCTGGAGCGCCTCCAGCCCGATGTGGCCTGAGATCGCCATCAACGACCTTTCCTAGCCCGCCGAGGAGGATCTATCGCAGTAGTACCTGTGCAAGTTAACTCAAGATCGGCGGTATCCCCTTCTACTAGGCACATCCTTCACCCTCCACCATTTCCGATCCACACCACCTGGAACCCTGACGGCCGTGTGCGGCCCTGCGACGACGATGACCATGGGCTCGCCACAATGGGGCGGTTATGCAGGCCAATATCTTCAGGTTCATGTCCTATTGTTCCTGCAGCAGCGGCCCGCGCGTAGATACTTGGCGGGCGGTGTACTCAGGGACGGTGCATGTCGAAGATCAAATCGTGGAGTGCAGATCCATCCGGAGCATGTGGTTGATTTCTTTTTCGTGTAAGCACCTAACTTCGTCTAATTGATTGCTAGCTGTGTGGTCTAGCACTTCAATAACCCGATCCATCCATGCATGTTACCATGAATCTTTTCTTTGCTGCCTATGTACAATCAAATCCTGCTTATTTTGATTATCACCTCTCTAGTTAGTACACAGAGATTTATTAGCTGCATGATGGATTATGTCCTTTATTTTACAGCGTCTTGTAGCAGAAATAAGGGATGGGATTTTCTTGGACTCCACCCCATGATCAAGGATGCGAAATTTTGGTGGATTTTAAGGTGCGATTTTTTTAACAGGAACAGCAGCCACACTGCTTTGATCCTTAAAAGAAGAGGGGGAAATCAGTTGCAACAACTACACGACGGCTAGGTCGTGGCTCGGGAAGAAATGAAAAAATTACAATCTGAACACGACAGTGAATTGTGGTATGTCAGCTCTAACTCTATCAATAACTCCCCTGGGGAGCAGGCTATTATGCTAAAAAATGCGTCTATTATTCCTTTCATTCCAGATGTTCCAAAGAGTGTAGGCAGTCAGGGTAAGGGTTTTATGCCATTCTCTTGTTAATCAACTGCAGCTGCTCCCACCAGGGAATGATGTCTGTTGAAGCTCTTGTGATTTGGCATAGTTGCGGATCATCCAAAATGAACCAATACAGCCATAAAATACCTCTTTTGAGAATGGGCACTACAGGAACAAATGGCTAGCATCTTCAATGTTTGGTCGCAAAGACTACATTTATCGTCATGATTCCAACCTCTGGTACGGAGTCTCTCGGCAGTTGATAATCTGTTTTGAAGAAGCAAATACAAGAAGAATTTAATCTTGCCTTCGGTTTTCGTCTTCCACGCCTGCTCGAGCACTGGGCTTTTGATGAAAAGGTCACTGTGGCTGAACTGAATCTTGTAGACTGAAGAAGCAGTGTAGTGTCTATAAGATGAAAGAACCCAAATTGCCTGAATTTTCAACTATAAAGAGGTGCGATTTTGAAGGGGGTGGTCGCGTTAGAACTCTGGGTGCCTGATTATGACATGTTGCATGGAGAAGAGGGGTGTGGTGTTCGTTTCCTCCTTCAGCCCTTAGTCCCAGATGTTCATTGCTGTCAACACCTGGATTTTTAATCCCAGATGCCTGTTATGCCATACCTCATAATCCCGGGATTACCATTTTTGCGAGACATAACGGATTGGATATCACAGTACATCATCCATTACAAACCATACATAAGGTCTTACACAAATAAGGATCTCATGATCCAGTCTTAATACAACAAGCAGCGGAAATAAAAGATAAGCGTAGCGGTGGGGTCTATCTTCAAGGGCACGGGCAATGCTGACGAAGGCAGATAGTCCTAGTTATCATAGCCGTCCTGTTGTCCATCATCTTGATAGTCTCCTTCATAGTCTGACCATTAGAATAGCTAGGGACAAAAGCCATGAGTACTCTTTAAGTACTCGCAAACTACCACTAACAACTAATATAGTTCTAAGTTAAAGTGCTAAATCTAAGTTTAACTATAAAGTTAAGTTTGAAACCTAAGATGAGTTCTGAAGCAAAGAAAGATAAAATAAAGTTCTAGAATCACTTAAGTTGGGAAGCTATTGTCATAAACACAACTCTGTTGTGGTCAAGTCAAGGTTCATCATTCATTTCATAAGTTGTTTGGAAAACACATGACAACGAAATAGTATGGCCATTCCAACTGTCCATAACCGCGGACGCGGCTATTCGAATAGTTTGACACTCTGCAAAGGTGGTACACTTTCACCACAAGATTCGATACATCTGTCAGGCGTAACCCTGAATCATCATACTTAGTATGCAGATAATCAAACATAACTTTCCCTTTACACACCCTAGTATAAGCACCTCTCCTATGAGCATGGCCTCCCAACCATGACCATCAGTCATCTTGGGCACTTCATAGGTGGACAACATTGAGAGGTAGCCTCAGCTCAAACCTCTCCCGCGAGGGAACTAATACTAATGCATATCTTTACTATTAAAAAAAGTTGGTGATCGTAGGTCACCCTTAATAAACATCAAACATTGAAAGAATCCTGAGCGTCTGATCTACATCCTATGGTATGACAAATCATCCGAATACTTTGTCTTAGCTAATTACGATTGGCCGCCACCGATAAGCAACAGACCTGACCCATCAGCCCCCGACCTCCTCCATAAAAACCTAGCACAGGTCCCGCCACTACCCCTCCTGTCTCCCTCATCTGCCTAGCCTAGCTGCCACTAGCATCCAGAGCACCTTCAAGCCGGAGACCTCCTCCTTCCAGAGCGCCCCTAGTCCGATGTGGCCTGAGATCGCCATCAACGACCTTTCTTAGCCCGCCGAGGAGGATCTATCGCAGTAGTACCTGTGCAAGTTAACTCAAGATCGGCGGTATCCCCTTCTACTAGGCACATCCTTCACCCTCCACCATTTCTGATCCACACCACCTAGAACCCTGACGGCCGTGTGCGGCCCTGCGACGACGATGACCATGGGCTCGCCACAGTGGGGCGGTTATGCAGGCCAATATCTTCAGGTTCATGTTCTGTTGTTCCTACAATAGCGGCCCGCGCGTAGATACTTGGCGGGCGGTGTACTCGGTGATGGTGCATGTCGAAGATCAAATCGTGGAGTGCAGATCCATCTGGAGCATGTGGTTGATTTCTTTTTCGTGTAAGTGCCTAACTTCGTCTAATTGATTGCTAGCTGTGTGGTCTAGCACTTCCATAACCCGATCCATCCATGCATGTTACCATGGATCTTTTCTTTGCTGCCTATGTATAATCAAATCCTGCTTATTTTGATTATCACCTCTCTAGTTAGTACGCAGATATTTATTAGCACCATGATGGGTTATGTCCTTTATTTTACAGCGTCTTGCAGCAGAAATAAGGGATGGGATTTTCTTTGACTCCACCCCATGATCAAAGATGCGAAATTTTGGTGAATTTTAAGGTGCGGTTTTTTTAACGGGAACAGCAGCCACACTGCTTTGATCCTTAAAAGAAGAGGGGAAAATCAGTTACAAGAACTACACGACGGCTAGGTCGTGGCTCGGGAAGAAATGAAAAAATTACAATCTGAACACGACACTGAATTGTGCTATGTCAGCTCTAACTCTGTCAATAACTCCCCTAGGGAGCAGGCTATTATGCTGAAAAATGCGTCTATTATTCCTTTCATTCCAGATGTTCCAAAGAGTGTAGGCAGTGAGGGTAAGGGTTTTATGCCATTCTCTTGTTAATCAACTCCAACTGCTCCCACCAGGGAATGATGTCTGTTGAAGCTCTTGTGATTTGGCATAGTTGCGGATCATCCAAAACGAACCAATACAGCCATAAAATACCTCTTTTGAGAATGGGCACTACAGGAACAAATGGGTAGCATCTTCAATGATTTGGTCGCAAAGACTACATTTATCGTCATGGTTCCAACCTTTTTTACGGAGTCTCTCGGCAGTTGATAATATGTTTTGAAGAAGCAAATACAAGAAGAATTTAATCTTGCCTTCGGTTTTCGTCTTCCACGCCTGCTCGAGCACTGGGCTTTTGATGAAAAGGTCACTATGGCTGAACTGAATCTTGTAGGCCGAAGAAGCAGTGTAGTGTCTATCAGATGAAAGAACCCAAATTGCCTGAATTTTGAACTATAAAGAGGTGCGATTTTGAAGGGGGTGGTCGCGTTAGAACTCTGGGTGCCTGATTATGACATGTTGCATGGAGAAGAGGGGTGTGGTGTTCGTTTCCTCCTTCAGCCCTTAGTCATAGATGTTCATTGCTGTCAACACCTGGATTTTTAATCCCAGATGCCTGTTATGCCATACCTCATAATCCCGGGATTACCATTTTTGCGAGACATAACGGATTGGATATCACAGTACATCATCCATTACAAACCATACATAAGGTCTTACACAAATAAGGATCTCATGATCCAGTCTTAATACAACAAGCAGCGGAAATAAAAGATAAGCGTAGCGGTGGGGTCCATCTTCAAGGGCATAGGCAATGCTGACGAAGACAGATAGTCCTAGTTATCATAGCCGTCCTGTTGTCCATCATCTTAATAATCTCCTTCATAGTCTGACCATGAGAATAGCCAGGGACAAGAGCCATGAGTACTCTTTAAGTACTCGCAAACTACCACTAACAACTAATATAGTTCTAAGTTAAAGTGCTAAATCTAAGTTTAACTATAAAGTTAAGTTTGAAACCTAAGCCGAGTTCCGAAGCAAAGAAAGATAAAATAAAGTTCTAGAATCACTTAAGTTGGGAAACTATTGTCATAAACACAACTCTGTTGTGGTCAAGTCAAGGTTCATCATTCATTTCATAAGTTGTTTGGAAAACACCTGACAACGAAACAATATGGCCATTCCAACTGTCCATAACCACGGACGCGGCTATTCGAATAGTTTGACACTCTGCAGATGTGGTACACTTTCACCACAAGATTCGATACATCTGTCAGGGGAAACCCTGAATCATCATACTTAGTATGCAGATAATCAAACATAACTTTCCCTTTACACACCCTAGTATAAGCACCTCTCCTATGAGCATGGCCTCTCAACCATGACCATCAGTCATCTTGGGCACTGCATAGGTGGACAACATTGAGAGGTAGCCTCAGCTCAAACCTCTCCCGCGAGGGAACTAATACTAATGCATATCTTTACTATTAAAAAAAGTTGGTGATCGTAGGTCACCCTTAATAAACATCAAACATTGAAAGAATCCTGAGCGTCTGATCTACATCCTATGGTACAACAAATCATCCGAATACTTTGTCTTAGCTAATTACGATTAGCTGCCACCGATAAGCAACAGACCTGACCCATCAGCCCCGACCTCCTACATAAAAACCTAGCACAGGTCCCGCCGCTGCCCCTCCTGTCTCCCTCATCCGCCTAGCCTAGCCACCACTAGCATCCAGAGCACCTTCAAGCCGGAGACCTCGTCCTTCCGGAGCGCCTCCAGCCCGATGTGGCCTGCGATCGCCATCAACGACCTTTCCTAGCCCGCCGAGGAGGATCTATCGCAGTAGTACCTGTGCAAGCTAACTCAAGATCGGCGGTATCCCCTTCTACTAGGCACATCCTTCACCCTCCACCATTTCAGATCCACACCACCTGGAACCCTGACGGCCGTGTGCGGCCCTGCGATGACGATGACCATGGGCTCGCCACAATGGGGCAGTTATGCAGGCCAATATCTTCAGGTTCATGTCCTGTTGTTCCTGTAGCAGCGGCCCGCGCGTAGATACTTGGCGGGCGGTGTACTCGGTGACGGTGCATGTCGAAGATCAAATCATGGAGTGCAGATCCATCCGGAGCATGTGGTTGATTTCTTTTTCATGTAAGCACCTAACTTCGTCTAATTGATTGCTAGCTGTGTGGTCTAGCACTTCCATAACCCGATCCATCCATGCATGTTACCATTGATCTTTTCTTTGCTGCCTATGTACAATCAAATCCTGCTTATTTTGATTATCACCTCTCTAGTTAGTACACAGAGATTTATTAGCTGCATGATGGATTATGTCCTTTATTTTACAGCGTCTTGCAGCAGAAATAAGGGATGGGATTTTCTTGGACTCCACCCCATGTTCAAGGATGCGAAATTTTGGTGGATTTTAAGGTGCGATTTTGTTAACGGGAACATCAGCCACACTGCTTTGATCCTTAAAAGAAGAGGGGAAAATCAGTTACAACAACTACACGACGGCTAGGTCGTGGCTCGAGAAGAAATGAAAAAATTACAATTTGAACACGACACTGAATTGTGCTATGTCAGCTCTAACTCTATCAATAACTCCCCTGGGGAGCAGGCTATTATGCTAAAAAATGAGTCTATTATTCCTTTCATTCCAGATGTTCCAAAGAGTGTAGGTAGTCAGGGTAAGGGTTTTATGCCATTCTCTTGTTAATCAACTGCAGCTGCTCCCACCAGGGAATGATGTCTGTTGAAGCTCTTGTGATTTGGCATAGTTGCGGATCATCCAAAACGAACCAATACAGCCATTACCTCTTTTGAGAATGGGCACTACAGGAAGAAATGGCTAGCATCTTCAATGATTTGGTCGCAAAGACTACATTTATCGTCATGATTCCAACCTCTGGTACGGTGTCTCTCGGCAGTTGATAATCTGTTTTGAAGAAGCAAATACAAGAAGAATTTAATCTTGCCTTCGGTTTTCGTCTTCCACGCCTGCTCGAGCACTGGGCTTTTGATGAAAAGGTCACTGTGGCTGAACTGAATCTTGTAGACTGAAGAAGCAGTGTAGTGTCTATCAGATGAAAGAACCCAAATTGCCTGAATTTTCAACTATAAAGAGGTGCGATTTTGAAGGCGGTGGTCGCGTTAGAACTCTGGGTGCCTGATTGTGACATGTTGCATGGAGGAGAGGGGTGTGGTGTTCGTTTCCTCCTTCAGCCCTTAGTCCCAGATGTTCATTGCTGTCAACACCTGGATTTTTAATCCCAGATGCCTGTTATGCCATACCTCATAATCCCGGGATTACCATTTTTGCGAGACATAACGGATTGGATATCACAGTACATCATCCATTACAAACCATACATAAGGTCTTACACAAATAAGGATCTCATGATCCAGTCTTAATACAACAAGCAGCGGAAATAAAAGATAAGCGTAGCGGTGGGGTCCATCTTCAAGGGCACCGACAATACTGACGAAGGCAGATAGTCCTAGTTATCATAACCGTCCTGTTGTCCATCATCTTGATAGTCTCCTTCATAGTCTGACCATTAGAATAGCCAGGAACAAAAGCCATGAGTACTCTTTAAGTACTCGCAAACTACCACTAACAACTAATATAGTTCTAAGTTAAAGTGCTAAATCTGAGTTTAACTATAAAGTTAAGTTTGAAACCTAAGCTGAGTTCTGAAGCACAGAAATATAAAATAAAGTTCTAGAATCACTTAAGTTGGGAAGCTATTGTCATAAACACAACTCTGTTGTGGTCAAGTCATCGTTCATCGTTCATTTCATAAGTTGTTTGGAAAACACATGATAACGAAACAGTATGGCCATTCCAACTGTCCATAACTGCGGACGCGGCTATTCGAATAGTTTGACACTCTGCAGAGGTGGTACACTTTCACCACAAGATTCGATACATCTGTCAGGGGTAACCCTGAATCATCATACTTAGTATGCAGATAATCAAACATAAATTTCCCTTTACACACCCTAGTATAAGCACCTCTCCTATGAGCATGGCCTCCCAACCATGACCATCAGTCATCTTGGGCACTGCATAGGTGGAAAATATGGAGAGGTAGCCTGAGCTCAAACCTCTCCCGCGAGGGAACTAATACTAATGCTTATCTTTACTATTAAAAAAAGTTGGTGATCGTAGGTCACCCTTAATAAACATCAAACATTGAAAGAATCCTGAGCGTCTGATCTACATCCTATGGTACGACAAATCATCCGAATACTTTGTCTTAGCTAATTACGATTGGCTGCCACCGATAAGCAACATACCTGACCCATCAGCCCTCGACCTCCTCCATAAAAACCTAGCATAGGTCCCGCCGCTGCCCCTCCTGTCTCCCTCATCCGCCTAGCCTAGCCGCCACTAGCATCCAGAGCACCTTCAAGCCGGAGACCTGCTCCTTCCGGAGCGCCTCCAGCCCGATGTGGCCTGAGATCGCCATCAACAACCTTTCCTAGCCCGCCGAGGAGGATCTATCGCAGTAGTACCTGTGCAAGTTAACTCAAGATCGGCGGTATCCCCTTCTACTAGGCACATCCTTCACCCTCCACCATTTCCGATCCACACCACCTGGAACCCTGACAGCCGTGTGCGGCCCTGCGACGACGATGACCATGGGCTCGCCACAGTGGGGCGGTTATGCAGGCCAATATCTTCAGGTTCATGTCCTGTTGTTCCTGCAGTAGCGACCCGCGCATAGATACTTGGCGGGCGGTGTACTCGGTGACGGTGCATGTCGAAGATCAAATCGTGGAGTGCAGATCCATCTAGAGCATGTGGTTGATTTATTTTTCGTGTAAGCGCCTAACTTCATCTAGTTGATTGCTAGCTGTGTGGTCTAGGACTTCCATAACCCGATCCATCCATGCATGTTACCATTGATCTTTTCTTTGCTGCCTATGTACAATCAAATCCCGCTTATTTCGATTATCACCTCTCCAGTTAGTACACAGGGATTTATTAGCTGCATGATGGATTATGTCCTTTATTTTATAGCGTCTTGCAGCAGAAATAAGGGATGTGATTTTCTTGGACTCCACCCCATGATCAAGGATGCGAAATTTTGGTGGATTTTAAGGTGCGGTTTTTTTAACGGGAACATCAGCCACACTGCTTTGATCCTTAAAAGAAGAGGGGAAAATCAGTTACAAGAACTACACGACGGCTAGGTCGTGGCTCGGGAAGAAATGAAAAAATTACAATCTGAACACGACACTGAATTGTGGTATGTCAGCTCTAACTCTGTCAATAACTCCCCTGGGGAGCAGGCTATTATGCTGAAAAATGTGTCTATTATTCCTTTCATTCCAGATGTTCCAAAGAGTGTAGGCAGTCAGGGTAAGGGTTTTATGCCATTCTCTTGTTAATCAACTGCAGCTACTCCCACCAGGGAATGATGTCTGTTGAAGCTCTTGTGATTTGGCATAGTTGCGGATCATCCAAAACAAACCAATACAACCATAAAATACCTCTTTTGAGAACGGGCACTACAGGAACAAATGGGTAGCATCTTCAATGATTTGGTCGCAAAGACTACATTTATTGTCATGATTCCAACCTTTTTTACGGAGTCTCTCGGCAGTTGATTATCTGTTTTGAAGAAGCAAATACAAAAAGAATTCACAAGCATCACAAGTTTAATTCACTAGTTTCATTCTTTTTAATTTAGAAAAGTAATTTCTACTCATTGAAAAATTAACTAAGATTTAATATTCACCACTTAAAATATGGGATCATGTGGACACATGTCATCACCACATATTCCAACGTGTGGGAATGTGATTTAAGGGTTGGATCAACATTACTTTGGTTTAAGTTCATTATTTAATGATTTAAAGTGACTAGAAATGCCTATATAGCATTATTTTGGTACTAGTCCAAAGTCACTTCATGTAAACCTTAATATTATTACATGTTCAGATAGGTATGATGAAATGTGAATTTTGAGAGTTGGAATCAACTCAAAACCTATCTTGGTTGATTTTATAAAAATGTTGCAAGTTGCAATTGCTTCTGTTTTGTTATTTTTACTAGGAGAGATCTATAACTCTAATTGAATTAAATCCAACGGGATTGGATAGATAATTTCAATACCTTTCAGAAAAAATTGGTTTCATGCAATTTGAATTTGTCAAACTCTCTGAATTGATTTTCAAACTCAGAGACAGAACTAAGTTTAAACTAAAAAGGAAAATCCTAATTGAAACTAACTGGGTCGCGCGGGAAACTCTAACGAGCCGGACCAGTGTCACTCCGCGACGCGAGGCTTAACTGACAGGGGGGTCCACAAGTCAGCGGGTCATAACGCGCGAAGCGGTACGGGGCGATGTGGGTCGTTAGATTAGAACTATGATCTACGGCTGGGGATCGTCGTCGACGACGAACAGGTCGACGGCGAGCTCGAACCCTAGCAGATCGGTCGGGGTGCATCGCGGGTGTACCAGGGCTCCATGGACGACGACGAGGCGGGCAAATGGACTGGTGGTCGACGGCGAGCTTAGGGACGGTGGAGGCAGCTCCTAGGGTGGTCGCAATCAGCAGCGCCCTTCTCCTCCAGAGGCGGCCTGCTAAGGTGCAATTCCGGCGAGCTGCCGCTCCCCTTGCTCCGACTAGTGTGGTGGGATGATCAGTGAGGTGATGGGAGTGGAGTGATGTGCTTTAACTGGCTGGGGGTGCCCTCCTTTTATAGGCTCGACGGTAAGACCGAGAGGGATGGGCAGGCGACGGTGGCGACATGGCTACGGGTGGCTAGCGGCATTGCTGAGGGTGGCGATCGACAGGCGGTCTCCTGGCGATGCTCTAGGAAGTGAATGCAGGCTTAGGGGCAGTGGTATGCAGTCGGGGGCAGCTGGCGCTCTGAGCGGCAGAGGCGGCGGTGTCCACGGCGAGTGGTGGCTGTGGTGTGTTGGGCGGCGAATGAGCGTGTCCGTCGTGGTCCTTGGGTCGTGGCGGAGCGGTTAGCGCGAGCTGCGGTCGAGCGGCGGCTTGTGCACGCGTGCCGGGTGCGGTGCTCTGGCGCGTGCTCGGCATGGTGCGGTGGCGCTGGGTGCGGGCTCTCCTCGGTGGTCCTCTGCTGCGCTTGGCTTGGGGAGGGGACAGAGGGTGGCGGTGAAGTGCTGGCTACCTCCTAGACATGGCGAGAGAGGAGGAGGTGGTCTGCTAGGGCGAGTGCACGGTCGGCCGGCGAGCTAATGCTCGGGGTGGCTCGACACTGTGGCTAGGGACAAGGGAGATGGGTGCTAATGGTATGGTTAGATCATGAGGGTACAAGGGGATTAAATGGAGATCAAATGGGGGCAAAACCCTGTTCAAAACAGTGACCTATGGTTTAGAGTTTAACCCTGCCTGCCAAGTGTTTGATTAAATGGCCGCAAGAAATAAACTTTTGAATTTTGAAAAGATTTTTGGTGGGTTTGCTAGGCATAAGCTTGAGACTCTTTGGGTGCTTGGGTTTTGAAAATTGAGCTTGTTTGACTGGTTTTTGAAATAGGGGGATCTTCCCATATGAAATAGATTCAATTTTAAACTGTCATTTAAAATTAGCATTTGAAAGATTTTTGTAGATCACAAAGTGGGCACTGGTACCTCATTATGTGTACTATCAAGGGGTGTAAAGATCCACACATGTTTCTGTTAAGTCTTGAAAACTAGGAATAGCCAAAGAAGGCATGAGAGTGAATTTGGCCAAAATGACCATTCACTTAAAATATTCATTTTGAGTTATTTTTCGTTGGGAAAAGTTTGGGAATGATCTAGATGGTGTTTAAATCACCTAAGAAACATTTTACAAGCAAACAATCACAGAACCATGGCAATTCAAATCAATTCCTAATTTAAATGCACATACACATGAGTGCTTTCATTTTTAACTTGGAAAAGTTTTTGTTAACCCTAATTTTGATGATTTGGATCTTGATAAGCTTGGATTGAAGTTTTGGGATGTTACAAACCTTCCCCCCTTAAACATAATCTCGTCCCGAGATTTACAAAGAAAACTAGGAACTAAAGAGATCTGGGAACTCTGTCCTAATGTAATCTTCGCGCTCCCAAGTGGCTTCCTCCTCGGTATGGTTGCTCCACTGAAACTTGAGAAACTTGATACTCCTGGTCCTGGTGGTTCTGTACGCTTCTTCTAAGATACGGATGGGTACTTCTCTATAGGTCAGGTCATTGTTGATTTCTACAGCTCTGTGATCAATGTTCTTGAAAACTTCAGTCTTCTCAGGCACTTCCAAGCATTTGCGAAGTAACGAGATATGGAACACATTGTGGATGGCTGGCATCTCTCCAGGCAGTTCCAGCTAATACGATACTTCTCCTCGACGGTTCAGAATCTTGAAGGGCCCGATATATCTAGGGGCTAACTTTCCTTTCAGACTAAAGCGTTGGGTTCCCTTCAATGGTGAAACTTTGAGATACACAAAATCTCCGACATTGAAAGTCCGGTCTCTCCTTCTTTGATCAGCATAACTCTTTTGTCTGGATTGGGCGGTCTTGAGGTGCTCAGGGACTTTGTGAACTTTCTCTTCAGCTTCTCGGAGAATGTCGGGTCCAAAGATCTGACTCTCTCCTACTTGCGACCAATTCAAAGGGTTACGACACTTTCTTCCGTATAGGAACTCAAATGGTGCCATCTACAAACTAGCTTGATAACTATTGTTATATGAGAATTCTGCGAAGGGCAGGCAGTCTTCCCATTTTGATCCGTATTCTAACACACAAGCTCTAAGCATATCCTCTAGGATCTGGTTGACTCTCTCAGTCTGTCCATCAGTTTGCGGGTGATAAGCGGTGCTGAAATTCAACTTGGTGCCCAATCCTTCCTGGACTTTCTGCCAAAATCTTGAGGTAAACTGAGTTCCTCGATCTGATACTATGGTCTTGGGGGTTCCATGCAGACTAACAATCCTAGCAATATACAGCTCTGCTAGTTTTGCACTCTGGTAGGTAGTCTTGACAGGTATAAAGTGGGCTACCTTGGACACTCTATCAACTATGACCAAGATTGAGTCATTTCCCCTACTAGAAGTAGGCAAACCAGTGATAAAGTCCATTCCGACGGAATCACATTTCCATTCCGGAATCTGCAATGGTTGCAACAGTCCTGCAGGTCTCTGATGCTCTGCTCTGACTCTTTGACAGATGTCACATTTGGCGATGTAGCTTCCAATTTCTCTCTTCATCTTGTGCCACCAAAATTGCTCTTTCAAATCCTAATACATCTTCGTTCCTCCGGGGTGGATATAATAAAGAGTATCATGAGCTTCCTTCATGATAACTTGCTTCAGCTCCGAATCTTCTGGCACACAGATACGTCCTTTGTACCACAACACTCCTTCTTCATCTTTCATGAATCTAGGTACCTTTCCTATACCAATACGACGTTTGATTCCATTGATACTTTCATTCCCCTTCTAGGATTCCTTGATTTGGATAATCAAAGTGGGTTGAAGTTTAATGCTAGCTAAAGATCCTTTGCTAACTAATTCAGTCATGAACTGCTCCAACTCTTCATACAAACTTGGCTGCTTCTCCTTGATCATGGTGTTTAGCCTACACGGCAATCTGCTAAGAGCATCTGCTACCACATTGGCTTTGCCGGGGTGATAGTGAATGTCAAGGTCATAATCCTTGATTAACTCTATCCATCTCCTTTGCCTCATATTCAGCTCCTTCTGAGTGAAGATATATTTTAAACTCTTGTGATCTGAGTAAATCTCACAGCGATTACCCATCAAATAATGACGACATGTCTTCAATGCTAGAACCACAGCTGCTAGCTCAAGATCATGGGTCGGATAGTTCTGCTCATGCTGCTTCAGTTGTCGAGACAGATACGCACCCTTGTAACTTTCGACTCCTTCGATTATTCCACGAGCAGACAAGCAGGAGTAGGGACCTCTACGAGGCCTGAACCTGGGTAAATCCTTTGTCCCCTGTGTGCTTGTTTGCTAGACGATAGTGTCTCCAGCGCTCCCTCCTTCTCCAAAACCCAAGTCCATAACAATGGGCATTAATGAGTTAAACCCTCGTCAATTGGCGCCGACCGTGGGGATTGGGAGTGCTGATGTTGCGGCTTCTTCGGCCCCATCAACTGCGATCTACAACTCCGCAACAGCGGAGATTCGCCAGCTCTTCGGCGCCTTCGACTTCACCGTCCACACGCCGGCCACCTACCCGGCCTTCGAGTCCGTGGGCGACGGAATTAGCCTGGCGATTGGGAGCTTCCGCTTCCAAGTTGATCAGATGGGCACGCTTCGCATGCCTGATCAACCGACAACACCGGCGATTGCCCCGACATCATGGTTCCATCCATCGATCGGCACCCTCAGCGAGCTCAATGCTCTGGTGGCAGTCGGGAACACGATCAGCGACAGCAGTCGCGCCTCCAATCTGAGCGATCTGGCCACAGAAGATGGAACCTACGGTTCCGAATCTGAAATTTGTGGAAGCAATAGCTTCCCCAATCACTTCATGTGCACCATTATTAACGCAGGCGACACCTCCGCCAATCGTGGCAATGGCGGTAACACCGGCAATGGCACCGATCTACCCAATGGTGGCAATGGTGGCAACGGCGGTAATGGCGCCAATGGGGGAGCAGTCGAACCTCCCAGCATAATCAATGAGCAAACCGGCGAACACGTCGTAATCAGGCTCAACGAGCAAGAGTGGGAGCGCTACCGCGAAGCCCTACGAGGTGCACCTCTACCCCTTGGGTCCCTGCAGGAACTGCTGATGGGCTACCACTGGCTCCTAAAAGAAGAATTCAAGCGCCAAAAATAAGTAATCACGCAACTTGAGGCGCGTAAAAAGGAAGCGGACGAGTCAAGCCTTCGTCGCGCTGGGCTCTCCTCCTACGGAGGATCCTCCTCAAGAGGCAACGAGTACCTCGCCAAGAAGAGGCGGTCGCGGATGGCTCACCTCACCGAGCAAGAGCGCATAGAGGCCGCAAAAGTCCTCGACTTCGGCTCTATGACAGTCGACACGAGAGGCAACGTGGTTCCCAGGACGCCGCAGGCTGCGGTGACAGCAGCCACCATGTACCTCCTCAATAACCAGCCGCCAGCTGGAGATCCCCGAACTACCATGCACCGATCTACGATCACAGGTTTGGAGCTAATCGAGGCCGCCCTCGATAAGGAGCCGGTACCAGACCCAAAAAAGGGCAAAGCGCTACTCCTCGCCCTCATCTAGCGATGACAGTCATGACCTGTCCCGACGCCATCGCTCATGGCGACACGATCGCGACTACGATGCACGCAACGACCTCACGCAGCGCAAGATCGACAAGTCAAGGGCACGACGTGCTCGGTCGACTGACTCGGAAGAGGAAGATGGGGAGCTCTGCGGCGCCAGATGCTTCAGCAAATCCATTAGGCAGAAGCGAATGCCTAAAGGGTTTAAACTCCCATTGGAGAATTCGAAATTTGACGGTCTACAGGACCCTAAAATCTGGCTGGAGGATCACATCTCCTCCGTCAGGCTCCATGGAGGCAGTCGAAGTACTGCCATGCAATGTTTGCAGCTACAGCTGCAGGGCGCCGCCCGAGCATGGCTCAATAACCTCCCACGAGGATCCATTCGCAGTTGGGATGAGCTGGTTTACAGCTTCGTGTGCAACTTTAAGGGCATGTACAAACGGCCCACATCAATCGAAGAACTGAGATGCTGCCAGCAAAGATCTGGCGAATCGCTGCGCTCATACATCCAAAGGTGGTCCATCATCAAGAACTCCACGGAAAACATCTCGGAAGACCGCGTGATTGATGCATTCAACGATGGCGTCCGCCGCCTAGAGCTTAGGGAGGATCTGGGCCGCTCAAAGCCCCAGACCATCGACCACCTGATGGAAATCACAAATCGGTGGGCCGATGGAGAAGATTCGGTGAAGAATCGTGCTCACTCCGACGAGGAGCCGGAACTCGAACGCAGACGCGATCGCCGGGGCAAGCGTCGCATGCGCATCTATGACGATCACGACGACGTCAACATGGTCGCAGCCGGCTACCCCGATAGACGCGACGACAACCGCAACAGCGGATACCGCAGCGGCAGATACCGCGACTCCGGGAAAACCACGCAAGTGTGGCAACGCTGCGCTCGCGATGAGGCACCCGCGACCTCCATCGAGGACAAATTATCCGGGCCATGCACGGTACACTTCTACATCGACAAGCATGATGGCAAGAGAAAGTCCAGCCACCTCCTCAAGGACTGCCGAGAGTTCCTCAAACTACACGAGGGATTAGTTCGGATGAACCACAATGCAGTCGAAAGAGGCTACGGAGCCGCTCCAGGCGCCGTGGCACATGGCGCACCACCACCACCACCTGGGCCACCCCCGAACGGAGCCGCACCGGACCAGCACAACGGGGGCGAACCGTACCCACGGGCCATGGGCACCATGATGATACAAAAGGGGCACCCCTCCAACAGGGTGCAGAAGGCCATCACTCGCCAAGTCAACCTGGCCATGCACTCGCCACCATCCACCATGGCAGTGAGTCGTGCATTACCTTCGACAAACGTGACCGCCCACCTCAGGTACCTCGCCTAGGTCATTGCCCTCTCGTACTCGAGGCGCAAATTGGAGGCTTCGACATGAGTCGCGTCTTCATGGATGGCGGAAGCGGCATCAACCTCATATTCGCGAGTACCTTGTGAGCAATGAGGATCCCTCTAACCTGCTTGGAGGCATCGGACACAATGTTCCACGGCATCGTCCCAGGGAAAGGCGTATACCCCCTGGGCAAAATCAACCTCGACGTCATCTTTGGCACGCCGAAGAACTTCCGGCGCGAGCGCATCGACTGGCCCTCACAATACCATTGCATCCTCGAGCGCATCGTGTTCGCTAGGTTCATGGCGGTGCCCCACTACGCCTACCTACAGATGAAAATGTCAGGACCCAACGGCATCATAACGATCAACGGGAACTTTGAGCGATCTGACGCTTGCGACAGGGAATTCAACAAAATCTCCTAGTCCTTCGGCATGCAGGAGGAACTCGCAAGACTGAAAGAGACGACAGACAATAGTCTGCCTCCCTTGAGTAGGCCAAGCTCACCTGATCTCTCCTTCGACTCATCCGTACACACAAAGAAGGTACAGGTCCATCCATCGGATCCCGCCAAGACGACCCTCATCACCAACAACTTGAGTCCCGCATAGGAACTCGCGCTCGTCGAATTCCTCCGTGAGAACTGCGAAATTTTTGCCTGGTGTCCTGCGGACATGCCAGGAGTTCCCAGGGAATTCGCCGAGCACGCACTCAACGTCAACCTCGACGCAAGGCCAGTCAAGCAAACAATAAGGCTACTGTCTGAGCCACGAGCGCAGGCAGTCGGAATGGAGATCAATAGACTCCTCGAGGCCAAGTTCATACGCGAGATCAAGGAAAGCACTTTGCTCCCCAATACGATGTTGGTACCAAAAAAGGACACGGATATCCTACGGATGTGCGTGGACTTCACTTCTTTAAACAAGCACTGCCCAAAGGATCACTTCCCGCTGCCACGGATCGACCAGATCATCGACTCCACCACGGGATGCGAGCGTCTCTGCTTCCTCGATGCCTACTCAGGCTATAATTAAATTCGAATGAAGGAGGAAGATCAATAGAAAACAGCGTTTACAACGCCCTTTGGTGTGTTCTGCTACAACACAATGCCCTTCGAGCTAAAAAACGCGGGAGCCACCTACCAACGGTGCATGCAGGCTTGCCTCAAGGAGCAACTGGGTCGCAACATCTAAGTCTATGTCGATGACATAGTAATCAAGACCAAGGAGGAAGCCTCTCTAATCGACGATTTGCACGAAACCTTCGCCAACCTCGATCGCTACCGGATTAAGATAAATCCGGACAAATGCGCCTTCGGCGTACCATCTGGGAAGCTACTCGGGTATCTCATCTCCGCAAGAGGGATCGAGGCAAACCCGAAAAAGATAAAAGCCATACTGGCCATGGAGAAGCCAAAGAACATAAGAGGCGTCCAGCAACTAGCCGGACGAATCGCGGCACTCAGTCGATTCATCAGTCGGATGGGTGAAAAGGCGCTGCCCTTCTACCAGCTCCTCCGCAAAGCCAAAAAATTCGAGTGGACCAATGAAGCACAAGAGGCATTCGAAGATCTCAAGTGCGTGCTATCCACTTCACCAGTGCTGGTGACTCCACGAGAAAGAGAACCACTATTGCTGTACATCTCCGCCACCAACCAGGTGGTCAGCACAGTGCTCGTCGTCGAGCGGGCTGAGGAAAACAAGGTCCATGGCATACAACACCTGGTATACTACCTCAGCGAGGTCCTCACGCCAACAAAACAGCGGTACCCGCACTACCAGAAGCTGGCGTACGGCGTCTTCATGACCGCCCGGCGACTGCGCCACTACTTCCAGGAACACCCAATCGTGGTAGTCAGCGACGCCCCGTTGGGACATATCCTCAATAACCCTGATGCCACGGGACGAGTCGCGCTTTGGGGAATAGAACTGTCTCCACGAGACATCACATATGAAAAGCAATCAAGTCGCAAGTTCTCCCTGACTTCCTCGTGCACTGGATGGAAAACCAACTCCCAGATAAGCCAGATATGTCCTACCTCTGGACAATGCACTTCGATGGGTCCAAACGGAAAGACGGAGCAGGCGCAGGTGTCATACTGACATCACCTCAAGGGGACAAGCTGAAATATATCCTGCGAATGCAGTTCACAGCCTCAAACAACGAGGCTGAATACGAGGCCCTGTTACACGGGATGAGGACGGCAAAAGCTTGCGGCGCCAAGAGGCTCATCATATATGGCGACTCCAAGCTGGTCGTCAACCAAACAATGCACGAGTGCGACGCACTGGACGACAACATGATCGCGTACCGCGATCTCTACGATACACTCGAGGGAGACTTCGATGGTTGCGAGTTGTAACACGTAGGTCGCGAAAGCAGCGAGGAGGTGGACGCACTCGCCAACATAGGCTCTACTTGCGCCCCCATACCACCTGGGGTATTTCTCGAGCGCATGTACGAACGCTCCATCAAGCCAAAGGCCGCAGAGAAGAAAACAAGCGCAGCAACGGACTCGGGGGCTATGCCAACCAATGAGCCCATGGCACTCGATGACTTGGAGCTGGACACCGGACTCGAAGGACCAATGAGCGTCATGTTGATTGAGCAATCATGGAAGCAGCCGTAAATCACGTACCTCCTCAGCAAGAGGCTACCGGCCGATCCGACAGATGCATGGCACATCGCGCGGTGCTCCAAGGCATTCGCCGTCATCAACGGCGAACTGTACAAATGCAGCATCACAGGAGTGCTACAACGATGCGTCTCCATGGCGGATGGAAGAGCAGTTCTCCTCGACATCCATGAAGGGACCTGCGGGCACCACGCTGGCAGTCGCGCCCTCGTTGCCAAACCTCTACGAGCTGGATTCTACTGGCCTACGGCCATGCACGACGCCAAGGACATCGTCCAAAAATGCAACGCTTGCCAATGATTCACGGACAAGCCGCACGCACCGGGCGTAGAGCTACGGCCAATCCCATTGGCCTGGCCCTTCGTGCAATGGGGGCTCGACATGGTCGGCAAGCTTCCAAGGTCCTCGCGAGGAGGCTACGTCTACCTCCTGGTCACAGTCAACAAATTCACCAAGTGGATTGAGGCCATGCCAGTAACCAACCAATCCGCGCACAGCGCAGTCAAATTCTTTGAGTCCATCGTCCACCGCTTCGGGGTGCCACATAGCATCATCACCGACAACGGGACGAACTTCATATCCAAGGAGTTCCAAGAATTCTGCGAGAACCTAGGGATCAACATCAGCTACGCCTCAGTAGCGCATCCACAGACCGAGGGGGCTACTCCCATAGGGAGCGCTGGTCGCGCACCCTACAATTTTCTCTTTTCTTATTGCAGGAATGTGGGCAATCACAATGAAACCCAACCACTAGAAACATGGTTCGATTACGGACCTGGGTTACTCCCATAGGGAGCGCTGGAAACAATTTCGACTGAAACAATCAAGCAAAAGATGACAACAGTCGCAAAAGTGTTTTATTCCCTGCCTAAGTCTTCGACTGAGACAAACAAGCAAAAGACGACAGCAGTTGCAAAAGTTCTTTAGTCCCTGCCTGAGTCTTCGACTCAACCAGGCACTCGGGGGCTACTCCCATAGGGAGCGCTGGTCACGCACCCTATGATTATTTGTGTAAAAACTGTGTGTTGATAACATCCGCACTCGCATCTCATGGCGACACCGCCTCATAATTTTCCCTACAAAGAGACTACGTCTCCTGGGTCGCCCGAATCGTCTCCGCGATGATAAAATTCGGATGCCGCGCTTACATCGTGAAGGTAAGACCTGAATAAGGCCTGGCAACGCATTTAACTACACACTACCAGAAATATATCCGTGCCTACAGGCACGATGAACATGCCTTGACGGACGCGTCGAGTGCTCACACCCATATAACTGGAATTTGACTCCTGTAAGACCTCCGCGGCCTGAGTTGAATTACGCCAGCACTTTTCCGGATTCATGTCCGGGGACTCCAGTTCGAGTAGATTGCGTTGTTTCACCCTAAGGTGGTTAACTGATACCGATACTTCGGTTATATCAGGCACGTATATCAACAATCCCTATGACATAAATAAAAGTAGTCGAAAATGTACTCATTCAGGCACTCGAAGACTTCAAAAAGTCCCCAGTCGAATCTGCGATTCCACTGGACACTCGGGGGCTACTGACATGAGTATACCCTACAGGTACTCGAGCTTGGTATATATGGTCCAAATATGTACAGGCCCACGGTGTCACCAAGGCCCAGATGAAAGGACTCGAGTAACCTGCGGACTCTCGATTGCTTGAAGGACAAGAAGAAGCTAAAGATAAAAAGTTTGAAGGGGAAAACCCTAACTTGTAACCGACTCGACCTGCTACCCGAGACCTAGCCTATCTATATAAAGGCTAGGAGGGGGCGGCGAGGAGGACACACGCAACCCTAGTTTCCACAACCCTCGCCAGATTGCATCTACGCACCCTTGTAACTTTCGACTCCTTCGATAATTCCACGAGCAGATAAACAGGAGTAGGGACCTCTACGAGGCCTGAACCTAGGTAAATCCTTTGTCCCCTGTGTGCTTGTTTGCTAGCCGATAGATGTCTCCAGCGCTCCCTCCTTCTCCAAAACCCAAGTCCATAACAATGGGCATTGATGAGTTAAACCATCGTCAGTCTCTGTGCTATGGGTCCGGTTCCGGGGATTAGTTCGATGATGAACTCAATATCCCTATCCGGGGGCATACCTGGCAATTCATCTGGGAATACGTCGGGGTATTCACAGACTACTCTGACTTGGTAAATGGTGGGCAGGGCTACACTCTTGTTGCACTTGAATTGACGGGGTAAGGTTTCAGATATGTGCTCTACTATTACTGCAGAACTACTGGTCATGGTGATGGCTTTATTAGCACAGTCTATCAGTCCCTTATGCCTTGACATCCAGTCCATACCTAGTACTGCTTCCAAACCTTTGGTTCCGAGTATAATTAGGTGGGCATAAAAATCTATCCCATGTATTCTGATAGGCATAGCTTTGCAAATTTTTCTAGCTTTGGTTGTTGAACCGGATATTTGCACTATCATGACATGCTTCAGATTGGTTGGGTGCATCTTACTAGTGCATGCAAATTCTTCGGTGACAAATGAATGCGATGCTCCAGAATCAAACAATACTCTTGCTAAAACTGAGTTGACAGAAAACATACCCAGCACTACATCTGGCGCTTCCTGGGTTTCCTCTGCGTTCATGTGGAAGAGACGGCCGTTGCGGTTGTGAGGGTTCCCTGGGGCAAACCTTCTTCCTAGTTGAACACGACGCTGATGCTGAGCTAGGGCATTCACATTGGCATTGGCTACAGTCTTCTTGGGACACTCATTGGAGTAGTGACCCTTCACTCCACACTCGAAACAAGTGATCTGGGACTTGTCCTTGACTGCGACAGGCACAGCATTGCTACCAGTTCTGGTTGCAGTGTTGTTGTTGTTGCTGGTGTTTTTGGGAGGTGCACGGTTGAAATTGTTGGCATTGCCAGAGTTGTGATTGTTTCCTCCGGACTTCCCATTGCCTCCGCTACGGTTGGGGTAGCTTGGGCGAGACGTTGGGGGTCGGTTGTTCCTTGGTGCATATCCTGATGAAGGGTTGTGACGGTACTTCTGGTGACTGCTGGATCCTGATTGTTGCATCATACGACGCTTGTGGTTCTCGTTTGCATGGTTATTCTTCCCTTCCATCTGAATGGCAGAGTCAACTAGCTCTTCGAGATCCTGGAAACAGATGTTCACGAGGACAGTCTGCATCTCATCATGCAGTCTGTTCAGGAATCTCTCCTTCTTCTTGGCCTCCGTGTTGATCTCATCAGGTGCATACCTGGCAAGTGATAGGAATCTATCACGGTACTCCACCACAGTCATTCTTCCTTGCTTCAGTTCGCGGAACTCATCTCTCATTCTGTTGACTAGACCTTGCGGCACGTGGGTGCGGCTGAACTTGACTTTGAATGCTTCCCAGGTCATCACTTGACCATGGTTCATATTGCGGCTACTATTCCACCACGCTCTTGCATCTCCCGCCAGATAGTGGGTGGTGAATAGAACTTTCTCATTTTCATCAACTCTTGCAACTTCTAAGTTGTTTTCCATGGTTTGTAACTAGTCATCAGCATCTAATGGGTTCTCAGATTGGTTGAATATTGGGGGATTGGTGTTTTGAAAGTTTTTGAGTTTGGATCCCTAGTGATCCTGATTTCCATGCCCTTGGTTGTTGAGAGCCATTTGGGCGATCTGTTGAAGTGTTGCTAAGTTGGCTTGGCGTTCTGCCCTGCTTGCTTCACGGTCAGCGATGAGATTCTGCAAGATCTGCAGCATTGGGTCTTGCGACGAGCTGCTCCCTCCTTGGTTTCCACGAGTCATTTGAAGATTGAGATGGATATAGGGGTAAGAGGGAAATTCTAAGGTTCATGGTTTTGGGGTTTTCAAAGCTAAAACTTTGAGTTAGACTCAGGTTTTTCAACTAACTTCATTTTCATTCATGCAAGCAAACACACGATACAAACACACACCACAACAATCAAAGGGAAAACAGATGGTTTGAAGAACCATTCTGCAAGCTACGATACAATGAGACCGATACATCTCATGCTACGACAGTGCTCTAGTGCATCTACTCATCGTCGATGAAGTCGGAGTCCTCATCATCAGTGTAGAAGTCTACATCCTCCTCCTCCAGAAAGTCATCATCATTGCTCAGGTAAGAATCCATGTCTCCCTGGATGTCTTCACCCTCATCTTACTCTTCCTTTGCGGCAAGCTGAGCTTCCTGCTCCTTGACGGTCTTCTCGAGGTCGGCCACCTTCTTGCGAAGACGGGCGATGGTGTGATCCTTCTTTACACGCTGGCGGCAAAGAGACTGGCGATCTTGGACGAGCAATGCGAAAGTCTAGGCCTTCTGGTCGGCAATGGCACGGTTCTGGTTGGCTAACTCTCTGGCATTGTCCAATTCCTGCTGTCTGTCGTGCAGCAAGAAGTCAAGATTCTCCACTTGACACCTCAACTCTGGGTGACCTGGCATCTCCATCGGCATTCCCATGAAGTCACGTCTTGCATAGTGTGCAAAACGGGTTCCTTGGATCTTGTTGACGCTGAGGGCACATAGACGTGCGAGAGCTTCATGCATGGACCTGGCTAATCCATCTAGCCAGTTGTTCTCTCTCACGAAGAACTAAATTCTCCCAGAAGTTGGTGCTTCGATGCTTCCTCTAAGATCCGGGGTGACTAGCCACTGTAGGTCTCCTCCTAGGGGTCCTAGAAGTTGAGCTCCAAGAAACTCTGGATGTGGGCGTCCCAGTAACTCCGAAAGTGAATCCAGATCCCTTTCGAAGATCAGCTGACCTCCGTTTCCCAACTGGTAAAACTTGCTGAACTGAGTCTCCATCTACAAGAATTTAGGATGAGGAAGTTAGTGAAGTGATCAAGTGTGTCAAATTTTAAGTAGTAGTGTAAGAATTTTGAGGAACATGAATTTTTGAGAAAGAATGAATTCCCAAGGATAAGAGAGGAAATAGTTTTTCATAAATACTCACTTTGGTTTTGAAACTAAGTTTTTTTGTTCGGACGTCCATTCTAACTAGGGTCTCCTATGGCCAGGATGGCTCTGATACCAACTTGTCAACACCCGGTTTTTTAATCCCAGATGCCCGTTATGCCATACCTCGCAATCCCAGGATTACCATTTTTGCGAGACATAACAGATTGGATATCACAGTACATCATCCATTACAAACCATACATAAGGTCTTACACAAATAAGGATCTCATGATCCAGTCTTAATACAACAAGCAGCGGAAATAAAAGATAAGCGTAGCGGTGGGGTCCATCTTCAAGGGCACAGGCAATGCTGACGAAGGAAGATAGTCCTAGTTATCATAGCCGTCCTGTTGGCCATCATCTTGATAGTCTCCTTCATAGTCTAACCATGAGAATAGCCAGGGACAAAAGCCATGAGTACTCTTTAAGTACTCACAAACTACCACTAACAACTAATATAGTTCTAAGTTAAAGTGCTAAATCTAAGTTTAACTATAAAGTTAAGTTTGAAACCTAAGCTGAGTTCTGAAGCAAAGAAAGATAAAATAAAGTTCTAGAATCACTTAAGTTGGGAAGCTATTGTGATAAACACAACTCTGTTGTGGTCAAGTCAAGGTTCATCATTCATTTCATAAGTTGTTTGGAAAACACCTAACAACGAAATAGTATGGCCATTCCAACTGTCCATAACCGCGGATGCGGCTATTCGAATAGTTTGACACTCTACAGAGGTGGTACACTTTCACCACAAGATTTGATACATCTGTCAGGGGTAACCCTGAATCATCATACTTAGTATGCAGATAATCAAACATAACTTTCCCTTTACACACCCTAGTATAAGCACCTCTCCTATGAGCATGGCCTCCCAACCATGACCATCAGTCATCTTAGGCACTGCATAGGTGGACAACATTGAGAGGTAGCCTCAGCTCAAACCTCTCCCGCGAGGGAACTAATACTAATGCATATAAATTTCCAGCTAAGCCTTACCCAATTTAGGTAATGTGGTTGTACGGTAATTTTGGAATGGTATCGCATCCGAACCCAACCATTAGTTTTATAAAAGGATTAAGGCTCATGCCTAATCATTTTCATCATCATAAACCATTTGTGTTTCTCAACACATGTCAAAACATTTCAATAGAATGACTCTTCATTCCAAGGTTTTCACAATTCATTTTCACCAAGTGTTCCCATCTAAAGTGACTCAAGTTTTTGATCTATCCTAAACTACTAAGTTAAGAGTGTTCACTAAGGTGGAAAAGATGGGTTCAATCTCATGCCATAGAATGACATTTAAAGGGGTTCTAAATAGGTCAAGTTTTATACTCTTTATGCTACCTTCAAAACAAGTAAAGAACTTGGGTAAAGTAAGGGAAGTAAAACTTGTAAATAAGACTTGGGGTAACTAATAGTCAAGGTGAAATGACTCAAGCATGCCTATAGCATCTTGGATCAAGTTAACTATCTTAATTCTAGTTTACTACAATAGCTTGCCTTGGTTGGTGCAGTGGTTGAAGTTTTCTTCTTCTTCTTAGTAGAACTCCTCCTCCTCGAAGGCTTGGTCTGTACTATCGTCTATAAATACATACGGAGTACACAATCACCAAACAATACTTAACTAATCTATCTAGCATTCTAAAGCACACATTTGATGATCTATTATCATCACAAGCATCACAAGTTTAATTCACTAGTTTCATTCTTTTTAATTTAGAAAAGTAATTTCTACTCATTGAAAAATTAACTAAGATTTAATATTCACCACTTAAAATATGGGATCATGTGGACACATGTCATCACCACATATTCCAACGTGTGAGAATGTGATTTAAGGGTTGGATCAACATTACTTTGGTTTAAGTTCATTATTTAATGATTTAAAGTGACTAGAAATGCCTATATAGCATTATTTTGGTACTAGTCCAAAGTCACTACATGTAAACCTTAATATTATTACATATTCAGATAGGTATGATGAAATGTGAATTTTGAGAGTTGGAATCAACCCAAAACCTATCTTGGTTGATTTTATAAAAATGTTGCAAGTTGCAATTGCTTCTGTTTTGTTATTTTTACTAGGAGAGATCTATAACTCTAATTGAATTAAATCCAACGGGCTCGGATAGATAATTTCAATACCTTTCAGACAAAATTGGTTTCATGCAATTTGGATTTGTCAAACTCTCTGAATTGATTTTCAAACTCAGAGACAGAACTAGGTTTAATCTAAAAAGGAAAATCCTAATTCAAACTAACTGGGTCACGCGGGAAACTCTAACGGGCCGGACCAGTGTCACTCCGCGGCGCGGGGCTCAACTGACAGGGGGGTCCACAAGTCAGCGACTCATAACGCGCGAAGCAGTACGGGGCGATGTGGGCCGTTAGATTAGAACTATGATCTACGGCTGGGGATCGTCGTCGACGGCGAACAGGTCGCCGGTGAGCTCGAAACCTAGCGGCTCGGTGGGGGTGCATCGGGGGCGTACCAGGGCTCCAGCGACGACGGCGAGGCGGGCAAACGGACTGGTGGTCGACGACGAGCTCAGGGACAGTCGAGGCAGCTCCTAGGGTGGTCGCAATCAGCGGCGCCCTTCTCCTCCAGAGGCGGCCTGCTCAGGTGCAATTCCGGCGAGCTGCTGCTCCCCTTGCTCCGGCTAGTGTGGTGGGACGATCAGTGAGGTGAGGGGAGTGGAGTGGTGTGCTTCAACTGGCTGGGGATGCCCTCCTTTTATAGGCTCGACGGTGAGACCGAGAGGGATGGGCAGGCGACGGTGGCGACATGGCTACGGGTGGCTAGCGGCATTGCTGAGGGTGGCGATCGACAGGCGGTCTCCTGGCGATGCTCTAGGAAGTGAATGCAGGCTTAGGGGCGGTGGTATGCAGTCGGGGGCAGCTGGCGTTCTGAGCGGCAGAGGCGGCGATGTCCACGGCGAGTGGTGGCTGTGGTGCGTTGGGCGGCGAACGGGCGTGTCCATCGTGGTCCCTGGGTCGTGGCGGAGCAGTTGGCGCGAGCTGCGGTCGAGCGCGGCTTGTGCACGCGTGCCGGGTGCGGTGCTCGGGCGCGTGCTCGGCATGGTGCGGTGGCGCTGGGTGCGGGCTCTCCTCGGTGGTCCTCTGCTGCGCTTGGCTTGGGGAGGGGACAGAGGGTGGCGGTGAAGTGCTGGCTACCTCCTAGACATGGCGAGAGAGGGGGAGGTGGTCTGCTGGGGCGAGTGCACGGTCGGCCGGCGAGCTAATGCTCGGGGTGGCTCGGCACTATGGCTAGGGACAAGGGAGATGGGTGCTAATGGTATGGTTAGATCATGAGGGTACAAGGGGATTAAATGGAGATCAAATGGGGGCAAAACCCTGTTCAAAATAGTGAGCTATGGTTTAGAGTTTAACCCTGCCTGCCAAGTGTTTGATTAAATGGCCGCAAGAAATAAACTTTTGAATTTTGAAAAGATTTTTGGTGGGTTTGCTAGGCATAAGCTTGAGACTCTGTGGGTGCTTGGGTTTTGAAAATTGAGCTTTTTTGAGTGGTTTTTGAAATAGTGGGATCTTCCCATATGAAATAGATTCAATTTTAAACTGTCATTTAAAATTAGCATTTGAAAGATTTTTGCAGATCACAAAGTGGGCATTGGGAACTCATTATGTGTACTATCTAGGGGTGTAAAGATCCACACATGTTTCTGTTAAGTTTTGAAAACTAGGAATAGCCAAAGTAGGCATGAGAGTTAATTTGGCCAAAATGACCATTCACTTAAAATATTCATTTTGAGTTATTTTTCTTTGGGAAAAGTTTGGAAATGATCTAGATGGTGTTTAAATCACCTAAGAAACATTTTACAAGCAAAGAATCACAGAACCATGGCAATTCAAATCAATTCCTAATTTAAATGCACATACACATGAATGCTTTCATTTTTAACTTGGAAAAGTTTTTGTTAACCCTAATTTTGATGATTTGGATCTTGATAATCTTGGATTGAAGTTTTGGGATGTTACAATTGCCAACACTCTACCTCGGAAGGTCGGTCAAGCATTATATCCTCTCTGAACTTTTGAAGTCCGAGGATTGTTATTATTTCTTAGATTTTGTAAATTACAGCAGGTAGACATGAGCCTGATTTGTGTTGATTTGACGATGACTTGATTTTGCAGCGTGCTGGAGTCGGTACTTGCGATCATGTGACTCTACATTGTACTATGGGGCAAGAGAGAGGAAGCAGTTGTCGCGGCACTGCTTCTAGACATACTGAGAATGCTACAATCTTGCTAAAGATGCAAGTTACTATATCTCCAGTATCTTTTTTTGCTTGCCCCTGGATGTTTGAATTCAAGAGCAAAAGCATGGACCTCTGGACATGCACTGATGCACACTTGTGAGAACTTTCAAAATTAGTACGACTATGTTAATATATTCTGTAGAACACCATAGTTGAGATAGAGACATACTTTCAAGTCCAGGCATTGTTAATATATTCTGTAGAACACCATTGTTAATATATTCTGCAAATGCTTATCTGAAGTCGATAACTGATAAATGGCTTGCTAATGTCAGCTGCAAACCAGGATTTCGAATTGAACTTGTTGGGACTTGTTTTTATTTGATTGATAATGGTCGTAAGTTTATGGTTGTGAGTGGGAAAAATAATATTATTTGTAGTGTCTTTTTAGGAGAAGCTGTATGGCCTTTGTGGTGTTCATCAGCATAAGTACATTGGGAGAGCACCATTTTCGGGGTGATAGGTGTAATCTTACATGATAATCGTATGAAGATCAAAACAGAGATGTCCTGAAGCTTGTTAGGCATCCCCTTGTTGTCGGGTTACATGAGGTACTGTACCTGCTTCTTTCTGGTAGATGTTGGTATTGCTAATATTTCTTATTAGTTGTCTTCTTTAAGTACCAGTAGGATCGTTAAAGGGGATTCTATTGTTTGTAGCTTTGATGTCTGACTTATTCCTCTAGGGATGTACGTACATTATTTTCCAAACTTCATTCTGTTGATTATGAATTTTGTGCTTAAACAAAAAATGACTATAGAAATGGGATGAAATACTTTGAATCGTGTAACACTAGCAAGATTGACACATATTTCCTAGGCCGTTTCAGGATGCAGGCGACGGCGGTCATCCGCCTGTCCGCGTCGTCCGCGTCGCTTAAAAGGCCCAAACGGAGTAGCGGCCAGGCCGCAGAAGCGGGGCGGCCCTGACAGTGTCCACTTAGCCCGTCGGGCCATCCATCCCGCAAAGAGAAAAAACTGCTCGCAGTCGCAGCAAAAGGAGCAGAGTTTAAAGGGCATGCCGTCACATTGGTCGCCGTCGTCGGGTCGGCGCTCGCCACCACGCTGGTCGCCCTCGGCGGCCGGCGCCTAGCTTGTCGCCACCCTGCAACCCGCTCGAGTTAGCCGCCCAGCCCCTTCCCTTCCCGGCTCCCTTGCCCTCGCCGCCTACGGAGAAAGATGGGCGCGGCGGTGGGAAAGGAGAAAAATCCGCTGGAGGGAAAGAATCTGGCAAAGGAGGATGTGGACAAGAATCTGGCAGAAGAGGATATATAAGGATCCGGCGAGACAAGTATGCCTTCTTTGATCCTTCTCTTCCCTCTATCCATGCCTTCTTTGCTTTGTGATAGTATCGGTTCAGAAAAATGCTGGATTTAGGCCTCTTTAGAGAAGGCTCTTCCTTGTACAATTCCTGCAGCACAATTTCTCAAATCACATAGCAGCATCCTCCTTGTACTCCTTCTCAATCTGCGTGACCTTCTCAAATTCCTGCAGCACAATTTCACAAGAACGAGTTAGATTGATGCTGATGGAGTAGCAGCTAGGTAGAGAATCATGCACAAGTAGTTCTGCTGTAACTTTATGGAGTACTGTAGTAGCAGTATTTGACCTTAAGATAGATGCAATTTCAGTTTGCTGCCATCTGAAACAGGGGTTTGTTTCAACATGCAAAATGATGCATGCGGCCAAGTTGATAAAGAAAACCAGCATAAAGGCATGCATGTGACCTTTTTTCTTTTCTCTTGGCAAGGAAAATCATATGACTTCCTAACTAGATGACTGATCTGTTAAGTGTAGATGTTAATTCGGAAGTGCCTCACATAAAACATGTTCTGTCTGATTCAAGTATGATTCAGTCGTTGCTAAATTAGACTCTTTAATTCCTCTTCCGCTAGAACAAGGAGAGCATTAGATGCATGTGTCGTACGAAAACCAGACACGAATCATCGTAGCGTATAGCAGTGCTCCTGTTAATTTTATGTGAGATTTCTATAAAATCATGTGAAAATTATGTGTTCAAAAGTCGAAACGTGGCCGTTCCATCAAAGTTACCTTTCCCAAGATACAGTAGGGTAATGTGTCCCACCTGCCAATCTGTATATGCTTTGTTGCGAGCTTCTGAATTTTTTCTATACCTTGTTGCAAGCTTCTGAATTTTATCTGTAATCTCTTTTGTAGTACTAATTTTATGTACTCATTTGTTTAATTAAATTCATGTTAATGTTATTAGAGATTACCCAGCTGCAACAATTGGGTGGTGCCGAGAAGATCCAAGTGTCGGCTGACACAAGAGCCAGCAAGTGAGGGTGGCAGTGCAATGATCAACAAGGAACATATGTGTTTGATGGCTATTACAGGAGAAGAGTATAACTCGAAAAACCTACAGTTCTATATGGGAATATTTTCATTTTAAGTTAATTAGTGTGTTATACATGTTTGTCTAAGTCTACTCTTGTATCTCTGTCTTCGTTAAGTGGACATTCTAATGAACAATGTCTCTTTTTTTGCGAATTGATCTAATGAACAATGCCTCACGGCTGCAGATGTATGTGAAGTTTATATGCAAAAGAGGGTGGCACAAGTGAGAGTGCAGTCATAAAAAATTGTTGAATGTGTGAATAAATATTCTCATTTGATGATCGTTCTTGTAAAATCAGTTGACTACTAGAATCATGTTTACTCTAATACTGTTGATATTCATGTGTATACAAAGATCGTTCTTGTAATAGCAACATATTCTTATAATATCAACTTTATCGGCTAACTGAATGATTGATCTGCTAACTGTATCCCTAAGCTGCTGTGAAAAGCTAGCTGCATGCATAGCGGCGGCGGCTTGTCCCCCTATGCCCGCCGGCCACAACGGGTAACGAAATTAGCGGATGAAGCGGCCGAAGCGGACAGACCTCTCGCCCGTCCGCTTGCATCCTGAAGGCCGTTTATATTATATTATGAAAATACATGTGATTATATATTTCTCTTGGTCTAACACTACTGTATGACGGTTAATGATATTACATAAGTTTTTTAGTCACGAGTGTCTTTATTTCAGATGTTTTCATGCTACGACTTCAGAAAAGAAAAGTAGAGGAAAATAGGGCCTCCTTTGGGCTTCTGAACCTTGTGAATTTTTTTTTGAAAAATTGCTAGATTGTTCACAACTCTTTAGGAAGGTGTGGAAAGCTACAACTACTGTTGTTGGAGCTAAGATGATGTCCTCGACGAAGGCGATTGAAAATATTTCAGAGGAGGCACTGGGGTGTAGCCACGAGTGAGACGTTGAACTCGGGTGATTAGGGAGCATAGTAGCAGCGAGAGAGGTGAAACCGTGGTGTTGGGTCCTATGAATTGTGGCTAAGTCACGATGCATATACATTTTCCATGCAAAAATCAATTAGTTCAATTAAAAGCCTGACATCTCAGGTGTTTGTGTTAACGATTATTATTTGCAGCCCTGTGATACAGGTTTGTGATATGCCCTCTGTTTTAACTTTTTCTTTTGAGATAACAACTGATAGAATTTCAGCAATGGTGAAACCGATTACAAACGACTTCAGAAAAAAAAGAAAAATACAACATGGATCTAGAAGACCACACACCATACTTCCAAATCGCGATCAAGCCCATCGTCCTCATTGTCACCACCCAAGTACTGGGATCGGATCCAGAAGCAGCACATCTTCAGCCACCATCGAATCACCGCCGCCACCTTCGCCACATTGGGCTTTGAACACCGCAGGAGTGCCCACCCCGAGGAGTGAGAGCTAAGAGACTTTTCCAGACCATCGGGCAGCCAGGAGATGGTGAAGACCAGACAGTACCTCCAATCCAAGATCCCCGGGCAGAAGGTCCCAACCATCGACGCCACGTCGAGTCGCCTCCTCCCCTCGCCACCATGGCCAGCCAAAAGAAGCTTCAAGACGTGACAGTTGTATCTCAAAAAAAGACCATACAAACCCTAACAAGGAAGGCGTCTGTACCATCCCCATCCACTCCCTCGCCACCACGGCCGACCGAGGGGAGGACAACAGCAACAACAGCCCTCCGACTCCCGAAGCTCCACGGCAGAGTCGAAAAACGACCGCGCCCGGAGAGACCACCCTCCCCAGATCCGTAGATCTGAGAGGATACCAGTCTAGCAGCTCGCCGGCGCCGCCACAAGTGGCCTTGCCGAGATGGGGATCGAGCTCCAGCACCCTTATTCTGATGTGACGTCGCCTCCACCATCCCGACGACGTCTCCCAAAACCATAGCAGCGCTCAGGCCGTCACCACCGCCGTCGGGGGCAACCGCCGTCCACACTCCGGCGCAAGGTCTCCGCGCAGCAGAAGCCGCACCGGCATGCCCCTCACCGAGCAGGCCACCCGCCATGGCCACCCGGCCCACGCCATCGCCTCCATGAGCGTGGGAAGCCCCCCCCCCCCCCCCCCCCCCCCCGGCCGCCAGCACCCATGCTTTGCCTGGCGACACCATCGGCATGGGGAGGAGGAGGGAGAGGGATTGAGGCTAGCCGATGGCGGTGATTGGAGATTGCGGGGGGCAATGCGGGACGAGGGCGGCGCCTAGGTCAGGGCTGAGCGTTTTAGTGCAATTGTAGATTCCGTTTTAACTTTTATCAGTGTTATTTCAAGTTATTTTATTTTATTTTCATTGATAAAATTCAATTTACTTATCTCATAGTACTATATATTTAAACGAAAAAGTGAAAAGAAAAAATAGATAGTGACACAAAATGAGAATTTACGAGTGCTCATTTGGTCCATCAATTCTCTATCGTGTATTTTTTCTCCGTTGAGTAGTTTTGACCAAACCTTATATATAGGTCACATCGCTATACATCCATTTAGAAAAAATGAATACTCGAGCAGATGAAAATCACCATGAAAAAAAGGAGAAACCCGCCAAAGAAAAAATAAATTTTATCACGTTTAGTTACCAAAAGTACCCAAAAGAACCGAGTGGATACTAAAAATTATATGTAAAATTAAAATTGGGATTTTCAATGAAATTCAACGCTACATTTTATTTTTCTGGATTCTTTGGAGATTTTTGATTTACTCCTTCAGGATAACCTTGTTGAACAATCCAAACCGCATGGTTTTCGCTCGGTCAGATTTTCGATCTTTTAGATGTAGGATAAAATTGTGATGATTTATTACCCAGAAGACAATTGAGGGACCGTGGCAACGCACGGGCATTCAACTAGTATGTATTACTACGAGTATCTATATATGCTGGCTCATCGACATCGACTCTTCCGTGCGGTGGTGGTTGTGGCCAGCGTTCAGGACGGACGACAAGACAGTGCTAGCCAGCCACGAGGCACTGCGAGACGGTGCTGGCCGACACTAGACTCCGCAATGCCTCGTAGGTGCAAGATGTCAGGGTTGGCGGCGTCCTCCAGGCTGGACAGCAGCACGGTGGCACAAGGAACGACCAGATAGTCTGGAAGCAATTTGGCCGGATAGTCTGACGTGTTGGGAGCAAGTTTAGCTACACCATGTGGCACTCTTTCTGACAGTTTCGCTGGACACGTGCCGGACTGTCTTGCGGTGCCCGCGCCGGATTGTCTTGCGACCGCGGCAGTTGAGAGGTTGGCCGGTGGCGGCCATGATCGCGGCAATTTAAATAAAAATAACCCAAATTAGAAACAATTTTAAATAATAAACCTATCCCCAAACTATTTCATAAGGGTAACCCTTTTCTGCCACTCCCGCCCGCGCGGCGCTGCACGCAAATCTGCGACGCCACCGCCGACGGTGCCGCACAGCTGCCACGTTGGTCCCGCGGGCCCTAGCGCCGCAGCGCTGCCACGCTGGTTTGACCCTGCAGCGCCAGCCAATATGGCGTCGTACTTACCGCTGCTGCTCCCGTCGGTGCGGCGGGGCAACCCGTGCCACGCTGGCGTGTGGGCCCCCTACAGCGTTAGTGCCGCGCCACTCGGGTTGGCGCCGCACCCTAGCCTGCCGCGCCACCCCGCGTGGCGCCGCACAAGCAGCAGCACTAAGCCGCGCGGGGCTTGGCCCGGCCCGACCCTCTTCTTCCTTTTCCTCTCCAACTCCTCACAGAGAGCACACACCCATGGCGGCGGCTAAGGTTGATCTCCCCCTCCTCTAATCCTTCTCCAATCTGAAGATTTTGCCCGTGGATCTTCTTGTTGAGCACCTCCTCCAGGTATTTTTCCAAGAAATCCTCCTCTTTGTCCAATGAATCTCACTAATTTTGATAGTTTAGGGAAACCCTAGTTCATCCCAAAATCAAGACATATAGTTGATTTGTTGATTACTTAAAGGAGGATAGATATGTGATAGTGTGTCTAGATTTAGAGATGCCAAATAGAGATGGTTGTACCATAAAAATATTAGTATGTATGCTCACATAGAGATGGCCACATAGAGATGTCAAATATATATGCTTGAAATTATATATGTGCTTGTAGCTTGAAACTATATGCTTGAACTACTATGTTTGTGCTTGAAAATATTTGTAGTATGTATGATCACATAGATATGGCGTTTAGCAATACTTCATCATGTGCTTGTTAGCCCACATAAAATTTGCTCACATAGATATGACCATATAGAAAGCACTCTATTCATATTAGTATGCAATTTACAATATGCTCACATTTTTAGTTGTACTTTTTTTAATTATATAGTGTTTCGGAATCGGAAGAGGAAGAAACCCATGCCCCAACCTATGTAGAACCCGGGTATGTCGAAGGCACATCGCTTATTGAGACGACGTATGATAAGCGTCATCGTGCCTACCTGATGGCCGAGCAGGTAAGAAAATAAACCCAACTATTCATGTTGTGTTGCTAAAGTTTGATGGACATGTTATAATCGAGCTTGTATATATGCAGACTCTTGTTTCCCTACGACTGAGGTATCATGGGCATTTTCAAGAGGTGATGCCATACGATGATTGGTACACGGTGCACATCCAAGCGCTAGGACTGCTCCCATTCATCCATATGGTCAACCGTGGTACACCACACATGGACCCTGCTGCCATCACCGCGCTTGTCGACCGGTGGAGGCCGGAGACGCATAGCTTTCACCTCTGTACCGGTGAGATGACTGTGACTCTCCAGGACATGTCCATGATCCTTGCACTCCCTATCCAGGGGGATCCGCTCTACATTAACACATCCTCTGACAACTGGCATGACCGGATGTGTTCCCTTACTGGTGGTAAGTGTCCTGATGACACTATAAACTCACGGGGGGTAAAATTGAGGGTCACAGCCGGGGCTACTTTCAAGTGGATATCATAGAACTTTAGTACCTGCCCTGAGAATGCTAGTGATGATGAGGTCATGATATATGCCCGTGTTTATGTGTGGTATGTTATCACGAAGACTATATTTCCTGATGGTAAGGGCAACATGGCTCACTAACACTAGCTGAAGGCTTTGACTAAAATGGATAAGAAATGGAGCTGGGGTTCAGCGGCATTGGCCTTCTTGTACCAACAGGTAATGAAGTGCTTATATTTTTCCCATCTTTACATGTGCTCTTTGAATGTCCCCATGATTAAACTTTGTTTGCTTTGGTGCGTAGCTGGACGAGGCTTGTCGGAGGACTGGTCCTGAGGCTTACATTGGTGGTCCATTGCTACTTCTGTCAGTGTGGATGTGGGAACGCTTTCCAGTTAGACGGCCCAATAAAATACCCGCCAAGGATTATATCGATGGAGGGAACCGATCGAGGTGGCCAACTTGGGCTTACAATTGGGACGTGGTCTCCAAGCCCCCAACCGACCTACAAGTGGCGTACATTAGATACACCAATGAGTTTGACAACCTTCTCCCGGAGCAAGTAATAATTTCCAACCCATATACCATTTAGCATTCCGTTCAACTACTTTTCTTATTGAACTATCTTGTGTGTGATTAAGGTTGTATGGGAGGTATATGGTCCTAGAGACAATTTTGGTTGCGAGGATTTTCGTCTTAACCCGCAGTGCGACGCCGAATGTAATCTCTGGTACATGCAGTGCCTCATGATATGCATGTGGGTTGTTGAGCATCATATGCCGCAGCGGGTTATGAGACAGTTTGGTCTCTATCAGTCTACCCCTCCGGATTGGCAGGACATCGACATCGAGCTTCACCGGTAAGAATTGCTTCTATACATGTTTTGCAATACGATGTATGATAGTTGTGTGTGCTCAAAAAATTGCGATTTGTTCATATACAGGTTGGACATGCTCAAGAGCAAGAAGACGGATTGGGACAAGATTCACCAGAAGCACGTGTCTCGGTTTCTCATTTGTGTGAAAGAAGCTAAGAAATCAAAAAGAATGATCGCACAACCCCATTGTGAGGATGCTTTCATCGAGTACCTCCGCTGGTTTCTAGAGAACACTCGTGTTAAGATCCTACCGGATGCCTATCCAGAAAACATTTTGGAAGAGCTGCTGCCTGGTTTTGATGACCTAAGCAACCTTGAGTACAACCAGATTGTCAGAGAAGGGCGCCAAACCTCCTTTGCTCCCGTGATCAACTTTGCTGTAAGTCGGGTAGTTTTTATTCGTGTTACCACCTCAACAAAATGTATAATCCTTGTCTTCATTTCCTTGCATGTTAGCGCACGGAGGTTCAGAAGCAGGCGGATGAATTGGAGGGCGCTTTTGAGTTTCCAAGGAACAAGGAGGGCCATAACAAGTTAAGGGAAATCGTTAAGCGGCAGGCACAAAAGTTACGTCGCCTCACGAATTTGCTTGCTTGCCGGGACCCCGAGGTTGCGACGTCATCCAAGCAACGGGCCAAGTCGACATCAGAAGAGGAAGGTAGCCCCGAAGAACAGCAATCTACTACGGTATGACATAATATGACCAATGACATCCTTTAATGAATTGCCATGTATCACAACTCAACTGAGATCATTGTTCTCATTCTAAAGGACAAAGATGAAGATGAGGCCATGCCGGACGACATGCTATTGGAGAGGTACCGAGTACAAGCCCGCAATCAAACTATGCCCAAGGTACGGTCCGCAATGAAGCTTAGGTCAAGGAACCCTCCAATTATCGAGTGTGAGGATGATGAGGATCCGCGCGAGAAGATGGCCCCGAGAAGAGGAGGCAAGAGCAAGCGTGCGAGAAAGTAGTGAACTTGTTGGAAGTGTACTTGTTAGAAGTGAACTTGTTGGAACTTGAATCTGTCAGTATGTTTGTGTGGATTTGTGTGAACTTGAATCTATCAGTATGTTCGTGTAGATTTGTGTGAACTTGTTGAATTTGTGGAACTTGAATCTGTCAGTATCTTCATTTCCTTTTGCTCTCTTCCTTTGTGTACAACTCCTAGCATTGTGCCCTTCACCACTACACTTGCCACAACGAGATCTCTCACGAGGCTCTTGAAATTGGTCGTTTCCCGATTCCTGTGCACCAGCATGGCCCCATCCGTCCATGTCACTTCTAAAACGCTTTGTCTTGCGTCTACCACGTTTAACCACCTTCCATTCCGGATGGGGCCATAGTTGCAATCCATGGTACTCTAGCCATTGTGATTGGTAAAGGTATGGATGAAATCTAGGAGCCCAAGTCATCTTAGTCTTCATGATAGAGAACCCGGACTCTCTAACGGTGCGCTCATGATTATAATTAACATGGCGCTTCCGAGACGCACATAGCAAGTGCTGAAGCAACAATGGCCGTCCACATGTGCAATCACAATTCCTTAGGGAGACCTTGAAGGCTCAGCCTACGTGTTGGACACCATCCGAAGTGGTTCCTCCAGGCTCGACCACTTGGTAAACGAGCTCGTCGTTATCAAAAACCGTGGCAACTTGGGAGTCCGCCTTCCATGACTGAAATGTCATCCAATCGTCAACCCTGGGTGGGTACTTGTACTTGTACTCGTTTTTGTTCTGTCCCGCAATTTGCTTATCCGTTCCAAGTGAGTAGTTCAAACAATAACCATTCAACTTGTCGAATGTGTATCGAACTATTGCAGTGATGGGCAATGCACGGACACCCTTAAGCACCTTGTTGAAGGCCTCTGCCATGTTGCTTGTCATTTGACCATACCTCCGACCACCCTCATCATAAGCTCATGCCCACTTGTCCCGGAGTTGAATGTGCCTACTGAGAAACTCTTGACCCTTCGAATCGAGTTTTTGTTGTTCAGCAATCTGAGATATAAGTTTGTGAAATGCCGGTCCATGAAAGCAAGACAACAATCTTGAAGATCTTTAGACAACTCCTTGCTCTTACATGCCCTATAGAAGTTGGAAACAAAATGTCTCATGCACCATCGGTGGTGCAAAGGAGGATGACCGGGAATGTCGATCGTCACCGCATTGAGAATTCCTTGATGGCGATCCAAGATGATACATATTTCCCTATCAAGAGGTAATACCTTGGTTCTCAAAAGACGTAAGAACCACTCCCAATTAACATTGTTCTCCGCCTCAACCGAAGCAAAAGCCAAGGGAAGCAACCGGTTATTTGCATCATTTCCAATTGCAATCAAGAGAGTGCCACGGAACTGCCCGGTCAAGAAGGTTCCATCGACGGAGATTACCGACCTACAATGTCCGAAGCCCCTTACACATTGCTCGAACGCCCAATAAGCATGCCCAAATACTCGAACATTTCTTCCGTTACGAACCATTGTTTCGGGGCCATATGGCTCGACCACGTGAACCATGCCCGGGTTAGCATTGGCCATTGCTAACAACAACCTAGGGATTCGGCTGTATGATTCTTCCCAACCACCGTACAACATCTTCAATGTGGCTTGCTTCGCCTTCCAGGCCTTCCTATACTTCACCTCATAGTTAAATAGAGCTTCCACAATCTCCATGACCATCTTGATGGTCATTGTTGGAAGTGATGAAATTTGGTTCGAAAGCCTATAGGCGAGGAAATCGGAGGTTAGCTGGCAGTGCTTCACATCTTTGCCATCCACCCTTTTGCCATGGCACATGTGTGTTGACACACAGCTTGAAATGCGCCAATCAGGCCCTCCCTTGTATGGTCTTGCCCGCACAATCCAAGGGAATCCATCATCCTCGCATTTAACCGTGTAACACTTCTTCACATCCGAGTGAACCACCGTGAATGGCCGATGATACCTAATAGAGAAGTCCTTGATCCATTTCTTAAGTTCCAACAATGTGGCAAACCTTAGTCCTTTTGAAATCCCGTTCTTCTCGTGGCTACCATCCCGGTACAAAGTTGGCCTTGATCCAAGCACTACACCTTTGCCACCATCAACCGTGGCTTCATCCGCTAGACTGAGATCGCACATCAAGGGTATCCGAGGATCCCTTCCCAATACCTTCTCGTGCACTTCGGCCTCATCCTTTGTGAACCCCTCTCCATCAACCTCTTGATCAGGGCCATCCTCATCCGAGTTCGATGCATACATTCGAGAATATGGGATGTCATGATACATGTTATCTTGTGTAAGATATAGGTCCAAATCTCCAAGAGTGTTGTCATTGAGCTCCACCTCGTCCTCACTGTCCTCATACTCATCATTGTCCTCTCCCAATGCTTCATCTTGGTTGTTTGAAACGGGGCTCACACATGTCCTCACTTCATGTTGTTGGGTCAAAGGAGGCTCAATAAATTCCTCTTGGTTAATGGGTGGAGGACTCCGAGCTTCATATGGGGAGGCAACTTGTATGATACTCTTTTGCATATTAGCATCAACATTTTTTGTGGCAAATAATTCAAGAGCTTTGTCTTGTGATTCGGCCACCACTTCCTTATATGCAACCCAACGTTACTCAGAGCTAATACGCATTGTCTTCCAACGGTTGTGCATCCCAAATCCAACATTGTGCCTACCTTCCAACTCAACAACATCATTAGGATCAACCCAATTGAAATCTACCCAAACTTGGTGCAACACCCCGGGATAGGTAGGACTACGCTCGAACACCAGGTCAATCTCATCCGGGTCCAGCTCAATATTGCCTCTCAAGAACCCGTCTTTGTCCATATGATGAACATGCACAATTCTAGCCATACCTAAAACAAGTATAACAAAACAACGGTCATGAATTCAATAAGTACCTATACCAAATTTTGCACTAACAACATGCTCACAAAACCAAAACCAAAACCAAAACCTTACCGTTATCTTAAGCCTAACCCTAACCCTAAAAATTTTAGCTACCTACACAAGAAGGCTTAGTATACCAATCCTATACCAATACTAACTCTAGATATCTACCAAACATACCATTGCTCCATAAAAAAATTTACATATCCAATGGGGTTCTAGATTTGGACGAATTTTGCAAAATATGAACAAATAACATAAATTTGCGGGTGAAATTGAGAGAAGTAGAGGCGAATACCTTGGGGAAGCGACTGGGCAAGAAATCCTCCGAGTTTTCTTTCGAATCTTGTGTTTTTGGTGGAGATTAGACTAGGGGAGAGAGAGAGGCCGCCACCACCTTCTTGCTCGGGTGAAAACGGGACAAGATGAAGAAGAGGGTCGGGCCGGGCCGAGACCTGCGCGGCTTAGTGCTGCTTCTTGTGCGGCGTCGCGCGCGGTGGCGCGGCAGGCCAGGGTGCGACGCCAGCCCGAGTGGCGCGACACTAACGCTGGAGGGGGCCCACGCGCCAGCATGGCACGGGTTGCCACGCCGCACCGGCGGGAGCAACAGCGGTAAGTGCGGCGCCATATTGGTTGGCGCTGCAGGGTCGAGCCAGCGTGGCATCGCTGTGGTGCCAGGGCCCGCGGGGCCAGTGCGGCAGCTGTGCGGCGCCGCCGGCGGTGGCGCCGCGCGGGCGGGAGTGGCAGAAAAGGATCACCCTTGTGAAATAGTTTGGGGATAGGTTTATTATTTAAAAGTTGTTTCTAATTTGAGTTATTTTATTTAAATTGCCATGATCGCACGGTTAGCCCGCAGCGGCGGTTATCGGCGTCAGCATGTACATGATAGGATCAGAGTTTACTGCTCGTGTGAGATAGAGATTGAAGAGCATGGTATGCCTATACGTAGATATACCCATTTTTTGGTATGAGTTTAGACATGAGCTTGGTTGAGTTTGGTGTGAGTTGTACGGAGCAAGCCTCATTACTTCATCAACGGGTTAGATCCGGGATCCACTTCACTCGCAGAAAGGGAACTATGATCTAGCACTGATAAAAATGGCAAAAGTATAGAACTTGCTGAAGAATGCTTGTAAAATAAGCAAGTTTCAGGTTGATGCAATTGAGCTCACTTAAACAAAGGGAAGTCTGATCTAGTATTGATAAGATGTTTGCACCTCTCCCGACATGCAAAGCTTAGACAACGTGAAAGCAAACTTCTTTATCTTTGATAAACAATTGACAGAATCCAGAGCGAATAAGATGTCGCGGATTTGTCTAGACAAAATCTAGACAAATTTGCAACATCTTATTTGAGACATACTTCTCCATTTCAATGAATAAGGTATCCTTGTTTTTCTTGTTTTTTTACCAAGAATTACTCCTAACATATTAAGATTATTTGTATAAAATTAGCATCATTAGAAAATACTTTTAATACGAATCGAACGATACTAATTATGTACAATATAACCAAGGTATTGTTACTTAATTTTTTGGTCAAAATTCGTCTTGATATGCGTTTGCGTCTTATTCTTAAAAATAGAGGTAGTATTGATTGTTTTTTTTCGGGTAAATAACAACGCTCAAGTTCGTATGCATAATTTCTAAGATGAAATGAATTTAGAATGGATGAAGGAATAACGTGATACTCCTCCATTCCAAATTAATCGAGCTTCTAGGTTTGTTCTAAGCCAAAGTTCTTTAAGCTCAACTATGTTTATATATATCAATGCGGATTTTCTATTCACGGGTATAGCTGCGCATATGTAATTGGCCATTGGATATAGAGATTAGATGCTTTCCCGCATGCGATGATTTTTTTTAAACATGATAGTAGGCTAATGCCATTTGCAAGCATGCATACATGTGAGATGCCTCTCATGCGTCCTTTTTGTATGCTAATATGGATGGCTAAATTTTTCGCATGCTAATGTGGATGGCTGACCTTTTTACATGCTAATGTGGATGGCTAACTTTTTTGCATGCTAATATGGATGACTGACCATTTTCCATGCTAATGTGGATGGCTGCCTTTCCTTAGCATTCAAAATGTATTATCATTGGATCTAAGCTTTGATTTTGTTTGTATATTGGGCCAAAAAAAATCAACAACCATAGCCAATTAGCATGCAAAATAGAGATTTCACCAATAGTTGTTTGTTGTGGTGGGAATAACGGTTCGGCTACCAAAAGACTAAGAAAAATAAGGTGCAAAAGAAAGAGTTCTATGGTGCAGGATAAGAAAAAATCAACAACCATATCTAATTAGCATGCAAAAAGAGCTTTCAATAACCATATCCAATCAGCCTCTACATCGTGCTCTGTGGAGTTTTGAATATAAACTAGGGGGTGGGATGGTATGTTTAGTTGACATAACGTGCTCTCGATATGACGCCGTTATTTTTTGCATGCGCATATCCTTCCGTTCCGTCTGCTCTCTATATCTCTTTCAGTGATATTCAATGGACGGATTGGTATGCGCATCTATACACGTGATAGATGGCTATTTTGCATATATATACACTATATATATATCTATACTATATATATCAACATCTTCAACACTAAATTTCTTTGTTTTAGATTCCTTATACAATATATTTTCATATTGCTCCTCAAAAGTAATATTTTCATACTACATAAATTGGACGTTGTAGTTAGTGACACATTTTTGTAAGAATCCAGCCAAACTTCACAAACCTAGGAAATTAATAAACATCGGAGTACTCTATTATGGACAATCTATATGTGAAACCAACACTATAAAACTAAAATACATGAATAAATAAATAAATTCTAGGTTGATGAAGTTGATTCTTTATTGATTTATGTGATGGTAGTTTGATCCCTGCATTTATATTAAGGATGGTAGTTATTTTTTCAAGGAAAAAAGTGGATTATACTAATTTTAGTACAAGTATTTTATGTTAGAGTATATGGGTCAAAGCCCATGTGATTTTGTGAAATACCTAAGTAAATCTCAAAGACCCATGTATGTGACAAGAGGTGGAGATGTGATCTTTAGTCGCACATTGAGTGGAGAAAGAGGTAGAACACTTCATAGAGTGGTCTTTCTAGTGCACTTAGTGATAGAAAGGGAGAGAAAGACAACATTGCGCACACACGCTCGCCTTGACTAGTCCGGTCCCGGGCGGGAGTGTGGCATGGGCGTGAATGTTCCACCAAACTCTCTTTTGTGATCCTGTATGAGAGAGAGCAAATTAATTTTTTGGAAGCACTCCGCTCGGCTACTCGCGATTTTCATCATGGGTCATCTGTCATCTAAGTCGGGCAATGTCTCGTACCGCCTTCTTAGTCGTCGTCTTTTTGACCGGTCTTCACCAACGTTCCCATCATCAACGTCACCATATCACCAATGACACAACGACCAGTATGTTCAACATATCTTTTTTTTAGATAATAGGCTCAAAGAGCCTGGCTTTATATTAATAAAGCCCACAACCAGCTTAGATACAGGGTACTGGGATTACAAGCTTGAACAAGAAAAGAAAGATGAGAAAACTACAACAGGAGCTGGTCGCCACAAGCAAACTAGGGGAATAGAGAGGTCCTCGGGTAGCCCTGTGCAATGAGTGCAGGTTTGGGAAATGGCAGGAGTTAACCTGCGCCCAGCTTGAACAAGAAAAGAAAGATGAGAAAACTACAACATGAGCCACAGGATCTGCGCGCCACAAGCAAACTAGGGGAATAGAGAGGTCCTCGGGTAGCCCTGTGCAACGAGTGCAGGTTTGGGAAATGGCAGGAGTTAACCTGCGCCCCTAAACTGCGCGGCCATCGCTCTGCATTCTATCATAGCGGCATCAGAACACTGGGACTACACGTCGCATTGTCAACGAGGAAAACACCTTGAGCAACTCGAAGATCGCTGGAGCGGAGCCATAGACACAGACACTGCATAATCCACCCAAGTCCCTTCCTTCCCAAGACAACGCCTCCAGGGAGCAGAAGGGCGCTGAAGTGTCGTCGCTGCCCGACCAGAGTTTCAACATATTCGATTCTACTCTTTTATTATGGTTGTTGTTATGCGTGCACCACTACCGTTTATGTTGTTTGATGCATCTAGTATGCTCGGGTTTTATATGGTAGTAGTTGTCGTCGTCATGATTAATACTAGCTGGGCTCGGCGTGGCGGCATGCGCGCCATTGCTGTCTCCACTTTATGTACAAGTTCGTGTCACGACACAAGACGCCGGGGTGATGGAGTGTACGCGTCTCATTGTGCATTTTCTTGTATCCGGTGCATGTTTGATCAGCGACGACATCTGTAGGCCTGTAGGATGCGCTGGCGACATGGAAGAGAGGGAGGTTGCATCCTATATATATGTGGTTGTTGCTGTTGCTTTTTGGTGCCACCTGACTTCGCCGCCTTAGCCTCGGTTGCAAAAGCGGAAGAGCACCGCCGCTCCGACAGCTAGTACTACAACTGCGAAGAAATCCTCAGTAGGTACAAGGAAGAAAGACAAGGTGGCTCCTGCGAAGTTAGCTTACCACCTGACTGCTAAGGAACTCAATGGTCGTGGCTAAAGATGTGAAATGCCAGCTTGCACCGAAACAGTCCCTGCCAAAGTAGCATATAGCACCGAAAACGGTGCAACACTTTGTGAACATGCTTGAGCGACCAAGGTCAGAAGGTCTAGTATCAGACTATGACTGCTCATTTATCAAGTCACATAACAAGAATGTGGAGCGTTCAAGAAGTACTAGTAGAAGTAGGAAAATTTCCCAGCTCGGAGAACAGAAAACCAATCGTTCCCCCCACTGAACGTGTTTTCCGATGCAGATCCGGCAGTTGCAGAACTAATCGCACAATGGATAGCGATCTTGGTATGACTATTGGTTAATACTTAGACACAGAAGCCGCACCCGTGGCTGAAGTAGCATACGAGTACAGGAAGCCTCTCGTCAGACCTGAGGAGGCCCCGCTTTTACAAACACAAATGTGAAACTTGCTTGAGTGATATATGCAAGCCTCAGAGGAAGGGAAGATCATGCTCACAATGGCATTTAGAGAGGAGCATTACTTTAGTGGAAGCTATTAGAGATGTAATCATGTGCGTATATGATATGGTGCAGTACACCAATCGTATACGTAATCCAACTGTACAAGCCACGCCAGGGGCTCTTCCTGGCCTATATTAACACGCAACTCATACCGGACGAGGGTACGATTCCTACCACAAAAATTAACATGGTATCAGAGCGGCCTCTTCCGTGACCTAGCTGCTCCAAGCCCTAAACCTAAAAACCGCCGTCGCCGCCGCTGTTCCAGCCGCCACTGCCACGATGCAAGACCACCGCCGCCGCCGTAGCTCCACGCTGCCGCCACTGCCTACACAAATCCCAGCTACGACTCTACGACCTGCTGTCACCGCCGCTTTCTAGATGCCGCCTTCGCCGCATACAAATCTATGACCTAAAAATATCCACAACCCACGATCGCTGCCGCCGCTTATTCAAGCTGCCGCCGCCATCCAAACCCTAGCCACGATGAGCTCCTCCATGATGACTGCTTCCCTGGCCGCTGCCCTTGGTATGCCGCCCTGTGCAGCCCCTGACGAGGTCCAACTTCCTCCTATGGAAGGCCCTTGTCCTTCCCGCTTTTTGCGGAGCCGATGTGATGGGTCTTCTCGACGGCACCGACAAGGCGCCGCCCAAGACTGTGGAGACTGAAGACAAGGAAGGAAGAAGATCTTGATGCCAAGCCCCGCCTATGCTCATTGGATGGCACGGGATCAACATGTCCTTCAATTTCTACTGAACTCGCTGTTGCTGGACATCCTCTCTCATGTCCTATCCATGAACTCCACCGCCGATGCCTGGGCGGGTATCAACACCATGTTCACCTCTGCATCCAAGTCCAAGGTACAACACCTTCAGGGGAAACTTCACGACACCATGAAACTCTCTATGTCTGCAGATGCCTATTTCACCAAGATGAAGGGTTTTGCCTCGGAGCTGGCAGCTCTTGGCAAGATCATTGAAGATGATAAGATTGTCAGCTTCATCCTGAATGGCCTCGACAAGAAACACTACAACTCGCTCATCACCTCCGTCAACGGCAACTCCGGCACCTCCCTCGATGATCTGTATGATCAGTTGTATGCTTACGACATGCGAAATGGCGTGGAGGAGCCATCCGGCTCCTTCTCTTCATCAGCAAATGTCGCCAAGCATGACACTCCTCCGCGCGGTCGCACCCCTACCCCGCGCATACGCTCTCCACCACGTGATGGTGGTTATCGTGACTACCATGACCACCGTGATGATGACTGCTTAGCCCAAAATAAATCGAGCTCGTTGGGGAACCCGAAGAGGAAGGTATGATGAGCACAACAACAAGTTTTCCCTCAGTTATAAAATCAAGGTTATCAATCCAGTAGGAGCAAGGAAACACCCCAAAGGTGTTGCTAGCTGGACTTTGGCAGGGCGCACTACCGGCGTCAGCAGCAACATGGAGACCTGCACAATACAACCACAGAGCTTTGCCCCAACTTACGGTGAGGTTGTCAATCTCACCGGTTTTACTGAAAACAAAGAATTAAACGTATCGAGTGGAAAAAAGTAATAGTTTGCAGAAAGTAAACAGAAAATAGTAAACAGTTAATTGTAGATTGATAGTAAAAGAAAGGACCAGGGTCCATAGTTCACTAGTGGTGGCTCTCCTTAAGATAGATGACATGTTGGGTGAACCAATTACAGCGGGGCAATTGACAAACATCGAGAAAGCATACATGCATATACTACTCATCTTGACTCCTTTGAGACTTGATTGGGCATTACAACATTATACATAGACCGTAATCCAAGTGCATCTATGACTAATAATCCACCTTCAGGTTATCATCCGAACCCCCTCTAGTATTAAGTTGCAAGCAACAGATAATTGCATTACGCATTGCGTGTAAAGTAAACAATATGACTGTTCTATGAACAAAGGATTGTTGTTTTCTCCCTAGTAGCAACAACACATCTAGTACCTTAGAGATTTTTGTCACTTCCCCAGATTACTAGAGGCATGAACCCACTATCGAGCATAGATACTAACTCTTGGAGTTGCTAGCATCTACTTGGCCAAGATAGCTACTAACAACGGAAAGCATGCAAGATCACAAATAACAAAGACATGATAGAATCAATAATCAATCTGAAATAGCATCTCAATATCCATCGGATCTCCCCAAAACACAACATGTAGGAATTACAAATAGATGATCTTGATCATAAACGGAGCTCACAAGATCTAAACATGATATCACAAAGGAGGAGAACCAGCCATCTAGCTACTACATGGACCCGTAGTCTAAGTATGAACTACTCACGCATCACACCGGAGGCTTGCATGGTGATGAAGAAGGCCTCCAGGGTGAATTTGAAGGGAATATGCCCGAGAGGCAATAATAAAGTGGTTATTATCTTATTCCATATTTATGATAAATGTTTATTTTACATGCTATAATTGTATTGATTGGAAACGTCAATACATGTGTGTTTAATAAAGAAAAAGGGTTCCTAGTTATGCCTCTCTTATAGACTAGCTCGTTGATTAACAAGATGATCAAGGTATCCTGATCATGGACATTGGATGTTATTAATAACGAGGTCACAACATTGGTGGAATGATGTGATGAACAATCATCCAAAGTATAGCATTACGATCAAAGTCATTATGTTTATATTGCTATAACATCATACGAAGTAATCTTTATCCTTAGACCATGAGATCATGTTAATTGCTAACACCGGAAGAGTATCTTGATAACATCAAACGTCACACCGTAACAGGGTGACTATAAAGATGGGTTCAGTGCTACGAAGGTGTTATGTTGAGGCTCATGGATCAAGAGTGGAATTTGTCAATCCCAATGACGGATAGATATACTCTGGGCCCTCTCGAAATAGCTTGCAAGCAAGTGATGTGATCACTAGAATGTTATATCACGGGAACGAGAAAAGAGTGCATGTCGGTAACGAGATCAAATTAGGTATGGAGATACCGATGATCGAATCTCGGACATGTAATATATCGCGAGACAAAGGGATTTAGTTACAAGCGTTAAAGGTTCTCATGATCATAGAAGTCATCGTTGAATGTGTAGGAGTCAGTAAGGATCTCCAGGTCCCGCTGCTGATAATTGATCGGAGAGGGGTCTCGATCATGTCTGCATTATTCGCGAACCGTAGGGTGACACACTTAAGGGATACCGACACCATTTGGAGCAAATATGTTTCAGATAAAGATTTAAGAAAGTGCTGGAATTATTTCAATAGACACCGAAACTGTTTCGGGTGAAATTGCTGAAATTGGTTCTGCATGTAATATTGAAATGTTGCAGGGGGTTTTATTTGAATGTTTGTTAATTAAAGTAATTAACAAAATTCTGAATAAAAAATAATAAAAGAGTTTTATTAAATGAGAGAGCATTAAATTTGGAGAAATTTAATGCATTTAAAGTGGAGACTTTAAAAGGGAATGTGAAGAGGCATTTTAATGTGGAGGGGTTACCACCACATGAATGGAGGAGGTGAAGAGACACCTCCTCCATGCGCCGGCCATGAAGGAGGGGCACCCCCTCCTCCTATAAAAGGCCACCCTCTCCTCACTTCTCAAACACACCTCCTTGTGAAGGATCTCTCTCCCCCTCTAGTATTATTCCCCATGGTCTCGGATTAGCGAGATACATGTTCCCGGTGGCTTTATATGGAAAGGAGTTGCTACTTCCGCTGCTTTGCTAGAGCGAGGGACAGAGGTTGTCGGGGTACCGGACGTGTGTGCGATCACGGATGCACCGCTGCTTTGCGGTGCTGGACTTGGTGGTGCTGGAGCTGGATCTGAAGGACGTGCTGGAGCCGGACCTGCTCGGACTTCCTCAGGATCTTGAGATCGGCAAGTGTACGACTACATCAACCACGAGTTCCTACTCGTTAATAAAACTTGTTGTCTTCGAGGGTAAGTTCTCATTGGATGTATGTCGACACGTTGCTTTGTACCTAGTAGATAGATCTTGGCGTGTAGTTCACACTGTAGGAATTTTTTTGTTTTCTATCTTGCGGACCCAACAGTGGTATCAGAGCCTGATCTATGCATAGGTGCTTTGCACGTGTAGTACACATATGTTTATATGTGGGAGATGATGATCATGTTATTGCATCTTCTATGTATTTTGGATATTGGTGGCATAGTGAGATGAAGCGGCCCGGACCAACCTTACATGTCATCGTACATGACCGGTTCCACGGTTGACATGCAACTTGTTTTGCATAAGTGGCTGGCGGGTGTTTGTCTCTCCTACTATAGTCAATATCTGATTTACAACGAGTTGCTAATAACTTGGTTATCCTCGTTGTGGTTCATGTTCGTAGGTAAGAACGGTTCTATCTCCGAAAGCCCTAAGCCACGTAAAACTTGCAATTGATAAATTAGAGGCGTCTAGTTTAGATCGTTGATGGGCTAGTGTCTTGATATGGTATTGTTGTAAGTAGATGTATAATAGATACTCTTACAACACACTCAACGTGTAAGTTCCATAGACCTTGCCTTACACACAAAGGAATGATAGAGATCATACCACGATGCAAATGATAGAGATCAAATGCATGGACCATATCATGTCACTTTACACATTAGATGTTAGCATCTTATACTGCTAGTTTGGCGCTTTCTGTAGCATTGTAAGATGATCCCTCATTTAGATATCAAGATAAAAATGTGTTCTTCCTTAAGTATGCACCGTTTTGTGGATCGTATTTCGAGACATCACGTGATGATCGGGTGTACTCGACTCTACGCTTTCATACAAACGGGTGTAAGACAGTTTTACACATGCAAGTACTAAGGTTCTTACTTGGCGAGCCTAGCATGTACAGACATGGCCTCGGAACACGGACCGAAAGGTTAAGCATGAGTCATATAGTTGATATGATGCCCATATAGATGCTCGCCTTTGAAGCTACATCAACTCACGTGATGATCGGACTTGGTGTAGTTGATTTAGTTCATGTAATCACCAAAAAGACACGAGGGACGTCGTTTTTGAGTGGGATTTCATTTCTAATTTGGATTAGTCGAACCAAATTTGTCATAAATTAAATCAAAGTGAATTTGCATAGTTTGTTGTAGTCATTGGCATTCTTTTTTACCTTATGCTTAGTTTTTTATTTGAGATAATAGAACTATAGAATTCTGGATATTTACTTTACGAACTAGTATCGTATTGTTTTGAATGTCAATTTAAATTTTATAAGTCCTATTGCAAACTTTCAGCAAACTCTATTTACTCCATGAAGTTTAATAAGTAGTATTAAATCAAGAGTAAGAATTCCAATGTTAGTATCTAAAGTATCATGTTTGCCTCCATGATTATTGATATTCAAAAGTTGTTTTAATATCAAGATTATATTGGAGCTGAAAATTGTTTCAGAAACCATCATGTGTGAAAGATATTGTGATATCTGAAACAATATTTTTGGTTGCATTATGATAGAGTATAATTTAGCAAAATACATGTTCTCATATTGTATGAGAATTTGTGAAGGTTGGAGATGCTAGGCATCCGAATCTACCAAAAAGGTTTTGGGAACTGATATTATACTCGCGATTCTTCCTTATAGGCTATAGTAGCTTGATCATGAAAGTTGTCATGATAAGGATGAATAGAAGATGTAAGTAAAATGTTTACTACACTAATAGATTACTAAAGAATGGATTTTTGAAAGAATGCCAAACATTTGATGATGGTGATCCACTTCAAAGTGCAAGTCCAAAGGTATTAGTATTTGACTATATATAAGCTTTGTACCATGTGTCATGTTGATTACACCACTATTGATGTTGATAGATTCTTTTAAAAGAAAAGGAATTGCTAAAAGAGAATCTATAAAATATTTGGCAGAAAATAAAAGGTTGGAGATGTCCAACTTGGGTATATAGAAGATATACATGTTATGGTTGTATTCCTTGCTTATTAAACAATGTGGTTCTTAGGTATTGGATACCGGTATTGGATACCGAATTGGTTGGTATGAAGTGTCATACAGGACAACGCAATTCATGAACTGCAATGGCCTAAGTAACTAGCAAGAGAATAAGTGATGATGATCATGGAAAACAAATAAAGTGTTATTGTGCTTTTTCGTTGTCGTCAAACCTAGCCTTCAAGATTTGTTTTAATAATTGTTATTTTGTTCCGGTATTATGAGAACAATTGTTGTTCAAATAATTACCGTATTCCATAAAGGATGGATGAACTTTTACAAGTGTAGTGGGAGAAATCACATCCATAAACACTATTGCTAAAATGTCGCAAGAAAAATGATTGAAAGATCACTTATGAAGTGACATCGCTATTTAAATTATATTGGAAAGAAAACATGAAGAAACTCCATGTTGATGAATTTTTGGAGTCTTTGATTTTGATCAATTGACGCATGTGAGACTTTCCTCGAGATAAATGAAACTCCGTCCATAGGCCAGAGAGGAACGGATGACTAGCTTATTGGAAATTGTGCATGCTGATGTGCATAGTCCATTATGTGTAGCCATATGCGATGGATATTTTTGCTTCATATGCTATCTTCGAAAATTTGAGTGAATATATCTGTATATTTACTTAATAAGGAAGAAGTATGAAACATTTGAAAGTTGTTCAAAGACTTTCAAGATGAAGTGGAAAATCATTGTAACAAGAAAATAAAGAGTTTATGATTCGATCATAAAGGAAGATATTTGAGTTACATGTTTAGCAAAACACCTAAGATTTGAGGAATTGTTCCATGAATTTGGATTTCCCGATAAACCACAGGAGTATGGTATGTCGAGAGATGAAATCAAACCATGTTTGACATGGTAAGATCAAAGGTGTCATTTATAAAACTGCCATTATGTTTTAAGGATTGAAGCTTTAGAGACTACCGCTTTTACACTGAAAAGAGCACCATCGTGATCCATTGAAATGACACCATATGAGTTATGGTTTGGGATAAAACCCAAATTGTCTTTTCTTAAATTTTGGTATGCTATGCATAAGTAAAATGTTTACAACCAAAGTTGGATAAGCACGTCTTTGCAGGTCATCCCAAAGAATTTGTTGGGAATTTTTCGTGAAAAGTTAAGTGGGAGGACAATAGAACTTTGATAAGGTTGTTGAACCTTAGCTATATGTGCTAAGTAGCGCAGCGCCGGAAAGTGTCCCGGTGGTGGCCACAATGCTCATGGCTCTCGTGATTACAAAAGGTGTGATCTCGGAGATTAGAGTTCCTATAGAACTATGTGGGTCGGTAAGAATCAAATAGTAAGATTTGATAAGCAAGTCGTTATTGTTTTGACAATGATGAACCGACTACATGCAAAGAAGCGATGATGGGCCCTGAGTCCATAAAATTACTAGAAGTTATAGAATCCGTGATAGTATCCATACACGAGAAATCAAGCTTCTGAACTTGGAAGACCCTCCGGAAAGGCGTGATGCCTATCGGTTGTGTTTGGATCTATAAAGAAATAAGACATGGATGTTTAACATCTATGAAATAGTCGACATGTCGGAAAGAAGTTTACGACAATGTTCAAGGAGTTGACTATGACAAGATTTGATCTTTCATAGAGATATTTAGTCTTGACGGAATAATGTAGCAACCACTACATATAATTTGGTATATGGTAATTGAATAAACAAAACAATGTTCTTCTAATAGAATGGTTACCTAGGACGTGTACATGACACGGTCCGAAGGGTTTTTGTTAATTCAAAGGGTGCTAAAAGGGTATGCAAACTTCAATAGTTGAATTAAGCATAGCGGAGTTGGAATCTTCACCATGATGAAACTGTTAAAAGAGTTTAAATTCATCGGAGATGATGAAGATGCTTGCATTTGCAAGAAATTAAGTGGGAGCGCTGAGACATATTTCTAATACATTATGTAGAGGACATATTGTTGATTGGGAATGATGTATCTTGTATTGACACAAGTTAAGAATTTCATTAAAATAAGATTTCGATGAAAGACTTGGGCAAAACCAGAATATTAGGCATCAATATCTATATGGATAGATTAAGGCACTAATATGGTTGTGCCAGACATACATATATGAGATATTGAAAGGGTTCAATATGGAAACAACAAGAAATGTTCTTGCTGCATGGAAAGGATTGTATCAAAATTCAAGTGTTTCAACACTTGGTGAGTAAAATCACATGAAGATTTTGATCGATTGTACCATGATATGTATATATCCAGAATGCCCTATGCTCTAAATGTTATGAGCATATCCCAGAATGATTCATGAGATGATCATTGGACGATAGTAAAGATATTCTTATGAGCTTTGGAAGAACTAAGAATATATAATGTATAAGTGACAAATAGTTAAAGGTAGTTCATTGTAAAGTGTTACATTGATACTAGTTTTGTCACAAGATACAAATTAAATTTATCTCAATTTAGACTATGGGTGGCACAATGTAATGGAAAGGATGTTCCATGATGGATTTGGATGAGTTCTAAAGTTGAGACATTGTGACGGATACTACAACAAAAAGGCTAAGTATATGACTGCTATAGTAGCAGCATAGGAGGGCATTTGTGTTAAGTAGTTTGTTATCAAACTAGGTGTGGTTCAAAGTGGGCTAATTCTATGAAGATATATTGTGTGACAATAATATCAACATATTTTAACCGGAATGAACTGAAGGTCTCACCAAAGGACCAAATTTATACAATGCCATCTCATTTGAGAATGAGTGATGCGTAGAGACGCAAAGACATGCAAATACACACGGACCTGAAACTGTCATATCCGGAGATTATGTTAACCACTAGCAATCGCGTATATGCAACACCAGAAAGCCATAGGTGTTCAATACGCAATGTTTTTCAAACTAGATTATTGACTCTAGTGCAAGTGGGAGACTGAAGGGAATATGCCTGAGAGGCAATAATAAAGTGGTTATTATCTTATTCCATGTTTATGATAAATGTTTATTTTACATGCTATAATTGTATTGATCGGAAACATCAATACATGTGTGTTTAATAAACAAAAAGGGTTCCTAGTTATGCCTCTCTTATAGACTAGCTCGTTGATTAATAAGATGATCAAGGTTTCCTAATCATGGACATTAGATGTTGTTAATAACGAGGTCACAACATTAGTGGAATGATGTGATGAACAATCATCTGAAGTATAACATTACGATCAAAGTCATTATGTTTATATTGCTATAAGATCATACGAAGTAATCTTTATCCTTAGACCATGAGATCATGTTAATTGCTAACACCGGAAGAGTATCTTGATAACATCAAATGTCACACCGTAACAAGGTGACTATAAAGATGGGTTCAGTGCTACGAAGGTGTTATGTTGAGGCTCATGGATCAAGAGTGGAATTTTTCAATCCCGATGACGGATAGATATATTCTGGGCCCTCTCGGTGATATCACATTGAAATAGCTTGCAAGCAAGTGATGTGATCACTAGAATGTTATATCACAGGAACGAGAAAAGAGTGCCTGTCGGTAACGAGATCAAACTAGGTATAGAGATACCGATGATCGAATCTCGGACATGTAATATATCACGAGACAAAGGGATTTAGTTACAAGCGTTAAAGGTTCTCACGATCACATAAGTCATCGTTGAATGTGTAGGAGTCAGTACGGATCTCCAGGTCCCGCTGCTGATTATTGATCGGAGAGGGGTCTCAATCATGTCTGCATTATTCGCGAACCGTAGGGAGACACACTTAAGGGATACCGACACCATTTGGAGCAAATATGTTTCAGATAAAGATTTAAGAAAGCGCTGGAATTATTTCAATAGACACCAAAACTGTTTCGGGTGAAATTGCTGAAATTGGTTCTGCATGTAATATTGAAATGTTGCAGGGGGTTTTATGTGAATGTTTGTTAATTAAAGTAATTAACAAAATTCTGAATAAAAAATAATAAAAGAGTTTTATTAAATGAGAGAGCATTAAATTTGGATAAATTTAATGCATTTAAAGTGGAGACTTTAAAAGGGAATGTGAAGAGGCATTTTAATGTGGAGGGGTTACCACCACATGAATGGAGGAGGTGAAGAGACACCTCCTCCATGCCCCGGCCATGAAGGAGCGGCACCCCTCCTCCTATAAAAGGCCACCCTCTCCTCACTTCTCAAACACACCTCCTTGTGAAGGATCTCTCCCCCTCTAGTATTATTCCCCATGGTCTCGGATTAGCGAGATACATGTTTTCGGTGGCTTTATCTGGAAAGGAGTTGCTGCTTCCGCTGCTTTGCTGGAGCGAGGGACGGAGGTTGTCGGGGTACCGAACGTGTGTGCAATCACGGATGCACCGCTGCTTTGCGGTGCTAGACTTGGTGCTGGAGCTAGATCTGAAGGACGTGCTGGAGCCGGACCTGCTTGGACTTCCTCACGATCTTGAGATCGGCAAGTGTATGACTACATCAACCACAAGTTCCTACTCGTTAACAAAACTCGTTGTTTTCGAGGTAAGTTCTCGTTGGATGTATGTACACCTGTGGCTTTGTACCTAGTAGATAGATCTTGGCGTGTAGTTCACATCGTAGGAATTTTTTTGTTTTCTATGCTGCGGACCCAACAGAATTACCCTCTCCGACAGGGTGCCGAGAAGTGAAGGGAATATTCCCGAGAGGCAATAATAAAGTGGTTATTATCTTATTCCATGTTTATGATAAATGTTTATTTTGCATGCTATAATTATATTGATCGGAAACGTCAATACATGTGTGTTTATAAACAAAATACAAAGTTCCTAGTAATGCCTCTCATATAAACTAGCTCGTTGATTAACATGATGATCAAGGTTTCCTGATCATGGACATTGGATGTTGTTATTAACGAGGTCACAACATTGGTGGAATGATGTGATGAACATTCATCCGAAGTATAGCATTACGATCAAAGTCATTATGTTTATGTTGCTATAACATCATACGAAGTAATCTTAGTCCTTAGACGATGAGATCATGTTAATTGCTAACACTAGAAGACTATCTTGATAACATCAAACGTCACACCGTAACAGGGTGACTATAAAGGTGGGTTCAGTGCTACAAAGGTGTTATGTTGAGGCTCATAGATCAAGAGTGGGATTTGTCCATCCCGATGACGGATAGATATACTCTAGGCCCTCTCGATGATATCACATTGAAATAGCTTGCAAGGAAGTGATGTGATCACTAGAATGTTATATCACGAGAACGAGAAAATAGTGCATGTCGGTAACGAGATCAAACTAGGTATTTGGATACCGATGATTGAATCTCGGACATGTAATATATCACGAGACAAAGGATTTAGTTACTAGCGTTGAAGGTTCTCATGATCACAGAAGTCATCGCTGAATGTGTAGGAGTCAGTATGGATCTCCAGGTCTCGCTTCTGATTATTGATCTGAGAGGGGTCTCGATCAGGTCTGCATTATTCGCGAACTGTAGGGTGACACACTTAAGGGATACCGACACCATTTGGAGCAAATATGTTTCAGATAAAGATTTAAGAAAGCGCTGGAATTATTTCAATAGACACCGAAACTGTTTCGGGTGAAATTGCTGAAATTAGTTCTGCATGTAATATTGAAATGTTGCAGGGGGTTTTATGTGAATGTTTGTTAATTAAAGTAATTAACAAAATTATGAATAAAAATAATAAAAGAGTTTTATTAAATGAGAGAGCATTAAATTTGGAGAAATTTAATGCATTTAAAGTGGAGACTTTAAAAGAGAATGTGAAGGGGCATTTTAATGTGGAGGGGTTACCACCACATGAATGGGGGAGGTGAGGAGTCACCCCCATGGGGCGCCGGCCATGGGGAGGGGTACCCCCCTCCTCCTATAAAAGGCCCCCTCACTCCCCTTCTTCCTCACACCTCCTCGTGAAGGATCTCTCTCCCTCTCTAGTATTATTCCCCCATGGTCTCGGATTAGCGAGATACATGTTCCCGGTGGCTTTATCTGGAAAGGAGTTGCTGCTTCCACTGCTTTGCTGGAGCGGACGGAGGTTGTCAGGGTACCACACGTGTGTGCGGTCATGGATGCACCGCTGCTTTGCGGTGCTGGACTTGGTGGTGCTGCACTTGCTGGAGCTGGATCTGAAGGACGTGCTGGAGCCGGACCTGCTGGACTTCATCACGATCTTGAGATCGGCAAGTGTACAACTACATCATCCACGAGTTCCAACTCATTAACAAAGCTTTGTTGTCTTCGAGGGTAAGTTCTCTATGGATGTATATCCACCCGTTGCTTGTATCTAGTAGGTAGATCTTGGCGTATAGTTCCCATCGTAGGATTTTTTTGTTTTCTATGCTGCGAACCCAAACAGGAAGAGCTTCAGATCCTTCCTGATCTAGGATGGAGATGATGGCGGCTACAGACTCTTTCGTGAAATTTTGATCAGGTACTTAGGGTTTCTGTATTGGAGGCATCTTATAGGCAAAAGGGGAGGCCGAGGGGGTGCCGGAGGCGGCCAGACCACCCCCTGGCATGGGCCAGGCTGGGCCGAGCGACTAGGTGGTGTGGCGGCCCCCTGGCCCCTCTCCGTCTCGTATTATGGCTCCTTGTGTCCCTCGGTGAAAAACTGACTTTGGCTTTTGTCCTGTCCAATTCCGAGAATATTCATTTTCTGACTTTCCTGGAACCAAAAATAGCAAAAAACAGGCAGCTGGCACAGTGGCTCTTGTTAATAGGTTAGTCCAAGAAAGTGTATAGAAAGTACTCCAAAGTTGGAACAAAACATAAGAAAGTAGATAAGGCCAAGCATGGAACATAAAAAATTATGGATACGTTAGCAATGTATCAACATCCCCAAGCTTAACTCCTGCTCGTCCTCGAGTAGGTAAGTGATAAAAAGAAAGAATAGTTTTTGAGGTGACATGCACCATCATAAACTTGATCAAAGTATTTGTAAAACATTGATAGTTGGGATCATAGTACTTTAACATAGCATGAAACATAAAGTTCTAGCAATAGGACAAAGCAACTAAGTTGCAACATGAAAAGGCACAAACAAAAGATTCATGAATAACAATGCTTTGCAATACATTTGTTTGTTTCACATAAAGAAAACATAGCATAGTGACATTTAGCTTGTCCCTCATAGACTAGCAAACATAAATGCATAGGACACCTTCAAAGTTCATAAGAGTGACTAGATACATGTAGTTTAAAACAAGCAGTATCAAAGCTATGCATCAATCAACAAGTCTTGGGACAATGCACATAGAACTAAGAATGGCCACTATGCTCTCAAAGTAGGTGCATAAAGATAGAAGGTGGAGACTCAACATAAAAGTAAAAGAAAGGCCTTCATAGAAGGAAGTAGGGATTCAAGTTTCATATGGAGCTTCGAAAAATTATGGTACTTGTTAACTTTCAGCTCTCATTGCCCATATCATAAGCGTCTTGAAGGTGATTAAGGTTAAAGTGACACAACTAAGAGGATATGGTTGACAAGTTATAAGCTGAAATCTCATGCCCCTTACTTACGAAGACCGAACCTCATGCTACTCAACTTTAGTCACAAGTAATCTCTTGTCATTGTAAGTACATATGTATCATAGAGAACCACCAACAGGGTACCCCTTGCACATGATACAAGAGCTATCCCATAATCAAAATGGCAAGGCAAGCATACAATGAGAATCTTAGCGATCTTTTTATTTGCTATTTGCATAGGTTTTTATTGAGGATGCTTCATAGAGTGCTCATTATGGTTATGCTGCAAGTTTCCGCCATGATTAGGCATGGCTAAGGCTAGCGGCTTAGGCATTACTCTAACACAAATACAAAATCCATGATCTTACAAGTTCCCCTTTCATTTCACACCACCGGGATCCATAAGCAAAAGAACATGATATCAACGGGGTACAAAGTACAAGTGCAATGTTGAAAGCATTCCCCATGATACATGGTTCTGCTAACTTCAACTTATAAAGAGCAAGCATATACGCAACAAAGATGGACGCAATGGTTCAAGTTTATTAAATGCAAGAAAGTAAAGTGTGCCATCAAGTTCGTGAGAGCTTTAATCACTAGTTTTCTCATAACAAGTTTAATTTGGAAGGTAGATAAAAACATGAATATACTTGGAATAGCATATGCTAATATATAGGTATGGTGGACTCTTTGGAATAACTTGGTTTTAGGAGTTGGATGAATGAGTGTGACTCATACTTGGTTATGGAGGCTAGCAAAAGACTAGGAGCGACCAACTAAGAGAGCGATAATGGCCATAATCATGCAGAGCGACAAAACATCATTAATCAAAGCATAAAGTGATACTACCAGTTCAAAACTAAAGGATCATAAAAGCTATGGTGACTTGGGATAGTTAAAACATGGTGTGAGCATGCGCCAAGTCAACGCACATAAAGCATCAAAGGAGAATACCACAATACTATGCTTTAATGTGCTAAAACAACGCATGATTCTTTAAAGGCAAATTAAGCAATCTCAATTGTTTATAACAAGTCATGCTACAACAAAGAATACTAAGCATAGAGCCAAAACCATATCAAGCATGGCATGACAAAGCATAAGCCACAGTAAAAAATAAGCTCTCTTTACCACTTAAGCATGAACTTTCCTCCTCTTTTCCAATCCAAACCAAAATATTTGAAACCAATGCATGAAAAAGGGGGTCCAACCAATTTATTCAGAAAACTAAGAAAACCAAGCAAAAGAAAAACCAAAACGAAAACGAAAAAGAAGACGCTCGAAGAACAACACAACTATGCATGAAACAATAAAAATGAAGTGTTTGGAAGAAACCTAGAATTTTTATTGATGAAGAAGGGGATGCCTTGGGCATCCCCAAGCTTTGACGCTTGTACTTCTTGGATATTTCTTGGGGTGACACCATGGCATACCCAAGCTTGAGCGTTAGTCCATCCTTCATCTCATTACTCACTCCTTCCATACACCTGAAATTTTTCTTCACACAAAACTTCACACAATCTTTATTAGCAACATTAGTGCACTCAAGATAATAAGTATTTAGGTTCAGTTGCAACACCAAAAAAACTTCCATTAAAACACAAGCTACTGTATCACTTCCCTCAAAAATCTCAATTCCCCAAAAGAACTCAAAAAGGAACCAACAAGAAGCAAATGCAAATAATGACAGAAATATGTCAAAACAGACCAGCAGGTAAAGACGAATTTTTTCGAAGATATTCTGTTTCTCAAATAGAAAAGTGTTGAACTAACGAAAGTTCGATAACAACCTGGGTCCGAAGAACAAAAATTCACGCCTCAAAACGACATACAGAGATTTTACACGAATTTTTACGGTGAAGCAAAGAAATATGTTTTGGGACAACAACTTTCCCAATCATTACTTCTCTCTTACTAGAGGTTACTCTTGGCACAAAAAGCAAATAAAAAGGATAAGGAGCGGTTATTACAGAGGTAATAACTTCCAACACTCATCTAAAACTTTTGGGTAATCTCCCAATAAGTACTTTTATTTAACGCCTTTAAGTTAGGCATGGTAATTGCGATGATGCTCTCATAAGAAATATGAATTGAAGTAAAAGAGAGCATCAAGAAGCAAATTCAAAATACATTTAATTCTAACCCACTTCCTATGCATAGGAATCTTCTATGAAAATAAATTCAGAAAGAACAAAGTGATAGGCATAGGAAGATAAAACGAGAGTAACTTCAAAACTTTCAGCAAATAGAGAGGTGTTTCAGTACCATGAAATTTTTTACAACCATATTTTCCTCTCTCATAATAATTTCCGGTAGCCTCATGAATAAAATCAACAATATAACTATCACACAAAGCATGCTTTTCATGATCTACAAACACATAATTTTTATCAAGCTCAAAAATAGTGGGATTAAAACCTATAAACCCACTTTTAACAATTTTATAACAAGATGACTGATCAATCTCATTTTCAATAGTAGTACTATTAATATTATCAATCAATATAGGACCATCATCTAGAGCGTTATTACAAATTTTTTCAAAAGAATCCATAGGAACATAACATTCATCCTCCTTTGTTAAGCATGGGGGACAATCAAATAATGTAAAGGGTAAAGAGTTACTCTCATTAGAAGGTAGGAATGGGTAGATCCATTCTTCCTCATCTTGATTATCACTCTCCTCCTCTTTTTCATCCAATGAGCTTCCAGTTTCAGCAATTTATTCTTCCATAGGCTCCTGCAAGGCATTAGTCTCTTCTGTTGGTGGAGAGCATCTATTAAGATATTCAATAATATAGCCATTTTCTTCTTTATAATTATCAAAGCAAAATTTAAGTATATCATAAACCTCATATTTATAAGCTGCATCATCAGATTTTCAAGCAAATAAGCTAGTCCAAATGCACACTTCCAAGCAATAAATTCTTCAATTTGTTCCACATCATAAAAGTCATAATTTCCCTTAACGTAAGAAGATATGGTAACATCATCATTATACTCACACTGAAAAGGGAAGTGTTTATACTTCTTATAGCAACAAGATTTATCAAAGCAATAAGTAACATTATAAGTAGAGCACACGTTTCTAGCAATGGTATACAATTTATCAATTTGTTCCCATAAGTGTTTCCCTTTTTGTGACAATCGATGTTCCTTATAATAATATTTTTGTTCTTCTGTGAACCCACCTTGCCAATTAGATTCAGTTTCAAATAAACCAACCATTGATGGAAAGCATGATAAAGCAAGACAATAATAGATCAACAGAAATAACAACTATAGCAGGAACAAATTTTTGTGTGTTTTTCATAAAGAAACAAGCAAACAAAGCAAAAGGAAACTAAGCAAAACAAAAATAACAAAGTAAAGAGATTGGTTATGAGGGACTCCCCTTGTGAAGATGTCCTTGACTCCCTGGCAACGGCGCCAGAAAATCGGTTACTTAGCCCAAAATATATCGAGCTCGTTGGGGAACCCCAAGAGGAAGGTATGATGAGCACAACAGCAAGTTTTCCCTCAGTTATGAAATCAAGGTTATCAATCTAGTAGGAGCAAGGAAACACCCAAAGGTGTTGCTAGCTAGACGTTGGCAGGGCGCAATACCGGCGTCAGCAGCAACGTGGAGACCTGCACAACACAACCACAGAGCTTTGCCCCCAACTTGCGATGAGGTTGTCAATCTCACCGGTTTTGCTGAAAACAAAGGATTAAACGTATCGAGTGGAAGAAAGTAATAGTTTGCAGAAAGTAAACATAAAACAGTAAATAGTTGATTGTAGACTGATAGTAAAAGAAAGCACCGGGGTCCATAGTTCACTAGTGGTGGCTCTCCTTAAGATAGATGACATGTTGGGTGAACAAATTACATGGGGGAAATTGACAAACATTGAGAAAGCATATATGCATATACTACTCATCTTGACTCCTTTGAGACTTGATTGGGCATTACAACATTATACATAGACCGTAATCCAACTACATCTATGACTAATAATCCACCTTTAGATCATCCGAACCCCCTCTAGTATTAAGTTGCAAGGAACAAATAATTGCATTACACATTGCGTGTAAAGTAAAAAATACGATTGTTCTATGAACAAAGGATTGTTGTTTTCTCCCTAGTAGCAACAACACATCTAGTACCTTAGAGATTTCTATCACTTCCCCAGATTACTAGAGGCATGAACCCACTATCGAGCATAAATACTAACTCTTGGAGTTGCTAGCATCTACTTGGCCAAGATAGCTACTAACAACGGAAAGCATGCAAGATCAAAAATAACAAAGACATGATAGAATCAATAATCAATCTGAAATAGCAGCTCAATATCCATCGGATCCCCATAAACACAACATGTAGGAATTACAAATAGATGATCTTGATCATGAACAAAGCTCACAAGATCTAAACATGATAGCACAAAGGAGGAGAACCAGCCATCTAGCTACTACATGGACCCGTAGTCCAAGGATGAACTACTCACGCATCACACTAGAGGCGTGCATGGTGATGAAGAAGGCCTCCAGGGTGAATTCCCCTCTCTGGCAGGGTGCCGGGAAGAGCTTCAGATCCCTCCCGATCTAGGGATGGAGATGACGGCGGCTACAGACTCTTTCGTTGAATTTTGATCGGGTACTTAGGGTTTCTGTATTGGAGGCATCTTATAGGCGAAAGAGGAGGTCGAGGGGGTGCCAGAGGCTGCCAGACCACCCCCTGGCGTGGGCAAGGCTGGGCCACGCGGCCAGGTGGTGTGGCGGCCCCCTGGCCCCTCTCCGTCTTGTATTCTGGCTCCTTGTGTCCCTCAGTGAAAAACTAACTTTGGCTTTTGTCCCATCCTATTCCGAGAATATTCATTTTCTGACTTTCCTAGAACCAAAAATAGCAGAAAACAGGCAGCTAGCACGGTGGCTCTTGTTAATAGGTTAGTCCAAGAAAGTGTATAGAAAGTACTCCAAATTTGGAATAAAACATAAGAAAGTAGATAAAATTAAGCATGGAACATCAAAAATTATGGATACGTTAGCAACGTATCAATGACCGCGACAACTGGCGCCGTGATGACCACCGTGATGATGACCACGAGAACTGGCGCCATGACCTCCGTGATGACAAACAGTGTGATGATCGCCATGATGGTGGTGATCGCTACCGCAGTGATGGTGGTGGTCACCGCCCTGACCGTGCTCCCACACCCTACATCAATACCGACTGCCAGATATGCAAGATTCATGGACATCCCGCGAGCGACTGCTGGTGGAGTTATGGTGATGACATGAGGGATGATGGTGCTCGTGCTGAAAAAGGTGCTAATGTTGCTGCTTTCTATGGTGTCGACACAAACTGGTACCCCCGATACTGGTGCCACAGATCATGTCGCCAACGAACTGAGCAAGCTCTCCACACATGACAAGTATACTGGGAACGATCGTGTCCGCACTGCAGAGGGCACAAGTATGAACATTAGTCATATTGGTCATTCAATATTGCATACTCCTCATGGTGCCTTTGATCTTAAAAATATTCTTCATGTTCCTAGTGCTACACAAAATCTTCTTTCTGTACATCAATTCACCCTTGATAATGATGTCTTTATTCAGTTTCATCCTTTCTTCTATTTAATCAAGGACTCAAATGTAACACCCTCAAATCAGCCCTATTCAAGTTTCAGCACTTCCCGCCAAACCCGCATAGAAACGATTCAAGGATGCCCACCAGGCACTTTCGTGCGGGTGGAAAACGAAGTAATACCATTACACATTAGTCCATGATGGAACCCACAGAACATATATATACAACAACGAATCCATGAGTCAAGAATACAGATATAATATACAAAGATCCAAATCACCTTGAAAATGATAGAGCGTCCGACTACGGACAAGATGCAAATGAGGCTAAGAGCCCTGAAGAATAATCAATGGCGTCCATAACCCGACCCAGGCCAAGCCGGAAGGGTAACCCTGCTAATGACGTCGATCTCAAACCTGCTAAAACAAAAGGGGTGCCGACAAAGGGCAAAGGAAAAAGAGGAGCGTCAGTACTGAGGCTAGTAAACGACGAGGCTGGAATTCGGCGGCTCTTGCCTACATAGGTATGGTGGACTGAAGCGGCAGCGCAACAACACTAAACAACCTATAGAGACTCAGCAAGACTGGCGGCTATTAGAGAGGGATAAGAAAGACCTATTCAGATCCAACCTGATACTAACACCAAACATATCCATCCCGGCATTTCCCCCTCGAGACCAAACGAGGAAGTCAAACCGAGGAACTCAAACAGTTGGCAGTTTTATTCATTCCATTATAGTTGAAGCACTTACTAGTCAGATATAGATAGCTTGAGTCGTCCTGAAGCATAAGTAGTGGGCAGTTTTAATTAACCATTCCGTGGTAGTTGGAACATTTCTAGTCAGATATAATTGTCCTGAGGAATCCCAAAACCCAGCAGTTGTTGGCACTTTTATCACATTCTATTGGAGTTGTAATACTTACTAGGAAGGTATAGTATGACACAGATCACACAGATCCACCAGTTGGCATTTTTAATTTACATTCCGTTCTATTTGAATCTGATTACTAGTCACATATTAAGTCAAATTTATAGTACTACTTTAGTTATGCTTGTCTATGATCGAGATACTGTGCTCCAAGTCGTCCATAACCGCGGACATGGCTTTCATAAAGATTTACCCTGCAGGGGTGCACAAATAGCAACACACACACGATCGACGTCGGAAAAACCAAATCAAAACGCAACGAGGATTTCACGACAAAGCAATCATAGGATTCATCAAATATTTCAGGGGGCCACCCACTAAGCTACCCGCAACGAAGTTGGCCGGCTCCGGAACGGACCCAGGGTTTGCGAGAACGGATGTAAACGACTGGGAACCCGAAAGTGTGACTGGGCTTGTCGATACCGCGAAATCGTGCCGCGATCCAAAACAGTATAGGTGCTCCACGCACAATCTTAAATAAAGCGGTAAAGCATGGCATAAGTACAGGATAGTAATAAAACCCCAAACTAGTTTGTGGTCCCAAGAAATAGAAATGAATCAAGCTCTGACTCAGGGGGATTCCATAGGGTCTCCCAGATGTGGATAGTGCAAATAATCAAGGAACAGGTATCAAGTACTCGGGGTCCTACGGGACACAAGAGAGCGTGGAAGAACCAAATAACATCTATTGCCCACTGATGCCTCTGCATTAGTTATATCTAGCATTTTAATAGTTGTATTTAAAGTCATGATCAACTCCACCGTAAAGCATCTCCACCATTAAGCATAAGCCCACCCTTCCGTTAACGGTGGAACGTACGAACCAGCACATGAGCAAGCGACTACAACTCGCAAGACTGACTATCTATCAAACAATAGGCAATAGGATGTGTCCAAGGTAATATAAAGGCTGCAAGGGATATATCTGGTACGGAACACTAAAGCATCACGACACGGATAGCAATAGATCAACATGAGGAAATAAAGACTATAAATGCAAAATAGGTAGAAAGGGGGAGAATGCTCGCCTGGGAAACACTGCCGGAGGTTCATATCCGGAGAACTTGTCGATACTCGCATCAACTCATCGGCCTAATCCGGAAGAAGCAAACACTAGAAGAAACACCGGATGCAATATTTAATATACGGCAGAAGATCCGGCATGATTATGATATGATACAGATGCGGTGCAATTAGATAGTATTAAGAGGAACCGGGGGCCCGACAATTAATCATTAGGTTTAAGTTGTTTATAAACCCCACAATTTAAATGTTGTATTAATAGGGCAAAGCATGGTATCGATTCTCTACACAAATTTAAATGGAGTCCGGAATAAGACTAGAATAACCCGCAGATGGACTCCATATTTAATTTAGGTGAAACGACTATTTAACCCAACCCATCAGATGACATGTATGCAAGGATGATGATTTAATGATGCGACAGGTATATGTCATATTATAAAAAATAGAGGCTTAGGGTCACACATCTGGGTTCGAAAGATCTTGGTTCCGGGGGTCCGGGGTTCGACGAGGGGGAACGGTTCGACGGGATCGGTCTCGGACAACGGAAGGAGAGCTTGGTGTTCCGGGAAGAAGGACTTGGTGTTCCGTGTCGGCGAACTTGGCGTCCGGGTCCTCGGGCATCGGATCCGGGAAGGAGTACTTGTCGTTCCAGCGTCATTGCCTCCGGGTTCCTTGTGATTCTCTTCGGGTCATCAAATCTGAGTAGCAGATCATGTTGGTTCGGTGTCGAAAACCTTAGGGTACCCTCTTATTCACCGGGGACAAACTCGGGCAGCATTTGTCGACATCGGGCCAGTTTTCCCGGGGAGATCTTGGCGGTACGACAAGACATCGAATCGACACAGATCTTGACGTCCTTGTGCCCAACATCACATACATCCATACCGAAAACTTGGCAGGCCTTGATCTACAGGAGAAACAAAAAGAGGCTAGGGTGCACCGGTGTGCTGCAAGGCGGCAGAGGTGGCGTGCACGTGCGCAGGGGGACGGAAGACGGGTGGTGGTGGCCAGAGGCGGAAGGGGAGAGGCGCCGTCCACAGCAGAGTCCCCGGGAGCTATAGAAGGGCGCTCGGGCGGCGTCCATGGCGTGGGGAGGAGGCCGCGCTCGGGGATGGCGAGGACGCGGGCGAGGGCGCCCTTGACGGCGAGAGCAGAGGGAGGCCAGGGTACGCAGTGGAGCTCCTGGCAGCGGCGTCCGAGGAGGCCGCAACAGCGGGGCGCTCACGCGGGCAAGGAGGAGGCGCCCTGGCGGAGCTTGGTCGGGTCAGCGAGGCGAGCCCGGGGAGGCAGCGGCGGTTGGATCGAGGAGGGACGGCGGGGCAGGTTGACAAGAGGAGGCGGCCGATGTGGGCTCCTGACGGCGGCGAGGCGCGCCGGGGCGGCCGCGGGGCAAGGCGACGGCGGCGCGGGGCTCTGTGGGGCGGGCCTCGCTCGCGGAAAAAGGGAGGCGTTGGTGTCCTGATGGGGAGGAGAGGATCGAGAGGAGAGAGGGAGCGTCGATGGTGGCTGCGTTGGGATTGAGGCGTGGTGGGGCAAGCGTGGGGCCACGCGGTCGCGTGAGTGATGCGCGCGGGCTGCGCGTGTCCGTGGGTCGGGCGGGACAGGTGGGCGGGAGCGAAGCGGGTTCGCGTGGGGTTGCGTGCAGGTGTGGGAGGGAGTGTGGGGCGGGAGTTGGCGGCTGGGGGAGTGGTGTGGGTGTGCGGGCAGGTGGCGAGGGAGTGGCCCAGGTGGGAGGAGGTGGCAGGCTGAGAGTGGAGGGAGTGAGGTGGCGGCTGGGCCAGGTGGCGCCAGGGGGAGAGAGAGAGGGGGGTGTGGTGGCTGGCTCGGGTTGGGGAGATGGGGTAGCTAGGGTTTGGTCTAGGGTTTGGGGTAGTTGGCCAGCTTGCTGTGCCTTTGGGCCTGGCCGGCTGCCTCCCCTAAAAAAATATTTTTATTTTTATTTAACTTTTAAAATATTTTATAAATAGTTTTTAGACAAATAAAATATTCAGGAATACCTAGTTTTATGATTTGAAATTAAAGGAGGGATAATTAGAAAACAAAATAAGGTTTTTGCAAAGTACTTATTTGAACAAACATGCATGATGACGTCATGATGATGCACAAAGTAGATACAACGAGCGATTTTCTAGTAGTGATTTTAGCGGGATGCCACAATTCGACACCACTAACAAGGGATCTCGCCCTCGAGATCTGCCTCATGGTACGGGGAAGAAGGTCGGCGATCTGAATCTTCTCGCTTCGTGTAGATCCTCGCGACACCACTAACAAGAGGTCGTTGTCTGTGATCGTCGAGAGAACACTCCGGGAACAAAGGGCGAAGCTAGAGGTATCAACAAATAAAGCCACCTCTAGCTTCCGTTGACGGAGTAAAATTGCTGGATTCCCCGATTAAATATACAAGAGCGAATGCTAAGAGTAGTCAGATGGTGATCAGTCCATCGCGCACCCAAAGCATTACTCTGCACACGAATAGGAGAATTATGCAACCAACTCTCGGAATTAGACTGAAGATCTCGACAAGCAAGGTTTGGAAACAAAGGAGTGATGCAGGCTATGCATCGGATCTGGCGTAGATGATGTCGTCGTGTCGGAAAACACCGGAAGGCACAAGAAGGAACAAAGAGAAGTCCAACAGAGAAAGGATTCCTCAGGTAGCACGAAGACCGGATGTAGAAACACCGTTACCAAAGGAGGAAGCAAAACCCTGAAGGTACGACGGAAACCCAACCATGAGAAATCCTAGACTCGAAGAAAAGATAAGAGAGCAGATTCAAAACACGCAGAGGTAAGAGGAGAATAGCAGAGGGGTAAGGAGTAAAAATAGACCTAATCAGATCTATCCAACCGATTTTGCAAAATAGCTTTGACACTCTACTTCGGCCGTTAGCTAGGTTATCCTACAGGCTGGACCAGTGGGGTATCGCAACTGCTGAGCTCTCATACCACTCTGTTACACCCTCAAATTGACCCTATGCAAGTTTTAGCACTTCCCGCTAATCCCACATAGAAACGATTCAAGGACGCCCACCAGGCACTTTCGTGTGGGTGGAAAACGAAGTAATACCATTACTCATTAGTCCACGATGGAACCCACAGAACATATATATACAACAACGACTCCATGAGTCAAGAATACAGATATAATATACAAAGATCCAAATCACCTTGAAAACGATAGAGCGTCCGACTACGGACAAGATGCAAATGGGGCTAAGAGCCCTGAAGAATAACCAATGGCATCCATAACCCGGCCCAAGCCAAGCCGGAAGGGTAACCCTGCTAACGACGTCGATCTCAAACCTGCTAAAACAAAAGGGGTGCCGACAAAGGGCAAAGGAAAAAGAGGAGCGTCAGTACTGAGGCCAGTACACGGCGAGGCTAGAATTCGGCGGCTCTCACCTACATAGGTATGGTGGACTGAAGTGGCAGCGCAGCAGCACTAAACAACCTATAGAGACTCAGTAAGACTGGCGGCTATTAGAGAGGGATAAGAAAGACCTATTCGGATCCAACCTGATACTAACACCAAACATATCCATCCTGGCATTTCCCCCTCGAGACTAAACGAGGAAGTCAAACCGAGGAACTGACACAGTTGGCAGTTTTATTCATTCCATTATAGTTGAAGCACTTACTAGTTGGATATAGATAGCTTGAGTTGTCTTGAAGCATAAGTAGTGGGCAGTTTTAATTAACCATTCCATGGTAGTTGGAACATTTCTAGTCAGATATAATTGTCCCGTGGAATCCCAAAACCCATTAGTTGTTGGCACTTTTATCACATTCCATTGGAGTTGCAATACTTACTAGGCAGGTATAGTATGACACAGATCACACAGATCCACCAGTTGTTGGCATTTTTAATTTACATTCCGTTGTATTTGAATCTGATTACTAGTCACATATTAAGTCAAATTTATAGTACTACTTTAGTTATGCTTGTCTATGATCGAGATACTGTGCTCCAAGTCGTTCATAACCGCGGACACGGCTTTCAGAAAGATTTACCCTGCAGGGGTGCACAAATAGCAACACACACCCGATCGACCTTGGAAAAACCAAATCAAAACCCAACGAGGCTTTCACGACAAAGCAATCACAGGATTCATCAAATATTTCAGGGGGCCACCCTACTAAGCTACCCGCAACGAAGTTGGCCGGCTCCGGAACGGACCTAGGGTTTGCGAGAACGGCTGTAATCGACTGGGAACCCGAAAGTGTGACTGGGCTTGTCGATACCGCGAAATCGTGCCGCGATCCAAAACAGTACAGGTGCTCCACGCATAATCTTAAATAAAGCGGTAAAGCATGGCATAAGTACAAGATAGTAATAAAACCCCAAACTAGTTTGTGGTCCCAAGAAATAGAAATGAATCAAGCTCTGGCTCAGGGGGATCCCATAGGGTCTCCCGGATGTGGATAGTGCGAATAATCAAGGAACATGTATCAAGTACTCGTGGTCCTACGGGACACAAGTGAGCGTGGAAGAACCAAATAACATCTATTGCCCACCGATGCCTCTGCATTAGTTATATCTAGCATTTTAATAGTTGTATTTAAAGTCATGATCAACTCCACCGTAAAGCATCTCCACCATTAAGCATAAGCCCACCCTTCCGTTAACGGTGGAACGATAACGACGCGAACCAGCACATGAGCAAGCGAATACGACTCGCAAGACTGACTATCTATCAAACAATCGGAAATAGGATGTGTCCAAGGTAATATAAAGGCTGCAAGGGATATATCTGGTACGGAACAATAAAGCATCACGACACGGATAGCAATAGATCAACAGGAGGAAATAAAGACTATAAATGCAAAACAGGTAGAAAGGGGGAGAATGCTCGCCTGGGAAACACTGCCGGAGGTTCATATCCGGAGAACTTGTCGATACTCGCATCAACTCATCGGCCTAATCCACGAAGAAGCAAACACTAGAAGAAACACCAGATGCAATATTTAATATACGGTAGAAGATCCGGCATGATTATGATATGATGCAGATGCGGTGCAATTAGACAGTATTAAGCGGAACCGGGGGCCCGACAATTAATCATTAGGTTTAAGTTGTTTATAAACCCCACAATTTAAATGTTGTATTAATAGGGCAAAGCATGGCATCGATTCTCTACACAAATTTAAATGGAGTCCGGAATAAGACTAGAATAACCCGCAGATGGACTCCATATTTAATTTAGGTGAAACGACTATTTAACCCAACCCATCAGATGACATGTATGCAAGCATGATGATTTAATGATGTGACGGGTGGTGGCGGCCAGAGGCGGAAGGGGAGAGGCGCCGTCCACAGCAGAGTCCCCGGGAGCTATAGAGGGGCGCTCGGGCGGCGTCCATGGCGTGGGGAGGAGGCCGCGCTCGGGGATGGCGAGGACGCGGGCGAGGGCGCCCTTGGCGGCAGGAGCAAAGGGAGGCCGGGTTGCGCGGCGGAGCTCCTGGTGATGGCGTCCGAGGAGGTCGCAACAGCGGGGCGCTCATGCAGGCAAGGAGGAGGCGCCCTAGTGGAGCTTGCTCGGGTCGGCGAGGCGAGCCCGCGGAGGCGGCGGCGGTTGGATCGAGGAGGGGCGGCGGGGCAGGTCGACAAGAGGAGGCGGCCGAGGTGGGCTCCTGACGGCGGCGAGGCGCGCCGGGGCGGCCGCGGGGCAAGGCGACGGCGACGCGGGGCTCGGCGGGGCTGGCCTCGCTCGCGAAAAAAGGGAGGCGGCGGTGTCCTGATGGGGAGGAGAGGATCGAGAGGAGAGAGAGGGAGCATCGGTGGTGGCTGCATTGGGATCGAGGCGTGGTGGGGCAAGCATGGGGCCATGCGGTCGCGTGCGTGATGCGCGCGGGCTGCGCGTGTCCATGGGTCGGGCGGGGCAGGTGGGCGGGAGAAAAGCGGGTTGGCGCGGGGTTGCGTGCAGGTGTGGGAGGGAGTGTGGGGCGGTAGTTGGCAGCTGGGGGAGTGGTGTGGGTGTGCGGGCAGGTGGCGAGGGAGTGGCCCAGGTGGGAGGAGGTGGCAGGCTGAGAGTGGAGGGAGTGAGGTGGCGGCTAGGCCAGGTGGCGCCAGGGGAGAGAGAGAGGGGGTGTGGCGGCTGGCTCGGGTTGGGGAGATGGGGTAGCTAGGGTTTGGTCTACGGTTTGGGGTAGTAGGCTAGCTGGCTAGGCCTTTGGGCCTGGCCGGCAGCCTCCCCTAAAAAAATATTTTTATTTTTATTTAACTTCTAAAATATTTTATAAATAGTTTTTAGACAAATAAAATATTCAGGAAGACCTGGTTTTATGATTTGAAATTAAAGGAGGGCTAATTAGAAAACAAAATAGGGTTTTTGCAAAGTACTTTTATGAACAAACATGCATGATGACATCATGATGATGCACAAAGTAGAAACAACGAGCGATTTTCTGGTAGTGATTTTAGCGGGATGCCACATCAAGGTCCCGAAGAACCCTGTTTAGAGGCCCCCTCTCATGGTGGGTTCTATTCCTTGGTGCCCATGTCTCATGAGACCGCCAAGCATGCCTTCATCGCCATAAAGCTATTATCCTCCACCTGGCATCGCCGCTTAGGACATCAGTATTCATTTATCATTCAACAAGTTCTTAGGAGAAATAAAATAGCTTACACTCCAAACAATACTCCGTATGTTTTTGACTCTTGTCAGTTGGCCAAGATTCACCAGTTGCCATACCCTGTATCCACCAGTGCCTCTACTGCTCCCTTGGAGCTAGTTTTTTCTGATGTATGGGGTCCTGCTCCTCTGTCAGTTGGTAAACATGCATACTATGTAAGCTTTATTGATGATTTTAGCAAGTTCACTTGGATCTATTTGCTTAAAAAGCATTCTGATGTCTATCAAGCCTTTCTTAATTATTAGCAGTATGTTGAACGCAAGTTTGATAGGAAATTGTTACTATGCAAACTGATTGGGGGGGTGAATATGGGAAGCTTAATAACTTTTTTCAAAGAGTCATCATCACACATCATGTATCTACTCATTCTCATCAACAAAATGGGTCAGCTGAAAGAAAACACCGTCATATAGTTGAAGTTGGTCTTGCATTACTTGCCAATGCCTCTATGCCTCTTAAATTTTGGGATGAAGTCTTTCTTACAGCAACTTTTCTCATAAATTTGCTTCCTAGCAAAGTCCTTGATTTTTCCACTCCCACTGATCGCCTCCTCAATATTTCACCAAATTATGATGCTCTTCGAACTTTTGGTTGTGCTTGTTGGCCAAATCTTCGTCCCTATAACAAAAGAAAGCTAGCTTTCCGCTCTACACAATGTGTGTTTCTTGGATATAGTCCTCTTCATAAGGGTGTTAAATGTCTCGATGTCTCTACTGGGCACATCTATATCTCTCGTGATGTTGTGTTTGATGAGAATGTCTTTCCTTTTGCCTCTCTTCATCCAATGCCGGTGCCCTTCTTAAACAACAAATTCTATTTCTTCCATCAGAAAATTCTTATGAGGGTGCACATACTATTGATGATCATATGCCTACTATTGTTCTTGTTACTGATGTGTTTCAAGTTGCAGTAGCAGCCGAAGAAAGTTTGGTTCCAAATAATACAGAAAACAGGTCCCAACTACATGCTGAAAATCCACCAGAAGATGATGAAACTGATGCGGAAACCGATGCACCAGGCACTGATCCCGAGGAGGATCTCGACAGCGCGGCCGACATCGCCTCCCCACACGCTCCTGCTCCTAGCTCACCATGTGGCGGCCTCCCGCTCGGCAACCGCGCGTCTGCGCGCGCCCCCACGTCACCTGTCTCGGTGCGGGCCCTGCCAGCCTCTCCGTCACCTGACCCGGTGACCCTGCTGTCGCCACATATCACTATGCCACCGGTGCCGACACTGCCTTCTTCTCTAATGTCTACCACATCGGAGTTCCCTAGCAGATCCCCTATGGCCAACACTGATGAGGTTGATTATACTACAACGACGGACGCTGTTTCTTCGACGCCTCCACCATCTCCTCCTGGTGTTTGTACCAGGCTTCAAAAAGGTATACGACATCCTAAGAAATACACTGTTGGTATAGTTCGATATGGCATGCTATCTTCTATAGGAGAACCGAACAAACTCTCTGAAGCTCTCAGTGATCCTTCTTGGCAACAAGCAATGGAGGAGGAGTACAAGGCTTCGCTTGTAACCAAGACTTGGCACCTTGTTCCTTCAAGCAGCAATAAAAATATAATTGATTGTAAATGGGTATATCGTATAAAGAGGAAAGCAGATGGATCCGTTGATCGATATAAGGCAAGCTTGGTTGCAAAAGGATTCAAACAAAGGTATGACATTGATTATGAAGACACCTTCAGTCCTGGGGTGAAAATTGCTACTATTAGAACTGTTTTGGCTCTGTCTGTCTCTCGAGGATGGAGTCTCCTACAGCTAGATGTCAAGAATGCGTTCCTTCATGGTGTTCTGGAAGAGGAAGTCTATATGAAACAGCCACTAGGTTTTGAGGATCCCCATCTTCCACGCTATGTTTGCAGACTTGACAAGGCTATTTATGGTTTAAAACAGGCCCCACGTGCATGTTATTCAAGGTTGAGTTCCAAGTTATGTGATCTTGGGTTTTCACCATCCAAGGCTGATACCTCACTATTCCTTTTTGATAAGTCAGGTATCACTATATTCGTTCTGATTTATGTTGATGACATCATAGTTACAAGTTCCTCTGATCATGCTATTTCTTCTCTTCTTCGAGATTTCAATAAGAATTTTGCAATCAAAGATCTAGTGATCTTCATTATTTTCTTGGCATGGAAGTTAAAAAGGTGCACAATGGCTTACTCTTGACCCAAGAAATATGCCACAGATATACTTGACAGAATCGGTATGCGTGACTGCAATGCTGTGCCAATCCCTCTGTCCTCTTCAGAGTAGTTGTCTCTCACAGATGGTACTCCTCTTGGCCCCGATGATAGTACTCAGTATAGGAGCATTGTTGTAGCTTTACAATACTTAACTCTCACATGACTAGATTTAGCATTTTCTGTTAACAAAGTCTGTCAGTATCTTCATGCTCCAACTACAAAACATTAGACAATTGTCAAACGTATACTCAGAGATGTGAAGGATACGTTGAAACTTGGAATCACATTCATCAAATCTTCATCAACCTTTTTGAGTGCCTTTTCAGATGCAGATTGGGCTGGTTCCCTTGATGATCAGCGGTCCACAGGTGGTTTTGTTGTCTTTGTTGGACCAAATCTGGTTTAATGGAGTGCTAGAAAACAAGCTACGATGTCTCGGTTCAGTACTGCGGCTGAATATAAGGCGTTAGCTAATGCCACAACTGAGCTCATATGGGTTGAAGCTCTTCTTTTGGAACTTGGAGTAAAACTGAAAGAAAAACCAAGTCTGTGGTGTGATAACTTAGGTGCCACTTATCCGTCCATAAATCCTGTGATTCATGCTCGTACTAAACATATTGAGATATATTTTCATTTTATTAGGGAAAGAGTTGCTAGTAATAGCTTAGCTATTCGTTTTGTTTCTAGCAAGGATCAAGTTGCAGAGAGATTCACTAAGGCTCTACCTGTAAAGTTGCTACATGAGTTCAAGCGTAATCTCAACCTTTCTGCAGGCTGAGATTAAGGGGGGCTGTTAGAGATGTAATTAGGTACGTATACGATATGGTGTAGTACACCAATCATATACGTAACCCAACTATACAAGACACGCCAGCGGCTCTTCCTGGCCTATATTAACATGCAACTCGTACCGGATGAGGGTACGATTCCCACCAAAAAAATTAATAGAAGCAACAATTGGGCCACGCAGATATAAACAAGACTTTTCCCTACGCAGTACTCCCAAGATCCAGCTCAGGTAATAGGCCATGAGATTACCGCTAGACGTGCATATACAGAAGATGATGTAGCGCGTCAAAGCAGTGCCGGACGATCCCACGGACAGTCCTTCGGATCCCATAGACTCCTTCACCAGAGCCCCACGAAAACCTTCGCCTCCAGCACCGCATGTGCACCGCCTCTACCGGTATCCACATGTACAGGAAGGAGCTTCGAACAGAGGATTACTAGATCCTGTCTAGCCGAAAATAGAAGTGGAGAAAGTGACAGCTAGATCAGGGACTATCCCTTGTCACTCCGCTTATATACACTCCTAGCTGGGCTCAATGCTTGAGGCCCATCTAGGACATACCCCAATTTCCACATGGATCTAATCCACATGGGCTCCTTACCCTTAAGTGTGTGACCCTGTAGGTTTACGTACACCTGGACACGGCATGAGCTACACCTCCAAGTATACTGTCATGGCTTTCAGTCCAACTTACTCCCATGAACACTTGGTCTCAAGTCGATAGATGGTAGCATCCTCTAGCAAGACGTGCCAACTCCCAAGTGCTGTAAAGTCAGAAGACGAACATTCAATGTGACTTTTGTCTAAGTACCTTTGCCTCACGATATACCTGTTAAGCTATAGGCGAGCAATTGTCATCGCTTTAATAGCTTAACTCTCTTCTCGTACCATGTGATTCACTGGACTAATACTTAGTCCGACTCCTCAGTTAACACTTACCTGAGTAGCGCATGGCCATGCTTCCGAATCATATCACACGAGAGGGCCTAGAGAATATCTCTCCATTACAGAGGGGCAAATCCCATCTTGGTAATCCATGTCACGCAGCTTGCTTCTCAACTAACCCGAACTCTACCTTTATAACTGCCCATTTATGGAACAACGTTTGATAGAACCTAAGCTGGCGATCCACAATTTAGATCATGCAATCACCTCAGGTCAAAGGATTCCATTGCTTGAAACTGCAAATGACAACATGCTCGTTGCATCTCAACTGTGGGTTAGTCCGACTCGCTAAACTCTTTAGCCAAATCAGTGTAAGTCGGAGTAGTATCACCATGCCCATAACAAGTGGAACCATGTCATCAGCCGACTTGCACATTGGTCTAAGTTGTGTGTCCAACACAACCTCAATGACCAAGGACAATCTAGTATGAACAATCATGAATATATAGTTCCACAACTGAATCACGTATTCAGTGATACATATCTAATGTTCATACAAGGACAACTTTATGAATACTTTAGCAAATATCATCAACCATGATTGCCCCTAGGGCATATTCCCAACAGTCTCTCACTTTCACTAGAGTCAATCATCCCGACATCACATGTCCAGGCATCTAATACCCATGGCTCTTACGTGCACCTCATGCTTAGGCTGCGGAAGTGGCTTTGTCAACGGATCTGCAACGCTTGCATCCGTGTGTACCTTGCATAACTTGATATCACCATGATTCACGAACTGGCGAATCAGGTGGTATCACATGAGTATGTGTTTGTTCTTCTCGTGTTGTCTAGGTTCCTTGGGTTGTGCAATAGCACCATTGTTGTCACAATATACATCTAACAGATTGGAAGAGCCCTGAACCACACCAAGATCAATCAGGAAATTCCAGTTCCAAACACCTTCCTTTGCCGCCTCCGAGGCAGCAATATACTTAGCCTCTGTTGTAGATGCAGACACAATCTCTTGCTCAGAACTCTTCCAGCTCACAGCCCCTCCGTTCATTATGAACACATACCCATGTTGCGAATGAGAATCATCTGAGTCAGTAAGGTAACTCGCATCCATGTAACCTCTTACACTGAGTTCAACCTCACCTCCATAAACTAGGAACACATCCTTAGTCCTTCTCAAGTACTTAAGAATGTTCTTAACTGCTACATAATGGATTTCTTCAGGGTCAGCCTGGTATCTACTCACAACACTTAGAGCATAGGAAACATCTGGCCTAGTACAAATCATGGCATACATGATGGATCCGACTACCGAAGCATACGAAATCACACTCATCCTGCTTCGCTCATCAGTTGTCAAAGGACACCGAGTCTTGCTAAGTTTTATGCCATAGGACATCGGTAAGAACCCCTTCTTAGACGATTCCATGTTGAACTTATTCAACAGTTTGTCCAAATATGTACTCTGACTAAATCCAATGAGCCGCCTGGATCTATCTCTATAGATCCTGATTCCTAGTATATAAGTTGTCTCACCCAAGTCCTTCATTGAGAAACTCCTTTCCAATGACTCCTTGGTTTCTTGCAACACCTGGACATCATTTCCAATCAATAATATGTCATCCACATAAAAGTTTAGAAAGTTTACTTTGCTCCCACTAAACTGCTTGTATAAACAAGAATCATGATCACTCTTGATGAAGCCAAACGATTTGACTACCTAATCAAAGCAAATGTTCCAACTCCGAGATGCTTGCTTCAACCCATAAATGGATTTCTGAAGTTTGCATACCTTGTCAGCATTTGCCGGATCGAAAAAACCCTCGGGCTGTATCATATACACGTCCTCAATTAATTTTCCATTAAGGAAAGCCGTTTTGATATCCATCTTCCATATCTCATAGTCGAAATAGGCTGCCATAGCTAACATGATCCGAAATGATTTAAGAATTGCTACGGGTGAGAAAGGCTCATCGTAGTCAACTCCTTGAACCCGCCGGAACCCCTTCACGACACGCTGTGCTTTATAGATAGAAATATTTCCATCCATATCAGTTTTCTTCTTAAAGACCCATTTGCACTCGATGGGTCTTGCACCGTCTAGCAGATCAACCAAGTTCCAAACTTGATTTTCATCCATGGACTTTAAGTCGGATCTCATGGATCCAAGACACGACTCATAATCAGAACCCACCATCGCTTCTGAATAAGTTACCGGCTCATCACTGTCCAACAATAATACATCACGAACACTTCGTAATCTGGCCAATCTTTGCAGTGTAGGTGCAACTACCGGCTCAGCTACCACGACCGGCTCAACCTCCAACGCTTTCACCAAATCGCTACTGACCAGTTCCTCTCGAACTTCTTCAAGCTGCACCATACTCCCACTGACTTCCCGACTGAGAAACTCTTTCTCAAGGAAGACACCGTTCCGAGGGACAAACACTTTGCCCTCTTCTCGATTGTAGAAGTAGTAACCCAAGGTTTTCCTTGGATACCCAATGAATATACACTTATCCGACTTGAATGTAAGCTTGTCCGCCTGAAGTCGCTTGACAAATGCTTCACAACCCCAAATCTTAAGGAAAGACAAATTCGGCTTCTTGCCAGTCCACATCTCATGCAGTGTCTTCTCTACCGATTTTGATGGTACTCTTTTTAGTGTGAATGCCTCCGTTTCTAGACAATAACCCCAAAATGATAAAGGTAGATCTGTCCGACTCATCATTGATGTACCATGTCCAACAAGGTTTGATTCCGCTGTTCGGACACACCGTTCCTCTGCGGCATACCCGGAGGAGTTAGTCGAGGAACTATTCCACAACTCATCAGATGGTCATCAAACTTGTGGCTCATGTACTTGCCTCCTTGGTCCGACCGAAGAAACTTTATTTTCTTCCCGAGTTGATTTTGTACTTCATTCTGGAGTTCTTTGAACTTTTCAAAGGCTTCTGACTTATGTTTCATCAAGTAGACATATCCATATCTACTCAAATCATCAGTGAAGGTAATGAAGTACTCATGACCACCCTTGGCTGGCGTGCTCATTAGACCACATGCATCACTATGTACTAGTCCCAACAAGTCAGACATCCTTTCACAACTTCTTGCAAAAGGTGTCTTGGTCATCTTGCCTAGAAGGCATGATTCACATGTATCGAATGAATCCAAGTCGAACGAAGTTAGGAGTCCATCATCATGGAGCTTCTTCATGTGTTTCCAACTTATATGACCAAGTTGACAGTGCCAAAAGTAAGTCATATTCGGATCATTTGGTTTCAACCTTTTCACATTTACGTTATAGACCGACCCACCATCAGGATTCAAAATAAATAACCTGTTCTGAACGGGTGCAAAGCCGTGAAACATACCATTCAAATATAAAGAACAACTATTGTTCTTAATATTAGACTCATAGCCCTGTCTCATCAAACATGAGGCAAAAATGATGTTTCGACTAAGCACTGGAACATAATAACAATTATTTAGTTCTATTAAGAATCTTGAAGGTAAATGAAGTTGCATCATGCTGACTTCCAACACAGCGACTCTCGCTTTGTTGCCGACCCGAATGCCAACCTCGTCTCTTGCTACGCCCCTAGTTCTTACAAGTCCCTACAACGAGTTCCAGATATGAATGACTGATCCGGTATCATATACCCAAGAACTACCAGGTGCATCAACAAGATAAAGGTCTATAACATTACAAACAAGTGTACCTGAGTTGGAAGTCACACCTCCACTCTTGGCTTTATCCACCAAATACTTGCTGCAATTCCTCTTCAAGTGGCCATCTGCCTTGCAATAGAAGCAAGCGGATCTGGCTGAAGGAGATGACTTAGTCCCTGAGGAAACGCTAGAGATCTCATCCTGAGCATTACCTCCTGACTTAGCCTTCTTCTTAGTCCAAGAACTCTTCTTAAACTTAGCCTTATTCTGTACCACAAACACTTGGCTAGTACCTTTTTTGAGATCAACCACTGCCTGCTTAAGCATCCCATGTAATTTAGTGAGCTTCTTATCCATACCATGCATGTGGTAGTTTGATACGAACTGACCATACACACTAGGAAGAGAGTTCATAATTATATCTGTAGCGAACTCTTTGCTAATGGGGTAGCCAAGCCTTTACAGAGACTGCACGTAACCAACCATCTTGATCACATGCGGACTCAGTGGACCGTGATCCTTAAGCTTACAACTTAGCAAAGCTTGAGAGACTTGATACCTCTCGGTCTTTGCATGAGCATGGAACATACTTTTGAGGCTTTCGATCATATCGTAGGCCTCAACATTCTCGAACTGCTGCTGCAAGTCCGGTTCCATATGAGCAAGCATAAGGCAGCTAATTTCTGTAGATTCATCACATGTTCTATAGTAGGCATTGGTTGCTGCGACACTCGCATTCTCATCTGGCACATCTGGAAGCGGGTTGTCTAGAACATGGTCCCTCTTTTCTTGTTTGAGAAAAATTCTCAGATTACGATACCAGTTGGTGAAGTTTGTTCCATTAAGTTTATCTTTCTCTAGGATGGTCCTCAGAGAAAAACTGGACAACTGAGGGAGACTGCTACTAGGTGCCATTATCTACAATAGAAATATGCAAAACACTTAAGCCAAGTATTCGTAAAAGAGAAAGCATAATACTTATGCTCCCACTAGAACCAACACCCCTTCGATGGTTACTTAGTGGTTCAGGATCCTAAATAAGCAAGCCGACTAGTGAGCTTTAGCATCACCGCTAGCCGTCAAGTGATCTAGGTAGGCAAATCCTTGCCAATCGCATCTCATGCGACTCCTGTTGGTCGGGTGGCATCTCATGCCCCGGCTCCCGACCAACCTCTCCCCGAGCCCCACAACCATTGTGATAGACCCATCTAGCTTACCAAGTGCTTCCGCTGTAAGAGTTTGACTCGAACCCATCACAAGTCGGACATTCTTAGTCAAGATACACATTGACTTCACAGAATTATTTCAGTTATTCAATTAAGACGGCCTTGACAAATCTCTCATCAGTTGCTATTGTTTGTAAGTGATTTATTTCTGTAATTTAGTCTCTAGATCAGCTCGTTCATTGCATGTATAATTATCCTTACTATATTCTTTTGTACGATATTATGCAGAATGAAGATTGTCGAATGCAAAAGAGGACAAATCTATGACCTTGGGTTCATTGATCCAAATAACATTCATGAATATACAGTAAAAATAACGTCAAGGATATAGAGGATTACTTGCTAAAGTTTCTGACGAAACAGCAAAACAAAACAAAAATAATATTTCCCTACAACTTCGAGTGAGTGTTATTGTCTTGTACACATTCGATTTTGTTTACTCGATATTAAGTGTAATTGATGAGTTATGCATACGCAGGTTCCACTTTATTCTGGTAGTCATTCAACTTGACCAAGGAAAAGTACTTGTCATGAACTCGTAACATAAAAACCCTAAGATATGGGCAGACCTGATTGAAATGCTCCAAAGGTAATTTCAATCATTATCGCACTATATCGGCATCTTTCTTTCATTTTATGATATCAAGTAATTAATAACTACTTTACTCATTTTCTTTGCCGAGCAGAGTTTAAAAACGGTTCACCAAGGCTGTTAGGGATGAATGGAAAGAGGATCTTACATTTCGATAACTCAAAGTAAGTAGTACTATAGCTAGGTCCGCGCATCTCTCTGATTCTTGTTACCACGTTTGATTACCATGCTTGATTATTATTTTGATTGAACTCTATTCTCTTGAGGCAGGAAGCCGAGAATAATTTATGTGGATACTACGTTTGCGAGTATATTTGCTAGACGACCTGTGAGCAGGGAAATATTTCACAACAACTTGCAGTACGTCAACAATGTTCACAATATTATTTTATTACCATAAATTATGTTGAGTTTCATTCATATATATTGATGATCATCTTCTTTAAATTAGATCGAACGGGACGGTCTCCTACCAAAGGATCACACACGAGCAATTTAAGAGGAATTGGCAGGATTCTTACTTAAGGAGGTCATGATCCAACCGGAGAATACCATCGGGAATTTATATTTAGACAATAGGAGTCATAAGGGAGATTATATTGTATATGCATGAACGTGTATACTATCTGTAATATGTTCGACCAAACACAAATAAAGAGGTCACTTCGATCTCTATATTCAAGACGATGTTGTGTAATGGTTCCTTCATTGCTATATGTAGTAGTGTTGTATCATCTCTCGGCACGTCACTTATGCCAAACCTCTCCTTCCTGCCGCGACAGAAAAATGCCCCAAAACTCTGCCATGATGGAAAAACACCCCAAAACGCAGCCGAAACCTCCAATTCGCTGCCGCGGCAGAGCTCCTTTAGTCCCGGTTCGTGGTATGAATCGGGACTAAAAGTCCTCCACCTCCCGCTCTCCGCCGCGGCCACGTGCAGTGTCTTTAGTCTCGGTCACTAAAGGGGGGCTCTAGTTCTAATTGGGTAGTTCTAGTTGCGCAACCAAGACTAAATGCCCTTACGAACCGGGACTAAATTCCTATTTTCCACCAGTGACTAGGGGCTTTGATAAAAAAAAAGTAACGCTTGGACCCTCCATTTGTAGTAGGAAAAGAAAGGACAATTCTGACTCCTACTAACGAAACAGAGGTCTTCATGAATAGCTGGATGTGTCAGTTTTTATCGACTAGATCAGAAACCTTCGTTGGGTCAGCTTGGACGCACATGCGCGTCTTCCTCCATAACGGTTGCTGGTCGCAGATCAACCATGGCCCTGCCCGCCGATCGCAGGCTCCACCGTGTCCCGGCCCGTCATCAAAGCAGTCTATGTCTCTGTCTCCACTGCCGTTCTACTAAGATTCTTGCGAGTTGCAATGTTGTGGTCCCAAAAAATCAATCTATGATGTAACGATTTTATGCATTAATCGCGAAAAAGTGTACTCATAAGAAATGAAAAAAAAAAGAGATTGGAGAGCTAATGTGAGGAGCGATTCCAACTGAATCATTCAACCTAGAAAAGAGAAACAGATGATCAACTCCACGCAACATGGGAAAGAAATATGAATTCCATGCAGAGATTAAAATGAACTAGGGATAAAGTAGTTATTTCTTGAGCAATTACAAGGTGAAACTTGTCTAATTTACTAAAAAGCCCTTTTGGTCAAATCATAAAAAAAATCTAATCCTTTTTATGGGTATTTTACCAATGGACCATCGACTTTGGGTACATGATCTAAAACCAATAAACTTTTGGATAAATAATCAATTTTCGCAATAAGAATGTGCCACTACTTACCCAAGTGGAAGCTGTAACTAAGCGTTGACTGTCCCTCGTTCAGATTGACCGTGGCGCCATCATCTTTCTTCACCCAAAGTTAGCCAGAGAAGACAATAACAAGGGAGAACATCGCAGGACCAAACTGAGAGCGAGAATTCTAGAGAGACCGACTTCCTCGTCGGCCAAAAACAAGTAGCAACCAGCCCTCGTTCTAATTCACCAGGGATGCAAACTGTATTCATCATTTATCCTTCACGTGCATACAAATAATCAGCATCAGCAGGCAATAGACATCAGAAGATGTATCATCATTCATCATTCACGTACATACACATTATTACAACAAACGGATGGAATTAAACTAGTTACAAGTTGATACTACTCTTGCCACTTTCTATCAGCGGAAGCACGGGAAGACTCATGGCATGGTAGCGATCAAGATTATATATATATGGTAGACCATACGTGGGTGGGCACGAAAGGCTCCAGAGGTCCATTGCGGACGCCGCCTAGCGCTAGCGCTGCCGGCGACGAGGGACAAAGTGGCCGCCGCGTGGTGGGCGACGAGGACGGGGCCACCTAATGTATGAATACAGTCGTTCTATACATACGGATCATGTCAGCTACACGGCTTTTAATAGGCTAGACTTAACTAACAATTACCTGATTTTTTTATTAGTGACCATCGTACCCTCGATTATTAAAGTGTATAGAGCAATCTTGGCCACCGGTGTGTTTAGGGGGAGCACCGAAGCCGAACCGATGTACTCGAACAAACAAGAAACTATCGATGTGGATAAAGGATGTACTCTTAGGGCAGCTCCAATGGTGCTCCCAATTTCGGACACCCAAAGTGTTAGATCTTGTCCGTTTGTGGTGGCTGCGGGCAGGCCGGAGGTCCATGTCCGTTAAGTAAAGACCACTGCGTCCAATGGCGTCTCCCATTTGTCCATGACCGGGACTTCTTTTTATTCCGCACATTCTACACACATAAATAGTCCCCAGTCAAGGTAGAAAATTACCAACGCTATTCCTAACCGTAACATCCCAAAACATTTGGAATTTTGGTATGCTAAAATAAAATAAAATAATTTAAGTAGTTTCTAAAAAATGTTCCTTTTCTTATTTGAATTTTCAAAAGAAAAAAACTTTTCAAAGTTTATGAAAATAAACCAAATCCTATTTCCAACAAAAAGAATTTTAGAACAAGTGAATAGGAAAAACCATATTTCCAAAACTCATTAAAGTTATTTTGTTTTATGGAAAACAAAAGCTTTTAAAATTGGTTTTGATAAAACTTAAAACCTCTTGCCAAACAGTTTCATCTACAAAACCCTTCATACAAAAAAACCTAATAAAAATATTTGGTTTATGAAAATATTTATAAAACATTGCTAGTTTAATATTTGTTTCCCATATTTGGTTAAATGTTTTGTTTTGAGCCAAATATAAAATCATATTTGGATTTTCAAGAATTTTCCATAAAGCCATAATTGCAATAGGTTAAAAAAGGTGTTTTGTAAAACAAATGTTATTTGGACAATAAAATACTAAACCTATTTTTCATTTTGAAAACCACTTTGATTTATAAAAAGAAATAAATAAACCATCTTATTAAAACCATTTTGGGGCCTTTTGTTGCCATATGCTTTTCCTAAGGGGAATCTACAAAACCGACATTGATAAAACCATATTTATAAAATTTAATATTTTTAGTTTTGAAAATAGCTTTCTTAAAACCCTATTTTTGCAACTCTCCAGATTAGCCGTAAGGCATTAAATGCTTGATGCCATTATGGAAATTTTCCTTGGAACAAATGTTTGTTTTTAGAGCTTATGTGGTGTGTTTTGATTTTCCAAAATTATAGAAATTGAATTAATCAATTAGGATTTATTAAACTGAAATTATAAAGTAAAATGTAAAATAGAAAAAGGGAATAAACAAAAAAAAGCGGAACCCAACCCAACTAGGCCGGCCCAAACCAACCAGGCGGGCCTGCCCAACCACCCTCTCTCTCCTGCGGCTGTGCTTAACTGCCGCGGGCACATCGCCTATCGGCCCAACACACCTGGCCAAACTCTTGCCCCTCTCTGCAACCTGGACCCACTCCTCTCCTTCCCCAACCTCCACCCCACGACCTCGCGCCCGAGCCTGACGACCACGTCCCCGTCGCCCACGATCCCCACTCCTCCAGCTCGCCCGCACCCCGATCGAGCCACCCTGCTTAAATCCTCCGTGCCCCATCTCTAGTCCCCCTCTCGTCCCACTCAATCACGCCGACAGGCTGCCGCAATTTCTTGGCAGAGCCCCGCCGTTATCGTCGCTGATTTTGACCGCCGTCGTCGCTACTGTGAGTCCCTGCCGCTAGTTCTTGACCCATCGGACGCCCCTCGTTCTCATGCATCCCCTCACCCTCAACTCCCTCTCGGACTCGCGGCTAATAGATTATACCTCTAGACCCTCTCAGCTCTCCTCTGTCCCCCTGAGCCTAACCAGACCAAAGCCCGCACTCCCCCTTCCCCGCAACGCCAGTGCCGCGCAGCCCAAACTTGGTCACCGCCGGCCAGAGCGCGATCGCCGCCAGCACGCCTCAGACCGTACCTCGACACCATATCTCGTGCGCCGCTCCGCTCCGCCTCGACACCCACACCCCGCCAGACACGGTCGTGCACCGCCGCGCCACCCACAGTCGCCATGATCACCGTCGAGCACCGCCTTTGTCTCCCAGAGCATGGGAAGCCCCTGACCAAATGCCACCGCCCCTAGACGCTCCATTGCGCCGTAGCTGACTGCCAGCAGACCTCCCACCGTCCGCCTACCTCGCCCACGCCAGTAGCCCCCCTGTTTCGCCGTCACCGACGAGCCGCGCCATGCTTCTCCAGCACCATTTCTTCATACCATTCCACTCCCCTCTCTCCACTGACCATTTCCCCTCTCTCGCTAGAGCCGCTCGATCCGCCGTTCGCCGGAATTGCACCGGAGGTAGCCGCTTCAGAGGAGAAGTTGCCGTCGATTACATCCACCTTAGCCCCTGCCGTGACCTCGCCTGAACCCGCCGTCGTCCACCAGTTCATTTGCCCGCCTTGCTGCACTAGCTGGAGCCCTGGTACGTCCCCTGTAGACCCCCACCGGCCGTTTAGGGTTCAGTCTCGCCGGCGATGAGTCCGTCGTCGACGACGACTTGGACCGTTGATCTAGGTTCTAATCGTAGCGCCCAGATCGTCCCATACCGCTTCGGGTTTTATGTGCCGCTGACATGTGGGACCAGCCTGTCAGCAGCCCTCTACGCCGCTGAGCGTTACTGGGCCGGCCCATTTAGTTTCCCGCGTTGACCCAGAAATTCAAATTAGGATTTTTCTATTTAGGTTAAAAATCAATTCTGTCCCTTAGTTTAAAAATTAATTCAGAGAGTTTTATAAATCCAAATTGAGTGACTTCAATTTTGTTGGAAAGCTACTGAAAATCTTTATCCAAGCCCGTTGGATTTAAATCATATAGAGTTGGAGATCTCTCCTAGTAAAAATAACAAGACAAAAGCTTTTGCACATTTGAACATTTTTATAAAATCAACCATAATAGTTTTTGAGTTGATTCCAACTCTCAAAAATCACATTTAACCATACCTATCTGAATATGTAATAATATTAAGGTTTTCATGCAGTGACTTTGGACTAGTACCAAAATAATGCTATATAGGCAATTCTAGTCACTTTAAATCATTAAATTTTAAAGTTAAACTTATTAAAATATGATCCAACCTTTAAATCACATTCCCAAATGTTAGAATCTGTGCGATGAGTTGTGTACACATGATCCCACATTTTAATTGGAGAATATTAAATCTTAGTTAATTTCAATGAGTAGAAATTACTTTTCTCAAATAAAAGGAGTGAAACTAGTAAATTAAACCTTGTGATGCTTAGGCATGCTTTGGTTATGCCCTTTGGGCATGCTTTGGTTATGCCATTTTACTTAAGTAAATGCATTAGGAATGCTTTGGTTATGCCCTTTTACTTACACCTACTCCAAATTCTATTTCCAAGCTTTACTTTCTTTACTTTAGTAAAGTCCTTTAATTGTTTGAAGGTAGCATAAAAAGTATAAAACTTGGCCTATCTAGATAAACTTGGATGTCATTCTATCGCATGAGATTGACATTAGTATCCCACATTAGTGAACACTCTTAACTTAGTAGTTTATAGCTAAACTAAAACTTGAGTCACTTTAGATGGGGATACTTGGTGAAAATGACTTGTGAAAACCTTGGAATGATGAGTCATTCTATTGAGATGTTTTGACACGTGTTGAGAAACACAAATGGTTTATGATGATGAAAATTTTGAGGCATGAGCCTTAGCCCTTTTACAAAACTGATGGTTGGGTTCGGATGCGATACTATTCCAATTTTACCGTACAACCACAATACCTGAATTGGGTAAGGCTTAGCCGGAAGTTTATATGCATTAGTATTAGTTCCCTCGTGGGAGAGGTTTGAGCTGAGGCTACCTCTCAATGTTGTCCACCTATGCAATGCCCAAGATGACAGATGGTCATGGTTGGGAGGCCAGATGGTCATGGTAGGGGAGGTGCTTATACTAGGGTGTGTAAAGGAAAGGTTATGTTTGATTATCTGCATACTAAGTATGATGATTCAGGGTTATCCCTGACAGATGTATCGAATCTTGTGGTGAAAGTTTACCACTGATGGCTCAATGCACGGCGCCCAAAAAATGCTTGGTGCGTGGTTGATGTAGAGCTCGTTGGGAACCCCAAGAGGAAGGTATGATAAGCACAGTAGCAAGTTTCCCTCAGTTATGAAACCAAGGTTTAATCGAACCAGTAGGAGCAAGGAAACACCTCAAAGGTGTTACTATCTGAGCTTTGACAGGGTGCACTACTGGTGCTAGTAGCAACCTGGAGACCTGCACAACATAACCACAGAACTTTGTCCCCAACTTGCGATGAGGTTGTCAATCTCACCATGTTTTGCGGAAAACAAAGGATTAAACATATCGAATGGAAAGAAGTAATAGTGTGTAGAAAGTAAACACAAAGCAGTAAACAGTTTATAGATTGTATGTAAAAGAAAAGGACCGGGACCCATAGTTCACTAGAGGTGGCTCTCCTTGGATAGATAACATGCTTGGTGAACAAATTACAGCGGGGCAATTGACAAACACCGAGAAAGCAATACATGCATATACTAATCATCTTGACTCCTTTGAGACTTGATTGGGCATTACAAAATTATACATAGACCGCCATCCAACTGCATCTATGACTAATAATCCAAGTTCAGGTTATCATCCGAACTCCCTACAGTATTAAGTTGCAAGCAACAGATTATTTCTTTACGAACTGTGTGTAAAGTAAACAATATGATTGTTCTATGAACAAAGGATTGTTGTTTTCTCCCTAGTAGCAACAACACATCTAGTACCTTAGAGATTTCTGTCACTTCCCCAGATTACCAGAGGCATGAACCCACTATCGAGCATAAATACTAACTCTTGGAGTTGCTAGCATCTACTTGGCCAAGATAGCTACTAACAACGGAAAGCATGCAAGATCACAAATAACAAAGACATGATAGAATCAATAATCAATCTGAAATAGCATCTAAATATCCATCGAATCCCCGCAAACACAACATGCAGAATTACAAATAGATGATCTTGATCATGAACGGAGCTCACAAGATCTAGACATGAAAGCACAAAGGAGGAGAACCAGCCATCTAGCTACTACATGGATCCGTAGTCCAAGGATGAACTACTCACGCATCACACCAGAGGCTTGCATGGTGATGAAGAAGGCCTCCAGGGTGAATTCCCCTCTCCGGCAGGGTGCCGGGAAGAGCTTCAGATCCCTCCCGATCTAGGGATGGAGATGACGGCGGCTACATACTCTTTCGTGGAATTTTGATCGGGTACTTAGGGTTTTCGTCCCGAGGGCAATATATAGGCGGAAGGAGAGGCCGAGGGGGTGCCGGGAGCCACCACACCACCCCCTGGCGCGGGGCCAGCCTAGCCGCGCGGCCTGGTGGTGTGGCCGGCCCCTGGCCCTTCTCCGTCTCGTATTCTGGCACTTGATGTCTTCCGGAAAAATAGGCACTTTGGCTTTTGTCCCGTCCAATTCCGAGAATATTCATTTTCTGACTTTCTTGGAACCAAAAAGAGCAGAAAACAGGCAGCTGGCACTGTGGCTCTTGTTAATAGGTTAGTCCAAGAAATCATATGAAAAGTACACCAAAGTTGGAACAAAACACAAGAAAGTGGATAAAACCAAGCATGGAACATCAAAAATTATAGATACATTCGCAATGTATCAACCACCTCTGTAGAGTGTCAAACTATTCGAATAGCCACGTCCGCGTTTATGGACAGTTGGGGTGGCCATACTATTCCATTCCCAGATGTCTTCAAAACAACTTATGAAATGAATTGTGACATGAATTGACCACAACAGAGTTGTGACTATGACAACTAAGTTCCCACTTACGTGATTTCAAACTTTATTTCATCTTTCTTTGTTTCTAAACTCAGCTTAGGTTTCAAACTTAACTTTACAAATAAACCTAGAGTTAGCATTTTCCCACTAGAACTACCTTACTTGTTAGTGATAGTTTGCGTGTACTTAAAGAGTACTCATGGCTTTTGTCCCTGGCTATTCCCGTGGCCGTACTATGAAGGAGACTACCAAGATGAAGGACAGCAGGACGGCTATGATAACTAGGACTATCTTCCATCGTCAGCATTGCCTATGACCCTGAAGATGGACCCCACCGATACACTTATCATTTTATTACGTTGCTTGTTGTATTAAGACTGGATCATGAGATTCTTTATTCGTGTAAGACCTTATTATGGTTTGTAATGGATGATGTACTGTGATAACCAATCTGTTATGTCTCACAAAAATGGTAATCCTGGGATTGCAAGGTATGGCATAATAGGCATCTGGGATTAAAAATCCGGGTGTCGATAAGTGGTATCAGGGCCATCCTGACCATAGGAGACCCTAGTTAGAATGGACATCCGAACAAAAAACTTAGTTTCAAAACCAAAGTGAGTATTTATGAAAACTATTTCCTCTCTTACCCTTGGGAATTCTTTCTCTTAAAAAAATTCATGTTCCTCCAATTCTTACATTACTACATAAAACTTGACACACTTGATCACTTCACTAACTCTCTCATCCTTAATTCTTATAGATGGAGAATCAGTTCAGCAAGTTCTACTAGTTGGGCAATGGAGGCCAGCTGATCTTCGAGAGGGATCTTGATGCACTATCAGAGCACTTGGGACGCCCGCATCCGGAGTTTCTGGGAGCTCAACTTCCTGGACCCCCAGGAGGAGATTTACAATGGCTAGTCACCGCCGATCTTTGAGGAAGTATAGAAGCACCAACGTCCGGGAGGATTCATTTCTCCGTGAGAGAGAACAGCTAGCTAGATGGATTAGCTAGGGAATGCATGAAACTCTCGCACGTCTATGTGCCCTGAGTGTCAACCAAATCCAAGGAACCCGCTTTGTTCACTATGCAAGGCGTGACTTTATGGGAATGCCAATGGAGATGCCAAGTCACCCGGAGTTGAAGCATCAGGTGGAGAACATTGACTTCCTGCTGTACGACCACTAGAAGGAATTGGACAACGCTAGGGAGTTCGCCAACCACAACCTTGCCATTGCCGCCCAGAAGGCCCATACTTTCTCACTGCTTGTCAAGGACCGTCAGTCTCTTCGCCGCCAGTGCGAAAAGAAGGATCGCACCATCGACCGTGTTTGCAAGAAGGTGGCCGACCTCGAGAATACCATCAAGGAGCAAGAAGCTCAGCTTGTAGCAAAAGAAGAAGAAGAGGAAGGTGAAGACATCTAGGGAGATATGGACTCTTACCTCAACAACGATGATGACTTTCTGGAGGAGGATGCTGTGGACTTCTACACCGACGATGATGACTCCGACTTCATTGACGATGAGTAGATGCACTAGAGCACTATCGTAGCATGAGGAGTATCGGTCCCATTGTATCGTAGTTCACATAATGGTTCTTAAAACCATATGTTTTCCCTTGTTGTTGTGGTGTGTGTGTGTGTTTGTATCGTGTGCTTGTTTGAATGAATGAAAAGAAGTTAGTTGCAAAACCTGAGTCAAACTCAAAGTTTTCTCTTTGAAATCAAAACCATGAACCTTAGAACTTTCCCTCTTACCCCTTTATCTACCTCAATCTTCATATGACTCGTGGAAACCCCGGAGGGAGCAACTCATCGCAGGACCCAATGCTGCAGATTATGCAGATGCTAGTTGCAGACCGTGAAGCAAGCAGGGCAGAGCGCCAAGCCAACTTAGCAACACTGCACCAGATAGCCCAGATGGCCCAAAACAACCAAGGGCATGGAAATCAGGATCATCAAGGATCCAAACTTAAAAACTTCCAGAATACCAATCCCCCAATCTTTAGCACTTCGGAGAACCCACTAGATGCTGGTGACTGGTTGCAGACAATGGAGAACAATTTAGAAGTAGCCAGAGTTGATGATAGCGAGAAAGTTCTCTTTGCCACCCACTATTTGGCAGGAGATGCAAGAGCGTGGTGGAACATCATTTGCACGATGAACCCTGGTTAAGTGATGACATGGGAAGCCTTCAAAATCAAGTTCAGTCGCACCCACGTGCCGTAGGGTCTAGTCACCAGAATGAGGGATGAATTCAGAGAGCTGAAGCAAGGCAGAATGACTGTAGTGGAGTATCGTGACAAATTCTTGTCCTTAGCAAGGTATGCACCTGATGAGATCAACACAGAGGCCAAGAAGAAGGAGGGATTCCTGAACGGACTACATGATGAGATGCAGACTATCCTCATCAACATCCGTTTCGAGGATCTCGAAGAGCTAGTCCACTCTGCCATTCAGATGGACGGGAAGATTAACCAAGCAAAAGACAACCGCAAACATCGTATGATGCACCAAGCTGGATCCAACAGTAACCCGAAGTACGATTCCAACCCGTCTGCAGGATATGCACCAAGAAACAACCGACCCCCAATGTCTCGCCCAAGCTACCCCAACCGTAGCGGAGGCAATGTGAAGTTCGGAGGACATAACAACCACCCCGGCAACACCAGCAATTTCAACCGTGCACCTCCCAAGAACAACAACAACAACAACATTGCAACCAGAACTGGAAGCAACGTTGTGCCCGTGGCAGCGAAAGACAAGTCTCAAATCACTTGCTTCGAGTGTGGAGTGAAGGGTCACTATTCCAATGAGTGCCCCAAGAAGACTGCCGCCACTGCCAATGTGAATGCCCCAGCTTAACAGCAGTGTCGTGTTCAACTAGGAAGAAGATTTGCCCCAGGGAACCCTCACAACCTCAACGTCCGTCTCTTCCACATGAACGCCGAGGAAGCCCAAGAAGCACCAGATGTAGTGCTGGGTATGTTTTCTGTCAACTCAGTTTTAGCAAGAGTGTTGTTTGATTCTGGAGCATCGCACTCATTTTTCACCGAGAATTTGCATGCACTAGTAAGATTCACCCAACCAACTTGAAGCATGTCATGATAGTTCAAATTCCCGGTTCAACTATAAAAGCTAGAAAAATTTCCAAAGCTGTGCCTATCAGAATACATGTGATAGATTTTTATGCTAATCTAATAGTACTTGGAACCAAAGGATTGGAAGTAGTACTAGGAATGGATTGGATGTCAAAGCATAAAGGATGGATAGACTGTGCTAAGAAAGCCATCACCATGACCAGTAGCTCTAGAGTATTAGTAGAGCATATATCTGAAACCTTACCCCGTCAATTCAAGTGCAACAAGAGTCTAGCCCTACCCACCATAGACCAAGTCAGAGTAGTCTGTGAATACCCCGACGTATTCCCAGATGAATTGCCCGGTATGCCCCCGGATAGGGATATTGAGTTCATTATCAAACTAATCCCTGGAACCGGACCAATAGCCTAGAGACCCTACAACATGAACCCCTCAGAGTTAGTGGAACTGGAGAAGCAACTGGATGCTATGTTAGCCACAGGCTTGATTCAACCAAGCGCATCGTCATGGAGATCACCGGTGTTATTCTTCGACAAGAAAGATGGAGGCAACCGTTTGTGCACCGATTACAGAAAGCTGAATGATGTCACTATCAAAAAAAAGTACCCACTGCCAAAAGATAGATGATTTGTTTGATCAGTTGACTGGTGCCCACATGTTCTCAAAGATTGATCTTAGGACTGGTTATCACCAACTTATGATTCGTGCAACGAATATTCCGAAGACCGCCTTTACTACTTGTTATGGATTATACGAGTATACGGTCATGTCTTTTGGATTAACCAATGCCCCCGCTTATTTCATGAATATCATGAATAAGATCTTTATGAATTTTCTGGATAAGTTTATCGTTGTGTTTATCGACGATATTCTTATCTACTCCAAATCAGAAAAAGACCATTAGGAACATCTGAGAATCATCCGAGAAACCATGAGAGAGCATCGGTTATATGCCAAGTTCAGCAAATGTGAGTTTTGGCTGAAATAAGTAGGATTCCTAGGACATATTGTGTCTGCCGGAGGACTCTCTGTTGATCCCACCAAGATCAGAGATGTCGAAGCATGGGAAGCCCCAACCACTCAAACCCAAGTCCGTGCATTTCTCGGATTAGCGGGATATTACTGCAAGTTCGTAGAAGGATTTTCGAGCATCGCCAGACCCATGACCCAATTGCTGAAGAAGGACAAGAAGTTTGAATGGACTGACAAATGTGAAGCCAGTTTCCAAGATCTCAAGAAGACATTGATTTCAGCGCCAATATTGATCATGCCAGATGTCAAGAAGCCGTTTGATGTGTATTGTGATGCATCCAAGATTGGTTTCAAATGTGTATTGATGCAAGAAGGGAAAGTCATCATGTATTTGTCTCGACAACTGAAGCAGCATGAGCAGAACTATCCGACCCATGATCTTGAGTTAGCAGCCGTAGTTTTGGCATTGAAGACATGTCGTCATTATCTTATGGGAAATCGCTGTGAGATTTACTCAGATCACAAGAGCTTGAAGTATATTTTCACTTAGAAGGAGTTGAATATGAGGCAAAGGAGATGGATAGAGTTAATCAAGGATTATGACCTTGACATTCACAATCACCCTGGCAAAGCCAATGTGGTAGCGGATGCTCTTAGCAGATTGCTGTGTAGGCTAAACACCATGATCAAGGAGAAGCAACCCAGTTTGTATGAGGAGTTGGAGCTGTTTAGAACTGAGCTTGTTAGCAAAGGATTTTTAGCCAACATTGAACTTCAACCTAGTTTGATTAGCCAAATCAAGGAAGCCCAGAAGGGAAATGAAAGTATCGATGGAATCAAACGTCATATTGGTACAGGAAAGGTACCTGGATTCATCGAAGATGAAGAAGGAGTTCTGTGGTACAAAGGACATATCTGTGTGCCAGCAGATTCGGAGCTGAAGCAAGTTATCATGCAGGAAGCTCATGATACTCTTTATAATATCCACCCCGGAGGAACGAAGATGTATCAGGATTTGAAAGAGTAATTTTGGTGGCACAAGATGAAGAGAGAAATCGAAAGCTACATCGCCAAGTGTGACATCTGTCAAAGAGTCAAAGTAGAACATCAGACACCCGCATGGCTGTTGCAACCATTGCAGATTCCGGAATGGAAATGGGATTCTGTCGGAATGGACTTTATCACCGGTTTTCCTACTTCTAGTAAGGGAAATGACTCAATCTGGGTCATCGTTGATAGACTATCTAAGGTAGCTCACTTTATACCTGTCAAGACAACCTACCAGAGTTCGAAGCTAGCAGAATTGTACATTGTTAGAATTGTTAGTCTGCATGCAACCCCCAAGACCATAGTATCAGATCGAGGAACCCAATTTACCTCGAGATTTTGGCAGAATGTCCAAGAAGGATTGGGAACTAAATTGAATTTCAGCACAACTTATCACCCGCAAACTGATGGACAGACTGAAAGAGTCAACCAAATCGTAGAAGATATGTTGATAGCTTGTGTGTTAGAGTATGGATCAAAATGGGAAGACTGCCTGTCTTTCGGAGAATCTCATATAACAGCAGTTATCAAGCCAGTTTGCAAATGGCACCATTTGAGTTCATATATGGAAGAAAGTGTCATACCCCTTTGAATTGGTCGCAAGTAGGAGAGAGTCAGATTTTTGGACCCAACATTCTCCGAGAAGCCGAAGAAGAGGTTCACAAAATCCGTGAGCACCTCAAGACCGCCCAATCCAGACAGAAGAGTTATGCTGACAAGAGAAGGAGAGACCTGACTTTCAATGTCGGAGATTTTGTGTATCTTAAGGTTTTGCCATTGAAGGGAACCCATCGTTTTAGTCTAAAAGTAAAGTTAGCCCCCAGATATATCGGACCCTTCAAGATTCTAAAATGCCGAGGAGAAGTATCTTATCAACTGGAACTGCTAGAAGAGATGTCAGCCATCCACAATGTGTTCCATATCTAGTTACTTTGCAAATGCCTAGAAGTGCCGAAGAAGACCGAAGTTTTCAAGAACATCGATCACCGAGCCGTTGATATCAACAAGGATCTGACGTATCGTGAAGTGCCCATCCGTATATTGGAGGAAGCTTACCGAACCAATAGGACCCGGAGTATCAAATTTCTCAAGATTCAATGGAGCAACCATACTGAAGAAGAAGCCACATGGGAGTGGGAAGATTACATTAGGACAGAGTTTCCAGATCTCTTTAGTTCCTAGTTTTCTTTGGTAAATCTCGGGACGAGATTTTGTTAAGGGGGGAAGGTTTGTAACATCCCAAAACTTAATCCAAGGTCAACCAAGATCAAATCTACCCAATTTAGGGTTAACAAAAACTTTTCCATTTAAAATATTTAAGCACTTATATGTGTGTGCATTTAAATTAGGAGTTGTTTTGAATTGCCATGTTTGAGTGATCCATTGGTTGTAAAATGATTCTAAGGTGAATTAAACATCATCTAGATCATTCCCAAACAAATCCCAAAGAAAAATAAATCGAAAATAATAAAATAAGGAAATGGTCATTTGTGCCATTTTAATCAACTAGGTCACTTTAGGTGTTCCTAGGACTCAAATGCTAACAGAGACAATTTTGGATCTTTGCACCCCTTGCTAGTACAAGTAGTGATGTACGAAGGCCCACTTTGTTTCATCCCAAAAACTTTCAAACACTAAATTTAAATGACAATTGAAAATTGAATGTAGTTCATATGTATAGATCCCACTTTCAAAAAAACCACTCAAATGAATTCCATTTAACCAATCCTAGCAACCATAGTCTACCAAGCATCAGATCAAAGCATCCACCAAAAATCAGCTCAAAATTCAAAACTTTCTCTCATGCGGCCATTGTGTTGAGCACTTAGTGAGCACTAATCAAACTGCCTAACTAATACTGTTGCTAGTTAAGCCCATGTCCCCATATGGACCCTCTCAGCTCTCCTCTGTCCCTCCTGAGCCTAACCAGACCAAAATCCGCACTCCCCCTTCCCCGCAGAGCCAGTGCCGCGCCTCCCAAGCTTGGTCACCGCCGGCCAGACGCGGGCAGCATGCCAGACACCAAGCAGCACCATTACAGCGTGTCCTCTAGCTCTGCCCAACCCTACCTCACCTCCCTGTCCACCCTCGATCGCTGCCAGCCCCTGGACCACCCCAAAGCAGCGCCGCCCTTTTTCGCTCTACGTGCCGCTAGAGCGCACGAGAGCGCGATCGCCGCCAGGCCCCTTAGACCATACCTCGACACCATATCTTGCGCGCCTCTTCGCCTCGACACCCACACCACGCTAGACACGGCCGTGCACCGCCGGGCGACCCACAATCGCCATGATCGCCGTCGAGCACCGCCTCTGTCTCCCAGAGTGCGGGAAGCCCCCGACCAAACGCCACCGCCCCAAACCGCGCCATTGCGCCATAGCTGACCACCAGTAGACCGCCCACCGTCCGCCTACCTCGCCCACGCCAGTAGCCCCCCTGTTTCGCCGTCACCAATGAGCCGTGCCATGCTTCTCTGCTGCTGCGTCGAGCCTATATAAGGAGGCCACCCCAGCACCATTTCTTCACACCATTCCACTCCCCTCTCCCCACTGACCATTTCCCCTCTCTCGCCGGAGCCACTCGAGCCGCCGTTCGCTGGAATTGCACCGGAGGTAGCCGCTGTAGAGGAGGAGAAGTTGCCATCGTTTCTGTCCACCTCAGCCCCTGCGGCGACCTCGCCCGAGCCCGCCATCGTCCACCCGTTCATTTGTCCGCCTCGCCGCACTAGCTGGAGCCCTGGTACGTCCCCAGTAGACCCCCACCGGCCGTTTAGGGTTCGGTCTCGCCGGCGACGAGTCCGTCATCGACGACGACTGTGGACCGTTGATCTAGGTTCTAATCGTAGCGCCCAGATCGGCCTATACCGCTTCGGGTTTTATGTGCCGCTGACATGCGGGACTAGCCTGTCAGCATCCCTCTGCGTCGTTGAGCGTTACTGGGCCGGCCCATTTAGTTTCCCGCGTTGACCCAGAAATTCAAATTAGGATTTTTCTATTTAGGTTAAAAATCAATTTTGTCCCTTAGTTTAAAAATCAATTCAGAGATTTTTATAAATTCACATTGAGTGATTCCAATTTTGTTGGAAAGCTACTGAAAATCTTTATCCAAGCCCGTTGGATTTAAATCATTTAGAGTTAGAGATATCTCCTAGTAAAAATAAGAAGACAGAAGCTTTTGCACTTTCAAACATTTTTATGAAATCAACCATAATAGATTTTGAGTTGATTCCAACTCTCAAAAATCACATTTAACCATACCTATCTGAATATGTAATAATAATAAGGTTTTCATGCAGTGAATTTGGAATATTACCAAAATAATGCTATATAGGCATTTCTAGTCACTTTAATCATTAAATTTTAAACTTAAACTTATTAAAATATGATCCAACCTTTAAATCACATTCCCATATGTTAGAGTATGTGGTGATGACATGTGTCCACATGATCCCATATTTTAATTGGAGAATATTAAATCTTAGTTAATTTCAATGAGTAGAAATTACTTTTCTACAATAAAAGGAGTGAAACTAGTAAATTAAACCTTGTGATGCTTAGGATGATAATAGATCATCAAATGTGTGCCTTAGTGTGCTAAGTAGACTAGTTAAGCTTGTTTGGTGATTGTGTATCCCGTATGTATTTATTGACGATAGTACCGACCAAGCGTTCGAGGAGGAGGAGTTCTACGAAGAGGAGGAGGAAGAAAACTTCAACCACTGCACTACCCAAGGCAAGCTAACACTTGCAAGTATTTTACTAGCAAGCCATCATTAACAATGCAAGCTAGACCTTGCAAACTAGATAACCTAAGTAAATGCATTAGGCATGCTTTGGTTATGCCCTTTTACTTACACCTACTCCAAATTATATTTCCAAGCTTTACTTTCTTTACTTTAGTAAAGTCTTTTAATTGTTTGAAGGTAGCATAAAAAATATAAAACTTGGCCTATCTAGATAAACTTGGATGTCATTCTATGGCATGAGATTGCCATTAGTATCCCACATTCGTGAACACTCTTAACTTAGTAGTTTATAGCCAAACTAAAACTTGAGTCACCTTAGATGGGAATACTTGGTGAAAATGACTTGTGAAAACCTTGGAATGATGAGTAATTCTATTGAGTGTTTTGACATGTGTTGAGAAACACAAATGGTTTATGATGATGAAAATGTTGAGGCATGAGCCTTAGCCCTCTTACAAAACTGATGGTTGGGTTCGCTTGCGATACCATTCCAATTTTACTGTACAACCACAATACCTGAATTGGGTAAGGCTTAGCCGGAAGTTTATATGCATTAGTATTAGTTCCCTCCTGGGAGAGGTTTGAGCTGAGGCTACCTCTCAATGTTGTCCACCTATGCAGTGCCCAAGATGACAGATGGTCATGGTTGGGAGGCCATACTCATAGGGGAGGTGCTTATACTAGGGTGTGTAAAGGAAAGGTTATGTTTGATTATCTGCATACTAAGTATGATGATTCAGGGTTATCCCTGACAGATGTATCGAATCTTGTGGTGAAAGTGTACCACCTCTGCAGAGTGTCAAACTATTCGTAGTACTCCTCCTCCTCGTATCCCGGGTCGGTACTAGCGTCTATAAATGAATACGAGGTACACAATCACCAAAAAATACTTAAAAACTTCTATTTAGCACACTAAGGCTCACACTTGATGATCTAGCATCATCACAATCATTACATGAAATAAAGACTTGATCTTATCTTTCTTATTTTAGAAAAGTAATTTCTACTCATTGAAACTACTTGAGATTTAATATTCTCTAATTAAAATATGGTATCATGTTGACACATGTCATCACCACATATTCTAATACTTGGGAATGTGATTTAAAGTGGTGGTCACATTTTATAAAGTTTAAGATTACTATTTAATAAAATTAAAGTGACTAAAAATGCCTATATAGCATTCTTTTAGTACTAGTCCAAGATCACTACTTGTAAACCTAAATATTTTTACATATTCAGATAGATATTGTCTAATGTGATTTTTGAGAGTTGGAATCTACTCAAAAGCATTTATGGTTGATTTTTGAAAAATGTTTGAAGTGGAAAAAGTCTCTGTCTTGTTATTTTTACTATAGGTGATCTATAATTTCAAATGGTTTGAATCCAACGGACTTGGATAGATATTTTGAATAGCTATCTAGTTTTAACATGCAATTTGAATCCAAAAGTGGAATCATGCAATTTGGTTCAGTGAATCTCTTTGTGATTTTGGAATGTACTGACAGAATCTAATTTAACTAAATGGAAAAAAACTTATTTGAATCGACGGGCTCTACGCGGGAAACTAAACGGCCCGACTGTAACATCCCACAACTTAATCCAAGGTTAATCAAGATCAAATCGACCCAATTTAGGGTTAACAAAAACTTTTCCATTTAAAATATTTAAGCATTCATATGTGTGTGCATTTAAATTAGGAGTTGTTTTGAATTGTCATGTTTGAGTGATCCATTGGTTGTAAAATGATTCTAAGGTGAATTAAACATCATCTAGATCATTCCCAAACAAATCCCAAAGAAAAAGAAATCAAAAAGAATAAAATAAGGAAATGGTCATTTGTGCCATTTTAATCAACTAGGTCACTTTAGGTGTTCCTAGGACTCAAATGCCAACAGAGACAATTGTGGATCTTTGCACCCCTTGCTAGTACAAGTAGTGATGTACGAACACCCACTTTGTTTCATCCCAAAAACTTTCAAACGCTAAATTTAAATGACAATTGAAAATTGAATGTAGTGCATATGTATAGATCCCACTTTCTCAAAAACCACTCAAATGAATTCCATTTAACAAATCCTAGCAACCACAGTCTACCAAGCATCAGATCAAAGCATCCACCAAAAATCAGCTCAAAATTCAAAACTTTCTCTCATGCAGCCATTGTGTCGAAGCACTAATCAAACTGCCTAACTAATACTGTTGCTAGTTAAGCCCTTGTCCCCCTCTAGACCCTCTCAGCTCTCCTCTATCCCCCTGAGCCTAACCAGACCAAAACCCGCACTCCCCCTTCCCCGCAACGCTAGTGCCGTGCCGCCAAAACTTGGTCACCACTGGCCAGATGCGGGCAGCACGCCAGAGACCAAGCAGCGCCATTCCAGCGTGCCCTCCGTCTCCGCCCAACCCTACCACACCTCCCTGTCCACCCCTCGATCGCTGCCAGCCCTTGGACCACCCAAGAGCAGCGCCGCCCTTTTTCTCTCAGCGTGCCGCCAGAGCGCGCCAGAGCGCGATCGCCGCCTGAATGCCTGAGACCGTGCCTCGACACCATATCTCGCGCGCCGCTCCGCTCCGCCTCGACACCCACACCCCACCAGACACGGCCGTGCACTGCCGCGTGACCCACAGTCGCCATGGTCGCCGTCGAGCACCGCCTTTGTCTCCCAGAGCGCGGGAAGCCCCAGACCAAATGCCACCGCCCCTAGCCGTGCCATTGCACCGTAGCTGACTGCCAGCAGACCTCATACCGTCCGCCCACCTCGCCCACGCCAGTAGCCCCCTGTTTCGCCATCACCGACGAGCCGCGCCATGCTTCTCTGCCGCCGCGTCGAGCCTATATAAGGAGGCCACCCCAGCACCATTTCTTCATACCATTATAGTCCCCTCTCTCCACTGACCATTTCCCCTCTCTCACCGGAGCCGCTCGAGCCACCGTTCGCTGGAATTGCACCGGAGGTAGCCGCTTCAGAGTAGGAGAAGTTGCCGTCGATTACGTCCACCTTAGCCGCTGCCATGACCTCGCCTAAGCCTGCCGTCGTCTACCAGTTCGTTTGCCCACCTCGCTGCACTAGCTGGAGCCCTGGTACGTCCCTAGTAGACCCCCACCGGCCGTTTAGGGTTCGGTATCGCCGGCGACAAGTCCGTCGTCGATGACACTGTGGACCGTTGATCTAGGTTCTAATCATAGCGCCTAGATCGTCCCATACTGCTTCGGGTTTTATGTGCCGCTGACATGCGGGACCAGCCTGTCAGCAGCCCTCTGCGCTGCTGAGTGTCACTGGGCCGGCCCATTTAGTTTCCCGCGTTGACCCAGAAATTCAAATTAGGATTTTTCTATTTAGATTAAAAATCAATTCTGTCCCTTAGTTTAAAAATTAATTCAGAGAGTTTTATAACTCCAAATTGAGTGACTCCAATTTTGTTGGAAAGCTACTGAAAATCTTTATCCAAGCCCGTTGAATTTAGATGATATAGAGTTGGATATCTCTCCTAGTAAAAATAACAAGACAGAAGCTTTTGCACATTCAAACATTTTTATAAAATCAACCATAATAGCTTTTGAGTTGATTCCAACTCTCAAAAATCACATTTAACCATACCTATCTGAATATGTAATAATATGAAGGTTTGCATGCAGTGACTTCGGACTAGTACCAAAATAATGCTATATAGGCATTTCTAGTCACTTTAAATCATTAAATTTTAAACTTAAACTTATTAAAATATGATCCAACCTTTAAATCACATTCCCGTATGTTAGAATATGTGGTGATGAGATGTGTACACATGATCCCATATTTTAATTGGAGAATATTAAATCTTAGTTAATTTCAATGAGTAGAAATTACTTTTCTCAAATAAAAGGAGTGAAACTAGTAAATTAAACCTTGTGATGCTTAGGCATGCTTTGGTTATGCCCTTTGGGCATGCTTTGGTTATGACATTTTACTTAAGTAAATGCATTAGGAATGCTTTGGTTATGCCCTTTTACTTACACCTACTCCAAATTCTATTTCCAAGCTTTACTTTCTTTACTTTAGTAAAGTCCTTTAATTGTTTGAAGGTAGCATAAAAAGTATAAAACTTGGCCTATCTAGATAAACTTGGATGTCATTCTATCGCATGAGATTGACATTACTATCCCATATTAGTGAACACTCTTAACTTAGTAGTTTATAGCTAAACTAAAACTTGAGTTACTTTAGGTGGGAATACTTGGTGAAAATGACTTGTGAAAACCTTGGAATGATGAGTCATTCTATTGAGATGTTTTGACATGTGTTGAGAAACACAAATGTTTTATGATGATGAAAATGTTGAGGCATGAGCCTTAGCCCTCTTACAAAACTGATGGTTGGGTTCGGATGCGATACCATTCCAATTTTACCGTACAACCACAATACCTGAATTGGGTAAGGCTTAGCCGGAAGTTTATATGCATTAGTATTACTTCCCTCGCAGGAGAGGTTTGAGCTGAGGCTACCTCTCAATGTTGTCCACCTATGTAGTGCCCAAGATGACAGATGGTCATGGTTGGGAGGCCATACTCATAGGGGAGGTGCTTATACTAGGGTGTGTAAAGGAAAGGTTATGTTTGATTATCTGCATACTAAGTATGATGATTCAGGGTTATCCCTGATAGATGTATCGAATCTTGTGGTGAAAGTGTACCACCTCTGGAGAGTGTCAAACTTTTCGAATAGCCGCGCCCGCGATTATGGACAGTTGGAGTGGCCATACTATTCCGTTGTCAGATGTTTTCAAAACAACTTATGAAATGAATTGTGACATGAATTGACCACAACAGAGTTGTGACTATGACAATTAAGTTCCCACTTACGTGATTTCAAACTTTATTTTATCTTTCTTTGTTTCTGAACTTAGCTTAGGTTTTAAACTTAAATTTACAAATAAACCTAGAGTTAGCATTTTCCCACTAGAACTACCTTACTTGTTAGTGATAGTTTGCAAGTACTTAAAGAGTACTCATGTCTTTTGTTCCTGGCTATTCCCGTGGCCAGACTATGAAGGAGACTACCAAGATGAAGGACAGCAGGACGGCTATGATAACTAGGACTATCTTCCATCGTCAGCATTGCTTGTGACCTTGAAGATGGACCCCACCACTACGCTTATTATTTTATTCCGCTGCTTGTTGTATTAAGACTGGATCATGAGATCCTTTATTCGTGTAAGACCTTATTATGGTTTGTAATGGATGCTGTACTATGATACCCAATCTGTTATGTCTCGCAAAAATGGTAATCCTGGGATTGGGAGGTATGGCATAACAGGCATCTGGGATTAAAAATCCGGGTGTTGACAAGTGGTATCAGAGCCATCCTAACCATAGGAGACCCTAGTTACATTGGACGTCCGAAAAAAAAACTTAGTTTCAAAACCAAAGTGAGTATTTATGAAAACTATTTCCTCTCTTACCCTTGGGAATTCTTTCTCTTAAAAACATTCATGTTCCTCCAATTCTTACATTACTACATAAAACTTGACACACTTGATCACTTGACTAACTTTCTCATCCTTAATTCTTATAGATGGAGACTCAGTTCAGCAAGTTCTACCAGCTGATCTTCGAGAGGGATCATGATGCACTATCGAAGTACTTGGGACACCCGCATCCGGAGTTTCTGGGAGCTCAACTTCCTGGACCCCCAGGAGGAGATTTACAATGGCTAGTCACCGCTGATCTTCGATGAAGTATAGAAGCACCAATGTCCGGGAGGATTCAGTTCTATGGGAGAGAGAACAACTGGCTAGATGGATTAGCCAGGGCAATGCATGAAGCTCTCGCACGTCTGTGTGCCCTGAGTGTCAACCAAATCGAAGGAACCCGCTTTGTTCACTATGCAAGGCGTGACTTTATGCGAATGCCAATGGAGATGCCAAGTCACCCGAGTTGAAGCGTCAGGTGGAGAACCTTGACTTCCTGCTGTACGACCGCCAGAAGGAATTGGACAATGCTAGGGAGTTCACCAACCACAACCTTGCCATTGCCGCCCAGAAGGCCCATACTTTCTCACTGCTTGTCAAGGACAGTCAGTCTCTTTGCCGCCAGCGCGAAAAGAAGGATCGCACCATCGACCGTCTTCGCAAGAAGGTGGCCGACCTCGAGAAAACCATCAAGGAGCAAGAAGCTCAGCTTGCAACAAAAGAAGAAGAAGAGGAAGGTGAAGACGTCCAGGGAGATATGGACTCTTACCTCAGCAACGATGATGACTTTCTGGAGGAGGATGCTATGGACTTCTACACCGACGATGATGACTCCGACTTCATTGACGATGAGTAGATGCACTAGATCACTATCATAGTATGAGGAGTATCGGTCCCATTGTATCGTAGTTCACAGAATGGTTCTTAAAACCATCTGTTTTCCCTTGTTGTTGTGGTGTGTGTGTGTTTGTATCGTGTGCTTGTTTGAACGAATGAAAAGAAGTTAGTTGCAAAACCTGAGTCAAACTCAAAGTTTTATCTTTGAAATCAAAACCATGAACCTTAGAACTTTCTCTCTTACCCTTTTATCTACCTCAATCTTTAGATGACTTGTGGAAACCCCGGAGGGAGAAGGTCATCGCAGGACCCAATGCTGCAGATTATGCAGATGCTAGTTGCAGACCGTGAAGCAAGTAGGGCAGAGCGCCAAGCCAACTTAGCAACACTGTAGTAGATAGCCCAGATGGCCCAAAACAACCAAGGGCATGGAAATCAGGATCATCAAGGATCCAAACTTAAAAACTTCCAGAATACCAATCCCCCAATCTTTAGCACTTCGGAGAACCCACTAGATGCTGGTGACTGGTTGCAGACAATGGAGAACAATTTAGAAGTAGCCAGAGTTGATGATAGTGAGAAAGTTCTCTTTGCCACCCACTATTTGGCAGGAGATGCAAGAGCGTGGTGGAACATCATTTGCACAATGAACCCTGGTTAAGTGATGACATGGGAAGCCTTCAAAATCAAGTTTAGTCACACCCACGTGCCGTAGGGTCTAGTCACCAGAATGAGGGATGAATTCAGAGAGCTGAAGCAAGGCAGAATGACTGTAGTGGAGTACCGTGACAGATTCTTGTCCCTTGCCAGGTATGCACCTGATGAGATCAACACGGAGGCCAAGAAGAAGGGAGATTCCTGAACGGACTGCATGATGAGATGCAGACTGTCCTTGTCAACATCCGTTTCGAGGATCTCAAAGAGCTAGTCGACTCTGCCATTCAGATGGAAGGGAAGATTAACCAAGAAAACGACAACCGCAAACGTCATATGATGCACCAAGATGGATCCAACAGTCAGCCGAAGTACCGTTCCAACCCGTCTACAAGATATGCACCAAGAAACAACCGACCCCCAATTTCTCGCCCAAGCTACCCTAACCGTAGCTGAGGCAATGTGAAGTTCGGAGGAAACAACAACCACCCCGGCAACACCAACAATTTCAACCAGTCCGGAGGAAAGAACAACAACAACAACACTGCACCCAGAACCGGAAGCAATGTTGTGCCCGTGGCAGCGAAAGACAAGTCTCAGATCACTTGCTTCGAGTGTGGAGTGAAGGGTCACTATTCCAATGAGTGCCCCAAGAAGACTGCCACCACTGCCAATGTGAATGCCCCAGCTCAACAGCAGTGTCGTGTTCAACCAGGAAGAAGATTTTCCCCAGGGAACCCTCACAACCGCAACGGCCGTCTCTTCCACATGAACACCGAGGAAGCCCAAGAAGCGCCAAATGTAGTGCTGGGTATGTTTTCTGTCAACTCAGTTTTAGGAAGAGTGTTGTTTGATTCTGGAGCATCGCACTCATTTGTCACCGAAGAATTTGCATGCACTAGTAAGATTAACACAACCAACTTGAAGCATGTCATGATAGTTCAAATTTCCGGTTCAACTACAAAAGCGAGAAAAATTTGCAAAGCTGTGCCTATCAGAATACATGGGATATATTTTTATGCTAATCTAATAGTACTTGGAACCAAAGGATTAGAAGTAGTACTAGGAATGGATTTGATGTCAAAGCATAAAGGACTGATAGACTGTGCTAAGAAAGCCATCACCATGACCAGTAGCTCTGGAGTATCAGTAGAGCATATATCTGAAACCTTACCCCGTCAATTCAAGTGCAACAAAAGTCTAGCCCTACCCACCATAGACCAAGTCAGAGTAGTCTGTGAATACCCCGACGTATTCCAAGTCAGAGTAGCTCACTTTGGTCCCCGCGACGGCGAATGGGCATGTATGGGGGGTAGCTGGTGTCGTGTTGAGTGCTGGCACGTGTGGAGAGGGCAAGGCACGGCGTGTGTGCACGTGTCGGCTATGGCACTCTGGCGCGCTCTCGGCATGGAAAGCAGAAATGGGTGCGGCGTTCTTGGGTGGTCCACGACGCGGATTCCATCGAGGGGTGGACAGAGGGTGGCAGTGGACGGTCGCCTGTCTCTTGGACATCATGGAAGAGGGCGGCGTTGGCTGTGGGGAGTGGTTCTTGGTTGGCCGGCATGGCAAGCTTCGAGCGGCGCAGCACTGGCGCAAATGGCAAAGGGGGTAGCGTGTCTTGTGCTGCTGGGTGCTAAGTGAGACCAGGGGAGTGAAATGAGGGGTTTGTGGGGTGTGATCCCTGCTCAGAACAGTAGAAGTTAGGCAGATGTTTTCTGTGTCTGCCAGGTGCTCGACCAAATGGCCGCATGAACTCAAGTGTTGAATTTTTGAATGAAATTTGGTGAGTGATCTAAGTACTTGCTTGAGTATCTATGGTTTCTTGGTTTTGCCAAGGTGAATTGATTTGAGTGGTTTTTGAAAAATGGTGATCTTAGTACATACACTTGATTAAATTTTGAATTGTCCTTTAAATAGATTTGAAAATAGTCTCTGTGAGTTTGTAAAGTGGGCTTGGGTTCACTTTTACTTGGTCTAGCAAGGGGTGAAAAGAACTGGAAACGTTTCTGTTAGAAATCTTTTACTAGGAACACTCAAAGTGGTCTAGTGGTTAATTTTGGTCAAAATGACCATTTGCTTATATGATTCATATTTGAATTTCTTTTCTTTTGATTTTGTTTGTAAATGGCCTAGATGATGTAGTATTCATCTTTAAACCATTTCTTATCATTTGTAGCAATCAAACATGGCAATTTCACTCATTCATACACTAATGCAAATCACACATACACTCATATTAAAATTAATAATAAAAGTTGTTGTTAACCCTAAACTTGGGTGATTTGACTTGATAATCTTGATTAATATTTTTGGGTGTTACACATTAACCCAAGACATAGTGTATGTCCAGAAGTGCAATGACTAGGAAGGGGGACTCGAGATAGCCATGCACGACGCCATGTCCTGCCTCTGCTTCATGTTTAGGTCTGTACTACCGAGTGACTCCTTCTGTTAGTTCGGGATGCATACTATTAATGGTACTCCCATATGGTACACAAATTGGAAAGAGAATATGACCCGCTCTGCGTTTCAACTAATGGATATGGAAGGCCTTACTACCAACATGGAGGATAGGATTATGTATGAGATGGAGAAGAATGATAATGCTCAGGACACTATGCAGCATATGAAGATCACTATGGATGGCTAGCATGCCTACATCAACACACTAGAGACTACGGTACTTAATGCTGGGTAGCATGCATATGACCTACTCAAGGAGAACACAACACTGAAGAAGCAGATGCAGTAGATCCTTCAGCCATACCAGGTGCCACTCCGATAGATCAGCTCATGAAGAAAGCCAAGAAGGAAGAGCCTGATGAGGACACAGAGGTAGAGCCTGCTGAGATATATCTACAGATCTTAAGCAAGGATGCACTCATGCAATAGAATCTTGAGAGGAGCTTTGAGCATAAGAAGTGCCTCAGTCCCCGTGCTTAGGTTGGACCACTAACATCGAGCCACACCATTAGATCTTCAATATTGTGTTAGTTTATCGACCATATAAACCTGTGTGATATGGCATCACTAGATAGTTTGCTTTTCTCTCATTGGAACCTCGTATCTTTAGGCTTGTTTGTTTATGCTGAACCATTTGCTTTGATATTAATGTTGGATTATTGTGTTTGATGTGTATTGATGTGTTCTTGATTTTTGTGTGACCATGCTAATCATTTGAGTAGTAGCTCTTCTTTGGACCTGTTGGCCAATATCTACCCATACCTAAGCCATCCTACAAAGGACATTACATAGAGTGATGTTAGAATAATAATCATAACTACTCAAAGTGAAATATCTATTTACAACCTAGTCGGTTTCCTTTTAATGATGGTAGCACCCCAATGTTTTCCAAATCCTTCCTACAAGTTTTTATGAATCTCGAGACAAGATTCCTTTTAAGGATGGTAGCATTTAACATCCCAAATCTTTTAGAATTTTGGTATGTTAAAATAAAATAGTTTAAATAGTTACTACAGAATTTCCTTTCCTTATTTGAATTTCAAAAGAAAAGAAGCTTTTCAAAGTTTATGAATGATACATTTGATCCGGATTACAGATGTAGTATAGTAGCTTTTTCCCTAATAAACCTAGGTTTGGGAAATGATTGTTGTATGAAAATAATAAGGCATGTCTAAAAGACTCTTTTTACTCGTTTTATTTTATGTTTACGGGACCTTTCTAATTTTGTTTGAATTATTGGTTGCTGCAATGGATGGAAATATGCAATGGTTGAATATTCACCTGCTGCTGCACATACATATGGGATAAAGATAATAATAAGCACATTCATGTGTGAAATGATCTAATATAGATAGGGTTGTGGGCAGCACATCCATAAACACTAAAGCCCCTGCGAGCCACATGCATAACAATAGTCTTTTGATCCAACTATTATACCACGAAGCACCGGGATATAACAATTATTAAGTAAATTACAGATCAAAGCATTAAGAATGGCGATGTTGTTGTTACTCCAAAGTGGATCCCTAAACAAAGACCGTACTCCCCTTGTTGTTACTGGGTTTCACGTGAAGTCGTTGTTCACCACTCATCTTACATCAAGCCTTTATCAATTCCTACGATCTTGGGTACCTACAAGTCCATGGATCAAGACAAGGTAAAAACATACATATCTCCTATGCAATCACCAGACAATATTCCCATGTATTAGATGCACATAATCACTGCGAGATTTCACCCCAACCCACAGTCCATGTGGACTACTCACTCATAACAATAAGATCAATGATAGAAAACATTGTGCAAATACTTAAATGAAATCAAATATTTTTACAATGGTCGGTGAATCACAAGGAGATCTCAATTACAAGATAACGGCTATGGATGTGAAGTGGATGGAGGATGGAGAGGATGAACTATGGTGGTGGATCTCCTTTGGTGGTGTTGTGATGCAATCTCAGAATGGCGGCTCTCTGCACGACAGCTGGAGTCTCAAAATATATAGGTGTCTTCATGAAAGTTGGAGTGTTCGACCTAACGAATCCATCGCTGCATAGTATGGGTAGGCCGTACGGGTGGTCCTTGCCCGTACTGTAGGTCGGTAAGCTTGCAAACGACTCCATTTCGTCCCTAGTTAACTTGGCTGAGTAGACAACATGATAATCTCTCCCGATTTCACCTTAAAAGTGTGATTTCCTGCACAATATGAAATAAAAACAAGGATTGCACATCTTTGCAATAATTAGTCATTAGTAGCAAGGCTAGAGATATTCTTGGTCAATTAATTGACTTAAAGTGCGATTTAAACACGGAGAAAGATGGCTATTTTCATAGCCATCAAGTTCCCCAAATATCAAACCTTGATCGTCCTAGAGCAAAAAACAAAATAAACCATAAGGTACTTAGCGTTTAAACTAAAATAGCAAGAAAATGAATACACTTATGGTTGGTAGTCATATGCATGTATCACTTCTTCCATTTGAAAGGCTTATCAAAATTAGAGAAAAGCCAAGAGTACTTTACAAGCTTCGTTAACTCAAAACAATCAAAGAAAAGTTGATATAAGTATAAACAACTAGAGGTGTAACAATCATTCCAATTCCTCTAGTTAACTCTCAGCTTGCAAAGCAACACTAGGAAATTTCTTATTAGGAGAATTAAGTATGAGAGATTATGTCCAAAGTAGCTTGACAGTGAAGTGTCTTTTTTACACCCACATTAATAGATCAAGACTATCAAAACACTACTATTCCATTCATTGAAGTATGAGAGATTATGTCCAAAGTAGTTTGATAGTGAAGTGTCTTATTGACATCCACATCAGTAGATCAAGACTATCAAAACACTATTATTCCATTTATTGCCTTTCAAGAAAATTCATGTAGTAGTAACGAGACCATGCCAAAGACTCTTCGTGTGACTTTCTTTCAAATAAAATTTCCAACAAGGATCATTGAATGACTTTTTAGCAATACTTCGCACAACCTTCAAGAGTACCAATACGTTTGCCCATTACGGTAACACTTTCTACCCATATCATAAACTCAATAGCCGGAATTAGGGGTTGTACCATTGATCGTTCGTAGGCCAGTGGAGTTGTTGGCATCCCAAAGGTTTGCATTTTTTTATAAATAAGCAATAACATACTTTGACTCACAACTTTCAGCTTTGGAATGCATCTCAATTAACACTATACTTCATTTCAATCAAACAAATCCTTTCAAGAGTGCCATCAAGTCTACCAATATACCTATGGGGTTAAATATCTTCAAAGGTAAACACCTAAGACAATCACTCAACATACATTTCATAATTTAGAGACTTTTTCTTGTTATACTTGTTTGGCGATATTCCCAAGGCAAGACTCAGTTGGCTACAAGAACTAGAGAAAAAGCTTCCACGACTAATTATCCATACAAATAAAAATATTTACTCTAACTATTTTGAATTACTCCCACTAGCATAACATCTTAACAAATCAACTAACTAGGATAAACATTTCAAATTTCTAAAGTGGGAGACATAGGACATACCTCTCATGAGTGACTTCACCGGTTCTCTTCCTTATGGGGATGTGTTCCTTCAAAACTCAAGTCAAATCACTCTCATAGTAAAATTGAAGAAAAGAGGGAATAGGAAAATCCACTTTCACGAAAAAAGATAAAAGGAAAATATTTTTTATATTTTTGAGGATGTGGATTAAATAATAGAAAAGACCTGCAACCAAGCAAGATATTCAAGAAAAGAAACAAACAAAAAAGAAAAATGAAAGCGAAAGCAAATGAAAAAAACAAAGTGTTGGGACAACCCAACATGACTGTTTCAAAGCTCTCATGGAGGTAGAGTACAATTTCATTATTAGACAAAAAAATTGCTTAGGGAACACATCCCCAAGCTCGGGATTTTGCAAGCCCTTTTGTTGCTCATTATGGTGGCGGTGGATAATCTTCCAAGTTCCATTGGCTGCTCTAACTAGTGCACTAGGTTGATAGGTTACGGTGGTGTCTTGAAGGTTGATGGAGAGGTTTCTCATGTTTTGGATGTTTCCTTCGAGCGCGTAGATATCTTCATAGGTGGTGTAGTAGTTTGGTGGTTGTTGGTCCTATTCGGGGCCTTCTTGTTCTACTTATTCATCTTGTCCTTATTCATCCACGGGTTCTTATTGTTGGGGTAGTCCTTCTTCAACCTACGCATCATAATGTAGGCGCCCATTCTCGATAGAGAACAAACCATTAGGCAAAGGAGCTGGGATCAAGTGATCAACTCTAGGTATATCAAAGAGGTATCTACTATGTGATTTAGAAATCATACCACTAGCTTTAAGAGTAGCAAAACCGAGACGGAGAACACCTACCAATTGTTGGAGGCTTCCTAGGTTGCTGTGGAGTGCTCGAGCGAGAGCAGTGACAATTCCTCCACATATGAGACCATGAACTTGAAGAGCTTTATGCTTAAGATAAAACATGAGAAGAGCGCCCAAATTTGGCGTTAAGTTATAGTTGGGGATAACAGCTCTCATGGGAACATCATTTTATATTTATTGACTCTAGTAAACTCACCACGTGCTTGCAAAGTGTTAGCAATAACATAGAACAAATAACAAAAAACAATACACTCAATTTATTACCGTTGGGTGTAGTCAAAGCGACTCTCATATAGTTAAAATACTCCAAGGGCATAAGACTCATAATGAAACTAGTGGAGTGGATGTCGGTGGTGTTGTAAGCAAACCCAAAACATTGAGCCCATTGATCGATTGTTAGGTGGAAGGTGATGTGATCAACTACTAGGTTATCTTCTTCGAAGAAATAGACTGGCCAACATCCTGAAAAACAAATTGAAAAAAACCAACATTGTTCCATAATAAATTGAAATCATGGCCAAGGCCTAGTTGGTTAAGAATATAAGGACACACCCATTTTGTGGACTTGATTTATCGGCTCTTGATATGGTTGAGGTGGTATTACTAAGTGAACTCGATGCCAAGTGGCTCGGGGTTGTCTCATCAACAGGTGGTGCGGCTTGTTCCGCAACCATCACACGTGTACGACTTCTTGTGTTCATCTTTTATCACTTGTGTGCGTGGAATCGAAAAAAGAACGAGTATAATTGAAGATCCAATGGAGGTGGTTTGGAGTTTGGAGGAAGAAGAAAGAGAATAAGTGATTTAGGTTTAGGTTTACCTCCTCCCTGGGGTTGAGTCGCGGCCGAACAGGTGGTACGGGCAGATTGTATGGGCGGAGCCTTCCCGTACTAGGTGTCGTTACCTTCGGGTTGAAGCAGACTCTAGGCGGCGCACTCGGTATGGGTGCACGCCCCAGTACGATTGATGGTTAAGTGTGTAGTACATTTTTTAATTGTTGATGTTTTGCTCCGGGGTACGGTATGGGCGCACAATACGGGTGCCTCCAGTCGCACTACATGTCGTTAAACCCTCTTGACCCTGCAACAAAAATTTAAAAATCCATCCGTTTGTGCCGAGATATGGTATGAGCGCACGGTATGACTGGGTCTAGTCGGTCGTTATACACGCAGACATGAAAATTTAAGAATTTTCAGTAAAAACATCATACGCCTTTGCACATCTACTTTAACAAAATAATCACAACAAAAATACTTCACAAAATTTAGTACCTTCTTTGGCCAAGTGTTAGCAAATATCATAGAGTGAGAGTTACCTTGATTCTTCTCCTCTCTTCAAAGGATCATCTTGAACACTCCTTATTAAAAACAAAAAACTAACAAAAGTAAGAACTTTATTTCATATGGGTTGTCTCCCATGATCCGCTTCTAGTTAATGTTAATTAGCTCGATCTTGATGGTGGTCATTTGGGTTTTGAAAGTGGAACACCCACTCCAAAATAGTTTACTTTGAAAGTAATGACTCCATCATCATTAGGGTTGTACTTTTTCTTTCTAGGGAATTGGACTACAAAAGGTTCTCTAGATGGTAATCCTATTCTCACATTCCCTTCATGTAAATTTAATTGGAAGTTTAATAGTTCTTAGGAATGTCCTACCTAGAATTATAGGTGCTATGGGATCTTCGGGCTTGTGCACTATAATAAGATCAATAAGAGAAGGATATCCTATAATTTGAACTACTATATTTTCTTTGATCCCAACATCTTTTTTATAAGATGAATCTACAAGATGGAGTCTCATTTCAGTAGTTGCAAATAACCCTAGATTTAGCTTATCAAATAAAATTTTAGAAATTGTTGAAACACTTGCACCAGATCACAAAGTGCAGCTAATTAACTCATACTTTAATTTTAATGGTGGGCTCAAAGATATCATCAAGCTTATCCAGAAGTTTATCGACTAGCCTTTTATATTCCATCTTTCATTCGCTTACCTTGGACGCTGCTTCTTTTATAATTTGTTGGAACATGACATCGTTACCTTGTTCAATATCGGGATTCTTCATGGTGATCATCTTCAAAATATCTTCCACTGTATAGTCCGGTGATGGCGCATTGCTATAATCTAGCTCTTCAGACTTCACATCTTTTTCTTATACCCTCATCATTTTGAGGTCTTCCACCGGGTTTGGCTCGAGCTTTCGCTCAAATCTTGCAAGTATGAGAGTTTGACTCTCGGCCATTGATACATTGCAAATGTATCTATAATTTTTGATGTTCCATGCTTGGTTTTATCCACTTTCTTGTGTTTTGTTCCAACTTTGGAGTACTTTTCATATGATTTCTTGGACTAACCTATTAACAAGAGCCACAGTGCCAGCTGCCTGTTTTCTCCTGTTTTTGGTTCTAGGAAAGTTAGAAAATGAATATTCTCGGAATTGGACGGGACAAAAGCCAAAGTGCCTATTTTTTTAGAAGTCATCAAGTGCCAGAATACGAGACGGAGAGGGGCCAGGGGGCCACCACACCACCTGGCCGCGTGGCCAGGCCTGGCCCGCGCTAGGGGGTGGTGTGGCCGCTCCCGGCACCCCCTCGGCCTCTCCTTCCGCCTATATATTGCCCTCTAGACGAAAACCCTAAGGGCCCGATCAAAAATCCACGAAAGAGTATGTAGCCGCCGTCATCTCCATCCCTAGATCGGGAGGGATCTGAAGCTCTTCCCGGCACCCTGCTGGACAGGGGAATTCACCCTGGAGGCCTTCTTCATCACCATGCAAGCCTCCGGTGTGATGCGTGAGTAGTTCATACTTGGACTATGGATCCATGTAGTAGCTAGATGGCTGGTTCTCCTTCTTTGTGCTTTCATGTCTAGATCTTGTGAGCTCTGTTCATGATCAAGATCATCTATTTGTAATTCTGCATGTTGTGTTTGCGGGGATCCGATGGATATTGAGATGCTATTTCAGATTCATTATTGATTCTATCATGTCTTTGTTATTTGTGATCTTGCATGCTTTCCGTTGTTAGTAGCTATCTTGGCCAAGTAGATGCTAGCAACTCCAAGAGTTAGTATTTATGCTCGATAGTGGGTTCATGCCTCTGGTAATCTGGGGAAGTGACAGAAATCTCTAAGGTACTAGATGAGCTGTTGCTACTAGGGAGAAAGCAACAATCCTTTGTTCATAGAACAATCGTATTGTTTACTTTACACGCACTTCGTAAAGCAATAATCTGTTGCTTGCAACTTAATACTGGAGGGGGTTCGGATGATAACCTGAAGGTGGATTATTAGTCATAGATGCAATTGGATGGCGGTCTATGTATAATGTTGTAATGCCCAATCAAGTCTCAAAGGAGTCAAGATGATTCGTATAGGCATGTATTGCTTTCTTGGTGTTTGTCAATTGCCCTGCTGTAATTTGTTCACCCATCATGTTATCTATCTAAGGAGAGCCACCTCTAGTGAACTATGGATCCCGGTCCTTGTCTTTTACATTCAATCTATAAAATGTTTACTGCTTTGTGTTTACTTTCTACAAACTTTTACTTCTTTCCATTCGATACGTTTAATCCTTTGTTTTCCGCAAAACACGGTGAGATTGACAACCTCATCGCAAGTTGGGGACAAAGTTCTGTGGTTGTGTTGTGTAGGTCTCCACGTTGCTACTAGCACCGGTAGTTCGCCCTGCCAAAGCTCAGCTAGTAACACCTTTGGGGTGTTTCCTTGCTCCTACTGGTTCGATTAAACCTTGGTTTCATAACTGAGGGAAACTTGCTGCTGTGCTCATCATACCTTCCTCTTGGGGTTCCCAACGAGCTCTACATCAACACTGCCATCAAGCATTTTTCTGCGCGCCGTGCATTGAGCCATCAAGCAATTTTATGGCGCCGTTGCCGGGGAGTCAAGGACATCTTCACAAGGGGAGTCCCTCATAACCAATCTCTTTACTTTGTTATTTTTGTTTTACTTAGTTTACTTTTGTTTTGTTTGCTTGTTTCTTTATCAAAAACACACAAAAAATAGTTCCTACTTTAGTTGTTGGTCTATTATTGCCTTGCTTGGTCATGCTTTCTATCAATGGTTGGTTTCTTTGAAACTGAATCTTATTGGCAAGGTGGGTTCACGGAAGAACAAAATTATTATAAGGAACACCGCTTGTCACAAAAAGGGAAACACTTATGGGAACTGATTGATAAATTGTATACCATTGCTAGAAACGTGTTCTCTACTTATAATGTTACTTATTGCTTTGATAAATCTTGTTGTTGTAGGAGGTATAAACACCTCCCTTTTCAATGTGAGTATAATGATAATGTTACCATATCTTCTGATGTTAAAGGGAATTATGACTTTTATGATGTGGACAAATTGAAGAATTTATTGCTTGGAAGGGTGCATTCGAACTTGCTTATTTGTCTTGAAAATACTGATGATGCACCTTTTAAATATGATGTTATGATATACTTAAATTTTTCTTTGATAATTACAAGGTAGAGAATGGTTATATTCTTGAATATCTTAATAGATGCTCTCCACCAACGGAAGAGACTAATGCCTTGCAAGAGCCTATGGAAGAAGAAATTGCTGAAACTGGAAGCTCATTGGATGAAAAAGAGGAGGAGAGTGATGATTAAGAGGAGGAAGATTGGATCTACCCATCCCTACCTTCTAATGAGAGTAACTCTTTACCCCTTACATTATTTTATTGTCCCCCATGCTTACCAAAGGAGGACGAATGTCATGTTCCTGAGGATTCTTTTGAAAATGTTTATAATAAAGCTATAGTGTTTGTAGATCATGAAAAACATGCTTTATGTGATAGTTATATTGTTGAGTTTATTCATGAGGCTACTGAAAATTATTATGAGAGAGGAAAATATGGTTGTAGAAGTTTTCATGGTATTGAGACACCTCTCTATGTGCTGAAAGTTTTGAAGTTGCTCTTGTTTTATCTACCCATTCTTGCTACTATGTGCTTCTTTGATTTATTTTCTTACAAGGTTCCTATGAATTGGAAGTGGGTTAGACTTAAATGTGTTTTGAATTTTCTTCTTGATGCTCTCTTTTACTTCAATTCATATTTCTTATGTGAGCATCTTCTCAAACTATCATGCCTAACTTAAAGGCGTTAAAGAAAAGTACTTATTGGGAGATAAGCCAAAAGTTTTAGATGAGAATTGGAAGTTATTACCTCTGTAATAACCTCTCCTTATCCTTTTTATTTGCTTTTTGTGCCAAGAGTAATCTCTAATGAGAGAGAAGTAATGATTGGGAAAGTTGCTGTCCCGAATCAGATTTCTGTGCTGCACTGTAAAACTTCTTGAAAAATCTCTGAACGTATTTTTGAGGCATGAATTTTTGTGCTTCTGAACCAGGTTGTTATCTAACTTTAGTTAGTTCAACACTTTTTGATTTTAGCAACAGAAGGTCTTCGAAAAAATTCTTCTTTACCTGCAGGTCTGTTTCGACAGATTTCTGCCATTTTCTGCATTTGCTTCTTGTTGGTTCCTTCTTGAGTTCTTTTGGGGAATTGAGATTTTTGAGGGAAGTGCTACAGTATCTAGTGTTCTAATGGAAGTTTATTTGGTGTTAGAACTGAACCTTAAGACTTATTTATCTTGAGTGCACTAATGTTGCTAATAAAGATTGTGTGAAGTTTTGTATGAAGGAAAAATTTCAGGTGTATGGAAGGAATGAGTAATGAGATGAATGATGGACTAAATCTCAAGCTTGGGGATTCCACGAGTGTCACCCCAAGAAATATCCAAGAAGTACAAGCATAAAAGCTTGGGGATGCCCAAGGCATTCCCCTCCTTCATCAATAAAAATCCCAGGTTTCTTCCAAACGCTTCATTTTTATTGTTTCATGCACAGTTGTGTTGTTCTTGGAGCGTCTTCTTTTTTGTTTTCGTTTTCTTTGGTTTTCTTAGTTTTCTGAATAAATTGGTTGGACCCCCTCTTTCATACATTGGTTTGCAAATAGTTTGGTTTGGTTTGGAAAAGAGTAGGAAAGTTCATACTTATGTGGTAAAAAGAGCTTGTTTTTGACTGTGGCCTATGCTTTGTCATGCCATGCTTGATATTGTTTTGGCTTTATCCTTAGTATTCTTTGCTGTAGCATGACTTGTTATAAACAATTGATATTTCTTAATGTGCCTTGGATGAATCATGCGTTGTTTTAGCATATTAAAGCATAGTATAGTGGTATTCTCCTTTGATGCTTTGTTTGGGTAGACTTGGCACATGGTCACACCATGTTATGACTATATCAAGTCACCATAGCCTTTATGATCCTTTAGTTTTCAACTTGTAGTATCACTTTATGCTTTGATCAATGATGTTTCGTCGCTCTGCATGATTATGGCCATTATTGCTCTCTTAGTTTGTCGCTCCTAGTCTTTTGCTAGCCTCCACAACAAAGTATGAGTTCCACTCATGCATCCAACTCCCTAAACCAAGTTATTCCAAAGAGTCCACTATACCTACCTACTAGCTTATGCTATTCCAAGTATATTCATGCTTTTGTTTACCTTCCAAATTAAACTTGTTATGAAAAAACTAGTGATTAAAGCTCTCACGAACGTGATGGCACACTTTACTTTATTGCCTCTAATAAACTTGAACAATTGGGTCCTTCTTTGTTGCGTATATGCTTGCGCTTTATAAGTTGAAATTAGCAGAACCATGTTTCATGGGGAACGCTTTCAACATTGCACTTGTACTTTGTACCCCGTTGATATCATGTTCTTTTGCTTACGGATCCCAGCGGTGTGAAATAAAAGTGGAACTTGTAAGATCATGGAGTTTGTATGTGTGTTAGAGAAACGCCTGGGCCGCTAGCCTAAGCCATGCCTAATCATGGTGGGAACTTGCAGCATCACCATAATGAGCACTCTATGAAGCATCCTCAATAAAAACCTATGCAAATAGTAAATAAAAAGATCGTTGAGATGCTCATTGTCTGCTTGCCTTGTCATTTTGATTATGGGAAAGCTCTCGTATCATGTGCAAGGGGTACCCCGTTGGCGGTTCTTAATGATACACATGTACTTACAATTACAAGATCTTACTCGTGACTGAAGTTGAGTAGCATGAGGATCGGTCTTCGTAAGTAAGGGGCATGAGATTTTGGTTTATAACTTGTCAAGCATATCCTCTTAGTTGTGTCACTTTAACCTTAATCACCTTAAAGATGCTTATGATAGGGGCAATGAGAGCTGAAAGCTACAAGTACCATAATTTTTGGAAGCTCTTTATGAGACTTGAATCCCTACTTCCTTTTACAAAGGCCTTTCTTCCACTATTATATTGAGTCTCCACCTTCTACCTTTATGCACCTACTTTGAGAGCATAGTGGCCATTCTTAGTTCTATGTGCATTGTCCCAAGTCTAGTTGATTGATGCATAACTTGTTATTGCTTGTTTTAAACTATTGTATCTAGTCACTATTATGAACTTTGAAGGTGTCCTATGCATTTATATTTGCTACTCTATTGAGGGACAAGCTGAATACTATTATGCTATGTTTTCTTTATGTGAAACAAACAAACGTCTTGCAAAGCATTGTTATTCATGAATCTTTTGTTTGTGCCTTTTCATGTTGCATCATAGTTTCTTTGTCTTATTGCTAGAACTTTGTATTTCATGCTATGATTGTAGTACTATGATCCCCGCTTTGAATGTTTTACAAATACTTTGATCAAGTCTTTGATGGTGCATGTCACCTCAAAAAATTTTCTTTCTTTTTATCACTTACCAACTCGAGGACGAGCAGGAGTTAAGCTTGGGGATGTTGATACATTGCAAATGTATCTATAATTTTTGATGTTCCATGCTTGGTTTTATCCACTTTCTTGTGTTTTGTTCCAACTTTGGAGTACTTTTAATATGATTTCTTGGACTAACCTATTAACAAGAGCCACAGTGCCAGTTGCCTATTTTCTGCTGTTTTTGGTTCCAGGAAAGTCAGAAAATGAATATTCTCGGAATTGGACGGGACAAAAGCCTAGGTTCCTATTTTTCTGGAAGTCATCAAGTGCCAGAACACGAGACGGAGAGGGGCCATGGGGCCACCTCACCACCTGGCCGCGCGGCCAGGCCTGGCCCGCGCCAGGGGGTGGTGTGGCCGCTCCTGGCACCCCCTCTGCCTCTCCTTCTACCTATATATTTCCCTCGGGACGAAAACCCTAAGGGCCCATTCAAAAATCCACGAAAGAGTCTGTAGCCGCTGTCATCTCCATCCCTAGATCGGGAGGGATCTAAAGCTCTTCCCGGCACCCTTCCGGAGAGGGGAATTCACCCTGGAGGCCTTCTTCATCACCATGCAAGCCTCCGGTGTGATGCGTGAGTAGTTCATCCTTGGACTACGGATCCATGTAGTAGCTAGATGGCTGGTTCTCCTCCTTTGTGCTTTCATGTCTAGATCTTGTGAGCTCCGTTCATGATCAAGATCATCTATTTATAATTCTGCATGTTGTGTTTGCGGGGATCCGTTGGATATTGAGATGCTATTTCAGATTGATTATTGATTCTATCATGTCTTTGTTATTTGTGATCTTGCATGCTTATCGTTGTTAGTAGCTATCTTGGCCAAGTAGATGCTAGCAACTCCAAGAGTTAGTATTTATGCTCGATAGTGGGTTCATGCCTCTGGTAATCTGGGGAAGTGATAGAAATCTCTAAGGTACTATATGTGATGTTGCTACTAGGGAGAAAACAACAATCCTTTGTTCATAGAACAATCGTATTGTTTACTTTACATGTAGTTCGTAAAGCAATAATCTGTTGCTTGCAACTTAATACTGGAGGGGGTTCGGATGATAACCTGAAGGTGGATTATTAGTCATAGATGCAATTGGATGGCGGTCTATGTATAATGTTGTAATGCCCAATCAAGTCTCAAAGGAGTCAAGATGATTCGTATAGGCATGTATTGCTTTCTCGGTGTTTGTCAATTGCCCTGCTGTAATTTGTTCACCCATCATGTTATCTATCTAAGGAGAGCCACCTCTAGTGAACTATGGATCCCGGTCCTTGTCTTTTACATTCAATCTATAAACTGTTTACTGCTTTGTGTTTACTTTCTGCAAACTTTTACTTCTTTCCATTCGATACGTTTAATCCTTTGTTTTCCGCAAAACACGGTGAGATTGACAACCTCATCGCAAGTTGGGGACAAAGTTCTGTGGTTGTGTTGTGTAGGTCTCCACGTTGCTACTAGCACCGGTAGTTCGCCCTGCCAAAGCTCACCTAGTAACACCTTTGGGGTGTTTCCTTGCTCCTACTGGTTCGATTAAACCTTGGTTTCATAACTGAGGGAAACTTGCTGTTGTGCTCATCATACCTTCCTCTTGGGGTTCCCAACGAGCTCTACATCAACACCGCCATCAAGCATTTTTATGGGCGCCGTGCATTGAGCCATCAGCTATCTTTCCCAACGGTTCCTCCACGGTCTTGGTTCTTTCCTGCAGAGGCTGCACGTCATTTCTAATAGCAGCGACCCGGTTAGATAGTTTTCCAATAATATTGTCATGGTTCTCTATTATATTAATGATTTTTTTTGATAAGTTCGTGCTTCCATAAAGGTTTTTAAAGATTTTTCCAAAGGGATAGTACCATGATTTTCTCCATTATTATTATTTGGAGCACCTATAGGATTAGAATATTGTTTTTAAAGTTAGAGCCATAATTTTGCATCTTCCATGTAGGGTTATAAAGATTATGAGCTATAACATTGACTTCATTAGTATCGGTAATGATAGCATTAACTTGGGTATCTTCCTTACCCTTTACAATATTCAAAAGCTCATCTACCTTTGAAGTAAGCTCTTCATTGTGCTCCTCGATGATTGAAATCACCCTTTTTGAGGAGGTTATTTCTACATGCCATTTGGAATGGTGCTTTGCATATCGTCAAGCAGTTGCTTTGCAATATTCACTTTCTTCCCCATGAAGGTTTCTCCTGCTACGGTATCTAGCGTAGACTTAGATAAATGTAAAATAAGCCATTCTTCCATCCCATGACTAGGACAGTTCATGACCGCTTCCTTCATTCTTTCCCAAGAAAGCGCTAGTGGCTCGCGACCTTCTTCTCTAAAGCTTATTATGTTGGATCTTACCTGCATAGTCTTAGCTAGAGGGAACAATTTGAGTCACAAAAAGATTAGTACACCCCCAAGATTTAATAATGCCTTTAGGCAAAGCTAGCAACCAATCCTTAGCCTTTCCTCTCAAAGAGAAAGGGAATAAGTGCAATTTTACCTCATTGGGGTAAAAACTTTTATGCGCATCATGTCGCATATCTCAGTGAATGTGTTTAGGTGCTGATGCATGTAAACTGCATCCATGAACTTCGTAGTTTATTGAGCCAAAATCTCCATCATCTTGCAACTTTATTATATTTATTGGGACTAACCGACTAATAGTGCAAAAGTGCACAAGTTATTGTTTCACACTTTTTGTTTAAGAAATATGTGAATATGGAAGGAAACCAATTATTATGTTGAAATTCAGAGTTTCCTGAAATCTGTCCCTATAGAACAGTTTTCGAAGATTGCCACAGAAGCCCCGGAAGATGGTGTCAAGTCAAAACATGAAATTTGTGGATAATTTTACGCGGATTACTAGACATAAAATTTTCCTCACATAGAGTCCGAACGTGAATTTTAGCCCCATATTACTCAAGGATATAGAAGTAGTTTCGGGATTCCGAGAGTTTGTGACATGATTGACTCAAACTCTTTCCATACTTGATGGATTCGTCCAAGTTATGACCCAAGTAGCTTTCAAAGGACATAGGTAAGCCCTAAGAAGGTTCTAGAGGTTCCCAAGAGCCCTTGGATAATAGGGGCATTCATCCCATGGCCTAGATTGCATCTCCACCTCTATTGTTAGGACCCAAACCCAGTATGGTATTAGTCCCTATGTTTATAGTGCTATTCCCTTGATCAAATAGCTAGCAGACACGTTTAATATGCAATATCCTAAGACAAAGCTCATTATTATTACATTGGATGATCCAGTATTACAAGTACATATTACAATTGCTTAGCCATTGGCTAGCTCAATACAAAATAGCAGGGGAAATAATCACTAAGTAGCACAGAGTCCCTTCTTCATCATGAGCCACATGCAACATGTTGGTTGGAAACTCGTAACCCAAACATCACTATCTCAAACATCATAAAATCCTATAACATAAAAGGTTACAGCCGCAAGGGCCAGTACTTCGAATGTATTGGAAAGTGTCACTAGTATGTGGATATAAAGTGGAACCTATTACTACATGCATACTTGGCCAGGGAGAGCTTTGACTAGTTTGCAACAAGAAAGTTTTCCCTATCTTTTACAAATATTTTCAACACCCACTATCCACTAAGTTACACTGAATACCCTCCAGGTAACACTTCCAATCACAACATGGTGGTACCACTGGTAGACATTAGTGAACCTAGGTACCATTGATAGACATCAATGAACAAACACTTTCCCTTGTTCACCCATCAAATTTTAACTTATAAAATTAGAATGAGGAGATTCTTGATTATGCTTCATTGTCTTGATGCTTAGAAGTTGTCCGTAAGCGGGGACACAACTAAGTACTTAGTTTTACCCTCTTGAGAGGTGGTGCACTTTCCCCATAAACTCGACATTCATCGAGACGAGACTTTTTAGAAGCAATCTCCTAGACCAACACAGACGCACTACATCCTACAAGAACTACCACCCTATGTCTGGCTGACTAAGTTCTTGCAACTTAGTTCTTCAAGGCAGAGCCCATATGCCATGTGGCTGCACTGGAAGCTTTGCGACAAGACCATCTCCAATCTCTTTGCTCCTAGGTGGCTATCCACAAGTGCAATACTCTAGCCGACAATATACATGTCCCATGAATAACCACTTAGCATAATCCAAGCAAGTCCCATTTCCACCCAGGTGTTTCATTATGTACTTATTTTATTATACAAAACATATACTTTTCAATACTTCATATAATCGTAATAAGATATTCCACCCCGAAGCTATAGCAGGGCTAAGCATTTCTAAAATTATGATGTTTCACCTACAAAGTGGAAACTACCATTTCTTATTCTACATAGGAGATGAAGCATAGCATAATAATATAGCAGTCCTATCATGCATAGTACAAATCCACCAAGTATAATGAAAATAATGGGACATGGGTGATAGTGCCACTTGCCTTTGATATTTGTAGCCCGCACACTCTTTGCAAACCAATTGTAGTACTTCACACAATCTACAAATGCATACATCCAATAATCACTCAAGCAATCACAAAAACATGCACGAAATGTATGAATGCAAAAATTACTTCACTTGGGGCATTTGCTTCCCTTAGGACATTTTATAACTTCACATAAGGACTTTCTTACTATTTTATGTACATATCTCAAATTGGTTATAGTAATTTTGTTTCTAGTTGTATTGGTTAGAGAAATCAATTTGCAACCATTGGCAAAAATAACTACTCAAAAATGATTTACATAACTAGTTTTATAACCATAATGACTATTAAAAAATTTGCAATTTAGAATATTTCATATGTGGTGAATATGAAATATTATGTGCTCAAAGTATTCTTCACAATTGTTTTAGTCCAGGGGTATATTATTTGCAAGGTTTAGACTTATGGTTCAAAAGATATTGATTTTTTGATAAAATAATTCATTTTATCTTATTCTTATTTTGCCTTTAATAGTTTAATTCCAACTAGTCTTGTTTCTGTTCTAGTTGGTCTTGAACAATTTTTATTTTCGTTAGTATGGATAGGGGATACATTTTGGGGCATTTTTGCAAAAGGAAACATTTTAAAATGATTTATAGATCTAGGGATATATATAATTCTTCTATTTAGTCATTTTAAATTTAGATAAAACATAATTTGGCCAAAATGAAAATATAATAGAACCAAAACATTATACAATTCAAGAGGAGTCCAAGGACATACAATTTACTAATTTTAGAATTTTTTAACGTTTTCTATGATTTAAATACTACAATATAGTATTTAAAATATTTAAAATTTTCAACTATTCAAAAGTTAAATTTTATTGCACAGATGTGTTCTTCACATTTGTATGAATTCATAGGTATATTATTTGTATTTTTATGAGTTGTAAATCATTTTATATGCATTTCATAAGATTGTATAATTTTGTGCAATTTAAAATTCAATTTTTGATTTAAGCTATTGACTCGGCGCAGATTGCTGACTGTGTTGCTGAGTCAGTGCTGCCGAGCTGTTGACTGGGTACCACGCGGCTCCCACGCAGTGCTGATGTGGCAGGGACGTGGCATGCTGTGATTGGATCGTAGCGGTTCAGGTAATGAATGTAATCTAGAACCGTTAGATCTAGATATAACGGCTGTAGATGAAAGTGAGAGGAGCTCACCTGAGGTCCTCATCGGAAATGGTGGCCACGACGGTGCTGCGGCTCGGTGGCAACGTGGGAGGTTCATCCAGGGGTCCCCCGGCAATGTGGAAGATCTCAAAAGGGTGGACATTCATGGTGAGGTCGACGGTCGCTGTGGCGTTGTTGATCTCGTCCTGGAACAATGCCGAGGGGTGGCTGGAGATGCTTAGGTCTTCGTCGTTGGCATCGATTCGGTGGTTCCTAATACAAGGGGATGGGTTTGGGAGATACGCACAAAATAGGAGAGAAGGAAGAGAGGAGAGGGAGGGAGTGAGGTGACCTGGGACATCGAATTCTATTGCGGACGACGGCGCCTCTACAGAGCTCCGGCGAGGAATCTCGGACCGGCCTAGCAGCTATATGTAATGGAAGAAGAGGGTAAAGGTAGTGAGCGATGTAGGCTTTAATAGCCGTGGACGGCGAGGACATGGGAGCTGATTTCGGCCGGATTCAGGGGGAGTCAACACAGTCGTCATCGGCGCGGTTGGGGGCGGGATCAGCGGCGTGAGGTAGGGGATGAGTCGACGTGGCGTGGTGGGTCCGGGATATCCATCAAAGGGGGAGACAGGGAACCACACTGTCTCTTTCCAAGCCTGAGTGGGCCTGCTTATGAGCTGCTTGGCTCTACTCGTGGGCAGTGGATAGGGGATGGGCTGGCTCCGGCTGGCCCATTTAGGGTTAGGGTAGTTAGTTTTTTTCTTTTCTGTTTTCTTTTATAAATATTGCCTTAGGGCTCTAAATTAGATCAAACCAAATTCGACAAGCATTATTTTTGGACAAAAATAAACCTCTTTTTATGTCCATAATATAATATCATCTATTAGTCATTTATTTTGTCTTTCAGGCCTTATTAGTCATTCTCATTTTTTCATAACTTTTTCATACAAGCTCCAAAATGATTCAAATTAGTTTCTATGGTTTTTAAAAATTGTCTTCTACTATTATTGACCATTTTTACATGAATTTCACAAATTTAGTATGTTAATATCTCAGAGGTTTTTTTTCTTGTTTTTTATTAGGCTTTAGGGTTTTAATATTTTGGAGACTTTCCAATATCCTTGGTTTGGTTTTATTTAATGCCATGATGCCTTAGGAATGCATAGATGCATGCGATATGTCAAACACTCAAGCAAAATCATATTACACCCTTTTGGCAAATAAGGCTACTTAGGCATTATTAAAAGGATATAGGGTTTTATGATGTCCCATATTTAAAATAAGCAAACCAAGAAATCATGCAACACCATATGTCCATTTATAGAGCATAGAAAAATCATTATCAACAAAAGTTAAGAAGTCATGTTATCTTCTTTCATCCAAATCAAATGGTGAAACCTTTTGTATAAAACCAATTGCCAAGGTAGAGTTTTTAAGAGCCACTGAAATTCTTTTTTGAATGCTAGCCACCATAACTAGGAAAGTCATTTTATTCCCCCTCTTTACTAATTCAAGTATATGTTTGGCTTAATATTTCAAAATTTTATTTATGTAAAATACCATCAAGTTGGATAGTCATGTTTATCCACTCCCATATAAAGTTTTGAATTCAACATTAAGAGGATTTCAAATCAAAAAGTTTCTTTTCTTTGAGAATTTCAACAAATACAAATCATTAAAACATTTTATTTTATTATTATCACATTCCAAATTTTTGGATGTGACATCCATAAATTTAGGGGAAACCCTATTTTTGGAGGCATCCACCCATAGCCACGAAAATCCTCCTCCTTGACAGCCCTCAAGGACGGGGAGAAGATCCTTAAGACTAGCACCATAGCCAAGGAATAAGAAGGGGCAAGGGGCCTTCGCCCCCTAGGGTAGCCGCCACCCTAGGAAGGGCACCGAGGAGCCCCCCCACGCCACCGCCTCCTCCACGTTGGCATTGCCTGTCTCCCATGGGGAGGCTTATCTCCATCACCATACACAACAACTCTCCATCATCCCCCACTTTAATCTGTTGGCAAACATGATGTATGATGCAATATATTGTTTTCCCATGATCAATTGTATCTCTATTTTGAAGTTTGACTAGTGACTTGTTTATGGCAATTGTGATATTGTTTGTTGTTGGTTGCATACTAGTATATGTTATCTTATATGATGATCTTGTTGTACTAACATATGAGTGTACACGTATATTGGGGGATGCATAAGGTTGTCACCGTTGCATGTTGATTGGATGTGGGATAGCCGCAGTTTAACTGAAATCGAATCCCATATCTTAAAGATACACGCTTTATTAATTCATGGTTAATCAATGGGGGTATTATCATGGGGACCTTAGATCTAAATGAGGTGGTTGGACTTTATGTCTTAATAATTACCTTGTTTGCTCTTAATTGGCCTTGGGATCAATCACTAGGGATGTATTTACTCATGTATATGATTGCACCTATTTATGGCTCCTCCTTAGAAGAAACAATAAAAAGACTATCTTTGTGCTTCACTTATTGTGACAACCAACCAAATGAAATAGCAATTTGCCTAAGCATTTGCTCCCTTAGGTTATCCATGTCCACTTCACTATCTCCATTTTACTTGCAGTATTTTCTCCAAAAACTTTATTTTCTATTTATTACCAAAAAACAACCACACACACTATAGGTCCTAGATTTGCATAGAAGGACATATAAGTGGGTTATAGGGCTTTATAGAATAAATAATTTACCTTCAACTCCTTGTGGATTTGACACTCAAATACTTATCGAATTGTACTATAGTGATCCCTTGCACTTGGGGGTTATCAGGTGCAAACCTGAATCCTCAACAGCTGAGCCTCCACATTGATTCTGTTGAACCAAACTCAACAAGTTAGGCTTAATTCCATAATTTTGGCATCAACAACGAACTACGTAATAGGTGCACAAATAACATCATCATTGGGAGTAGCATACTCCACAAGTTTATTTTGTTCCATAACTCTTTTCTTTTTGCTATTTTTGGAATGAGAGAAACAAATAAGTAAGTAACTATTTATTTGGATTTTCAATAGATAACAAAAAGTAAAATAATAACAGAAATAAACTAAAAACAAAAATAAAACTAAAAATAAGGTCTCTAGTGACCTCACTAGGACAAAAAATTGTTCCCCCGACAACAACACCAGAAAAAGGGTTGATACCTTTGATCTGAATTATGCGTGTAGTATAGTAGATTTTTTCCTAGTAGACCTAGGTTTATCAAACCTTGGGAAATGATAGATGTATGGAAATAATAAGGCACATATACAAGACTTTATTTACTCATTTATTTTATATTTATCGGACCTTTCTAGTTTACTTTGAATCCATGGTTGTTGCAATGGGTGGAAATATGCGCGGACTGAAGATTCACCTCTAGCTACACATACATATGGGATAAATATAATAATAAGAAAATTCATGTGTAAAATGATCTAATATAGATAGGGTTATGGGCTTCACATCCATAAACACTAAAGCTCCTGCGAGCCACAGGTATAACAATAGTATTTTGATCCAACCGTTATACCATGAAGCACCAGGTTATAACAATTATTAAGTAAAATACATATCAAAGAATTAAGAACGGTGATGTTGTTGTTACTTCCAAGTGGATCCTTAAATGATGACCGTACCCCCTTTCTATCACTGGGTTTCCCGTGAAGTTGTCATTCACCATTCATCAAACCTTGAGCCTTTATCAATCCCTGGGATCTTGGGTACCTACAAGTCCATGGATCAAGATAAGGGACAAAGTTACAAAGATACATATCTCCTATTCAATCACCACACAATATTCCCATGTATTAGATGCACATAATCGCTGCGAGGTTTCACCCCAAGCCACAACCCATGAGTACTACTCACTCATAAAAATAAGATCAATGATAGAAAACATTGTGCAAATACTTAGACTGAAATCAAATATTCTTACAATGGTCTCCGAATCAAAAGGAGATCTCAAGTATACAAGATACTTGCTACGGATATGGAGTGGATGGATGATGGATAGGATGAACTCTGTTGGTGGATCTCCTTCGGTGGTGGTGTGATGCAATCTCAGAACCCCACTTGGATGCGGGTTGGGGTGAAACCTCGCAGCGATTATGTGCATCTAATACATGGGAATATTGTGTGGTGATTGAATAGGATATATGTATCTTTGTATCTTTGTCTCTTATTTTGATCCACAGACTTTTATGTACCAAAGATCCTAGGGATTGATAAAGGCTCGAGGTAAAGATGAGTGGTGAACAATGACTTCACGCAAAACCTAGTGACATCAAGGGGAGTACAGTATTTGTTTAGGGATCCACTTTTGAGTAACAGAAACATCACCCTTCTTAATTCTTTGATCTTTATTTTACTTAATAATTGGTATAGCCTGGTGCTTCGTGGTATAACGGTTGGATCAAAAGACTATGGCTATGTCTGTGGCTCGTAGGGGATTTAGTGTTTATAGATGTGCTTCCAACAACCCTATCTATATTAGATCATTCACACATGAATGTGATTATTATTATGTTTATCCCATATGTATGTGCAACTACAGGTGAATCTTCAACTTTGGCCTATTTCCATCCATTGCAACAACCAATGATTCAAAGTAAACTAGAAAGGTCTAGTAAACATAAAATAAAAGGATTAAACAAAGTCAAATGGAAAAAAAGATAGCAGAAGCTACCCGACCTACAAGATCCTTTACATAAAAATAAGGGTAAGAAGCAATTTTATCCATCTCAGAATGTACACCCAATGGATTATTTGATCCATATTGATGCGATGCGGCCAAATGAAGAAGACTGGCGCCTACTAAAATAAGGGGGAGTAAATGATGGAGACTAAAAAAACGATTTAAGGTGGCATTGTCCACTCGCCATCGGCTTCCTTTATGATCACTGTTGAACAACAACCATCTTTGGAATCCCGCAAGATTCGCTGATATACGAAATCAGGCAAGTCTTCTATTTTGTATTGAAGACTGCAGGTTCGAATCCTGTCCCCGCATAATCTGTCTGGTATTGGATCCACCAAAGTTCCTACGATAATGAATGGGGTCGGTTTAGTAGATCTACAACCTCACATTTTGCTAGATTTCACTTGGGCGAAATGAGGCTGCTTTCGCAAAAGATACGCAGCGTAATGCTTTATCCAAATGGTATTCCTTGTCGAAACCCCGACTGCACTGGGGAGAACCGAAAATGCTAACTATCACTATTTCTCCTACAATCCGGCGTGGTGCTCACACTCCTCTTGCTTGAAGCTTAATATTCTCACCGGTTGGAAGAGCCTCTCCATTATAATCTATTTGTTTGTTCTTTTATTTCATAAACAACATTAGTGTTAGATGTGCCTTATTATTTTCATACAATAATCATTTCCTAAGGTTCGATAAACCTAGGTTTATTATAGAAAAATCTACTATATACTACATCCGTAATCTGGATCGAAGGTATCACTCCTCTAGCTCACACATACACCTCGACCGACCCCCCCGCTTAAATCCCCCTCTCTTCCAACTCAATGACGTTGACAGGCTGCCACAATTTCTTGCTAGAGCTCCATCATTTCCGCCGTTGATTTTGATCGCTACCATTGCTATGGTGAGTCCCCACCACCAGTTCTTGACCCATCGGACTCCCCCATTCTCGTGCATCCCCTCGCCCTCTTCTCCCTCTTGGACTCATAGCTAATTTATGACACTGTCGACTTCCGAACTGATCGGAGTCTAGAGCTTATCCATCCATGCCTCGATGTCGTGCCATCAGCGTCGACCTCCCTATGAAGCTCTGCATCTCCCAGACTTCTCCACAGACGACAAAAACCACCACTACCTCGAATCCATCCTCGTTAGATCTATGCACCGCCGTCTTCCCCAGGTCTGGCACTAGCAGGCTCTCCCCCACAGTGAGCTCCTCTTAGTTCCCCTCACAGCCATCCTATCCACAATCGGCGTTCTAGATTAGACCACATACACTGAACCGGTACCCTTCAATCATAGCACATCGCGTGGCCTGCTCTGTTAGCGACCACGTCAGCGCCACGTTGGCTGCGCGTGGATGCCACATTAGCACCACGTAGGCCTATTATGCCACTATGTATTGCTTGTATTAATTTTAATAGGCATGGATACTTGTTAGTTTGTAAAATTTGTAGAAAAATAATTACTTGTCAGGAAAATACATATAATATAAGCATGGAATTAGAAAAAATGTAACAACACATTTATGTTTTAAAATTTGAATTTTGCCAAAGGAAATTATTTTAAAATTTTAAACTCAAATCTAGAGTATTTAAATCATAGTAATTGTTCTATAAATCAAAATTTTGCAAATTGTACCTTTATGGAATCCTTGTGAATAGTACTATAGTATCCCACTATTAGTTTTAAGAGGTGAACATTTTAAATCGAACAATATTTCAAAAATGCCATTCTTCTATTTAGGGTATAACTTTAAATCTAAAAATGATTTTTTTGCAAAATGCTCATATTTTGGTCCTCTGTCCAATAGGAACAGAGAGTAAAATTATTTCATAGGTTTACAGCAATGTTATTAATATATGGATCCTTGCCTCTTTCAAATGCTATCTTTGGACCTTATTAAATTAAGTAAATGGTTTTAAAATGAAACCCTTTTGCAAAATGTTCAGAAATGATATATTTGTCCAATAGGGCTATATGAAACTCTTTTCCAAACATATTTATAACAAAGTAGGTGCTTACGACCTAGTGCTACTATAAGCACTATGTGGCCAAAATAAACCATATGAAAAGTAAATATTTGAAATCTAAGACTTCAACAAGAGGCAAGTTCACTACATAAATGTCCTACTAATTACCCTATGCACTTAGTTCTTTTTCCAAAGATTGTGTGTGTAGGACTGCATAAAGTAGTATGTTAGCTATGCAACCTAGAATGTATAGCCATATGTATCTTGACTGTTGTGTAGCAAACAATGTAGGGGTTGAATGCTTAGCCATGCTGTAGATCTCATGGGTAGATTCATACCAAGTTATGTGATGATGAGATGAAACTCTTTGTGTAACGAAAACAACATAACTAAATGAACCACCTAGGTGAATGTGAATGATATTTTTTGGTTGAGTGCCAAGTTCAGGAGTCATTTCATGAGACCTATCAATGGTCGCACCTCCCTATAAACAGGGGCCATTATATGGAGCTATATAAAGGACTTACCCTGACTTGTTTTGCACCCGTGGAAAGCACCCAAGTTTAATGAGATTTGGCGGCATTCTTGTATACGAGATTCCATGTATGACCACTTGTCAAATGCGCTCTGTATTGACTAACCAAGTTGTGAGAACAACCCGGTGTGATAGAAGGTGGTAGATATTGTAGGTGTAACAAGTCCGTTGTGGTTGAGGGACTACTTCTGAAATGTCTCTTCTTAGTTTTCTCTCGGCCATGCCACATATGGGTGGTATGTAACACCCTCGAATCGGCCCTATGCAAGTTTTAGTGCTTCCCGCCAAACCTGCATAGAAACGATTCAAGGACGCCCACCAGGCACTTTCGTGCGGGTGGAAAACAAAGTAATACCATTACACATTAGTCCACGATAGAAACCACAGAACAGATATATATACAGCAACGACTCACTGAGTCAAGAATATAGATATACAGTACAAAGATCCAAATCACCTTGAAAACGATACAGCACCCGAGTACGGATAAGAAGCAAATTGAGCTAAGAGTCCTAAAGAATAACCAATGGCGTCCCTAACCCTGCCCAGGCCAAGCCGGAAGGGTAACCCTGCTAACGACGACGAGCTCGTACCTGCTAAACAAAAGGGGTGCCGACAAAGGGCGAAGGGAAAAAGAGGAGCGTTAGTACTGAGGCCATTACACGGCGAGGCTAGAATTCGGCGGCTCTCGCCTACATAGGTATGGTGGACTGAAGCGGCAACGAAGCATGCACTAAACAACCTATAGAGACTCGATAAACTGTCGGCTATTAGAGAGAGATAAGAAAGACCTATTCAGAACCAACCTTATACTAACACCAATCATACCCATCCTGGTATTTCCCCCTCTAGACCAAACGAGGAAGTCAAACCAAGGAACTCACACAGTTGACAGTTTTATTCATTCCATTATAGTTGCAGCACTTACTAGTCAGATATAGATATCATGAGTCATCCTGATAGTATAAGTAGTGGGCAGTTTTAGTTAACCATTCAGTTGTAGTTGCAGTACTTACTAGTCAGATACAATTAACATGTGACATCCCAAACCCAGCAGTTGGTGGCACTTTTATTTCATTCCATTGGAGTTGCGATACTTACTAGGCAGGTATAGCATGACACAATACATCCCAGTTCTACCAGTTGTTGGCACTTTTATTGTCCATTCCATTGTAGTGAAGCTGATTACTAGTCACATATTAAGTCAAATTTATAGCACTACTTTAGTTATGCTTGTCTATGATCGAGATATTGTGCTCCAAGTCGTCCATAACCACGGACACGGCTTTCAGAAAGATTTACCCTGCAGGGGTGCACAAATAGCAACACACGCACGATCAACCTCAGAAAAACCAAATCAAAACCCAACGAGGCTTTCACGACAAAGCAATCACAAGATTCATAAAAGATTTCCGGGGCCCACCCCACTAAGCTACCCGCAACGAAGTTGGCCGGCTCCGGAACGGACCCAGGGTTTGTGACGACGGCTGTAAATGACTGGGAACTCGAAAGTGTGACTGGGCTTGTCGATACCGCGAAAACGTGGCACGATCCAAAACAGTACGGGTGCTCCACGCCCAATCTTAAATAAAGCAGTAAAGCATGGCATAAGTACAGGATAGTAATAAAGCCACAAATTAGTTTGTGGCCCCAAGAAATAAGAAATGAATCAAGCTTTGGCTAAGGGGATTCATGGTCCCACATGCGGATAGTGCGATAGTCAAGGAATAGGTATCAAGTACTCGGGGCCTACGGGACACAAGTGGACATGAAAAACCAAATATCATATATTGCCCTCCGGTGCCTCTTTCATTAGTTATCCCAACAGTTTAATAGTTGTATTTAAAGTCATGATCCTCTCCACTATTAAGCATCTCCACCATTTATCATGTGCCAACTTGCCGTTAATGATGGAATGACAACGACGCGAATCAACACATAAGCAAGCAACTATGACTCGCAAGGCCGACTATCTATCAAGCAACAGGCAATAGGACGTGTCCATGGCAATATAGGGGCTTCAAGGTGTATAAATGGTGCACACAAACTAAAGCATCGCAACACGGATATCAATAGATCAATAGGAGGAATTAAAGACTACAAATGCAAAATAGGTAGAAATGGAGAGAATGCTCGCCTGGGAAACATGGCCGAAGATTCATTATTCGAAGGACTTGTCGATACTCGCATCCACTCAACGGCCTAATCCGTAAAGAAGCAAACACTAAAAAAACACTGAATACACTATTTAATACTACGGCAGAAGATCCGGCATGTTTATGTATGATGCATGACATTTTAAGGATGCGATGCAACTAGGAAATATTAAGCAGAACCGGGGTCCCGACAATTAATTAGAAGGTTCAAGTTATTTAGATACCCCGCAATTTAAATGTTGTCTTAACAAGGAAAAACACGGCATCAGTTCTCTACACAAATTTAAATGGAGGCGATATATATATAAGACTAGAATAGCCTGCATATAGCCTCCATATTTAATTTAAGTGAATCATCGAAATACCCTCAAGCACCCACAATATATATGCAAACATGTTCAATTAATATGCAACAAGTATATGCCATATTATAAAAATAGGGGCCTCGGAAAGGGATCACACATCTCGGATCGAAGATCTTGGGGGGGACTGGGAGGGTTCGGCGACCTTGGGAGTCTCGAGGATTTGACGGGGTCGGTCTTGGCGGGATCAGTCTTCGGAGTCTCGACCATCGGATCCCTGTCGAAGCACATGTCGTTTCGGGAAGAAGAGCTTGGTTTTCTTTGGGTTCGGACTTCGCCTCCGGGAATGGGGTCTTGGCATCCGTAGTCTTCGGGTCCGGGTTCCAGGATCAGTGCGCTTCATTTTCCGTGCAGGAGATCTTGAAGTCCTAACAGAGATGTTCATGTCCATGACGGAAAACTCAACAAAGCGGTACTTGGCGCCGATCCACGAAGAGCTAGGGATTCACGAACATGAGTCCATCCAACATTAACATCTGCAGAACATCACATCTTCACGCGTCCACCCCAAAGCCTAATCTTATCAGATCAGCAGTACCAACACACACAAGTGCCAAAAGGGGAGCTCTCGTAGCAGCGGGCAGAACTCGCGAGGGAAGGAGGCAGCTGCGCGGGACCTGCAGGAAAAGGGGAGGCCATTGTCGACACAGAACGGATGGGGCACGCAGAACTTGGGGCCACGGCCGACTGCGTCAAGCTTGACGATGGAGGCGAGATTGAGGCCGAGGATGGCACGAGACTAGGGCGAGGTCGACAACGACCGAGGCCTGCTGGCGTGGCGACGGTGCAGAGCAGAGGGATGCGGGTGGCGTGCTGTGACGCTGATGGTGGCGTTGTGCTCGGGCGGAGGACAGAGGAGGAGGTGCTCGATCTCTTCGGTGGTAGTAGGTGCTCTGCGCGGACGCGTCGCAGGCGAGGAGGCGGCGACCAGAGCGGCAAGCGGCTAGCGGCCGAAGAGGAAGGCCATCCACGGGGAGGAGAACTCAGGCTCGACGGCGGACGGAGCAGGCCAGGTCGCGGTGGCAGGGGAGCACGTCGCTGGCGGTGCTGGCCTGAGGCGACTCTCCCGTCTAGGAGGAAGGGGGATGCAGCGGCGATGTGGGGACCTCACTGGGTGGCGGCGACCTACACGGAGGCAGCACGAGGGAGGCGCACGGGCGACGAGGCGGCATCCGGTGAGGAGAGGGCCCGCTGGCGGCGGGGCTCGCTGCAGGGGAGATGGTGGCGAAGCCAACGGCAGGGCTTGCTGCAGAGACGGGCGCGGGGTAGTTGGACTTGAGCAGGACGGAACGAGGTGGGACCAGGTCCGACGCAGGGTGGGACTTCAATCGAGGGGGCAGGCGTGTCTATCGTGCGTGCTTAGCATGTCGCGCGTGTGTCCAGGTGATGTAGTGGGGTGGGTTGGTGCGGTCGGTGGCCGCGACGCGCGCGGGTTAGGGCTAGTGTGTGCGGCTGCTGGCTGGGTAGGTGGGGTTAGGGTTTGGGTAGAGGCTAGGGTTTGGTCTGGAGGTGGCCGGCTGGGCTTTTGGGCCTGGCTGGCTGCCTCCCAAAAATAACATTAACTTTTATTTTATTTTTAAATAGACTTTTGTAAATAGTTTTTAGACAAATAAAAGGTCTGAGAATGACCGGGGTTTTGATTTGAATAAAGACGGGGGATATTTTTTAGAAAACAAAACTAGGCTTTTAGAAAATAGGGTTTAGACAAAACATATGCATGATGACATGACGATGCTCAAATGCAATGTGGCATGATGACACGAGCATGCGGTCATGATGATGCACAAAACAAAAACAGAGCGATTTTCTAGTAGTGGTTTTACCAGGGTGCTACATATGTGTGCAGGGGTTGACTAGGTCTTGTGGGTAAAGTATACAAACCTCTCGATAGTGTAAAATATCAGTAATTAGCCATGTCTCTGCTTATAGAAGGCCTTGAGTGACTGGATGTTGGGGAGATACCCCCGGGTAGGGTAACGCCGTAGTATAAGGGCCGAGTTAGCCAGGATACAGCACAGTCAAAGCAAGTGCTGACCGGGTCACCTCAAGGAAGGCCGAACCATGGTGTGACCTGGCCCGTGGAGCATCTCCTTGACTATGGTCCAGTCGGCATAAGTTATATGCCGGCCATGTCTATCTGTTTTGCAGGTGACTTGGTAAGTCGGATTAGCTATATGCTAGCCGGATTATCTTATGGCTTTCAAGAGAAGGAATCCCCCGCTGGTCTAAAGGTGGCTTTATTAGCTGTAGCATGAGCAAAGTAAAGTAAAGAAGAGGGCCAACGGGTCAGGGGCAGCAAAGGTGACGCGGGCAAAGCCGGATGACGTAGCTCGTGTCTAGTGACGCCGAAAGACAAGGATTATGTTGTGGGTTACGTCTAAAGTCCGGACGAGCCGTTAAAGATAATAAAGAAGCATCTGCTTTAGGCAAGCAGCATATTCGTAGAATATGCTACCACCTGTGCCCTAGAATTGTAACCCGGGCTCCCCTATATAAGGAGCACCGGGGCCTCCATAGAAGGGGATCGATCATTCTCTCTGTCTAAGGTAGAACTCTAGGGATAGTTGGTAGGGAGTAAGAGACATCATCTCCTTCTTCTGAGAGCCTCAAGAGCACTTGTAAGCACCATTGATAGAGAAAATACAAGAACTTCCGTGCGTGGAATCACCATGTTCTCCCCCTGTATTCCCCTAGCACTCATTGGCCCCTTCTTTAGCCTATCCATTGCATCTGCCGTGCAACCACCAGGACAGTTGGCACCCACCATGGGGCTAGCGGTGCTAGCAGGGGTGAAAATTCAGACGGGAAACTTCTCTAGCACTGGCGAGCGTGTCATCTCAGGCTTGGTTCAGCGTTTTGGAGTGCTCGACTATGTCAGCGACAATGCAGGAAGCTTCGACAGGCACCCTCCACCGCGCAACAACGTCTTCATCAAGCTTGGCGCGCACAAGATCTACGTAAGCATGGATGAGTCCTGCGTTCATCCGCGGCGCATCGTCGAGGGAGGCAAGCCACCTCTCAGCACAGCTCGTGGAGTGCGTATCACTCGCGCCACTAGCAGCGTTGAGGTCCTGATGACCACGCCTGATGCGGAACCGAGCAAGGGCCCGACGCCAGAGCTGGAGGTAATGCCAAAGCAGACCAGCTCTAGGTTTCCTCCGCTAGAAAGGCCAGAGAATGTGCTCTAGCAAGCAATAGATAGCCTAGCGACGCCAATAGCATCTGTGGTAGATTTAGCTCGAGCACAAGCCGAGTTAGAGGAAACTAGGCGGAAAATGTTAGTTGGGGCAAAGAAGGTAGCAGATTTGCATCAGTATTTGAACATCACCTTGAGAGAATATGCTAAGGCAAACCACATAGATGGAGTGAAAATCTGGGGCAGGAACCTGATCACTGAAATTGACAAGGAATACGAGCCTAGGCCGGGTCAGACAGCCATGATAGTAACAAGAGGCCTGGATCGGTACAGTACTCTGGCAAAGAACCTCAGGGCAGCAAACGCGGCCGCATCCGAGTTAGAAGGTTTAACTGGAGAGGGCCGACAAAGGCAACAAGAGAGGGTAAATCACTTGTTAAGAGTTGCTTGCCAACAAAATGAAGAAATAAACAAGGAAAACCCGGTGCCACCAGGAGCCTCATAGGTGGTACATTCGGCCAGAAATAATCCGGCAAGATCCAGAGGAGCCACGTCATCTTCGGGTCATAATCCTAAGGGAGAAGAAGTAGTATACTCCGGAAGAAGAGACAAAACAGATGGTTCCTTATGACCCGGTAAGGGCGGGAAAAGGCAAAGCAGTGCAAGTTGATGAAGATTGACACAGTACCAGCCGAGGTGTGGTCGCTCGATGTAACCGTGACCAAGGCAATGCCTGTCAAGGAAATGCTGCCAACGGCAATGCCGGACAGCGTGATCCCATGGGAACGGGGCAAAATTTACCTTGGACGCAGCAACATCGCGCACCTCAGCAAGAGGGGAGCACGGGACAAGCAGCTCAATAACATAATGCTCGTCTGGATCAGGAAAGATACAATGATGGTTATTCGGCTATGGTCAACGACGGATACCCCAGACCGGATCACCACATCATTGGGTCGAGGCTGGGGAGCAGGAACTTGCAGCCAGATGATGCAAGGCTGAAATTGGATAGGATTTATAGGTCGGAGCAAATTGAGATACAAGGTCCACCGGGTCCAGCATGCTTTGGGCCCCGGATCATGAATGAACCACCAGTGCCAAACTTTCAGCTGGCCAGAGGAACCAGAACTTGTGATGGTAGTACTAGGCCAGAGGATTGGCTGATTGACTACGCCACAGCAGTCAAGATCGCAACAGGAAATTTTAGATGGGCGGTAAGGTATGTGCCACAGATGCTGGAAGGACCAGTGCGAGTTTGGCTAAACAATTTGCCACCAGGGAGTGTCAACTGTTTGTTGTATTTTGAGGAGCTATTCGTTAGAAACTTCTCAAGCACTTACAAGAGACCCAACAGGCCACAGACCCTAGCGTTGTGCCGGCAGAGACAAAATGAGCCAGACAGAGATTTCCTGACTCGGTGGTGCAATGTGCGAAACTCGTGCGAGGGATTAATTGAATCACAAGCTATTGCGTGGTTCGCTTAGGGATGCAGATATGGAAGTATGCCGTGGCAGAGGTTACAACGAGACATGCCAACTACCTTGGCTGAGACGATCCGGATCGCAGATTCGTATGCCTTGGGAGATCCAACGCAACCCCGACTAATGTCGAGCGAGGTAAACGAGGAATATTACGGCCGAGATGGCTCCAGATCGTAAAGGAGGAATGATTTTCGAGGAAAGAGAAGGGATGAGCGTCCAGATTACTGGTATAACTCGCAACGGGTTGCAGCGGTAGACCGGGATCAATCCAATGCCGGAGCCAGCCAACGCCAAAAAACTGGAGGGCAAAGCTGCCAGCAGAAAAACAAAGGGAAAAAACCTAGGACCCCAGAGCAGAAGAAGCAATGGCAAGAACGAAAGGATAGAACGAGGTATACATTTGAGTCCATGCTGGATCAACCTTGCAAGTTCCATACGTCAAGCCCAAATACTCCGGCGAATCATACAACCCAACAATGTGAATGGATGAGGAAGTTAGAACATGTAAGTTCGGGGAATGCTCAGGCACCTCGGAACGAAGCACCTAGGAACGAAGCACCATGGCCACCATTACTAACAGGGGAATGGACAGCAACTGATGCTGCCACCACCTCCTCCGACGTATGAGAATCCGGAAAGAAGGGATGTAGTACATCAAGTGGGCAATAGCCAGCAACAAGGTCAGGTTTACAACGAGAATGAGGGACGAAATGAGTACAGGGAACATCATCAAAGCTACTGTGTGTTTACCACGGAAGAGAATGACCGGAAAAGCTTGCACCGCCGGCATATGGAGGTGAACACAGTAATGCCAGCAGTAGTGAGGTATATGCCCTGGGCAGGTCAGGAGATTACATGGAGTGTCAAGGATCACCCAAAGATCATGCCAAGCCCAGGAACCTATGCTCTTGTCCTGGATCCGAAGTTCATCGGGCCGAATCTCAATGTAAGGTTTTCCAAGGTACCGATTGACAATGGCAGTAGTATCAACATTATGTACAAGGATACCATGCACAAGTTGGGAATAACAGAGAACATGTTACAAGCAATGAGGACCACCTTTCATGGCATTGTACCGGGTATTTCCTGTGAGCCAATTGGTAAGGTCCGGGTTGACGTGTTATTCGGCACAAGAGACAATTGCCGTACTGAGAACTTGGATTTCGAATTGGTGAATCTGGAGAGCGCTTATCACATGTTACTTGACAGGCCAGCGCTGAACAAATTCATGGAAACTACTCACATCAGTTACCTTAAGATGAAGTTGCCCAGGCCAAGGGGCGTGATAACTGTATTAGGGGACTTCCGACGTTCGATCGAGTGCGCCTTAGCTGGATCTAATTTAGCTGAGACACTCGTGATAGCTCAAGAACAAAAGAAGATACTGGAGGTGGCGGTACTGGCTCAATCCGCGCAACAACATATGTCAGCCCTGACCAACCCGCACGGGAGCGTATCATTCCAAGCAACTAAGGACACGAAGAAAGTGCCAATAGATGACCAGTTCCCAGAGCGCCATGACCATTGGTGCCGGGTTAAGCAGCAAATAGGAAAGCGATCTCGTCAACTTCCTCCGTGAGAATCGGGATATCTTTGCTTGGTCTATTCAGGATCTGCAAGGTGTACCAAGGGAGTTGGCTGAGCACTCATTGAACATAAGACCCAGGGCTAAGCCGGTAAAGCAACCACTCCCGCATTTCACCAAAGACAGGAGGAAAGTCATTGGAGATGAAATAGCTAGGCTCCTAGCAGCCGGATTTATCATGGAAGTACTCTATCTGGATTGGCTCTCTAATCTGGTGCTAGTGGAGAAAAAGAAAGATGACACGAACGTAGCTGTGGTATGGTGCATGTGTATTGATTACACGAACCTGAATAAGGCCTGTCCCAAAGATCCATTTCCACTCCCTAGGATAGATCAAGTCATAGACTCAACGGCCGGATGTGAGCTACTGTCATTCATTGATGCGTATTCTAGTTTCCACCAGATACCCCCGAATCCGGATGATTAAATAAAGACTATGTTTATTACCCCGTACGGGGCTTATTGCTATCGCACTATGCCGTTTGGATTACGTAATGCAGGAGCAACATACCAGCGATGCATGCAAAAATGCTTACATCATCAGATAGGTCGAAACGTGCAAGTCTATGTGGATGATGTAGTAATAAAAACCAAGGAAAGCAATATGCTCCTTGATGATATCCGGCAGATATTCACGAACTTGAGAAGGTTTCAAATGAAGCTGAACCCGGAGAAGTGCACCTTTGGCGTACCCGCCAGAAAGTTACTCGGTTTTTTCGGTGTCTTGCCGTGGCATTGAAGCTAACCCGACAAAAGTCCGGGATATAGAAATAATGGAACTGCCAAAATGCCTTAATGATGTGCAGAAGTTCACTGGTTTCCTGGCATCGTTAAGTCGATTCGTGTGTCGGTTGGGAGAGGAGGCCTTGCCCCGCTACCAACTAATGAAGAAGGCAGACAAGTTCACATGGACGCCACCAGCGGATCTTGCATTTCGAGAGTTGAAAAAGATGTTATCTACTGTGCCAATCCTAGCCGCACCACTACCTAAGGAGCTAATGTTGCTCTACGTAGCCACGACCAACCGAGTCGTAAGTGCAGTAATCGTAGTAGAGCGTGAAGAGGAAGGAAAGTACGTGCAAAGGCCGGTGTACTATCTGAGCGAGGTATTGTCAGCCTCGAAACAGAACTGTCCTCATTATCAAAAGATGGCGTATGGCGTATATATGTCGGCCAAGAAACTCAAACACTATTTTGAGGAACACCCCATCAAGGTGATATGTGAGGCACCCATTTCGGAAATTATGAGTAACAAAGACGCAAGAGGCCGGATAGCAAAGTGGGCAATCGAGTTAGCTTCCTATGCACCACAATTTGACAGAAGGGATGCAATCAAGTCATAAACCGTGGCGGATTTCTTTGTGGACTGGGGTGAAATGCAATACGAGTCACCCTTACCGAACTCCAGTTATTGGCAAATGCACTTCGATGGATCGAAACTAAAAGATTGGTTGGGCGCCGGAGTAGTGCTTACCTCGCCCAAGAAGGATCAACTGAAATATGTCCTTCCAATCCACTTCAGTGCCTCGAACAATGTGGCAGAGTACGAAGCTTTGGTGCATGGTCTCAAAGTGGCGAAAGAAGTAGGGTTACATCTGATACAATGCTTTGGAGATTCTGATTTGGTGGTGCAGCCAGTGTCTGGAAATTGGGATGCCTTGGATGCTAACATGGCCCTATACATGTTCCATGTTCAAAAGATAATTGGGTTTTTTGAGGTATGTGAGTTCCATCACATACCTCGGATTGAAAACAAGGCGGCAGATATGTTGTCCAAGTTAGGCTCGTCTCGGTAGCCAATCCCACCGAATGTCGCCTTGGAGCACCTGAGAAAACCATTTATCATGCCCTCACCCGAATCAGATTCCATTTACATACCGACACTCTCTAGATCAGGAGCTGCACCTATGGAGATAGAGTGGGGAAGCATCTCAGCAAACCCAGGGACTGCTCCAGCAAACCCGGGGACTGCCTCAGCAAACCCGGAGACTGTTCAGTCTGATCCCGTAGGAGTTATGTCAGTGGATGCAATGGAAGTTGATGAGGAACCATTTCCCGTCCGGACTATACCAACTTGGGCCAACCCAATTTTTGATTTCTTGAAAGAGGGAATCTTACCAGATGACGAAACAAGTTCAAGGCAGATTCAGAGAAGGGCAAAGCCTATACAATTATCAACACCGAATTATACATAAGGAGTGTGACAATAGTACGGCAGCGGTGTATTGATCCGGAGGAAGGACTTGACATACTCCGGGATATTCACCAAGGGAATGTGGCCACCATGCCTCCTCAAGGGCATTACTAGCAAAAGCTTTCCGGCATGGATTATATTGGCCCAGTGCTTTGGAGCAAGCAGAGGACTTGGTGAGAAAATGCAATGGCTATCAAAGATACGCCACAAAAAATTACCTACCAATGACGGAGCTAGAAACTATCCCCATTACATGGCCATTTTTTGTATGGTGCCTGGATATGGTAGGACCATTTAAGCCGGCCAAAGGACGGATGACCGATATTCTAGTCATGGTTGACAAGTTCACCAAATGGATTGAGGTGAAACCAATTCGGAAATGTGATGGGTCAACAGCCGTAAGATTCCTCAAGGATATTATCCTAAGATACGGCTATCCCCATAGCATCATAACTGATAATGGAACAAATTTCGCTGAAGGATCGTTTGCGAGATTTTGCCGAGAAAAGAAGATTCGGTTAGATATCGCCTCAGTCACCCACCCCGCGTTGAATGGGCAAGTGGAAAGATCCAACGGACTGGTATTGTCCGGGATGAAACCCCGGCTCATAGAGCCGCTGCAAAGATCAGCGGGGTGCTGGATAGAAGAACTACTAGCGGTACTGTGGAGCTTAAGAACAAGTCCGAATCGATCAACAGGCTATACGCCATTATTTCTGGTATATGGGGCAGAAGCTGTATTACCAGCCGACATAGAGCATGATTCACCAAGAGTCACCCAATACACAGAAGCCGAAGTGCGCAAGGCCCGGCAAAATGATGGTGATCTACTAGAAGAAGCGAGAGAATTGGCCTTGTCCAGATCCGCCATATATCAGCAAAATCTACGACGCTATCATAGCCTGAAAGTAAACCCCCGAGTCTTCCGGGAAGGTGATTTGGTACTCCGGCTAATACAGCGCACTGCTGGCATGCATAAGTTATCCCCTCCATGGGAAGGACCTTTCATTGTGAGCAAAGCCTTGCGCAATGACTCCTACTATCTTATTGATGCACAACCCCAGGAAAAGAACAAGGCGGACATGTCCGGAGAGGAATCCAAACGACCGTGGAACGTAGCACTGCTTCGTCCTTTCTACACCTAAAAGGTGAAGGTATCCGAGCTACTCATACGTCGGTATGTATGTCGGCGATGAGCTTATCAATAGAAACTTTGCCTCCCCGAGTAGAGACTCGGGACTGCTATAATACTTGTTTCTCGTTTTCATATTTTTATGTCGGCTGGGTTAAGTCGCTTATATCTTAGTTGGATTAGTAATGTGTAAGCACCAAAAACCTAACTCTTCGACTTTGCTGCTATCCAACACGAATTGGCTTAATGGCAAGCAAGAGAACAAGTTTGGAATGGCAAGGCACATGAAAAACGACTAAGGGAAAGAACTTAAGCGGGTCGACATTGGTTTTTTGACTAACCCTTAGTTTATTTTGGTCACTAAAACACCGGATCATTTTGAGCTAATCTCAAGGTTTCAAGTATTGTTAAGTCAATTTTTTGAACCTCAGACTCGTAAGTCGAAAAACCGAATCAAGGTAGACGCGAGCCGAGTCAAAAATTGGGGGAACAAGAAAACGAAACTCGGGGACTTCGCCCATGATAATCTAGCAATAAAACTTAGTCTAGAACATAAAATTGTAGCACAACCAAACTAAAGTATTTAGATACATCTACGCCCGACATTTCGGGGATCTGATAAATATGACCAGTGTTTTCTAAGGAGCAGGAGCAGCAGACGAATCATCCCTCGATGGAGGAGGTACTTCGGAGTGTGGGGGAGGGGCGCTAGCCTCGGCTTCGTCCTCCGGGTTAACCTTGCTATCCTCCGGGTCTTCGGCCTAATTGCCTAGTTCGGAGCCCTCACTTTCACTTCCTCCCTCTTCACCTTTAGAGACAACTTCTTTTTCAACGGCATCGAGATAACTCGGCCCCTCATTCCAAGCATGGCAGAAGGAGTACTGGATGAGCTTGTTGGCACAGGATTTGCAGCATGCGATCCACTCCGGATCCTCGCACAACTCAGACCCGGTGCGCATGCGAGTGAGCGACCCTAGATCAATCCCTTCATACCATGAAAGAGCAAATTTCAAGGCAATATCGGCCCCAGCATGTGCGGCAGATTCGTGCCACAGATGCAGCTGCGTGTCACACTCCATTAATTTGGCTATGAAAGTTGAGCCTTTCTTTGGAATGGATTCGCTGGGCCAAAGGCATCTAAACATCCACGTTGCCCCTAGGATAATATCCGCGCCATGGTTCTTCACTACCTCAAGACAAGCAGTGAGACTCGCCAGTAGATCCTCCGTATTAAACGGGATTGGCTCGGCCCCAGGGGCAGCAAGAATACCATGTTGTTCACGAGATTGTCGTACGGCAGCGGAGCGTATCACTCTCTGGAAATTTGCCTAAGAATGAGAAGAAATATAGTGAACAAAATGACCATATCCGGAAGAAAGAAAATCAAGCAAGGGCAGAAAACTCACGCGTGATCTGGAAGAGGAGTCGCTGAAGCTCAGAATGAACATCGGCGCTATGGGCCTGGAGTTTCTCGTATTCGGTGGTCACCGACGTAAACTTGACGTCGGCTCCTCTAATAGGCTCTTATCCTTGGAGATTTGCATGGTTAAACACTCTTTCTCCTAGGCAAACTCCTGGTCGGCCTTCTCCAACTCGGACTTATGGAAGCCCTTAAGCCTCTGAATTTTGGCATTCAGATAAGTGATCTCCGAGTCCTGTGTTGGAGCCGAGCTATCTCTTTGTGTTTCTTATTTAGCTCAGCCTCATGCTTCCCTGCTTGTTCGAGGAAATGAGTCATCATTTCAGGCATGGTGATGATATCCTCAAGAGGAACTGCAACAACATAATGATCCGGAGGACCCAAAGTATAAGTGTCCACCCGATAAAGGAAGGAAAATACAACGATCGTGTGGAGGGGATAAATTTACCTTTGATTTCAACAAGGTTTTTCCGCATGATTATGTTTTCAGCTTCAACCTCGGCTGCATGATTTGGACAACAAATTCATATGGATCCTAGAAGTACAAATAAATACAGAAGAGGAAGAATGGAAAATTACCCCTCTTCTGGTACTCCACCAGGACTTTACCATAACACGCGCGAATGTCTTTATAGGAGTCCATCAGGCGCTGGAACTCAGCGGATCGGTGGTTAGTTGTAATCTGAAATAAGCAAGGCAATGTCAGAGTTCAAAGGCAGAGTAAAAACAATTTGAAGTCTACGAGATCCGGGCCAAGTGGAACTTAACCTGGCTCTAGGTGTGTGGATATTCGAAGTCTACGAGATCCGGGCCAAGTGGAACTTAACCTGGCTCTAGGTATGTGGATATACGAAGTCTACGAGATCCGGGCCAAGTGGAACTTAACCTAGCTCTAGGTGTGTGGATATTCGAAGTCTACAAAATCCGGGCCAAGTGGAACTTAACCCGGCTCTAGGTGTGTGGATATTCGAAGTCTACAAGACCCGGGCCAAGTGGAACTTAACCCGGCTCTAGGTGCGTGGATATTCGAAGTCTACAAGACCCGGGCCAAGTGGAACTTAACCTAACTCTAGGTGTGTGAATATTCGAAGTCTACAAGACCCGGGCCAAGTGGAACTTAACCCGGCTCTAGGTGCGTAGATATTCAAAGTGTATAAGATACATGCCAAGGGAACTAGACCCGACTCTAACTATATCAAAATTTGATGTCGTTACGAACAAAAACTAGCTTCTATAAGAAGCATCCGACCGAATAACAAGGTATTCCCTCAGAGGCTCGGGGACTAGGGGTTATATCTACAGGTGCTCAGTTATGTAAAACATCAACATCAGAGAAAAAGAGTTACTTCCATCATCTGGCCAGCTAAGGAAAAATAGCCTTGGTAGCGGAGTTCATCTGGGTGCTGAACTCGGCTAGGCCGAACTTCTCCGGCAGATCATCTTGAGGGTCGATGAATTCTGCATTGTTCTAGTTCTTCACACTCAAGGAGCAGTGGACTGTAGCTTTCGCTGCTTAGAGAATAGTTTGTCACAAGGCCCTTCACCTGGGCCTCTTGGCTGGCGGATTGAGCTGCAGCGGGGCTCGTATGCAAAACTAGCTGTTGGCTGCCCTCTGACCCGGAAGTGGTAGACCCGGATGAAGTTCTTTTCACTGACCCAGAAGCTTTCTTGACTTCGCCGAATGAAGGTGGAGGAACTGTTTGGAAGATATCTGCCATTGAAGGGGTAGACCCAGAGGGAGCCGATGGGGCTTTTCCCTTGGGAGGCTTGGTGGAGGCTTTTGCTGCTACTGCTGGTTCTGGTGCTGATGCTGCTGGTGTTGCTGCTGCTGCTAGTGTTGCTAGTGCTGGTGCTGGTGCTGGTGATGCTAGGAACACTGGAATAAAAGGACTTGTTGGGGGTGGCGCCGATGAAACTGGCACCTCAAGATTTGGCGTTGAGGCCGAGGAACTGGGGAGATCCGGCATCGCCGTATCCAGAGCCGCCCCACTACCCCCGCGCCGACATTTCCCTCCTCTTGGCGAGGTGGGCTCTGGTCAGGCACAACCACGGAGCCCTCTTGAATAGGGCTGAGAGGACGATAATCGTCGTTGCGGGGGGAGGGGGGAGGGACTGCTCCAGAGTGGGGAGGCTATGCTGGAGCCGCTCTGAGGGATATCCCTAGGAGCTTTGAGAAAAAGAAAAAGCACCAAGTCAAAAAGAGAGAATCAATATGAAACAAAGGCAAGCAAAGGAAAAATCCCAAGTAGCAGCGCTAAAGGACTTACTCATCCGCGGTAGGAGGAGCCCGAGATTTGGGTGCCCTCCGAACCGTGCTCTTGGCGGCCGGCTTGGACGAGGGTTTTACCCCGGATTTCTTTTGCCTCTTCTTGGGTGGCGGCACCTCCGAAGCTGCGGCCGAGGTAGCCACACGCTTCTGGGAAGGAGCAGGGGCCGGGCCACCAGTGGCAAGGGGAGGAACCTCGTGGACCTGACCGTCCGGGTTAGCTGAAGATTCGAACATAGCTATATGCACGTAAGTGATGGGAACCAGATTAAATACATCTAGGACGTCAACATCCGATTCATCGTCGTCTAGCCAATCCCTTGGAGAAGAGGCCTTACCAGCGTTGCGTTTGACGACATCCAGGGTAGGCAGGAAGGCCTCTGGATCAGGCTCCTCTTCGTCCTCCTCGGTGCGGTCCGGTAACCACTTGCTCGCCAGCACCTCGCCATCCTCCAGTGGCTGCTGGAGGAATCGCTGAGAACAAGGCAACAATTGACAAGTTACAAAAGTGAATTGACATACAGAGAAGATTCGGAGAACAAGAAAAGTAAAATTCACCTTTGGAGGAGGGTTGACCCGGGTGAAGGGCTCAAGTCCCCACTCCCAATCCTCAGATAACTCCTTCTCCACATTGAATATGGACTTAACCCAACGGTAAACCGCTGAGTTATCCAGCTCAATGTTAGAAGTCCGGTGGGGGTCAAGAGGGTCGCTCAAGTAGCAGATCTTGTGGGCTCGCTTCTGGAGGGGGAGACCCGGCTGTGGAGAAAAGTAATCATAATATCCTCCCCCCGGAGATGCTCCTTGAGCAGCTCCTTGATCCGGCGCTCCACTTTATTCGCCAGGGCCGTGGGCTGCTTCGCTCTCCCAACACGAGGTATCAAGAGGGCCAAGTTTGAAGGGGAGCAGCCGGATCAAGTCCTCCTTGGTGGTGTTCCGGACATAGAAGAAAGTCCGGGCCCAGCCCTTGCAGGACTCGAGTCTAGTGACCCGGGGGAATACGGAGTTCTTCCATGGAGAAATGGAGGCGGCGCCGCATTGGGTCAAGTGTTTGTACTCCGGGGTAAGCTCCTTGTCCGGAACTACGTTCCTCCGGAGACCAAAGAACTTGATCCAAAGTTCTTTGGTTGGCTAGAGGCTGATGTACCCCTCAATTCTAGAAGCAAAGGAGGACAAAGAAGTAATGGCATTTGCAGGGAGGTGATGCGGTTGCAACTTGTACGTAGAAATGAAATCAAAGAAAAAATCGGAAGTGGGAAGGCCGAAGCCGCGTTGGAAATGCGAAAGAAAGACAACATACTCCCGAGAATTGGAGGAAGGAGAGACTTCACCGGAGGCGAGGTGGTAGGCGACGTCGGCACGTGGCGTGGAGCCAGTCTAGGTCCTCCTCGCGGACGATGGAGCCGTCCCAGCAGCCGCGCTCACGGCCCTCTACTCCTTCTTCCTGCTATGCCACCACCGCTGCTTCCTCTTCTGTTATGATGGATTCGAGGTCTTCAAGAGTGAAATCGCTGTACGAATAACCGGAAGAGGGGAAACAGGAAGCACAAGGCCTCGTGGTGGAAATCTGGACTGGGAACGGCGGCGCTGGCGCGAGATGCTGCCTAAGCATGGTCGCGGTAGTGCTAGAGCAACAAGAAACTGGCGGCGACAGCGAGGTTGCGGTGAGAGAGAAAAAGGCTCGGAGGCCTAGAGAAAATGGAGGAATTTCCCCTGAGAACGCCCCATGCCCTCTACTTAACCGTGCAACACGCACATCGCGGGACCTTTTGTGGTGGCCACAACGCACGCAACGGGCATGTGCGCGGTCGAGATGGCCAATCAGAGGAAGGCCACAGAAAGGGCCACAGGAGCGAACGATCCCATGACGTGACGCAATGTTACCGTTAACGAGGCGCTGCAGTGAAGGGATGTTTACATCAGTTATTCCTAACATTACGACAGTAACCGGTGCATTAAATGCACGTGGCCCTTAAAATGAGGCAAAATGATGATTACCCTCCACGTAGGATGTGGGGAAGCGTATAAGGGAAGGAATGGAAACCCGGATAAGCAAGCAAGAAACCTGGCTAGCGAGGAATAACTCGGAATGAGCCAAAGGGTCGCAAGATGAGAAATGCCGGGTTACCAAGGTGGCTTTCAAGAGAAGCAATCCCCCGCTGGTCAAAAGGTGGCTTTATTAGTTGTAGCATGAGCAAAGTAAAGTAAAGAAGAGGACCAACGGGTCAGGGGCGACCAAGGTGACGCGGGCAAAGCTGGATGATGTAACCCGTGTCTGGTGACGCCGAAAGACATGGATTACGCTGTGGGTTACGTCTAAAGTTCGGACGAGCCGTTAAAGAGAATAAAGAAGCATCTGCTTTAGGCAAGGAGCATATTCGTAGAATATGCTGCCACCTGTGGCCTAGAATTGTAACTCGGGCTCCCCTATATAAGGAGCACCGGGGCCTCCATAGAAGGGGATCGATCATCCTTTCTGTCTAAGGTAGAACTCTAGGGCTTGTTTGTAGGGAGTAAGAGACATCGTCTCCTTCTTGTTGAGAGCCTCAAGAGTACTTGTAAACACCATTGATAGAGAAAATACAAGAACTTCCGTGCGTGGAATCACCACATTCTCCCCCTGGATTCCACTAGCACTCATTGGCCCCTTCTTTAGGCTATCCATGGCATCTGCTGTGCAACCACCACGACATTGGACTTGAAGAAGTTCAAGAAATGTCATCCTTCTAATTTATTTAATTAAAATTGTGATGGGTGAACATGGGTAGGAGGGTTCACCAGTATCAATTGGTGGTACCCAGGTTCACTGCTATCAACCAGTGGTACCATTTTGAAAGTAAAAGGTTTTTGGTTCATTGATAGTCATTAATGGTACCCAGCTTCACTGATATTTATCAGTGATACCCTTTTGTTTGAAAAGAAAGTTTTATATTTCAAAATGATAGGAAAAAACCATTGTTTTATGCAAATTCAGCCAAACCTCCACGTAGCCAAATATGCATGTTAGAGTTGCGAGTCTCCACTCGACATGTTATCGCCTGTGGCTCTTGCTGGAGGTCTTATAGTTTATTATTCTTCTACTATTGATCTTTGTTTATGAGGAGATATCCCTTATGCTATGCAATTTGTATGTGATTATGTAAAGTTCTGGATCATTCGATGTAATAGAATTATGACCTTTGTTTTGTGATATTACATCCCGAACTACTTGTGCTCGCGAGTCAATCTAGGGTCGGGTCACTTCACTTACTATAACATGTATCATGGGCCCTAACACTTATAAACGTCTAGGCACATGCCTAGTCGCTACGGTCATGATCATGCGGCAAAAAAGTGTCAGGGATAAATGCGTTGGGAAAAGTTTTTAGGAGGTGCTTTTTTTGGCTCGGCACATTAGCAAACACCGACCTAGCGCTACCACGGCAGCACCACGCTAGTGACATGACCCATTGTAGGTTGGCACTGACAAGGTGCCAGACAATAGGTGAGATGATGTCACAAAAATACTGCCTACTGCAGTATCTGGTGGTAGATGCTATATGGGAATTTCACAATTCAGCCCTTATTCATTATGTAATATCTATCAGGAACAGAATAACAAAGAACTCATAACACCCAGAATGCAACTTCAGTAGAATCGACATGAACATTCATTGTATACATATAGTACTCCTCAACACAACAAGTTCAAAGCTCATAGCTAGGTACATATCTAATTAATACCCACATGTTCAAACTACTACAAAAGATGCACTATCATAGTTAGATATCCCGTTTTGACTCTAAACTGGAAGGCACAAACATCATCTTCCTGGAGTTTGTGTTAGCGAACATAATCTCCCCATTTTGATGTGAAACTGATATTACCTTCATTATCACACTTTGCTTTGACTTCACCGATAATATCTTGGCAACACAAACACATGATAAGTTGATGGTTTCTCCTTTAGATATGTAAGGCACCATATACTTCCTCACGAAATTGGATGAGAAATACTACACAGTAAAGACAAGAACAATTAAGTTTGTTAGAGTATGTACCTAGAGTAATTAAGATTGGCATTCTAGGCATGGTTAAGTTCAAAGAAAATTACTATATTTATTTTTTGCAGACCGTCGTTTTGTGAGGGTGCAAACATAGTAGGAAATTTTTGGTCTATAACTTCTAACGATTTTCTTCATATTTTTCCTTCTTGTCTTGGTGATGTTAACTTCATTGCCAAACCTATTCCATGGGGAGTACTTCTCGAATGAAGGAATATTGGGAACTGAAACCAACTAAAAGAATATTGGTAATGTTATCTTTCATTAGCAGACCTATATCTAGATATATGTGTCTTGTGTTGGCAAAGCTATAAACTAAAAACAAGTTTACCTTGCATGGTACATGGCACATGCTTTGGAAGGTGAAGAACTTTGTTAGTGGTGGTGTTCACCATTTCTATTAATTGTAGCTAGCGAGAGTCATTAAATTGAAAGGAATTAGATGGGAAGATTAAGATAGTGGGCATGTAAAGTGTGTGTACCCACATCAAACTTTGGCAGCACATAGATAATTAACAAAGCACCAGCAGCTAACAAAACTATCAGCTAACACATTCAAGGAATTGTATCTTATTATAGATAATTAACAGAGGACCAGCATCTAACTAAACCATCAGCTAACACATTGATTCAAGGAATTTTATCTTATTATAGAATCCAAGGCACATCAAACCAGAAAACAATCCTATACAAACAAATCCCAATGCTATCAAATATAAACTACATATTCGAGCGACTGGGGACATACGAATATGCAGCCGGACGACGCAGTCGAGGTTAGCGGAAGAAGATGTCATCCGGCTTAGTGGAGAGGTGCGTGCCACCAAGGAAGAAGGTGCGGTCCCGCATGCTGAAGAGGTTAGTGCCACCGTGGATAGGTACACGCCATCGAGGAAGAGTATGCGGTCCTGCGTGCCAAAGAGGTCAGCGCTACCAAGGAAGACAGTGTGGTCCCGCGTGCCAGAGAGGTCAGCGCTGCCACAGAGAGGAGGCTAGAGTTATGGTTAGGGGAGAGTAGGTTGGTGGTTGGTGGTTTTTTCCGGATAAGGTTGCGAGCGACCTGTGTGTGGGCTGAAGGCGAAACACTATGAGGTTTAACTACACCATCCTATGCCTTATCGAATGTTTGGAAAGTCAAATGTGTCACAAATTCCCCAACATTCTATTTGATTAATATTAGTATTGATTAGCAAGCTACCAAAAGAACACTATAGATCATGAGTAAATAATAGCGCTAGATTGTTTTGGCTCAAACTACTATCCATGTCGTTCCGATTCTTTTCGGTCGTGAGACGGACGCCAAGGAGGACACACAGCTACGTCACAACGAATCCCTGCTATTCCATGAGGTGGGCCCCGCTGTGGTCCAGGGTGAAAGACACCTTACCCGGACGGGCGTACCGCACGCTGACGTACCACGCATCGCTGGACGGTGGACCGCACACGTGACATGAGCCTGTCGTCAGCGTGCGCGGGCAAGAACCGGCGTGGTGAGAGGCATTCCCGGTGCAACACACCTTCGCATCCGCCAGATGGCGTGGCCCACAAGAAGCCGACATGGCAACATTGGCCCATGCCCACCATGGTTTCTCTCGGTCATGGGGCCCGCAAGGAGCTGACATGGCATTGTAGACGCTAGACAGGCGCGGTATCTCACAGTTGTGTGGGGTACACCCAGAGCCCTCATGGCGCCGTAGACTCTCCGTTTACGCATATTGTCATGGATGTGGGGCCCAAACAGAGTAGACATGGTGATGTAAACATATGCCGTGTGTTAGGTTAGATCATAGATCACTACAAGAAATGTTTCCTTCCACAACGACTTGGCCCGACGGTCATCGTACAAGGCGTGTCTTCCACAACAAATTTCTCGGCTCGACCGTGGCCGATGGAAAACTTTTTTTTCCAGTTTCATGGTCCTCTACTACGACGGAACCGCTAAAAACATGGAGTAAGCTCGGACATCGCATGGCAAAAGCAATATTTTTGTTTTCTCGCGCGATGTTGACTCGCCGAAGTCCTTTGAGGCATGTGGTCCTAGACGTTAGTGTCTCTAGCGGACCATACTTTGCAGTCACGCCTCCCTGATTTGAACTCAATAATGTTGCTCGAGGTGTCTTCCATTTAGTAAGGCTGCTGGGTCCCTCATGTCAGCCTCTCATTAGAAGAATCGTGTGTATGATGGAATTTTTTTCCTTTGCTTGCGCTACCCTTTTCCGAAGTTGATAGCGTTACTCGATCCATGTACCGTTTAATCAGGCTACTGGGACCCACATGGCATCCTCTCATTAGAAGAAACGTGTGTATGATGAATTTTTTTCCTTCGCTCACGCTACCCTGTTCAAAAGTTGATAGCGCTGCTCAATGCATCTATAGTTTAATCAACCTCCTAGGCCCCACATGTCATCCATTCATTAGAAGAAACGTGTGTATGATAGATTTTTTGCCCTCGGTCACGCCTTCGTGTTCTGAACTTGATAGCATTGCTCGCTGCTTCAGCCGTTTATACAGGCTGGTGAGCCCGACATGTCAGCCTCTGTGCAGGAAACATGTGCATGCTAGACTTTTTGAACTTGGCAACGTTGCTCGATACAACACCTGTATAATGTCTGCTTGCTAGGTCCACAAGTTAGCCTCCTATGTAGATGAAATGTGTGTATGTTGGACATTTTTTTGGTCGCGTCAGCCGGTTTGACTTTGGTATCGTTGTTCAATGCGGCAGTCGTGTATGGTCTTGCTGCTGGGGCCCATGTGTCAGCCTCTCTGGACAAGAAACGTGTCGATCTCGGTCTTCTTTTTTTTGGTCGTGAATGTTATACAAGTACTTTTTAAATGCGCTCGTTAAACTTGATCTCTTGTATGGTAATGCTGATGGGTGCTAGCTGCAGGGAGGTGGGTCGGCCATGTCAGCCTCTCAGTACAGAAATATTGCTACAGATAAACTGCATGCCTTGCCACTACACAAGAAAATTGTTATGCTTTTTTAAAACGTAAAAATGTATACTAACATCATATATAACTTATTTATTTTTCTTCTTAAAAATTTGCTTGTCCATCTGCTACGTGTGATTTCTAGCAGCTCAACTAAAAAATGTTAAGTATAAATAATGTAGTAGGTAGTACTTAAAAGACATGGATAGGAGGAGTTTTTTTAGGAGTGGGTGGACATTACCCAAAAAAGGCCGAATTGAAGAAAAATGGGTCAGGCAGGGATTGATGGGCTATTTTTTCATGGGCTGTAGCCCAATCTAACTAGGCTATTTGCATGGCCAAATGACCCAAAACATGGCCGAATTAGAAGGTCTTGGGCTATAATGAGACCGGATGGGCTAATTTCTTGGGCTCGATAGTTAAAATCCCAAGGTACGTGATGGGCTCGGCCGGATTTGAAATAAAGACATCAATAAGGAAAAAAGGTATAAAATATGAGCGCCTAGATCCTAGGCGCCTGAGAACTTGTTATGTTAAGGCGCCGACGTCACCCTGCTAATTGTGCTAATTCTCAGTTGTAACCTAGTAGTTGCAACTCATTAAATTCCTAGTTACAAGCTAGTTGCAAGAAATGTGTAACCCTCATGTTGCACGAATCGCGAGGTAAATCCAATGATGAGAGAGGTGACTCTTGACAATTGGCAAATCTGATAAAATATTCGTAGATATTTCTGTGAAAATTGTGGATAAACACCCCGCACCCGCCAAAACTTTCTGCCGAGAACCCAAACTTTCCTAAGTGTGCCCTCTATCGAGCGACCAACCCTTGTCTCTTCAAATTTTGCGTCGTTCTTATGGAAGATGCACTGGATGAGAACCAGGCCACAAACTTCTCCACGCCTTAAAAAAACTTCTCGACACCTTTCTATCAACAGTGCCGGCCTACCACCATTGGCCGCTCCGTTCTTCACGAGACGCAACGACCAACGTTCAGCTAGGTGATCCCCACACTTCGCCTACTAGATTTAGGCACTGGACATTCTTCTTGGCTTTGGTTTGTTCTCCACCTCTCCTAGAAATAGTTAAAGCTTATGACCATCTAGATTTACATTGTTCTTGCAGATTTGGGTAGGTACGTTCTTTAGGTAAATGTATAGTAAAGCTCTAGACAGAAGAGTTGGAAAACATCTTAAAAGGACTTGCCAGAGATCCTGTGCAAGCTTTTGACCTGATATATTCCCCATCATTCTTTGATACGATGGAGCATTTGGCTGTTCATGTACCTGACGGGGAAGTACTTAGAGGTACAGTACATTATATATGGATGTACCCTATAGAACGTCGACTTCGCATTTCCAAGGAGCGGGAAGATATCCGTAGAAAGTTTGATAAGTGAGTGTTATGCAATGATATGTTCACATATAATATAGACTATAGAAAAGTTAGATATATTCAGATGTATGACTTGACTATGTTTTGTAGGTTCTTCACAGAAATAAAAGTACCAGCAAATTTCATTCCACCAATAAAAAGACCAGATGGACTAATATCTAAGGATTGTAAGATGCTCAAATTGCACTCTGAACTGTCTTTGAATTGTCCAGATGGGGTAACCTCTTCTCTATTTTCTAACACTAGATTTCGGAGCTTGAATTTCTGGCCCTTATCTGTGGTCCTGATAGGAGTATAACAACAGCTTCAGCTTGTATTTCCAACGGTGTCTGCCATAGCACTGATATACCTTCTGTGGAGACTGACGCAGTTGGAGGTTATCCTTTGAACCTGCACAGGATTGTGTTTAGACTCAAAATCCTGCACTTGACATTATCGTCCCAAGGAAAAGAAGGTTGTGGATCTGGTACTAACGCCTTATGTAGAACATGATGTTGGAGGTGATGATTTCCTATGGCAATCCCTACCATTCTATGACTTGTATGAGTAGTTATCATAATATAATTGAATTGCATGTCCCTCTCTATCAATGAAAATGGCATATCTTTTGCCTTTTTTCAAAAATAAATAAATATTTGCATGACTACTTTTGTTAGGCGATGCAAAGAAGATACTGCTTTCTGTTCAAGTCATGTGAACAAATATGTTTGTATGTAGAGACATAAATGCGGATTAGGTGACAAAATCAGCATAAAATTGCCAGATCAATAACACAAGCATAATGGCATTACAAGAAAAGGAACATAACTATCTTTTCACCGTGCTTGTGAAAAGGAGATGAGCTAGAAACCACGCCTGCAAGTGGCAGAGGCCAATTATCGTGCAACTCAGCTAGAATTGGTTTATCATCGATAATACTTAAGCATCCGAATATGATTACATACTAGGAGTAGTTCCAGTTCCACACTACAGTTCAAGAAGAAATGCATAAGGTAGCTCCATAATACAGGTTTTAGAGAAAAGGATACAAATCATAAGAAAGAAAGCTCCGCTTTATAGTTCACCTCCTTCAGTTGCAATAGTCTTAACAGATTGTAAACCCAAATCACCACCTCCTTAAAGTGGCACGATGATTTCGGGAGCAGGATCAGAAGCACCAATAGCAGTGCCAGCACAGGTAGCATGAGTCTCCACAATAGGTGAACTATCGAGCACCACAATGTCCTCTTAATGCTCTTCACTATCATCTCTAGCCACATAAGTCTCTACCGATGGTAAAACCAATCCACCACCTCCATCATCTGGCGCGATGATGGTAGGTGCAGGCTCATCAGTACCAGTTGGAGCTGCATCTGCATCAGTCTCCAAAAAAGGTAAACAAGGTGGCATCTTAGGTGTAGAAATCTGACATCCATTTTATACTCTATCATCAGGAAACTGAGAGTCTTCTTCAACTTTGTGCTTCTACAGTTAGAAGATAAGTGAAGATTATAGCGAAAGCATCCACATGGGACGACAAGAACATACGTCATTCTATTGATTTACCTTGTCATCTAGAATAGCAGAAGTCACGGGATTGGAACATATTTCATCGAGAATCCTCTTTTTCGCTCCTTCCCCTATCTCCTTCTAAATAAAGTTGTAGTATTGATTACGTGATGTTGATTGTTCAATATATGCAAATGTTCAAAAGTTTGTGCTATTGAACTACCAACTTTATGGGATCTAGCCTAGAAAACACGCTTCTATGTAATCCTAGTCTACAAAAAAGGATGTATAACTAAGATAAGAACTACTTTACACATGACAATGTTGCGCAATCGACAATAAAAATTTAACCGCATCATCAACTCTATCATGTAAGTTTGGAGTGAATCTAGATACACTCATTTCACATAAGCTAAAACATCTTATTATTATGAAACGGAGGGAATAGATACGTGTGTTCTAGTATTTCACAAACCACCATTACTGCGATGGGACAGATATGCCGAATGCTCCACCGCCCTACAGAATGTTGCCGTGCGGATCTCGCCGCCACCTGTAGAGGACGGAGCCAAGGAGCTGGTCAGCAATAATATGGAGTAAGAGGCCAGGGGGTGGTAGTGGATGGGAAGAAGGGACTGTGTAAAAGAAGCTATGTGTGCGTGGGGGGAGGTCGTTGAAGGAGTTAAATCCAGCTTGTCTCGAAAGGAACGCGCTGCCACATGCACCGGCTTGTGCAAAACTCCTTCCCTCTCTCTTCCGCGGCAACTACTGACAGTAGTAATCCAACTAGGTTCATCCAGTTCTCTGGTACTCCTACTAGTAGACCTTTACTACTACTAATAGGTACACAAACAGTACTTGTTTACAAGAAGAAAAAACTAGACTAGCACACTGTCGTACAGTATTGCCTTGTCAAATCACTGGTCATGCCATGATGAACGACATGTTTTTACTAGTAAACCTGGAAACATTGTGTTCCTTCCACCGCATGCAGTTTCTGAGCGAAGTACCAACACGTCCAACTTAGGTAATAGCTTGTTACAGGACCCAATATGTAGTGCAAAAGAAACAAAACTACGGACCTGCAAGGAGTAATATGACAATTATACAACATCCTGGAAGAAATTATGTAGGAGTAGAGTATAATTGTACTCCTAATAAGGGTCTTTTGCAAGCTTGGTGAAATATACATACTAGAGAAACTACCAAATGTAAAAAAGGGGTTTGGTCATACGGAATATTTTACAAGCTGGACCGGGTACAAAACTAAAAACCAGCCAAAAGAAAGAGTTCAACAGAATGCCGAGACCAAATGAGCTATCCTTGAACAGGGTCGTTCCACTCCAAGGTGTTTGAGAAGCTTGGGATGAACCAAAATGGAGTCTCTGACCATATCTAGCGAGTGTTGGTGTGGAAACCAACAACTGTGTCACCATTAAGACTGAAGCGACAAATTTTAGGACGTGGCCTGTGCTCATAGCCAATTTCGTGGTGTGATGTGTAAACATAGTTCCTTCTCGTCAGATTTCATGGAGGATCATTTCCCTTGCCTACTGCAACATTAATCGGATAGTTCATGCCAAGGAAAATAGAATATGATCCAAGGTCAGTAACCCTTTTCCATTGGTTAGCTGCAGTTAACTAGCTTGTGTCCATCGAGAACACCATGCACTCAAACCCAGAAGGATAGGTGCAAATGGTGCGACCATAGTGAACAACACTAGTATCATTAGCAATTGCATTGCCTGAGACACCATATGTATAGACCAGAAGAAGTCTTGAACCACCGGTAGATCTTGCTAACCACCACCTACCAGGATCATCCTCCTTATCGTCCTCAGCAAACCCATGTGTTAGGTAAAGCACATCACATGGCGACAAGATAAAGAAAGGACCTTCAAAGGGAAAGGAAATGTAACATGGAAATAATACTGATATTGATCTGACATTCTAGAAGTTGATATACAGTACTATTTTCAAATATCTTGATTATACTTAAGATGTTTGATTGCGTTAAAAAATGCCAACCTAGGTAGATGCTATGGAAATTCTAATTATTTTTGAAATGGGGATATGCTATGGAAATTCTCCTATAGACTTAGTTTGATTCATAGGATGAAATGAAATAGGAAATAATCCTATAGGATCTTGCAATGTAAAGTTCATTCGGAAAAAAGCAAGGTTGGATCCTACAAGATTTTGGTGTCTTATATACCAAAGGAAAACCAACAAGGATTATTTCTAGGAGGTTTAATATCTTATCTTATCTTATCTTACCACTATATAGTGTATTAATAACTTTAAATATTGACTGTTGGATCAGGACTTGCGAATCCCAACATTGCCAGCTATTGGATCTTCTATTCCATTCTAGCATCTACTTGAAGATTCGATTGATAGTCTTTAGCACAATGAATGCTATGCAAATCCTCAAAACACACTTCTCCATCATTCTAGAATCTTCTCCTGCATTTCTCAAGACCATGTTAACAAAATTTACAAGTACTAGTACCTAATAAACGTTGACTTCTACATGATACAAAATACAAGAACTAAATATGCACCCATACTTTATAGATGTCGATCAAATTTCTAATTTTTTGAGCTCTACCTAGTATTATAATTATATATAGTGATGATATGTCATATGTCTAGTATCTGAGTCTCATGTAAGTACTACTAGTAGATACCATATTTTCCATGGATGTACTAGTACTAGAAGACAAGGCAATACTATCACCAGAACTCAATCCTATGAATCGAATTACTTATATGTAATAAAACTTAGTAAGGATTGCATTCCTCTAAAATTCATAGGAAATTTGTACGAATCAAAGAGGCTAAAATTCCTATGATATTCCTATTAACCAATGAAAGTTTAGAAAAAATAGCTTACATCAATTTAGGAATAATATCTGAGTCTCACATAAGTACTACTAGTAGATGCCTTATTTTCCATGGGATGTACTAGGAGATGAAGCAATACTATCAGTAGAACTCAATCATATGAAACAAGCTACTTATATGTAAGAAAACTTCCTAAAGATTGCATTCCTCTAAAATTCCTAGGGAATTCCTTCGAATCAAAGAAACTATTTTTTATAGAATTCCTACTAACCAATGAAAGTTCAGAAAAATTAGCTTGCATCGATTCAGGAATAAAGCTAATAAAATATGTAGGGAGGAGAATTTACCAAGTTCCAGAGACTTCCATGCATAAATATAGCCATTCTCAGTCACGGCAAACACACGATTGTGTTCGATAATAGCATCGCAGTATTCGAGGTAGCCCTGGAACTCGTTCACACAAACTGACCATCCATGACTATCATTCCTATTAAGAACAACAATCTTGAATTCGAAAATGGTGACAAGAGAGAAATCTTCGTATCCCCTAGCAGATGTCGGAACTTGGCAAATGAGTATCTTCTACAGTTTAGTACGGCAACCTTCAGCAGCATCATCCTGAAATGTAAGTACAGAACCTTCGGTCGGTTCAAACCCTGACAATTGCGGAATAACAATCTTGCGACGAGTGTACACGTTGATAAGGTCCCACGTGAAATCGGGCCCAACTATGACGATCCAATCTCCATTGTCGCCTGCTTGCTGCTCATCAAAACCATTTGGCATCACAACATCGGAGGAGAACCTGTCCAGCAGCGTCAGCTTGCATGGGCTGCCCGCCACTTTCAAGCAGTCTTTGGATTCCCATGGTCTCATCGTCGGGTGAGAATGAAGAACACATGGGAGGCCAAACAGATGAGAAGAAGGCATAGTTCCGCTCTTTTTTTGCTGATTTAAAGAATATGTTTGGATGAACCGATGAGGCTCGCGGCGGTAGTGTCGTCACAATGGTTGATGAGTTCTTGAAGGGGGCGTTTGGTGAACACCTTCTGAAACTGCTCAGGATCTTTACTAATCTTGCTCGATCTCACCATGGAAGGAAACTGAGATGGTGTTTTGGGGGATTTCTTTGGGGTGAGGTTGGGGAGGGAGGGAAGATTGTTGGCGGGAGCTGGCGGCTAGGGTGAGATGGAGAAGATAAAGGCTGATGGGACATAGTAGTACTACTAGTACTGCAGAAGGTGGGCGAGTGGGGGATGGGGCTCCAATTGAGGCTAGTTGCACAAACCTCCAACAATTAGAGCTATAGTTGCAAAGAGATCCAACTGTTGAGCCCTCGGTATGTCAGAAATAATGTTAAGAGGGTTAATCTTAAATTTTGTGCTATGTGCAGCATTTGTACCCAAAAGTAGTTGTAGTAGTTTCTTGCAACTATACTATCCTGATTATCTAGAGTTCCCTGCAATTTCGAATCCAATTGTTTGAGGTTTGTGCAATTTCCTCCCTCCTCATGTTTTGAGGAAGCTCTACGACCCAATGTTCAAACAAAAAAATGATCAAAGAGAAAAAAAGGAAGACCATCTCTCAGGGCTCGTTTGATTTGCAGGATTCTCAAAACATAGAAAGAGGAAGCTATAGGAATTTGGATCAAGTATGTGTTTGAATCACAGGGAAAGCAAAATAATTATACCATGAGGTTGGAGTGGATGAAAATTTTCCTAAAAAATATAGGGCAAAGGAATACTTTGAAGGAATCTCAATTCCCATATTTTTCCTATTCATATATTTTTACTATCCCGCGTTCCAAATGGGACATAATTCTTATATATTGAAATCCTATGAATCAAAAAAATAGTGTTGGATTATTTCTTAAGGGACAAAATCCTTCATAAATCCTTTGAATTTTCTTTGAATCAAGAAAGAAATAAAAAAATTTCCTCTCTCAGAAAAAAGGAACTCCACCTCTTGGACAATTCAGTGTGACGAGAGTAGCTACTAGATTCTATGTCTAGTACTAGCTGTAGGGACCAATCATAGCATGTTATTGTACTCGTACATATCAGTCTCGAAGGTGCTTCGAAGGAAACAAAATAAAACTCTGCAGGTAATAATGGCCATGGCAATTTCCAAGATACACAATCTTTTTCTTGTTCATTTTGATCTGGGCGACAACCGGAGGATAGAGGAGTACTAGTTGCTTCATGTCTTGAGCCATCGAGCTGAAGTAGAAATTTGGATATCTAAAAACCTAAATTGTCCTATCAAACCAATACTCGTTGCATGCAGCTTGACCAAATAGACATACTGCACTACTTTACTGCGTGTCCGAAAAACTATGGAGTATAGTAGTGCTACTACTATCATGTAGTATGTACTACAAAAAGTACTAGTACAGTAATGTTACATAGAGAGTTTCACATTCATCTTGTAGCGCCAAAAGCCGAAGTTATGCCAATATAGTACTGTAGTAGTCACGTCTAGGTTGCTTTACAGGGAAAAAATAGTATGATGAGCAACAAGATCTATCTATTTATGTACTCCTATTTGTGTATACTAGTAGTACTATTTAGGAACGGCACGAGCGTGTGCTCCACTAGTGCGCCTCCGCACGTAGGGTAATCCAGTACTACAGGTACGAAGTAGATCACCACCGCATGGTCAGGTGATTATTATGCATTGGTCCATGCCCTAGTCGTGGGCACGTGCCGTAGCAGTAAAAAAATTGTGAAAAATCGAATACCCATAAATAATTACTCCCTCCATCTAAAATAGTAGTAACTGACTTGGCTTTGTCAAGATACGCATGTATTTTGACGCATTTAGTACTTAGATGCTCCCGCATTTCCAAATTAGAAAGCACACTAGGTTTTGTAATCACTCAGTTAGATGACTAAATCGAAGCACCATAAAAATGGTTAGTGTGTTTATCTGTCGTCCATGTCGTAGAAGTGAACAATTACATAAAAGTCGTAATAAACCCCTAAATACTCCGTAATAACATTAGCAACAAACTTAGTTTATATCCAAAATGCATCTTTCCTAGTACCAAAAGAGAACCTACATGCGACTACTACTAGTAAACTGGAGTAGTAAAATAGTACTACTAGTAGTACTATTTATCTGCTAATATACTATTATAGTCTTGATCATCAGTCGTAGTTTAAGATCATTTTTCCTGTCGATGCAAATCCAGTAAGATACATGGGTGGGCTGTCCAACCTTCATCAGGAACCGCAGCCGCACCCTGAGGTACGTCCTAAGCTTGTCGGACGGGAAGTTGGCCAGCGACAAGCTGCTCGTCAGCTTGATTACCGCATTAAGGCTCTCAACCATCGAGAAATCCGCCGACCCCAGCGATCCAGGCGCACACAGTTTCACTTGGACCTCGGCCACAAGCACCTATCCTGCCTGATGCACACCAAGGACATGACGGAGGCTTGGCCGAGAGTGCTGATGGTCAGGACAAACACGTCACCGTCATCCCCATAGAGGATGCGCGTGAATTCCCTCGTGCTTGTTGGTGTCGGAATCGGGATGAGGCAAAAGAAGGCACTACCGTAGATGGCCCTGGTTACTATGACCCTATGGGCCTCCTTCATGTGGAGAAGGAGCCCTGCCGGTGAGGCAATGAAATCACAGGCGGGATCCATGCAGGAGCATGGGCCATGCGTCCACACAATCTTGTGCTCGTCGAGCTTATCGAAGGTGACCAAGCTAAAGTAGACGTCGTAGGGGCACTCAATCATCGCCTCAGACTCGACGACGTCCATAGAAGCCATCTCACGGTCGAATTCGCTGATGCGGTAGACAAACTTGTGGGAGTGGTTACAGAAGGAAGATCGGCTCGTCGACATAGTGCTCGCCGGCCAGAAACCCGGGTTGGGTGGGTATACTAAAGAGTATACTGATTGAGTTTCGTACTATACAGGGACGATTGTAGAGGAATACGCTAGGCATCGGCGCACCAGCGACGGCTGTGGCTCTGCACTTGGCCAGTTTTTTCTTAGACAGTGTCCACACGCTGTACATGCTTCGTCAAAATAAAAGGCTGCAGAAAGTTGATAGGTGAGTAAAGTAGGTATCATGCTATACTATACCAGACAGTACAATACAGACAGAGGGAGAGACTGAGGCAAGAAGATCTACTCCTGGAGAGAGATGAAAATCTCGCGACCTGGTGCAGGTTGTATAGTGCTACAGGGGAGAGACCAAAGACTGCATGCATGTCTTCGACACCAACATATAATTATCTTTTTTGGTCTTGTCAAATTTAGATGGCCTTAATAATGCCAGATAGAGGCAGTACTAGTACTAGTACTAGTACTAGTAGTATACATCTTAGAACAAATCAGATAAACTAGTACTGCATTTATTAGTGGTACTTTTTTTGAGAAACTATTATTATTAGTAGTAATTAGATATATGAACAACCAATCCAAGTTACTACTCCAATAGAGAGTACAATCACTTTGTTTTATGGATTCTTGTTTACTATACGTACTAGTAGTAAAAACTAGAATGTAGATTATTTCAGAACAAATTTTGTCTCTACAATATCTATAATACATGCAAACCTCAAAAGACACTTCATTTCTTAGTTTCAGGGATCTTGTGCTAAATGCATGGACTTGGATGTAATTTTCATTTTTATGAGGTCCTTGATGTAACTTGTACTTCCACCGACCGCGTGTTAACTAAAGCACCTCGCTCCTATGGGACCTACCACAATTAAAAGAAAATTACACTGCCCCGATTATCAGACAAAGTGGAACATGGTTTCTTATAATTCCAAAGTTTTTAGAAATATGATGTTTCAAGCTTCCCAGCTAACTTCGCACACTTTAGTGACTTTTTTCCAATTAAATGAAATTAGGTCAAACTTTTGCTACACAAGTAAGGGTAATTAATTTCTATTAAGTTAAATGTATTATTTCAGAGGTAGATGGGTGCTTGTTCATGTAGTAAACAATTTCATCGGTGTTAGTTTCCAACTATCACGAAAGAACATTTAATTCTCATTTTTTCAAGTGATGACGAGATTGTTCTTTTACGTAAAGAAACTCTGAAGAATATGGATCTGAATACCATAAGAAAAGTTTTCAGACATAAATTGTGGACCAACATGTTGTATTGACGATACCCATGTTTTATGAGCTTTCAAACTTCTAAGCTAACTCTGCCAACTTGAATGACTTTATGCTAATTATTTATCGAAATTAGGTCAAATTTGAACTACAATTAAATTGTAGGTTGCTCTGAAAATTTTATGAAAAATCTTTTGGAGGTACCCATTCGGGGTCAATTAATATATCATAAACCACCGAGAGTTTTGACGACACATTCAACTTCTTTATAAAATTTTGCATCTTGATAGTTTAACAAAAATTAGGTCAATTTGGAGCTACAGGTCGTTCTTGAATTAAATTTCTCTCGATATTTGAATGACTTCCTAGCTAACTCTACCCAATTGAATGACTTTATGTCAATTTATCGAAATTAGGTCAAATTTGAAACTGCAAGTAAATTTTAGGGTTGCTTTGAAAGTTCAAATAAGCTTTTGTGGTACCCATCGAGGGGTCACAATCAATATGTCACAAACCACCGAGAGTTTTAACGATAGTTCCTGACAATTGAATGAAATTAGGTCTAACATGAGCTACAAGCAAGTAAGCGTGATAGATTTCTCTCGAATTAATTGTATTTTTGGAGGTAGATGGGTGCATCTTGTTGTAGTAAACAATGTTGTCAGTGTGAATTTCCAACTATCGGAAAAGAACAATCTCAATTTTCCGTCTGGAGAATATGGATCTGAATGCCACAAGCCAAGTTTTCACACACATATATAGTGGACCAACATATTGTACTTACAATTTCCCGTGTTTGATGAGTTCTCAAACTCCCTAGCTTATCGCTCTGCCTACTTGAATGACTTTATGTCGATTAATCAAAATTAGGTCAAATTTGAACTATATACTACAACTCCATTGTAGGTTGCTCTAAAAGTTTTACGAAAAATCTTTGGGAGGTACCGTACCAATCGGGGGGTCACAATCAATATATGAGAAACAACCAAGAGTTTTGACATCATGTTTGACTTCTTGCTAAGATTTTGCATCATGACACTATTTAATGAAATTGGGTCAACAACTTGACCTACAAGTAAGCTCGATAGATTGCTCTTGAAATATATGACTTTTCAAAGATAGATGGGTGTATTTTCTTGTAGTAAATACTGTCGTTGGTGTGATTTTCCAACTATCAGGAAAGAACCTTCAATTCTAATTTTTTTGAGTGATGACGACTGAGGTTGTTCTTTTCCATAAAGAAATGTCCGAAGAATATTGGATCTGAATGGCAGAAGCCAAGTTTACCGACATATATAGTGGACCAACATGGTGTACCAACAATTCTCATGTTTTATGAGATTTCAAACTTCCTAGCTAACTACTAGGAAAGAACATTCAATTCTACATTTTACAAGTGAGGATGAGCGAGGTTAGTTGTTCTTTTCCGTAAAGAGAAGTCCAAAGAATATTGGATGTGGTTGCCACCAGCCAAGTTGACAGAAATATATAGTGGATCGACAACATGTTGTACTTGAGATTTCCATGTTTTATGCGTTTTCAAGCTTCCTAGCTAACTTCGCCAATTTGAATGACTTTATGTCTATATCTCGGAATTATAGGTCAAATTTGAAACTACAAGTCAATTGTAGGTTCTGCTTTGATAGTTTTACGAAAAAGCTTTTGGAGGTACCCATCGAGGGGTCAAAATTAATATATCAGAAACCAGCGAGAGTTTCGACGATAGGTTCAACTTCTTGCTAAGACTTTGCATCTTGACAATTAAACGAAATTAGGACAAACTTTTGCTAGCTAAAAGTAAATGCCATAGATTGCTCTTAAATTAAATGTCTTTTTAGAGGTAGATCGGTGCATCTTATTTTAGTAATCATTGTCTTCGGTGTGAGTTTCCAACTATCAAGAAAGACATTCGATTCTACATTTTCCAAGTGAATACGAGCGAGGTTGTTCTTTTTTCTAAAGAAAAGTCCAGATAATATTGGATGTGAATGCCACAAGCCAAGTTTATGGACATATATATTGGACCAACATGTTGTACCAACGATTCCCATGTTTTATGAGTTTTCAAACTTACCAGCTAACTCTGCCCATTAGAATGACTTTATATCGATTTATGGAAATTAGGTCAAATTTGAAACTACAAGTACTAGTAAATTGCATGTGCCCTACACGTGGGACTCAAATAATAGACGTCTGACATATCATCACTATATAAAATTATAATAGGTAAAGAAGAAAAAATATAAATTTGATAACATCTATAAAGTATGGGTGTATGGTTGTTGTACTTTGTATATCATGTAGAAGTCAACGATTATTAGCTATCTAAAACTTGAAGTCCAAAGAATATTGGATGTGGTTGCCACCAGCCAAGTTGTCAGACATATATAGTGCCCAACTCCCATGTTTTATGAGTTTTCAAGCTTCCTAGCTAACCCTGCCCATTTGAATGACTTTATCTCGATATCTCGGAATTATAGGTCAAATCTGAAACTACAAGTCAATTGTAGGTTTTTCTTTGATAGTTTTACGAAAAAGCTTTTGAAGGTACCTGATACATTGCAAATGTATCTATAATTTTTGATGTTCCATGCTTGGTTTTATCCACTTTCTTTTGTTTTATTCCAACTTTGGAGTACTTTTCATATGATTTCTTGGACTAACCTATTAACAAGAGCCACAATGCTAGCTGCCTGTTTTCTGCTGTTTTTCGTTTCAGGAAAGTCAGAAAATAAATATTCTCGGAATTGCACGGGACAAAAGCCAAAGTGCCAATTTTTCCGGAAGACATCAAGTGCCAGAATACGAGACAGAGAGGGACCAGAGGGCGGCCACACCACCTAGCCGCACGGCCAGGCCTAGCCCACGCCAGGGGGTGGTGTGGCCAGTCCAGGCACCCCCTCGGCCTCTCCTTCCGCCTATATATTTCCCTCGGGACGAAAACCCTAAGGGCCCGATCAAAAATCCACGAAAGAGTCTGTAGCCGCCATCATCTCCATCCCTAGATCGGGAGGGATCTGAAGCTCTTCTCGGCACCCTGCTGGAGAGGGGAATTCACCCTGGAGGCCTTCTTCATCACCATGCAAGCCTCCGGTGTGATGCGTGAGTAGTTCATCCTTAGAATACGAATCCATGTAGTAGCTAGATGGCTGGTTCTCCTCCTTTGTGCTTTCATGTCTAGATCTTGTGAGCTTTGTTCATGATCAAGATCATCTATTTGTAATTCTGCATGTTGTGTTTCCAGGGATCCGATGGATATTGAGATGCTATTTCAGATTCATTATTGATTCTATCATGTCTTTGTTATTTGTGATCTTGCATGCTTTCCGTTGTTAGTAGCTATCTTGGCCAAGTAGATGCTATCAACTCCAAGAGTTAGTATTTATGCTCGATAGTGGGTTCATGCCTCTGGTAATCTGGGGAAGTGATAGAAATATCTAAGGTACTATATGTGTTGTTGCTACTAGGGAGAAAACAACAATCATTTGTTCATAGAACAATCGTATTGTTTACTTTACATGTAGTTTGTAAAGCAATAATCTGTTGCATGCAACTTAATACTGGAGGGGGTTCGGATGATAACCTGAAGGTGGATTATTAGTCATAGATGCAGTTGGATGGCGGTCTATGTATAATGTTGTAATGCCCAATCAAGTCTCAAAGGAGTCAAGATGATTAGTATATGCATGTATTGCTTTCTCGGTGTTTGTCAATTGCCCCACTGTAATTTGTTCACCAAGTATGTTATCTATCTAAGGAGAGCCACCTCTAGTGAACTATGGATCCCGGTCCTTGTCTTTTACATTCAATCTATAAACTGTTTACTGCTTTGTGTTTACTTTCTGCAAACTTTTACTTCTTTCCATTCGATACGTTTAATCCTTTGTTTTCCGCAAATCACGGTGAGATTGACAACCTCATCATAAGTTGGGGACAAAGTTCTGTGGTTGTGTTGTGCAGGTCTCCACGTTGCTACTAGCACCGGTAGTGCGCCCTGCCAAAGCTCAGCTAGTAACACCTTTGGGGTGTTTCCTTGCTCCTACTGGTTCGATTAAACCTTGGTTTCATAACTGAGGGAAAACTTACTGATGTGCTCATCATACCTTCCTCTTGGAGTTCCCAACGAGCTCTACGTTGAAAGTCAAGCGCATCAAGATCTTTTCTAGCGCCGTTGCCGGGGAGTCAAGGACATCTTCACAAGGGGAGTCCCTCATAACCAATCTCTTTACTTTGTTGATTTTGTTTTGCTTAGTTTTCTTTTTGCTTTGTTTGCTTGTTTTGTTCTTCGAAAACACAAAAAAATAGTTTTACTTGTTTGCTTTGTTATTTGAAAACCCAAAAAAATGACTACTCTTGAAAACACTAAGTTGTGTGACTTCACTAGCACCAACAACAATGATTTTATGAGCACACCTATTGCTCCTGTGCTCATCATACCTTCCTCTTGGGGTTCCCAACTAGCTCTACATCAACCACGCACCAAGCAATGTTCTGGGTGCCGTGCATTAAGCCATCCGTACCCATCGAGGGTTCAAAATTAATATATCAGAAACCAGAGAGAGTTTCGATGATAGGTTCAACTTCTTGCTAAAACTTTGCATCTTAACAATTTAATGAAATTAGGTTAAACTTGAGCTAGCTACAATTAAATGCCATAGATTGCTCTTGAATTAAATGCATTTTTAGAGGTAGATTGGTGCATCTTATTTTAGTAAACAGTGTCGTTGGTGTGAGGTTCCAACTATCAAGAAAGAACATTCGATTCTACATTTTTCGAGTGAATACGAGAGAGGTTGTTATTTTTCCTAAAGAAAAGTCCAGAGAATATTGGAACTGAATGCCACAAGCCAAGTTTACGGACATATATATTGGACCAACATGTTGTAGCACCGATTCCCATGTTTTATGAGTTTTCAAAGTTCCCAGCTAACTCTGCCCATTAGAGTGACTTTATATCAATTTATCGAAATTAGGTCAAATTTGAAACTACAAGTACTAGTAAATTGCATGTGTCCTGCACGTGAGACTCAGATAATAGTCGTCTAACATATCATCACTATATAAAATTATAATAGGTAAATAAGAAAAATATAAATTTGATCAACATCTATAAATATGGGCGTATATTTGGCTCTTTGCGGTGACCCAGCATACCACTGCATGATGTAGTACACTATAGTCGTTGACATAACACCAATGAAACACCGTTCACTCGTATTACATCCCTCATAGTGGTACAACAGAAACACAGCAGGTCTAAGACAAGACTATAGATTACAACTCGACTCTTTACACAAGATCCACATAACACTCTATGTTATGGAGAGAGAAAGAACTTATTACAAAGAAGGACCAGAAAGAACAACTAAGAACTTATCTTGCTAGAAATAAAACTATCATCTAAACTATCTAGCCTGTAATTTCTACTAATGAAATGCTCTAAGGAATTAGGTTTTATGGCTAAAGAGTATACTCCTATCTAATCCGACTTTGCCTTCAATACAGTTGATGTATATGTTGACTCCATTGAGACATGAGCTGTCGATGATGGTTTCTTGAGCAGAATTTGATGTTGACATCGTCTTCAACAACTTAGAATATAGCAAGGGTTAGGAAGATATGCTTGAGTAAGAGCATACTCCACAGGTTCACTAAAAAGGAGTGTACGATGCACTATCTCTATAGCGATAGACCAAAGGACATAGGCAATGTAGGTTTTCGTAAACATTTCTTCAAAGGTTGCTTTTATTCTCAAAACTATGTACGACAGCCTTCACAGGTTGACCAGAACTTTCATGGAGTTCCTTTCCTGCCTAGTTCGTAGCCCCTTCCCCAAACATGGAGTAACATGTCACCGTTCTTACACTCTGTAGAGGTGCGTTACTTTACCCATGAGAGACCAAATCCTTGTTGCACAACCGGGCGATCTTTCCCGTCCACAATTCCTTGATGTGGGGCCTAGTAGATGATCCAAGCCAATCACTGCCCCTCTGCGTGACCCCGCATGAAGACATGACCTCCCCAAGCAGATATCCCTCCATTAACCCCCATATAGGCAGATATAACCCTAGCAACCCCTTGGAGACTCCAGTGAGTAGATCATGTCCCTGGCAACCCCCATATCGGCAGATATACCTCCGACAGCCCCTCACTGAAAGTCTAGACACCAATATCGTGGGGAACTATGTAACACCCTCGAATCGGCCCTATGCAAGTTTTAGCCCTTTTCCGCCAAACCCGCATAGAAACAATTCAAGGACGCCCACCAGGCACTTTCGTGCGGGTGGAAAACGAAGTAATACCATTACACAACAGTCCTCGATCGGACCCACAAAACAGATATATACAACACGACTCCATGAGTCAAGGATACCGATATACAGTACAAAGATCCAAATCACCTTGAAATCGCTACAGCGTCCAAGTACGGACAAGATGCAAATGGGGCTAAGAGCCCTGAAGAATAACCAATGGCGTCCATAACCCTGCCTAGGCCAAGCTGGAAGGGTAATCCTGCTAACGACGTCGATCTCAAACCTACTAAAACAAAAGGGGGTGCCGACAAAGGGCAAAGGAAAAAGAGGAGTGTCAGTACAGAAGCCAGTACATGGCGAGGCTAGAATTCGGCGGCTCTCGCCTACATAGGTATGGTGGACTGAAGCGGCAGCAAAGCATGCACTAAACAACCTATAGAGACTCAAAACAACTATCAGCTATTAGAGAGGGATAAGAAAGATATATCCGGATCCAACCTGATAGTAACACCAAACATACCCATCCTGGTATTTCCCCCTCGAGACCAAACGAGGAAGTCAAGTCGAGGAACTCACACAGTTGGCAGTTTTATTTATTCCATTATAGTTGACGGACTTACTAATCAGATATAGATAGCACGAGTCATCCTGATAGCATAAGTAGTGGGCAGTTTTAGTTAATCATTCAGTTGTAGTTGCAGTACTTACTAGTCAGTTACAATTAGCATGTGACATCCCAAACCCAGCAGTTGTTGGCACTTTTATTTCATTCCATTGGAGTTGTGATACTTACTAGGCAGGTATAAGATAACACGATACACCCCAGTTCCACCAGTTATTGGCACTTTTATTATCCATTCCATTGTAGTGAAGCTGATTACTAGTCACATATTAAGTCAATTTTATAGCACTACTTTAGTTATGCTTGTCTATGATCGAGATACTGTGCTCCAAGTCGTCCATAACCGCGGACACGGATTTCAGAAAGATTTACCCTGCAGGGGTGCACAAATAGCAACACACACACGATCAACCTCAGAAAAACCAAATCAAAACCCAACGAGGTTTTCACGACAAATCAATCACAGGATTCATAAAATATTTCAGGAGGCCACCCCACTAAGCTACCCGCAACGAAGTTGGCCGGCTCCGAGATGGACCCAGGGTTTGTGAGAACGGCTGTAAACGACTGGTAACCCGAAAGTGTGACTGGGCTTGTCGATACCGCGAAATCGTGCCGTGATCCAAAATAGTACAGGTGCTCCACGCACAATCGTAAATAAAGCAGTAAAGCATGGCATACGTACATGATAGTAATAAAGCCCCAAACTAGTTTGTGTCCCCAAGAAATAAGAAATGAATCAAGCTCTGGCTAAGGGGGATTCATAGACTCTCTCGGATGTGGATAGTGCGAATAGTCAAGGAACAGGTATCAACTACTCGGGGCCTACGGGACACAAGTGGACATAAAAACCAAATAGCATATATTGCCTACCAATGCCTCTTTCATTAGTTATCCCAACAATTTAATAATTGTAATTAAAGACATGATCATCTCCACCATAAACATCTGCCAGCATTCCAACAACTGTGGTGCTCGACAACACGAGATCGCACCTGAGTAAGCAACTACGACTCGCAAGGCCAGCTATCTACCAAACAACTGGTATTAGGAGGTGTCCATGGCAATATAGAGGCTGCACGGGATATAACTGGTGCACGGAAAGTAAAGCATGATGACACAGATAGCAATAGATCAACATGAGGAAATAAAGACTATAAATGCAAAATAGGTAGATGGGGGAGAGATTCTCGCTTGGGAAACACTGTCAAAGATACATTATCCAAAGAACTTGTCGGTACTCGCATCAACTCATCGGCCTAATCCGCGAAGAAGCAAACACTAGAAGAAACACCAGATGCAATATTTCATACATCGGTAGAAGAATCGGCATGTTTTATGATATGATGCATGACATGGCAAAGATGCAATGCAATTAGACAATATTAAGCGGAACCAGGGTCCCGGCAATTAATTAATAGGTTCCAGTCATTTAGATACCCTGCAATTTAAATGTTGTCTTAACAGGGCGAAACATGGCATCGGTTCGCTACACAATTTAAAGGGAGTCTGGAATAAGACTAGAATAGCCCGCATATAGACTCCATATTTAATTTAGGTGAATCAACTATTTAACCCAACCCACCAGATGACATGTATGCAAGCATGATGATTTAATGATGCGACAGGTATATGTCATATTACAAAAATAGAGGCTTAGGGTCACACATCTGGGTTCGGAAGATCTTGGTTCCGGGGGTTCGGGGTTCGACAGGGTTCGACGAGGATCGGTCTCGACGGGAACGTTCTCGGACAATGGAATAGAACTTGTCGCATCCGTGGTCTTCGGGTCCGTGTTGACGGTCATGGCGTCCAGGATGAAGAACTTGGCGTTCCGTGTCGGCGACCTTGGCGTCCGGGTCCTCGGCGAACTTGGCGTCCGGTCCTCGGGCATTGGAGCGGGAAGAAGGTCTTGTCATACCGGTGTTGACGCTTACGGGAAGGAGACTTGTCGTCCAGGGTCTCGGCATCCTCGGATTTCGATTGGAGATCTTGGTGGTCTCGGAGAGGTTCTAGGTTTGGGTCTTGGAGTCTGGGATCGGCCTTCCTATCCGGGTAGGAGCACTTGACGTTACAGGATGAAGATCTTGGCGTTCCACCACTTGGCAATTATGTCGGTGTTTCGCCGAATGTCACTGGATTCAGAAGGGGTCTCTAGTTGGCTCTTGGGCAGTCCAGACACCACGCCAACACGCCAACACTTCACTTGTATCAGCACAGGAACAACCTAAACAACATCACAACCTCGGGAATCCAGAAACGAAAATAATAATGCAGCGAGCAGATACATGTGGCTCGTGCAGAGATAAACTTGCAGATGGTTTTCCCCTGTCCAATAGCTAGGAGGACCGTGGCAGAGGTGAGCGCCCGAAGTCGAGGAAGGTGGCAGAGGTCACCCGCGTCGAGGAGGATTCGGCCGGAGGCGAAGACGGCTCGCGGGCGGATGCGAGACGGCGAGGATGCGGTGGCAGTGCTCTGCGAGGGGATCTGGAGGTGGCGGCCCGAGGAGTTCGCAGGAGGGCGTCGCGACGGCGGCGGAAGGCGAGGACGGCGCCTGGCGACAGAGCCGATGCGGTGAGCTCATGATGGAGGGACGGGGAGGCGCGCTGCGGACGACGAGGAGGCCGAGGCCGTAGGAGAGGAAGCCCGCGAGGTAGCGGCGCGGGCCGGGCTGAGCCGTGTGCTGGCGAGACAGGGCGCTGGCGGCCGGGCGCTGGCTGGGGCCAGCGGGATGTGACCAAGATCCGTGTGGTGGCGCGAGGAGGATGGGGCCGTGCTCGAGGCGGCAGGGTGCTCAGCTCGCAGGAGAGGGAGAGTTGGACGGGGAGGTCACCGAGGCGCGCAGCGCCGGGCAGGGAGAGCGAGGCCGCAGAGGCGCCATGCTGCAGAGAGAAGCAAGCAGTAGGGGCGGCTGGTGATTTGGCGGGGCTCAGCGACGGAGCTCTGGATGGCGGGGGGGGGGGAGGGGGGGTAGGCGGAGCTCCCCAAAGGTGATGCAGAGGCGCTCAGGGCCGCGAAGGGGCGTAGACGGCGGGGCACTGTAGAGGTGGCGGTGCATGGTGGATTTTGGTATTGCGATGGGATTGGGGGAAGCGATGAGGGGACGATGAGGGGATCGACGCGGAGGTGGGGGCCACGTCGCTCGCGATGTGTATGGGGTGAGGAGCAGGACGCGTTGCGTGCGACGCGCGCTGTGCACTGCGTGTGTGGCAGCGGTCGGTGCATAGTTGGGCATCGCGCGCGCGCGTGTCTGCTTACAGCGTGTCGGGTTAGGGTGCTGCTATGCGGGCGGGGTGGTGTTGGCTCGGTGGGGTGGGTCGGTAGGTGCGGTTGGGTAGGTAGGTGGGGTGTGGGGATCTGGTAGGGTTCTCTAGGGCTTGGGGTAGTAGGCCAGCTGGCGGGGCCTTTGGGCCTGGCCGGTTGCCTCCCCTAATAAAAATATATTTATTTCTTTAATTTATTTGTTTTTTTAGAAAAGCTTTTGTAAATAATTTTTAGACAAATAAAAGATCTGGAAAAGACCGAGATTTAATTTGAAATAAAGACAGGGATATTTAGAAAACAAAACTAGGTTTTTAGAAAATAGTTTTAGACAAAACCATGCATGATGATTACGATGCTCAAATGCAATGTGGCATGATGACATGAGCATGCGGTCATGATGCTGCAATGCAAAAAACACAGCGATTTTCTAGCAGTGGTTTTAGCGGGGTGCTACAAACTAGGAGTCCTACCCATCTACTAAGTCCCTGCAAGGAAGCTACAACCTCACGATAAGGTCATCCGTCCATGCAAAAGGAAGAAAATCTAGCTGACTTCTCCGTCCCATTCCAGATCTCATGGTTAACGCGTAATATACGGTGCTAGAATCACTAACGACATGGGTTGTTAAGTCCTAGATATTATGTTCCTTTACCACTGGAACTATATTAGTAGATTATTACCATTTGGTAAATAATCCATAATCATATTACTATGAACATAGTGTTTTCTGATCTTTTTGAAATGCAGGTGATGATAACATTTGAGTTACAAGTATTTGATAGAAAATAATCAAAGAGCATGAGCAAGTGTGAACTTGCCTTTTGTGATTGCAAGATTATGCACTCACGGTCTTCGAGACAATAGAAGATCCAAATTCTATGAATAACATCATTGGTACGGTAAGGACGAATGTCTAAAGAAGCAATATGCAATTATGCATAAGTAATGTAATGCAAGTTTGATAAACTCAAATCCCCAGAATAAGAATCTATGATCTAGGGTTTGAAGTTGGTGATTATTTCTTTGAAATGTGTTGTACTTTTATATATATTTCACATTAGTGCTTCTTATTAAGGCTTGTGAGAGAGTGTGTAAATACAATAAGTAGCATATAATATTCAAGTATTCGAGTGTGGAATGGTATCTAAAGACTTCTTAAGATCATACAATTATTATATTTAATATTTTTGTGTTAACAAATAATATTCAAAGAGTTCAAAAATTAATTTTATTTAATTTTAACTCTTGTTAATATTTTCTTAAAATTCTATGAAGGAAATACGATTTTATTTTATGCAAACTTACTTTACTTGACAAAAATACAAGTTAGTATTTTTATAACTTAGTATATCCATTTAGGATCTTAAAAGTGATTTTTTTCAATTTTTAAGTATTTTATTTATTTTTATAAAATTTTAAAAGGAAAATATACAATTATAATAATTGATCTATTTTAATTACTTAAAATTATTACTTATTATTTTTATTGGGTAGAGGATATTTCTGTGATTTCATAGATGTATTATTGATATTTTTAGGATTTTTATTTATTTTTTCTAGAGATCATTTAGTTCTAGGGGTATATTTGTAATTATGTATCTTAGATAAGTCTTTTTAAATCACGGGCCTAGTCCACTAGGCTGGCCCGGCCCAACCCGACCCGCTTGGGCTGGGAAACGTCCCTATGCAGTACTTGGATGCTCACACCTGGCCCAATACCACCTACTCGCACTCTCTCCTCTCTCTTCTCTCTCGCGCGACACCCTCTCTAGCCGTTCGATATCGCTGCTGCCGCGGGTGATTCCAGCCGCCTCAGGCCGCCGTGTCTGTTGTCGCGGTGCAAAGACAACACGGATGATGCCACTGGTCGATGTTGTCCTGCTCGATCTAGCACTAACGCTCTCTGTTGGCCGCGCTGACCCCCACCTCGTGGCTAGGGTTTGGGGTCCACCGTGCTCTGGCACTCCCTCGATGATGATGTGGTGCTCGTAGCACCGCCCTTCCATGGCCGCCACTGCCGCGTGTAGGCGTGGGTTGCAGCGCCCCCTCGGGGTGCTCCCCATGCCGCCACCTCTCTACCGCCGGCCTCCTATCTGCTTCATCTTCGATAACCTTACGCGGACCTCAAGTAAGTTCCCTATTCACCTCTCTGAGCTCTACCTTACCTCTGTTCCATGCCATGTGGTCACTTTCGATGGATTTCCCCATCTAGGGTTCATCCCTAAATTCCTAGGGTTCATTCCCCCTACAATGGTGATTTAGCATAACTCTAGGGTTAATCTTGCATGTGCTAATCCTTTGATGTTGATCTACTATTAGTGTAGTGTCCATCTCTATTGAGCATGTTTGTTACTCTGTTCTCTATCAGAGCACACTCCACTGATCATTCTTTTGTTACCCTGTTCTCTGTCAGAAAACACTTTGTAATAGCATGCTTAGTTTAATGTGGATGCCCAAGTTGTTGTGGATTTACTCCTATAGAGTTGAGTTGGGATGCTCTCTGTACTGATTCTTGGCTAATTTCTTACTTGTGAAACATTGATGTGTTCAGTCTCAGGATTTAATCATGTTTCTGTGTAATTCCAAAGTTACTAGTGCTAGTCTCTGCTCTGTGATTAATAAGGAGATGATTTATAAAGAGATGATTCCTATATGCTTGTAGGAAAGTGATTAAACTTAATGGTTTCTGTATAGTGTGGCCTAGTGATAGACAATGTTGACCTTTACTGTCCTTTTATAAAAATAAAGTGACTATTTATGATTCCTAAATCATTTAGGTAGATGATTATCTTTGTTGAAGAGGATATGCTTGAGCTTGTACTCAAGAAGATATGAACCTACTAGGAACAGAGGTGCTACCCTTCTGGGAATGTGCCCTATACCAGCAGTTGTGATGTGTATCTATCTAGTTAAAAATAGATCATAGTGTCAGTGATGCTGGTCTGAGACCTTGCCCGTGCAAGAATACATGCCTTATCTAGATGTTTATTTTCTGATGTCCAATATGTCCACTTATCATGTACTTGCAATAAAATGAATGCGTAAGATGGAAAATGATTAGATCTAAATGTTGGGATATACCCTGGTAGCCTTGTCTTGATGTTGCCTTTTATTTCTAGCTTGTGGTAGCCCTGGATTTGTTTTGGCTTCCTCTTGGCCTTGTCTTGCTCCTCGTAGTGCTATTTCTCCTGTGTGGCCTTGTTGTCCACCTAGTACATCCCCCCTCCTAAAGTCACCATATTTGCTGGTGATCTCCTAGGTTTTCTATGGTGGAAAGTGACTCGATCTTGTGATATGGTTGCAAGATTTGGTGCTGTTTTTGGATGTGCTGGTGAAAAACTGTGGCTGGGCTCTCTACAAAGTGAATAACAAAGCTTGCTTTGCTCTATGCTTCTGTGATTTAAACTTCCCCTTTGGTCTCTACTGCTGACACCTCAATGCATGCATTTAGGTGTGTGAGCTGCTTCACTATTTGCTTTTGCTATGGATGATATAAAGTAAATGTGGTTTAAACTTCCCCATCCTTTTAGTATTACTTATCCTGGTGAAACTTTCCTCTTCAGCCTATGATGTTGTTCTGAGGCCTTAATTGCTCTAAAGAACAGATTATACACTTGATGGATTTTGTCCCTTCCTCGGCTCAGTGATGTTTGGAAAACAGTGCATTACACCATTAAAAAATAAGAGCAAACTAACTCTAACCCCCTTTTTGTTTTATTTCTTTTTCTATCTTATTTGCAGGTACAAGACCAAGGGATCAGGAGAAATAGTTTAGGATTAGTTTAGGATTTTCTTTTATTTACTTTTGTAATATATTTCTACTCTTTGTAAAGATCAATGTAATATATATTCATTATTTAATAAAGCTTTTATTTCCTTGAGAATATCTCTGTAATGTCTCTACTTCAAATAGATTTGTATTTATTTAATACTTGTGAAATAAGGAAAGAATTATGAAGTACTATTTGAGTTTTACTTTTATATTGTTATCAATTTCCTTTATCATTTAATACTTTTATATGGAATATACTCAAACAATAATAATAACCAATTCTTTTTGGAAATTAAATAAATACTAATTACCTCTAATTTTCTAACCTTATTCAAATGTTTCTAACTTTTAAATATGAAACCAACTTATTCACCCAAGAACATTATAATCCCTAAGGATTAAATGTTAAAGATTGGTTTATAACTAGGTAATTATAGTTGATGTCTCAACCCAGACTAGAATATTGATATAGCCTCATACTGTGATATTGATTAAAGATTTCTCCAGAATTCCTATCCCCAACACTTCACTAGGTTTGGGTTCTAGTTAAGGAATTCCTTTCCTAAATATACTCTATTAAATCTCTCCTCTGCTTCACTAAGATCTCTTATGTTTAACTGATCTAGTCATCTGGCTCTATCATAGCCATCATCATATGATGACATGGTCATACCACTTCAGTAGTACTCATTCTGCACTCTTACTTTAAAATATAACTTCTATTACTTAGCTATCTCTACTGAATCTATCACTGTAGCTCTTTCTAACTCCATCCATAAACCCCTTTATATTCACCTTGCATTTACTTCCAAGGCTTGCAATATTACAATATCCTCTATACCAAATGTGATATTGTACCTCTAGAAGAGATACGGTACTACTCCCATAATACAAGTTTGTTCTTGTATTAGCTTGGTTAAACTACTATGCCTTCAATTACTCCATACACCTCATATTATATATTTTATCATACCCCATCTAGATTTCTCATGATCAAACTAGATGATTCAACTTACTAGGCTTTACCTAATTTGGTATACTCACAACTCTTCTCTACCAGCTGGTCATCTATTCTCAACTGACTTGGGAATAATTACCAGAACCTTTCATGAAGAAAATCATAGGCTTCTAATTATCTAATAAAGATCTATAACTAACAATAGTAGACTTGTACTAGTCTCTTTAAAGGGCTTATATTGTGAAGGAAATTTACCTTAATTTTATACCTATTTGACTTAACAAGATTATCCTTTGATACTCTAGTAATTATAGCTTTCTCATAGCTTTATAATTACTAGCTTAACTCTTAGGTTTGAATGCTTCTTCTAGTTAACTCATAAGTGAGTTAACTCCACCAACACCAAATGGTTTGATCACCACTAAAGATCCCATTCCATTGATGATGGCACACTCTGCCATAACTAGTTCCTCCTTCTTATTGATATGCTTAAGGTCTTTGGAAGGTCAATATAATAGGTCAAATCTAAGAGTCAATAAATGCTAGGTCAAGAATTGATCACACATATTGCTGATCAATAGACACCAGGACTTGGTTAAATAGGATTGTCATCTATTAACATGACAATAATGGTACGTAATGAATGGTCTTAGCTTGACTTCCCTTTCTACTCTATTAGTGATAAGAGTTAATGTTTAAGAACTACCATGATAACCATGGTAGGAATAACTTTGGCAAACAAGGGTTTCAAGATTTTGTTATGTGATTTCTTTACTTAAGTTATATACTTAACTTGGTATTCAAGGTTTGTGGTAGATAATACCTTAATATCATCTTTGGAATATCAAGTATTCATCCTTGAGTTGTTGTATAGAATACCATGTAATGATCTCTAGAGGATCTAGTACTCTTTATTAGATAATGTGTTGTGACTTAGTTTTATTACATTTTATCTACCCTTAGATCAAATTATATTATCCAAACGTAAGGTTTTAGCAAAGGTCATATTGAAACTTATCACAGTCAACTTGATAATCTAGTTAAGTTCCACCAAGTTAAGAGAAGCTTCAATCTCTTTGACAAGTTTTATTTAGAAGTACAAAAAATATCCGGATTTTCTATGCATGAATGCAGTGCACACACCTCATCTCAGCTTATTTCTAAGCTCTAATCCTGGGATGTTACAGACTCTCCCCCTTAAAATAAACTTCGTCCCCGAAGTTCATACTCTCTTGCATTTCGGAAAGAGGTTTTGACTCGTATTAATGACAACATTCCTCAAGTTCCATGGTGTTCATAAATGGGAATAATTGTGGTATCCTACATCCAGACATTTTCCGTGAATCCTCTTCATACTTGACAAAATCCACTAGCGTTTCTAATTTACCATATAGTACCTTTCACTATATCACTTTGGGGTTATGCCCTTACAGTCCTATTTAGAATTGGTTGTGGACACACTTTTTCTATTCCCATTAGGCTTTCTTATTACTCTATATTGGTCTATATTGGAGTACTTTATTCCCCCTTTAAGGAAAACTTATGAATCGTTTCTTTAAGAACGAGCCCACTGGGTTTAAGCTGTTAATCTCCTTTGATCTTTCATCTAGACATACTCTTGAGAGTACTCTTTATACAGAGGTCTTATTATAACCTTATGAGATCAAGGCATAATTTTTATCATCGTTTAATAGATCTTTTCTAGGCTGTACTCAGGAAGTCAGATAACAAAACTTTAGTGTTTATTGTTTACTCTCCCCCTTGGGGCTTTCTAATGGTCTTTAAACTACATGTATAATACCCATTAACTCAATAGTTAGGATATCGGTCTTTGTCCAGTTTATGCTTTACTTTTACAAGGTCTCATGAAAGAATCTACAGTATATCCACACAATTGTGGATCTCCGAAATGAATCTTCCAACATTCTTTGTCTTACTTTTAACCTTCTGGACATTCTCTCTTTGGTAAGCCCGATTTCACGAAACGTCTCGAAAGCCATTTGTTTAAATCTTACACTTCTTTATGTCTTTCTTAACTTAGGCCAAGTTTTATACTCCTTAACTTATACAATGATGACCCAACTCACTAAACCACAAGGATACCAGCTGCGGATCCTCCTACGTGTATGGGTTACCCTACGATCTTTCGACTTCTTACTAGCATTCTCTCTAAGCTGTCAGAGCTTGAATATCACCCTGGTTCCAAGACTTCTTATTTGCACTGATTCATGATACTTCAATGATCTTGGGACAACTACTTTATTAACTCATCACTGTCAACACCCGGATTTTTAATTCCAGATGCCTGTTATGCCATACCTCGCAATCCCAGGATTACCATTTTTGCGAGACATAACAGATTGATATCATAGTACATCATCCATTACAAACCATAATAAGTTATTACAAATAAAAGAGCTCATGATTTAGTCTTAATAGAATAAAAGCAGCGGAATAATAAACGTAGTAGTGGTTCCATCTTCAGGGTCACATGCAATGCTGATGATGGGAGATGATACTAGTTATCGTAGACCTCCTGCTGTCCATCATCCTGATAGTCCTCCTCATAGTCTGGCCACGGGAATAGCCAGGGACAAAGCCATGAGTACTCTTTAAGTACTCACAAACTGTCACTAACAAGTAAGGTAGTTCTAGTAGGATCTTAAGCTCTAGGTTTATTTACAAAAGGCCAGGTTTATCTAAACTTAGTTCAGAAGTAAATAAAACTAAGTTAAGGTTCTAAAGCACTTTAAGTGGGAACCTAGTTGCATATTCACAACCCTGTTGTGATCAAGTCAAAATCATAGTTCACTTCACAAATCATTTTGAAAACATCTGACGATGGAACAGTATGGCCACTCAACCTGTCCATGACCACGGACGAAGCTATTCGAATAGTTTGACACTCTGTAGAGGTGGTACACTTTCACCACAAAATTCGATACATCCGTCAGGAATAACCCTAAATCAATCATACTTAGTATGCGCATAATCAATCATAACCATTCAATTACACAGCCTAGTATAGGCACCTCCCCTATGAGCTTGGCCTCCCAGCCATGGCCATCTGCCATCCTGGGCACTGCATAGGTGGACAATCATCAAGAGGTAGCCTCAGCTCAAACCTCTTCCGTGAGGGAACCCATACTAAGGCACTAAACTTCCGCCTATGCCCTACCCAATTCAGGTATTGTGGTTGTACGGTAAAATTGGAATGGTATCGCATCTGAACCCAACCATCAGTTTTTATAAAGGGCTAAGGCTCATGCCTCAACATATTCATCATCAAACCTGTGTTTCTCAACACATGTCAAAAAAATTTAATAGAATGAAGCATCTTTCCAAAGTTTTCCATAATCATTTTCACCAAGTGTTCCCATCTAAAGTGATCCACTTTTATACTTAGCACTAGTCACTAAAGTTAAGAGTGTTCATTAATGAGGGGCGCTAATCTTCAATCTCATGCCATAGAATGACATCTAAGTATAGACCTAGTTTTGTACTCTTTATGCTATCGATGCTATTTTTCCAATGCTCACACAACACAAACTAAAAGTAAAGAAACTTTTAGTAAAAGAATAAAGCTTGCAAGTAAAGTAAAACTTGGGATTGGTATAATCTAAGTGGTATAAACCAAGCATGCCTAATGCATCTTGCTTAAGTTATCAAGGGGGCAAGTGTTAACTTGCATAGTTCTAGCTTGCACATAATAGCTTGCCTTGATTAGTGCAGTGATTGAAGTTTTCTTCTTCTTCTTGGTAGTACTCCTCCTCCTCCTCGTATCCTTGGTCGGTACTATCGTCTATAAAGGAATACATGGTACACAATCACCAAACAATACTTAACTATTTATATTTAGCACACTAAGGCTCACACTTGATAATCTAGCATCATCACAATCATCACATGAAATAAAGACTAAATCTTATTTATCTTATTTTAGAAAAGTAATTTCTACTCATTGAAAATAATTAAGATTAAATATTCTCTAATTAAAATATGGGATCATGTTGACACATGTCATCACCACATATTCTAATACATGGGAATGTGATTTAAAGTGTTGATCATATTTTATAAAGTTTAAGATTATCATTTAATAGAATTATAGTGACTAGAAATGCCTATATAGCATTATTTTGGTACTAGTCCAAAGTCACTGCATGCAAACCTAAATATTTTTACGTATTGAGATAGATCTTATCAAATGTGATTTTTCAGAGTTGGAATCAACTCAAAAGCATTTATGGTTGATTTTTGAAAAATGTTTGAAGTTGAAAAGTCTATGTTTGTTATTTTTACTATAGGTGATCTCTAACTCCAATTGATTTGAATCCAACGGGCTTGGATAGATAATTTAATTATCTTTCTAGAAAAAATTGAATCATGTAATTTGGTTCAGTGAATCTTTCTGAATAGATTTTTGAATATCTGGACAGAAACTAGTTTTAGCTAAATTGGAAAATCATTATTTGAATCTCCAGGCCTGTGCGGGAAACTAAACGGGTCGGCCCAATCTGCACAGCACAACGCAGAGGGCTGCTGACAGAGGGGGTCCAGAAGTCAGCGACTTAATCTACCCAAAGCGGTATCTGCGAATCTAGGCCGTGCGATTAAAAGACGATCCAATGGCGGAGGGTCATCGTCGACGACGAATAGCTCCGGCGATGAAATTAACCTTACGCGGCGGTGGGGGTATGGCACCTGAGCTCCATCTATGGTCGGCGATGGGGGCAAACATTGTTATCGTGGACGGTGGTTTGAACGGTGGTCGTGGCAGGTCCTGGGGTGGCTTCAATCGATGGCGCCCTTCTCCTCTAGCAACTACGGGCTCCACCAAATTCCGGCGAGGGAGAGCTCGCCTTGCTCCGGGAAGAAGTGTGGGAGGCTCAGTGAGGAGTGGGGAGGGTGTTGGTGTGGAGAAAAGAGGTAGAGGAGGCCTCTATTTATACTGCGGCGAGGGGACAGAGCAGCATGGGCTCGGGCTCGTCGGTGATGACGGTTCATGCGGCTAGCGGGGAGGCTGAAGCTAGGGGACGATGCGGTGTTCCTTGGCGATCATCACAGAAGTAATGGCACGACATGGGGCGATGTGGATTGGTCGGGAGCGTGCGATGCTCTGAGCGAGAGCGACGATGTTTGCAACGGTGAGCGGGTGCTACGGGTCGTGCGGCGGTGAACGAGGATGTCTGGGAGGTTGTGGTGATCATGGCGAGCGTGAGCGTGCGTGGAGTGGGCGAGGCGGTCTGTATGAGGCTGTCGGCTATGGCGCGCTAGCGTGCTTTGGGCACGGCGTAGAGACGGTGGGCGCGGCGTCACTAGGGTGGTCCAGGGCTTGGTTGTGGTCGTGGCTTGGACAGGGAGTAGCGGTGGACTGCGGCATGTCTGGTGCGTGTCATGGGCGAGGGCGGCATGGCCTCTGTCTTGCTGTCCACTGTCGGCTGGCGATGACCATATTCGGGCGGTGCTACACTATGCACAACGACTAAGGGGGGTGCTGGTCTGTTGCTGCTCGACACAAGGGGAGACAAGGGAGTGAAGAGGGGACACTAAGGTGGGTGATTACTGCTCCAAAATAGTGAAGTTAGCCAGTAGTTGTTTTGTGTCTGCAAGGTGTTTGAGGAAATGGCCGCAAGAACTTTGGTCTGAAAATTTCAAATGAAATTTGGTGAGTGATTTGATCTTAAGCTTGAGTTCTATGATGGCTTGGAGAAGTCAAATGGAATTGGTTTGAGTGGTTTTTGAAAAAGTGTGATCTTCCATATGAACTAGATTCAAATTTGAATTGTCCCTTAAATTGATTTGGAAATAGCTTTTGTAAATTTGTAAAGTGAGCCTTGGTTCACTTTTACTTGGTCTAGCAACGGGTGAAAATAAGTGGAATTGTTTCTGTTAGAAATTCTCTTCTAGGAACACTCAAAGTGGCCTAGTGATTAACTTTGGTCAAAATGACCATCTGGTTATTTAGTTCATATTTGATTTCTTTTTCTTTTGATTTTTTTGTAATTGGCCTAGATGATGTAGCATTCATCTTTAAACCTTTTCTCATGCTTTGTAACAATCAAGCATGGCAAATTAACTCAATCAAACACTAATGCAAATCACACATGCATTCATATTGATTTTTGGAATAAAAGTTTTTGTTAACCCTAAACTTGGGTGATTAGCACTTGATAATCTTGATTACGGTTTTTGGGATGTTACAAACCTTCCCTCCTGCAACAAAATCTCGTCCCGATATTTAAGAAAAACTAGGAACTAAAGAGATCTAGGAACTCCGTCCTAACGTAATATTCTCACTCCCAAGTAGCTTCTTCTTCGGTATGGTTACTCCACTGGATCTTGAGAAACTTGATACTCCAGGTCCTGGTGGTTCTGAAATCTTCCTCCAAAATATGGATGGGCACTTCACAATATGCTAGATCCTTCTTGATATCTATGGCTCGGTGATCGATGTTCTTGAAAACTTCTCTCTTCTCCGGAACTTCTAGGCATTTGCGAAGTAATGAGATATGGAACACATCATGGATGGCTGACATCTCCTCTGGCAGTTCCAGTTGATATGATACTTCTCCTCGACGATTCAAAATCTTGAAGGGTCCAATATACCTGGGGGCTCACTTCCCTTTCAGTTGAAAACGTTGCATTCCTTTCAAGGGTGATACTTTGAGATACACAAAATCTCTGACATTGAAGGTCAAGTCTCGACGTCTCTTGTCAGCATGACTCTTCTGTCTAGATTGGGCGGTCTTGAGGTGCTCATAGACTTTGTGAACCTTCTCTTCAGCTTCTCATAGGATGTTCGGTCCAAAAATCTGACTCTCTCCTACTTGCGACCAATTCAAGGGGGTACGGCATTTCCTTCCATAGAGAAATTCAAATGGGGCCATTTGCAAATTGGCTTGATAACTGTTGTTGTATGAGAATTCTGAGAAAGGCAGACAATCTTCCCATTTGGATCCATACTCTAGAACACAAGCTCTCAACATATCTTCTCAGATTTGGTTGACTCTTTAAGTCTGTCCATCAGTCTGCGGGTGATAAGCGGTGCTGAAGTTCAACTTGGTTCCTAATCCTTCTTGTACTTTCTGCCAAAATCTTGAGGTAAACTGGGTTCCTCGATCCGACACTATGGTCTTAGGGGTTCCATGCAAACTGACAATTCGAGCAATGTATAACTCATCTAGCTTCGAACTCTGGTAGGTAGTCTTGACAGGTATAAAATGGGCTACCTTGGATAGTCTATCAACTATAACCCAAATAGAGTCATTTCCCCTACAAGATATAGGCAAACTAGTGATAAAATCCATTCTGATAGAATCCCATTTCCATTCTGGAATCTGTAATGGTTGCAAAAGTCCTGTGGGTCTCTGATGTTCCGCTTTGACTCTCTGACAGATATCACACTTGGCTATGTAGCTTCTAATTTCTCTCTTCATCTTGTGCCACCAAAATTGCTCCTTCAAATCCTGATACATCTTTGTTCCTCCGGGGTGGATAGACTAAAGGGTATCATGATCTTCTTGCATGATAACTTGCTTTAGCTCGGAATCTGCTGGCACACAGATACGTCCTTTGTACCACAAAACTCCTTCTTCATCTTCGGTGAATCCAGGTACCTTCCCTGTACCGATAAGACGCTTGATTCCGTCGATACTTGCATTTCCTTTCTGCGCCTCCTTGATCTGACTGATCAAAGTGGGTTGAAGTTCAATGCTAGCTAAAAATCCTTTGATAACTAGCTCCATTCTAAATTGTTCCAACTCTTCTTGCAAACTTGGCTGGGCATCTTTGATAATGGTGTTTAATCTACACGGAAATCTGCTAAGAGCATTCGCTACCACATTGGCTTTGACGGGGTGATAGTGAATGTCAAGGTCGTAATCCTTGATTAACTCTATCCATCTCCTTTGCGTCATATTCAGCTCCTTCTGGGTGAAAATATACTTCAGACTCTTATGATCCGAATAAATGTCAGAGCGGTTACCTATCAGGTAATGACGCCATGTCTTCAATGCTAAAACTACAGCTGCTAGTTCAAGATCATGGGTAGGGTAGTTTTGCTCATGCTGCTTCTGTTTTCTAGACATATATGCTATGACTTTACCTTCTTGCATCAACACACATCCGAGACCAACCTTGGATGCATCACAATACACATCAAAAGGCTTCTTGATATCTGGCATAATCAAGATTGGGGATGAAATCAATCTCTTCTTGAGCTCTTGAAAACTTGCTTCACATTTGTTAGTCCATTCAAACTTCTGATCTTTCTTCAACAATTGGGTCATCGGTCTTGCGATGCTCGAAAATCCTTCAACAAACTTGCGGTAATATCCTGCTAATCCGAGAAATGCGCGGACTTGGGTTTGAGTGGTTGGGGCTTTCCATGCTTCAACATCTTTGATCTTGGAAGAATCGACAACGACTCCTCCTACCGACAAAATATGTCCTAGGAATCCTACTTCCTTCAACCAGAACTCACATTTGCTAAACTTGGCATACAACTGATGCTCTCTAAGGGTTTCAAGGATGGTTCTCAGGTGTAGCTCATGGTCTTCTTCTGAATTGGAATAGATAAGAATATCATCGATAAAAACAACGACAAACTTATCTAGGATGTTCATAAAAATCTTATTCATGAGATTCATGAAATAATCGGGGGAATTGGTTAATCCAAAATACATGACCGTATACTCATACAATCCATATCAGGTGGTAAAGGCAGTCTTTGGAATATTCGTTCCACGAATCTTGAGTTGGTGATAACCAGTCCTAAGATCAATCTTAGAAAATACTCTGGCACCAGTCAACTGATCAAACATATCCTCTATCTTTGGCAATGGGTACTTGTTCTTGATGGTGACATTAGTCAGATTTTGGTAATCCGTGCACAAACGGTTACCTCCATCTTTCTTATCCACAAACAATACAGGCGATCTCTAGGGCGACGCGCTTGGTTGAATCAAACCTTTCACCAACATGGCATCAAGTTGTTTCTTAAGCTCCACTAATTCAGATGGGTTCATACTATAAAGTCTTTGAGCTATGGGTCCGGTTCCAAGAATTAGTTCAATGATGAACTCGATATCCCGATCTGGGGGCATACCGAGAAACTCATCTGGGAATACGTCGGGTATTGACAGACTACTCTGACTTGGTCTAGGGTTGGTTGGCCTAAACTCTTGTTGCATTTGAATTGACGGGGCAAGGTCTCCGATACATGTTCTACTGATACTCCAGAGCTACTGGTCATGGTTATGGCTTTCTTGGCAAAGTCGATCAATCCTTTATGTTTTGACATCCAATCCATTCCTAGTACTACTTCCAAACCTTTGGTTCCAAGTACTATTAGATTAGCATAAAAATCTATGCCATGGATTCTGATAGGTACAACCTTGCAAAATTTTATAGCTTTGGTGGCTGAACCAGGTATTTGAACTATCATAACATGCTTCAATTTTGTTGGTTGAATCTCACTATTACATGCAAATTCTTCTGTAACAAACAAGTGCGATGCTCCAGAATCAAACAACATCTTGCTAGTACTGAGTTAACAGAAAAGATACCCAGCACGACATCTGGCGCTTCCTGGGCTTCTTCAGCATTCATGTGGAACAGACGGCCGTTGCGGTTGAGTGAATTCCCTGGGGAAAATCTCCTTCCAGGCTGAACATGGCGTTGCTGCTGAGCAGGTGCATCCACATTGGTGGCTACTGCAAGCTTCTTTGGGCACCCATTGGAGTAGTGACCCTTGACTCCACATTCAAAGCATGTAATCTGGGACTTGTCTTTGGCTGCAAGAGGCACAACATTGCTTCCAGTCCTTGGGGCAGTATTGGTGGTGTTGTTTTTGTTGGACTTGGGCGGTGCACGATTGAACTTGTTGGAGTTGCCGGGGTTGTTGTTGTGGTTTCCTCCAGACTTCAAGTTCCCTCCGCTACGATTGGGATAGTTGGGACAAGACATAGGGGGTCTGTTGTTTGTTGGGGCATATGCTGCAGACGAGTTGGGGCGATACTTCTGGGTATCGTGGGATCCAGTCTGGTGCATCATGCGACGCTTGCGGTTGTCATGGGCTTGGTTGATATTCCCTTCCATCTAAATGGCAGAATCTACTAGCTCTTCTAGATCTTCAAAACGGATGTTGACTAACACAGTCTGCATCATATCATGCAGTCCATTTAGGAACCTCTCCTTCTTCTTTGCTTTGGTGTTGATCTCATCCGGGGCATCCCTAACCAGGGACATAAATTTTTCATGGTACTCAACTACCGTCATCCTTCCTTGCTTCATTTCCCTGAACTCATCTGACATTCTGGTGACCAAACCTTAGGGCACATGGGAAAGGCTGAACTTGATCTTGAATGCTTCACAAGTCATCATCTGACCTTCATTCATGGTACGGGTGCTATTCCACTAGGCTTTTGCATCTCCTGCCAGATAATGGGTGGCAAACAGTATCTTCTCATTGGCTTGAACTCTTGCGACCTCCAGATTGTTCTCCATGGTTTGCAGCCAGTCATCAGCATCTAAGGGATCCTCAGACTTACTAAACATGGGTGGGTTGGTATTCTGAAGTTCTTGAGTTTGGATCCATGATGATCTTGGTTTCCATGGCCTTGATTTTTGTGGGACATCTGAGCTATCTATTGGATAGTGGCTAAGTTGGCTTGGCATTCGGCTCTACTAGCTTCACGGTCAGAAACTAACATTTGCAGAATTTGCAACATTGGGTCCTGAGATGAGTTGCTTCCTCTGGGGTTTCCACGAGTCATCTGAAGATTGAGATAGATAATGATATAAGAGGGAAATCTCTAAGGTTCATGGTTTTGTTACAAAAGCTTTAAACTTTGAGTTTGACTCGGGTGTTGTAAACTAACAACTCCTTCTCATTCATTCATTCATTCATTCAAAGCACACAATACAAACACACACCACACACAAATGGAAAACATATGGTTTTAAGAACCATTCTGTGAAACTACGATACAGTGGGACCAGTACAACTCATTCCTATGGTAGTGATCACGTGCATCTAATCATCATCAATGAAGTCGAAATCATCATCATTAGTGTGGAACTCCATGGAATCATCCTCCAGGTAGTCGTTGTCATCACTGAGGTAGGAGTAAAGATCTCCATAGATATCTTCACCTTCCTCCTCCTCCTTTGCTTCAAGCCGGACTTCCTGTTCACGAATGGCATTCTCGAGAGTAGCCACCTTCTTGCGGAGATGATCGATGGTGCGATCCTTCTTGTCGTGGTGACGACGAAGTGATTGACGCTCCCTAGTGAGAATTGAAGGAAATATGCCCTGAGAGGCAATAATAAAGTTGTTATTATATATTCCTTATATATGATAGATGTTTATTTTACATGCTAGAATTGTATTGATTGGAAACATCAATACATGTGTGTTTAATAAACAAAAAGGGTTCCTAGTTATGCCTCTCTTATAGACTAGCTTGTTTATTAACAATATGATCAACGTTTCCTGATCATGGACATTGGATGTTGTTAATAACAAGGTCACACCATTGGTGGAATGATGTGATGAACATTCATCCGAAGTATAGCATTACGATCAAGTCATTATGTTTATATTGCTATAACATCATACGAAGTAATCTTTATCCTTAGACCATGCGATCATGTTAATTACTAACACCGAAAGAGTATCTTGATAACATCAAACGTCACAGCGTAACAGGGTGACTATAAAGATGGGTTCAGTAGTACGAAGGTGTTATGTTGAGGCTCATGGATCAAGTGTGGAATTTGTCAATCCAGATGACGGATAGATATACTCTGGGCCCTCTCGGTGATATCACATTAAGATAGCTTGCAAGCAAGTGATGTGATCACTAGAATGTTATATCACGGGAACGAGAAAAGAGTGCATGTCGGTAATGAGATCAAACTAGGTATGGAGATACCGATGATCAAATCTCGGACATGTAATATATCGAGAGACAAAGGGATTTAGTTACAAGCGTTAAAGGTTCTCACGATCACAGAAGTCATCATTGAATGTGTAGGAGTCAGTACGGATCTCCAGGTCCCGCTGCTGATTATTGATTGGAGAAGGGTCTCGATCATGTCTGCATTATTCGCGAACCGTAGGGTGGCACACTTAAGAGTTACCGGACACCATTTTGGAGCACATATGTTTCAGACAAAAGAATTGCAAAGCACAGGAATTGTTTCAATAGAAACCGGAAATTGTTTCGGGTGAAATTGCAAAAAGTGGTTCTGCATGTGATATTGAAATATTGCAAGGGGCTATATGTGAATTTTTGTTAATTAAAGTAATCAACAAAACTCTGAATAAATTTAATAAGAAGAGTTTTATTAAATGAGAGGGCATTAAATTTGGAGAAATTTAATGCATTTAAAGTGGAGACTTTAAAAGGGAATGTGAAGAGGCATTTTAATGTGGAGGGGTTACCACCACATGAATGGGGAGGTCAGGGGTCACCCCCCATGCGCCGGCCATGGAGAGAGGGGGCACCCCCCTCCTCCTATAAAAGGCAACCCATTCCCTCCTTCATCCACAGACCTCCTTGTGAAGGATCTCTCTCCCCCTCTAGAATTATTTCCCCATGGTCTCGGATTAGCAAGATACATGTTCCTGGTGGAATTTCGTCTGGAAGGAGTTGCTGCTTCCGCTGGATCGCTGGAGCGGGGAGGTGGAGGTTGTCTGGTGGCTTGAGCATGTGTGCGAGTGCGGATGCGCTGCTGTGTTGCGGCGCTCGGACTTCCTCACAATCTTGAGATCGGAAAGTGTATGACTACATCAACCACGAGTTCCTACTCGTTAACAAAACTCATTGTCTTCGAGGGTAAGTTCTCGTTGGATGTATGTCCACCCATTGCTTTGTACCTAGTAGATAGATCTTGGCGTGTAGTTCACACCGTAGGAATTTTTTTGTTTTCTATGATGCGGACCCAATAGTGGTATCAGAGCCTAATCTATGCGTAGGTGCTTTGCACGGCTAGTACACATATGTTTATATGTGGGCGATGATGATCATGTTATTGCATCTTCTATGTATTTTGGATATTGGTGGCATAGTGGGATGAAGCGGCCCAGACCAACCTTACATGTCATCGTACATGAGACCGGTTCCACGACTGACATGCAACTTGTTTTGCATAAGTGGCTGGCGGGTGTCTGTCCCTTCTAGTATAGTCAATATCTGATTTACAACGAGTTGCTAATAACTTAGTTATCCTCGTTGTGGTTCATGTTTGTAGGTGAGAACGGTTCTATCTCCGAAAGCCCTAAGCCACGTAAAACTTGCAATTGATAAATTAGAGGCGTCTAGTTTAGATCGTTGCTGGGCTAGTGTATTGATATGGTATTGTTGTAAATAGATGTATGATAGATACACTTACAACACACTCAATGTGTAAGTTCCATAGACCTTGGCCTTACACACAAAGGAATGATAAAGATCATACCACGATGCAAGTGATAGAGATCAAATGCATGGACCATATCATCTCACTTTACACATTAGATGTTAGCATCTTATACTTCTAGTTTGGCGCTTTTGGTAGCATTATAAGATGATCCCTCATTTAGATATCAAGATAAAAATGTGTTCTTCCTTAAGTATGCACCGTTCCGTGGATCGTGTTTCGAGACATCATGTGATGATCAGGTGTACTCGAATCTATGCTTTCATAGGAACGGGTGTAAGACAGTTTTACACACGTGAATACTAAGGTTCTTACTTGGGGAGCCTAACATGTACAGACATGGCCTCGGAACACGGACCGAAAGGTTAAGCATGAGTCATATAGTTTATATGATGCTCATATAGATGCTCGCCTTTGAAGTGGATTTGGTTCATGTAATCACCAAAAAGACACAAGGGATGTTGTTTTTGAGTGGGAGTTCATTAGTAATTTGGATTAGTTGAACTCAATCTATCATAAACTTAGTCTAAATAAACTTTACAAATTCTGTTGTAGATGGCACCACCTGCTTTTAATTTCAATGTGTTCATGGAGAAAGAGAAACTTGCTGCAAATGGTAGCAACTTCACCAACTGGGCTATGAATTTGAGGATTCTCCTCACTGCTGCACAAAAGCAATATGTGCTAGATGCGTCGCTAGGCCCCCCACCAGCTCCTGATGCCCCTGACGAGGAAAAGAATGTCTATGTGACTCGTCAGGAAGACCACAACTTAGTTCATTGCGTCATACTGTATGGGCTAGAGCCAGAACTTCGAAAGCATTTCGAAAATGGCAATGCCTTTGATACCATGGAAGAATTGAAAATGATTTTCGATACCCATGCTACCGTAGAGAGTTATAATGCTACAGAAAAGTTCTTTAGCTGCATGATGGAGGAAAACAGCTCCATTAGTGAGCACGTACTCAAAATGTCTGGGTACGCCGATAAGCTTGTGTCCTTGGGAATAACGATTCCCATTGACTTAGGCATACATCGTGTTCTCCAATCTCTGCCACCTGGCTACAAGAGCTTCGTGATGAACTATAATATGCAGGGCATGAAGAAGTCTCTTCCCGAGCTTCTGTCAATGCTTAAGACTGCAGAAGTGTATATTAGGAAATAACATCAAGTGTTGATGATCAATAGGACCACCGGTTTCAAGAAAGACAAGAAAGGCAAGCACAAGGGAGAGAAGGGTGGCAAGTCTGTTGCCACGCCTGAAAAGAAACCCCGAGCTGGCCCTAAGTCTGACACTGAGTGCTACTATTGTAAGGGGACTGGCCATTGGAAGCGCAACTGCCCCAAGTATTTGGCGGACAAGAAGTCCGGCAAGGCAAACAAAGGTATATGTGATATACATGTTATTGATGTGCACTTGACTAGTACTCGCAGTAGCACCTGGGTATTTGATACGGGATCGGTTGCTAAGATATGTAACTCGGTTCAGGGGCTACGAAACAAGCGACAACTAGCAAGGGATGAGGTCCGAATGCGGGTCGGCAATGGATCAAAAGTTGATGTGATCGCCGTCGGGACGCTACCTCTCCATTTGCCATCGGGATTAGTTATAAACCTAAATAATTGTTATTTAGTTCCTGCACTGAGCATGAACATTGTATCTGGATCGTGTTTGATGTAAGTGGTCATTCCTTTAAATCTGAAAACAATGGTTGTTCAATTTATAAGAATGATATCTTTTATGGTCATGCACCTATGTTGAATGGTTTATTTCTGTTGGATCTCGATAGTAATATTACACACATTCATAATGTTAATGCTAAAAAGATTAAACTTGATGATGATATGTCTACATATATGTGGCACTGCCGTCTAGGTCATATTGGCGTTAAACGCATGAAGAAATTCCATTCTGATGGACTTTTGGAATCACTTTATTTTGAATCATTTGATACATGTGAGCCATGCCTTATGGGAAAGATGACTAGAACGTAGTTTTCCGGTTCAATGGAACGGGCGACAGATCTATTGGAAATCATACATACTAATGTGTGTGGACCAATGAGTGTGTCGGCGCGAGGTGGATATCGTTATTTTGTTACTTTCACGGATGATTTGAGTAGATATGGGTATATCTATTTGATGAAACACAAGTCTGAAACTTTTGAAAAGTTCAAGGAATTTCAGAATGAAGTGGAAAATCATCGTAATAGAAAGATCAAATTTCTATGGTCTGACCGTGGAGGAGAGTATCTAAGTTACGAGTTTAGCACACACATGAAAGAGTGTGGAATAGTTTCACAAATCACGCCTGCCGGAACACCACAACGTAATGGTGTGTCGGAACATCGTAATCGTACCTTATTGGATATGGTTCGATCTATGATGTCTCTGACTTACTTGCCACTGTCATTTTGGGGTTATGCACTGGAAACAGCTGCATTCACTTTAAATCGGGCACCATCTAAATCCGCTGAAACGACACCGTATGAATTATGGTTTGGAAACAAACCTAAGCTGTCATTTCTTAAAGTTTGGGGATGCAATGTTTGTGTGAAGAAACTTCAACCGGATAAACTCGAATCCAAAGCGGAAAAATGCGTCTTCATAGGATACCCTAAGGAAACAATTGGGTATACCTTCTATCACAGATCCGAGGGCAAGGTTTTTGTTGCCAAGAATGGATCCTTTCTTGAGAAGGAGTTTCTCGTGAAAGGTGTGAGTAGTCGGAAGGTAGAACTCGAAGAGGCTATTGAACCTTCTGTTCATGGAATGGCGAGTGGCGCAGCACTAGAAGTTGTTTCGGAGTTGACTTCACCTGATGAAGAGAGAGCTAATGATAATGATCATGAAACTCCGAAAGAGGACACTACCAAACCTCGCAGGTCAAGCAGGACACGTGCAACTCCTGAACTATACGGCAATCCTGTTGTGAATTTCATGGTTGATGAAATGGATGACCCTGCGACGTATGAAGAAGCGATGATGAGCCCAGATTCCAACAAATGGCTAGAAGCCATGAAATCCGAGATGGAATCCATGTACGAGAACCAAGTTTGGAACTTGGTGGACTTACCTCACAACCGAAAGGCCGTTGAGAATACATGGATTTTCAAAAGAAAAACTGATGCTGATGGTAATGTGACCATGTATAAGGGTCGACTTGTCGCAAAGGGGTTTCGAAAAATTCAAGGAGTTGACTACGATGAGACATTCTCTCCCGTAGCGATGCTTAAGTCGGTTAGGATTATGTTAGCAATTGCTGCATATTTCGATTATGAAATATGGCAGATGGATGTCAAAACTGCGTTCCTCAATGGTAATATTGAAGAAGAGTTGTATATGATACAACCTAAGGGTTTTGTCAATCCTAAGGATGCTAATAAGGTATGCAAACTTCAGCGATCCATCTATGGACTGAAGCAAGCATCCGGGAGTTGGAATCTCCGCTTTGATGAGGTGATCAAAGAGTTTGGATTTGTCCAAACTTATGGAGAGGCTTGTATTTACAAGAAAGTGAGTGGGAGCAATGTGGCATTTCTGATATTATATGTGGATGACATGTTATTGATTGGAAATGATATAGATCTTTTAAACAGTGTTAAAAGTTATCTAAACAACAAATTTTCGATGAAAGACCTTGGTGAAGCATCATATATATTAGGCATTAAAATCTATAGATAGATCAAGGCGCCTAATTGGGCTATCGCAGAGTACATACATTGATAAGATATTAAAGAAGTTTAATATGGACGAAAGGAAGAAGAGGTTCTTACCTATGTTGCAAGGCAAGACATTGAGTAAGACTCAAAGTCCAGCTATAGCGGAAGAAAGAGAGATGATGGATAAGATCCCCTATGCCTCGGCCATAGGCTCTATTATGTATGACATGTTATGTACAAGACCGGATGTGGCACATTCTATTAGTTTGACTAGTAGTTACCAATCTGATCTAGGTTTGGAACACTGGATAGCGGAAAAGAACATCCTCAAGTACTTGAGAAGAACTAAGGATATGTTTCTTATATATGAAGGTGAAGAAGAGCTAGTCTCTAAGTGTTATGTTGATGCTAGCTTTGACACCGATCTAGATGACTCTAAGTCTCAATCCAGATACGTATTTCTCTTGAATGGAGCAAGAGTTAGTTGGGGGAGTTCCAAACAACCTGTGGTGGCTGGATCAACGATGGAGGCGGAATATGTTGCTGCTTCAGAAGCGGCGCAGGAGGCGGTTTGGATGAAAGAGTTCATTACGGAACTAGGTGTGGTTCCCAGTGCGTTGGACCCAATGGTGATCTATTGTGACAATAATGGAGCCATAGCCAACGCAAAGGAACCGAGGTCTCACAAGAATTCCAAGCATATTAAGCGCCGGGTTCAGTCCATCCGCGAGCATGTCAAGGATGGAGATATAAAGATTTGTAAAGTACACACGGACCTAAATGTAGCAGATCCGTTGAATAAAGTTCTCCCTAGGGCAAAACATGATCAACACCAGAACTCCATGGGTGTTAGATTTATCACTATGTGAACTAGATTATTGTCTCTAGTGCAAGTGGGAGACTGAAGGAAATATTCCCTGAGAGGCAATAATAAAGTTGTTATTATATATTCCTTATATATGATAGATGTTTATTTTACATGCTAGAATTGTATTGATCAGAAACATCAATACACGTGTGTTTAATAAACAAAAAGGGTTCCTAGTTATGCCTCTCTTATAGACTAGCTTGTTGATTAACAAGATGATCAAGGTTTCCTGATCATGGACATTGGATGTTGTTAATAACAAGGTCACACCATTGGTGGAATGATGTGATGAACATTCATCCGAAGTATAGCATTACGATCAAGTCATTATGTTTATATTGCTATAACATCATATGAAGTAATCTTTATCTTTAGACCATGAGATCATGTTAATTGCTAACACCGGAAGAGTATCTTGATAACATCAAACGTCACTCCGTAACAGGGTGACTATAAAGATGGGTTCAGTACTACGAAGGTGTTATGTTGAGGCTCATGGATCAAGAGTGGAATTTGTCAATCCAGATGACGAATAGATATACTCTGGGCCCTCTCGGTATATCACATTAAGATAGCTTGCAAGAAAGTGATGTGATCACTAGAATGTGATATCACGGGAATGAGAAAAGAGTGCATGTCAGTAACGAGATCAAACTAGGTATGGAGATACCGATGATCGAATCTCGGACATGTAATATATCGAGAGAAAAAGGGATTTAGTTACAAGCGTTAAAGGTTCTCATGATTACATAAGTCATCGTTGAATGTGTAGGAGTCAGTATGGATCTCCAGGTCCCACTGCTGATTATTGATCATAGAAGGGTCTCGATCATGTCTACATTATTCGCGAACCGTAGCGTGGCACACTTAAGAGTTACCGGACACCATTTTGGAGCACATATGTTTCAGACGAAAGAATTGCAAAGCGCATGAATTGTTTCAATAGAAACCGGAAATTGTTTCGAGTGAAATTGCAGAAAGTGGTTCTGCATGTGATATTGAAATATTGCAAGGGGCTATATGTGAATGTTTGTTAATTAAAGTAATTAACAAAATTCTGAATAAATTTAATAAAAAGATTTTTATTAAATGAGAGAGCACTAAATTTGGAGAAATTTAATGTATTTAAAGTGGAGACTTTAAAAGGGAATGTGAAGAGGCATTTTAATGTGGAGGGGTTACCACCACATGAATGGGGAGGTGAGGGGTCACCCCCCATGCGCTGGCCATGGAGAGAGGGGGCACCCCCCTCCTCCTATAAAAGGCCACCCATTCCCTCCTTCATCCACACACCTCCTTGTGAAGGATCTCTCTCCCCCTCTAGAATTATTTCCCCATGGTCTCGGATTAGCGAGATACATGTTCCCAGTGGCATTTCGTCTGGAAGGAGTTCCTGCTTCTGCTGGATCGCTGGAGCGAGGAGGTGGAGGTTGTCCGGTGGCTTGAACGTGTGTGCGAGTGCGGATGGGCTGCTGAGTTGCGGCGCTCGGACTTCCTCATGATCTTGAGATCGGCAAGTGTACGACTACATCAACCACGAGTTCCTACTCGTTAACAAAACTCGTTGTCTTCGAGGGTAAGTTCTCGTTGGATGTATGTCCACCCGTTGCTTTGTACCTAGTAGATAGATCTTTGCGTGTAGTTCACACCGTAGGAATTTTTTTGTTTTCTATGCTACGGACCCAACAAGAATGGCGAGAGTCTGGTCCTTCTTGATGGCAATGGCAAGGTTGTGGTTGACGTAGTTGCGAGTGTTGTCCAACTCCTTCTGCCTATCATACAACATGAAGTCAAGATTGTCCACATGGTGCTTCAACTCTGGATGTCCTAGCATATCCAAGGGCATTCCCATAGAATCACGCCTTGCGAAGTGAGCAAAGCGAGTTCCCTGGATGAAGTTGATGTTTTTCCCATACAGACGGGCCAGAGCTTCATGCATGGCCCTAGCTAATCCATCTAGCCAGTTGTTCTCACGCAAGGTGAATTTTGTATCTTCTCAGAAGTGGGTGCTTCCATCTTACCTCTGAGATCTGCCACTATCATCCATTGTAGATCTCCTCCTACGTGATCGTTGAGTTGGGCCCCGAAGAATTCCGGGTGCGGGTGCTCTAGATACTCTGACAGTGCATCTAGGTCCCTCTCAAAAATCAGGTGGCCTTTGTTGCCCAGCTGGTAGAACTTGCAATACTGGACTTCCATCTAGAAGAATTTTGGATGAGTAAGTTAGTGAGGTGATCAAGTGTGTCAAATTTTTATGTAGGTTTGAAAGAATTTTTGGAAGAACATGATTTTTTTGAAAGAATCAAGGATAAGTGTGGGGATAGGTTTTCATAAATACTCACTTCTTTTGTTGTGAAACTAATTTTTCGTTCGGTCGTCCATTCTAACTAGGGTCTCCTATGGTCAGGATGGCTCTGATACCAACTTGTCAACACCTGGATTTTTAATTCCAGATGCCTGTTATGACATACCTCGCAATACATAATAGATTGATATCACAGTACATCATCCATTACAAACCATAATAAGGTCTTACAAATAAATGATCTCATGATCCAGTCTTAATACAATCAAAGCCATGGAATAATAAACGTAGTAGTGGCTGCATCTTCAGGGTCACAGGCAATGCTGATGATGAGAGATGATCCTAGTTGTCATAGACCTCCTGCTGCCCATCATCCTGATAGTCCTCCTCATAGTCTAGCCACGGGAATAGCCAGGGACAAAGCCATGAGTACTCTTTAAGTACTAACAAACTATCACTAACAAGTAAGGTAGTTCTAGTAGGATCGTAAGCTCTAGGTTTACTTGCAAAAATCCAGGTTTATCTAAACTGAGTTCAAAAGTAAAGAAAACTAAGTTAAGGTTCTAAAGCACTTTAAGTGGGAACCTAGTTTTCATATAAACAACCCTGTTGTGATCAAGTCAAAATCATATTTCACTTCACAAGTCACTTTGAAAACATCTGATGATGGAACATTATGGCCACTCCAACTGTCCATGACCGCGGACGTAGCTATTCGAATAGTTTGACACTCTACAGAGGTGGTACACTTTCACCACAAAATTTGATACATCCGTCAGGGATAACCCTGAATCAATCATACTTAGTATGCAGATAGTCAATCATAACCTTTCAATTACACACCCTAGTATAGGCACATCCCCTATGAGCTTGGCCTCCCAGCCATATCCATCTGCCATCCTGGGCACTACATAGGTGGACAATCATCAAGAGGCAGCCTCAACTCAAACCTCTTCTACGAGGGAACCCATACTAAGAACATAAACTTCCGGCTAAGCCCTACCCAATTCAGGTATTGTGGTTGTATGGTAAAATTGGAACGGTATCGCATCCGAACCGAACCATCAGTTTTTATAAAGGGCTAAGGCTTATGCCTCAACATTTTCATCATCAAACCATTGTGTTTCTCAACACATGTCAAAACATTTTGATAGAATGAAGCATCATTCCAAGGTTTTCCAAAATCATTTTCACCAAGTGTTCCCATCTAAAGTGATCCACTTTTATGCTTAGCACTAGTCACTAAAGTTAAGAGTGTTCACTAATGAGGGGCGCTAATCTTCATTCTCATGCCATAGCATGACATCTAAGTATAGGCCTAGTTTTATACTCTTTATGCTATCGACACTATTTTTCCAATACTCACACATCACTAACTAAAGTAAAGAACTTTGGTAAAGTAAAAGAATAAAGCTTGCAAGTAAAACTTGGGATTGGTATAATCGAAGTGGTATAACCCAAGCATGCCTAATGGATCTTGCTTAAGTTATCAAGGGGCAAGTGTTAACTTGCATAGTTCTAGCTTACACATAATAGCTTGCCTTGATTAGTGCAGTGATTGAAGTTTTCTTCTTCTTCTTCTTGGTAGTAATCATCCTCCTCGTATCCTTGGTCGGTACTATCATCTATAAAGGAATACGGGGTACACAATCACTAAACAATAATTAACTATTTTTATTTAGCACACTAAGGCTCACACTTGATGATATAGCATCATCACAATCATCACATGAAATAAAGACTAAATCTTATTTATCTTATTTTAGAAAAGTATATTCTACTCATTGAAAAAAATTAAGATTTAATATTCTCTAATTAAAATGTGGGATCATGTTGACACATGTCATCACCACATATTCTAATACATGGGAATATGATTTAAAGTGTTGATCATATTTTATAAAGTTTAAGATTATCATTTAATAGAATTAAAGTGACTAGAAATGCCTATATAGCATTTTTTGGTACTAGTCCAAAGTCACTGCATGCAAACCTAAATATTTTTACATATTCAGATAGATCTTATCAAATGTGATTTTTGAGAGTTGGAATCAACTCAAAAGCATTTATGGTTGATTTCCAAAAAAATGTTTGAAGTTGAAAAGTCTATGTTTATTATTTTTACTATAGGTGATCTCTAACTCCAATTGATTTGAATCCAACAGGCTTGGATAGATAATTTAATTATCTTTCTAACCAAATTTGAATCATGTAATTTGGTTCAGTGAATCTCTCTGAATTGATTTTTAAATCTCTAGACAGAAACTAGTTTTAGCTAAATTGGAAAATCATTATTTGAATCTCTAGGCCTGCGCGGGAAACTAAACGGGCCGGCCCAATCTGCACAGCAACCGCAGAGGGCTGCTGATAGAGGGGGTCCACCAGTCAGTGACTTAATCTACCCGAAGCGGTATCTGCGAATCTAGGCCGTATGATTAAAAGACGATCCAGCGACAGAGGGTCAACATTGATGATGAACAGCTCCGACGAGGAAATTAACCTAATGTGGCGGTGGGGGTCTAGCGAGGCTCACCTGGGGTCCATCTAGGGTCCACGATGGGGGCGAACGGCGTTGTCATGGACGACAGTTCGAATGGTGGTCGCGGCAGGTATTGGGGTGGCTTCAAGGGACGGTGCCCTTCTCCTCCAGCAGCGGCGGGCTTCGGCCAAATTTCGGCGAGGAAGAGCTCTCCTTGCTCTAGGACGAAGTGTGGGAGGCTCAGTGAGGAGTTGGGTGGGTGTTGGTGTGGAGAAAAGACGCAGAGGAGGACTCTATTTATACTGCAGCAAGGAGACGGAGCGGCATGGGCTCGGGCTCGTCGGTGATGACGGTACAGGCGGCTAGTAGCAAGGCTGAGGCTAGGGGACGGTGCGGTGTTCCTTGGCAATCATCATGGAAGTAATGGCACGGCACGGGGTGATGTGGATTGGTCGGGAGCGTGCGATGCTCTGAGCGGGAGCGGCGGTGTTTGCGACGGCGAGCGGGTGCTATGGATCGTGCGGCGGCGAACAGGGTTGTCTTGAAGGTTGTGGTGATCATGGTGAGCGTGAGCATGCGCGGAGAGGGCGAGGCACGGTCTGTGCAAGGCTGTTGGGTACAGCGCGCTGGCGCGCTCTGGGCACGACGCAAAGATGGTGGCCGCAGCGCCGCTAGGGTGGTCCAGGGCTTGGCAGTGGTCGTGGTTTGGACAGGGGGTGGCGGTGGACTGCGACGTGTCTGCTGTGTGTCGTGGGCAAGGGCGACGTGGCCTCTTTCTCGCTGTCCACTATCGGCTGGCGACGACCATATTCGGGCAGCACTGCACTGTGCACAACGGCTAAGGAGGTTCTGGTCTGTTGCTGCTTTACACAAGGGGAGACAAGGGAGTGAAGAGGGGACACTAAGGTGGGTGATTATTGCTCCAAAATAGTGAAGTTAGGTAGTAGTTGTTTTTTGTCTGCAAGGTGTTTGAGGAAATGGCCGCAAGAACTTTGGTTTGAAAATTCCGAATGAAATTTTGGTGAGTGATTTAATCTTAAGCTTGAGTGTCTATGATTTCTTGGAGAGGTCAAATGGAATTGGTTTGAGTGGTTTTTGAAAAAGTGTGATCTTACCATATGAACTAGATTCAAATTTGAACTATCCCTTAAATTGATTTGGAAATAGATTTTGTAAATTTGTAAATTGGGCCTTGGTTCACTTTTACTTGGACTAGAAAGGGGTGAAAAGAAGTGGAATTGTTTCTGTTAGAAATTCTCTTCTAGGAACACTCAAAGTGGCCTAGTGGTTAACTTTGGTAAAAATGACCATCTGGTTATTTAGTTCATATTTGATTTCTTTTTCTTTTGATTTTGTTTGTAATTCGCCTAGATGATGTAGAATTCATCTTTAAACCTTTTCTAATCCTTTGTAACAATCAAGCATGGCAAATTAAATCAATCAAACACTAATCCAAATCACACATGCATTCATATTGATTTTTGGAATAAAAGTTTTTGTTAACCCTAAACTTGTGTGATTAGAACTTGATTATCTTGATTGGGGTTTTTGGGATGTTATAATCACCTATCTTGAATGAAATTAAGTTCATTTCTTCATGTTGCTCCACACCTTGTCTGCATTAGTATTCCTTCTTTTTGCCATCTCATAGTGAGTTGGAATTAATCCATCCTTCAAAATGGTGTTGATACTCCTTAGATTTAACTTCTTCGTGCATGTCTTTATCTTATTCTTCGGAACTTGTCACTCCCTTACACGAATTCCCTTTACTATCTAGGTCTATAACATCAAGTAATGACTTGATGATGAAACATGCATTTGCACACCAAGTCAAACTTCATGTACAGATCTAGTCAAACAAGAAGAACCAATAAAACCAAGTAATACTCAAACATATACCATGTATTAAACATATGTTTTTGATATATTGAAACTCCTAACCATGACAAGATACTCCCTCTCTACACTACCTCCTTATATTACAGAAGTTCTCTTGCCTATGTGAGCATGTTCTCACTTATTTCAGCAAGCCTCTAAACACTACAATACTCATTACCCAATATAAACATTATTCAAGCACTCTACTTTATGGATTATTTCCATTCTTACTTTTCTCTCTCACTTTAGTGCTTCTGGGATTTTCGTCAACGATGGCGCGAAGTTCGACGACCGCCTTCTAGTGCATCAGAACATCCAGTAGGTGCGTAACCTTAAGTAGAAGTACCAAGATTGAGATTAGCCATTGAGAAATGACTAACATACTCATAATCTTCTTTAGGATTCTTCTTTCTTCCTTCGAGCCCATATTCAAAGTAAGAGGTATTCTTTGCCTTTTCCACAATCTAGTCGTACATATTGGTATAATAACTACAAGGACACTCTTCCATCTCAATGGGATTGTTACCACCCCCATTTGATCCATAAGATTATATAGAAATATAACTGGTTTCCACTCCCTTACCAGATCCACAGGATATAGGTTTTCCCACAAGTCCATCGTAAGACTGGTCTTCCCATCCGGTATTACCACTAACGACATTATTGGGGTTGGGTGCATTCCAAATTCTCTGCTCCTCCTCATATTTGCTCCATGGGTCTACTGGTTGCTGAGGTTCAACTGGATAATAGGCATAGACTTAAGAGTGTGGGTCATTAAACTCCGTTTCTTCAAACACCTCCCCTAAACAGACTGGTTTCGGGTGCTTTGCTTCTTTAGCTAACTTCTTTCTACGTGCCATTGCCTTTGCAGGATCAGTAAAATCCTCAATGACAGTGTCCAACTCTTGAACTAGTACTTGATGAGTGTTTTGGAATGTGTTCAACAAAGACTTGTAACGATCCATATACTATACTGCCAGAGTAGGTTTAGTCCTTACTAGAGAAGAATGATCTAACTCTATATCAGTACTAAGAGTTTCATGAGGTAGCAGTATAGGTAGTACCTACTAATGCCTTGGATTCCTGTTCCCTTATCCTGGTTATGGCTACTACTACTGCAATATGATAGGCTGTTGCCATACATCTTGCTTATCCTGATGGCATTTCTCCACGCAGTCCCAACTTCTTGGGTAACATGATTAGGATACGATACTTGGCCAGTATTTGCCCATCATAGAAACTGTAACCTTGATCAGAAGTCGAGACTCACAATCCAGACTCCATAGAAGTTATCTTAAAGTGATTATCTAGTCATCTTCATAATCATCTAAGGTCTTGTTCAATACTTGAACATTCTGAGGTGGATACCTAGGTGCCATTCTTGTACTGTAGATAAGAAATTATCATCAGTCATATTGAGTTAAAACTCATGGTACTTATTTAAATTTGTATCATAATAAAGAATCATCGCACGAGTAACATAACGAGATTATTATCAATTGAATATTTGTCATATTTATAGAGAACTCTTTATTGTTGCTAACATCCTTCCTACATGTTCTACCCATTTACTAGGTTTACCAACCTAAGGTCAAACCATATGCTCTGATACCAGCTGCGGTGACCCAGCATACCACTGCATGATGTAGTGCACTATAGTCATTGACATAACACCAATGAAACACCGTTCACTAGTATTACATCCCTTAGAGTGGTACAACAAAAACACAGCAGGTCCAAGACAAGACTATAGATTACAACTCGACTCTTTACACAGTATCCACATAACACTCTATGTTAAGGAGAGAGAAATAACTTCTTACAAAGAAGGACCAGAAAGAACAACTATGAACTTATCTAGCTAGAAATAAAACTATCATCTAAACTATCTGGCTTGTAATTGCTACTAAAGCAATGTTTTAAGGAATTAGGTTTTATGGATAAAGAGTATACTCCTATCTAATCCGACTTTGCTTTCAATATAGTTGATGTATATGTTGACTCCATTGATTTTATTGAAAGACTTGAGTTGTCGATGATGGTTTCTTGAGAAGAATTTGATGTTGACATCGTCTTCAATAGCTTAGAACCTATCAAGGGGTTAGGAAGATACGGTTGAGTACGAGCGTACTCCGCAAGTTCACTAAAAAAGGAGTGTATGATGCACTATCTCTACAGCCACAGACCAAAGGTCATAGGCAATGTAGGTTTTCGTAAACATTTCTTCAAAGATTGCTTTTATTCTGAAAACTATGTCCGACAGCCTTCACAGGTTGACCAAAACTTTCATGGAGTTCCTGTCCTGCCACGTTTGTAGCTCCTTCCAGGAATAAGGAGTAACATGTCACAGTTCTTACACTCTGCAGAGGTGCATTGCTTTACCCATGAGAGACCAAATCCTTGTTGCACAACCGGGCGATCTTTCCCGTCCACACTTCCTTGATGTGGGGCCCAGTAGATGATCCAAGCCAATCATTGACCCTCTCCGTGACCCCGCATGAATACACGACCTCTCCAAGCAGATATACCTCCGTTAACCCCCATATAGGCAGATATATCCTTGCCAACCCCTTGGAGACTCTAGTGAGTAGATCATGTCCCTGGCAACCCCCATATAGGCAGATATACCTCCGACAGCCCCTGACGGAAAGTCTAGACACCAATATCATGGGGAACTAGGAGTCCCAACCATCTGCTAAGTCCCAGCAAGGAAGCTACAGCCTCACGATAACGTCATCCGTCCATGCGAAAGGAAGAAGATCCAACTGACTTATCTGTCCTATTCCAGATCTCATGGTTAACGTGTAATATACGATGCTAGAATCACTGACGACATGGGTTGTTAAGTCCTAGATATTATGTTCCTTTACCACTGGAACTGTATCAGTAGATTATTACCATTTGGTAAATAATCCATAATCATATTACTATGAAAATAGTGTTTTGTGATCTTCTTGAAATGCAGGCGATGACAATATTTGAGTTACAAGTATTTGATTGGAAATAATCAAAGGACATGAGCAAGTGTAAACTTGCCTTTTGTGATTGCAAGATTATGCACTCACGATTTTCGAGACAATAGAAGATAAAAATTCTATGAATAGCATCATTGGTCCGGTAAGGACGAATGTTTAAAGAAACAATATGAAATTATGCATAAGTAATGTAATGCAAGTTTGATAAACTCAAATCCCCGAAATAAGAATCTATGATCAAGGGTTTGAAGTTTGTGATGATTTCTTTGAAATGTGTTGTACTTTTATATATATTTCACATTAGTGCTTCTTATTAAGGCTTGTGAGAGAGGGTGTAAATACAATAAGTAGCATATAATATTCAAGTCCTCAAGTGTGGAATGGTATCTAAAGAATTCTTAAGATCATACAATTATCATATTTAATAATTTTGTGTTAACAAATAATATTCAAAGAGTTCAAAAATTAATTTTATTTAATTTTAACTCTTGTTAATATTTTCTTAAAATTCTATGAAGGAAATAAGATTTTATTTTATGCAAACTTACTTTACTTGAAAAAATACAATTTAGTATTTTTATAACTTAGTATATCAATTTAGGATCTTAAAAGTGATATTTATTCAATTTTTAAGTATTTTCTTTATTTTTATAAAATCTCAAAAGGAACATATACAATTTTAATAATAGATCTATCGTTAATTACTTAAAATTATTACTTATTATTTTTATTGGGTAGAGGATATTTTTGTGATTTCATAGATATATTATTTATATTTTTAGGATTTTTATTTATTTTTCTAGAGATCACTAGTTCTAGCGGTATATTTGTAACTATGTATCTTACATGAGTCTTTTTAAATCACGGGCCTAGCCCACTCGGCTGACCTAGCCTAATCCGATCCGCTTGGGCTGGCAAACGCCCCTGGGCAATACTGGGTTGCTTACACCCGACCCAGTACCACCTACTCGCTCTCTCTTCTCTCTCGTGTGACACCCTCTCTGGCCGCTCGATGTCACAGCCGCCGCGGGTGTTCCGGCCGCCTCAGGCCTGCGTGTCTGTTTCCATGGTGCAAGACGACATGGATGAAGCCACTACTCGACATTGTCCCGCTCGATCTGGCGCTGGCGCTCTCTACTGGCAGCGCTGACCCCCACAGCATGGCTAGGGTTTGGGGTCCGTCATGCTCTAGCGCTCCCTCGATGACGATGTAGTGCTCGTGGCTCCGCCCTTTAATGGCCGCCACTGTCATGTGAATGCGTGGGTTGCAGCGCCCCCTCGGAGTGCTCCCCGTGCTGCCACCTCTCTATCACCGGCCTCCTCTCTGCTTTCTCTTCGATAACCTTACGAGGACCTCGAGTAAGTGCCCTATTCTCCTCCCTGTGCTCTAGCTTGCCTCTATTCTATGCCATGTGGTCACTTTCGATGGATTTCCCCTTTAGGGTTCATCCCTAAATTCCTAGGGTTCATTCCCCCTACAGTGGTGATTTAGCATAACTCTAGGGTTAATCTTTCCTCTGCTAAAACTTTGATGTTGATCTACTATTAGTGTAGTGTCAATCTCTATTGAGCATGTTTGTTACTCTATTCTCTATCAGAGAACACTCTGCTGATCATGCTTTTGTTTCCCTGTTCTCTGTCAGAAAACTCTCTGTAATAGCATTCTTAGTTTAATGTGGATGCCCAAGTTGTTGTGGTTGTGGATTTACTCCTATAGAGTTGAGTTGGGATGCTCTCTGTACTGATGCTTGGTTAATTTCTTACTTGTGAAGCACTGATGTTTTCAGTCTCAGGCTTTAAGCCTATTTCTATGTAAATCTAAAGTTACTAGTGCTAGTCTCTACTCTGTCATTAATAAGGAGATGATTTATAAAGAGATGATTCCTATATGCTTGTAGGAAAGTGATTAAACTTAGTGGTTTTTGTATAGTGTGGCCTAGTGATAGACATCGTTGATATTTACTGTCCTTTCTAAAAATAAAGTGTCTATTTATGATTCCTAAATCGTTTAGGAAGATGATTATCTTTGTTGAAGAGGATATGCCTGAGCTTGTAATCAAGAAGATATGAACCTACTAGGCACAGAGGTGCTACCCTTCTGGGAATGTGCCCTATACCAGCAGTTGTGATGTGTATCTATCTAGTTAAAAATAGATCATAGTGTAAGTGATGCTGGTGTGAGGCCCTGCCTGTGCAAGAATACATGCCTTATATGGCTGTTTATTATCTGCTGTCCAATATGTCCACTTATCATGTGCTTGCCAGAAAATGAATGTGTAAGATGGAAAATGATTAGATCTAAATGTTGGGATATACCCTGGTGGCCTTGTCTTGATGTTACCTTTTATTTTTGGCTTGTGGTAGCCCTAGATTTGTTTTGGATTCCACTTGGCCCTGTCTTGCTCTTCCTGGTGCTGTTGCTCCTGTGTGGCCATGCTGTCCACCTAGTACATCCCCCTCCTCAAGTCACCATCTTTGCTGGTGATCTCCTAGGTTTTCTGTGGTGGAAAGTGACTCGATCTTGTGATATGGTTGCAAGATTTGGTGCTTTTTTGGATGTGCTGGTGACAAACTATGGTTGGCCTCTATACGAAGTGAATAGCAAAGCTGCTGTGATTTAAACATCCCCTTTACTATCTGCTGCTGACACCTCAATGCACGCATTTAGGTGTGGGAGCTGCTTCACTATTTGCTTTGGCTATGGATGAGGTCAAGTAAATATGGTTTAAACTTCCCCATCCTTTTACTATTACTTATCCTGGTGAAACTTGCCCCTTCAGCCTATGATGTTGTTCTGAGGCCTTAATTGCTCTAAAGAACAGATTCTACACTTGATAGATTTTGTCCCTTCTTCGGCTCAGTGATGTTTGGAAAATAGTGCATTACACTGTTAAAAACTGGCAGAAAACTAACTCTAAGCCCCTATTTGTTTTATTTATTTTTCTATCTTATTTGCAGGTACAAGACCAAGGGATCAGGAGAAATAGTTTAGGATTAGTTTAGGATTTTCTTTTATTTACTTTTTTAATATATTTCTACTCTTTGTAAGTATGAATGTAATATATATTCATTATTTAATAAAGCTTTTATTTCGTTGAGAATATCTCTGTAATGCTTTACTTCAAATAGATTTGTATTTATTTAATACTTGTGAAATAAAGGAAAGAATTAAGAAATACTATTTGTGTTTTACTTTTATATTGTTATCAATTTCCTTTATCATTTTATAAATGGAATATATTCAAACAATAATAATAACTAATTCTTTTTGGAAATTACATAAATACTAATTACCTCTAATTTTCTAACCTTATTCAAATGTTTCTAACTTTTAAATATGAAACCAACTTATTCACCCAAGAACATTATAATCCCTAAGGGTTAAAGGTTAAAGATTGATTTCTAACTAGGTAACTATAGTTGATGTCTCAACCCAGAGTGGAATATTGATATAGCCTCATACTGTGATATTGATTAAAGATTTCTCCAGAATTCCTAACCCCAACACTTTACTATGTTTGGGTTCTAGTTAAAGAATTCCTTTCCTAAATATACTCTATTAAATCTCTCCTCTGCTTCACTAAGATCTCTTCTGTCTAACTGATATAGTCATATGGCTCTATCATAGCCATCATCATATGATGACATGGTCATACCACTTCAATAATACTCATTCTCCATTCTTACTCTAAAATATAACTTCTATTACTTAGCTATCTCTACTGAATCTATCAATGTAGCTCTTTCTAACTCCATCCATAAACCCATTTATATTCACCTTGCATTTACTTCCAAGGCTTGCAATATTACAATCTCCTCTATACCAAATGTGATATTGTACCTCTAGAAGAGATATGGTCTCCCATAATACAAGTTTGTTCTTGTATTAGCTTGGTTAAACTACTATTCCTTCAATTACTCCATACATCTCATATTACATGTTTTATCATACCCAACTTGATTTCTCATGATCAAACTAGATGATTCAACTTAGTAGGCTTTAAATAATTTGGTATACTCACAACTCTTCTCTACCAGCTGGTCATCTATTCTCAACTGATTTGGGAATAATTACCCCAACCTTTCATCAAGGAAAGCTTAGGCTTCTAATTCTCTAATCAAGATCTACAACTAACAAGTAGTAGACTTGTACTAGTCTCTTTATAGGGCTTATATTGTTAAGGAAACTTACCTTAATTTTATACCTATTTGACTTAACAAGATTATCCTTTGACACTCCAGTACTACTAGCTTTCTCATAGCTTTATAATTACTAGCTTAACTCTTAGGTTTAAATGCTTCTTCCAGTTAACTCATAAGTGAGTTAACTCCTCCAACACCAAATGGTTTGATTACCACTAAAGATCTCATTCCATTGATGATGGCACACTCTACCATAACTAGTTCCTCCTTCTTATTGATATGCTTAAGGTCTTTGGAAGGTCAATATAATAGGTCAAAGCTAAGAGGCAATAAATGCTAGGTCAAGAATTGATCACACATATTGCTGGTCAATAGACACTAGGAATTTGTTAAATAGGATTGTCATCTATTAACATGACACTAAGGGTATGTAATGAATGGTCTTAGCTTGACTTCCCTTTCTACTCTATTAGTGATAGGAGTTATTGTTTAAGAACTACCATGATACCCATGGTAGGAATAACTATGGCAAACAAGGGTTTCAAGATTTAGTTATGTGATTTCTTTACTTAAGTTATATACTTAACTTGGTATTCAAGATTTGTGGTAGATAATACCTTAATATCATCTTTGGAATATCAAGTATTCATCCTTGAGATGTTGTATAGAATACCATTTAATGATCTCTAGAGGATCTAGTACTCTTTATTAGATAATGTGTTGTGACTTAGTTTTATTACATTTGATCTACCCTTAGATCAAATTATATTACCCAAAGGTAAGGTTTTAGCAAATGTCATATTGTAACTTATCGCAATCAACTTGATAATCTACTTCAGTTCCACCAAGTTAAGAGAAGCTTCAATCTCTTTGACAAGTTTTATTTAAAAGTGCAAAAAAAATTCCGGATTTTCTATGCATGAATGCAATGCACACACCTCATCTCAGCTTATTTATAAGCTCTAATGCTGGTATGTTACATTCTCGTACTTTGTATATCATGTATAAGTTAACGATTATTAGCTATCCAAAACTTGGAAATTTTGGTCACATGGTCTAGAGAAACAATGAAGATTCTAGAATGATGGAGAAGTGTGTTTTGAGTTTTGTGCATAACATTCATTATGACGAAGACTATCAATAGAATCTTCTAGATGGTAGAATGGAAAATAAGATCCAGTGGCTGGAAATGTTGGGATTCACGAGTCTTGATCCAACGGTCAATATTCAAAGTTATTCGTACACTATATAGTGGTAAGAAATTGTAGGTTCCTTTGAAAGCTCTACGAAAAAGCTTTTGGGGGTACCCATCAGGGGGTCAAAATTAATATATCAGAAACTACCGAGCGTTTTGACGATAGTTTCAACTTCTTGCTAAGATTTTGCATCTTGACAATTTAACAAAATTAGGTCAAACTTGAGCTACAAGCAAGTAAGCACGATTGATTTATCTTCAATTAAATGTCTTTTCGGAGGTAGATGGGTGCATCTTATTGTAGTAAACAATGCTATCAGTGTGAGTTTCCAACTATCAGGAAAGAACATTCTAAATTTTCCCAGTGATGACGAGATTGTTCTTTTAGGTAAAGAAAGTCCGAAGAATATGGATATGAATGCCATAAGCCAAGTTTTCACAGATATATGTTGGAGCAATATGCCGTACTTACGATTTCCCATGTTTTATGAGGTCTCAAATTTCCTAGCTAACTTCGCCCACTTGAATGACTTTACGCAGATTTATTGAAATTAGGTAAAATTTGAACTACTACAAGTAAACTGTGTAGGTTGCTTTGAAAGTGTTACGAAAAACCTCTTGGAGGTACCCATCAGAAGGGGGGTCAATTAATATATCAGAAACCACAGAGAGTTCTGATGATAGGTTCATCTTCTGGCTAAGATTTTGCATCTTAATAGTTTAATGAAATTAGGTCAAACTTGAGCTACAAGTAAGCGTGATATATTGCTCTTGAATTTAATGAAATTAGGTCAAACTTGAAGTACAACTAATGAATTGTAGGTTGCTTTGAAAGTTTTTATGAAAAAAGCGTTTGGAGGTACCCATCGAGCGGTTAATTAATATATCAGAAACCACGGAGAGTTTTGATGACTGGTTTCACTTCTAGCTAAGATTTTGCATCATGAAAATTTCGAACACCTTTTAAAAACGATCACATGAAATAGGGAGATAGGGGAAATGATTTTTATATTCTCTATGGACAACCTAGAAGCTTGAGGTGCACCTTAGGCTTAAAGATACAAACTTTATTTTCTCCCCAATGTAAATGGTGAACCTTAGCAGATGCCACATACTAGGCCTTAAGGTGTGCTTTTGTACACATTGTTGATGCCCTTTTCATGGAAAAAGCAAAATAGTATAGTACACTAGTATTGGTAATCATTTGTTTGCTTAGACATATGCTCACCTCTGTCCACGCGTTATACATGCTGAGAGAATAAAACGTAGGAAGCAGCAAAGAGGAGTTGAAGGCGGTTCGATGTTAGAGGAAAGGTATGATGGGTTCCTAACACGAGGTACTCCTGCGGCCACTCTACTAGTAGTAAATGTTAGGACCTATGCACGCAAAACAAATTGTGTGTTTTTTCTCTCATTCGCTGCCTCTCACCATCCATCCTCCCTCTCTCCTCCCCTTTCCTCTCGCGCACTGGCCCGACTGATCTCACCCTCGTCCACAACATGGTGTTGCGCACATGTGCCTTGGTACATCAGCTTTGTGTCTCTGGGGTGTTAGGCAACCGCGTTAGTGTGGAGTAAGGATGAGGAGTACATAGGAAGGAAACCACTTTGGTCCTTGGCGGAAAAAAATCAAACTTTTCTGGTTTTCGAAATTTTCACTTGCTTCCCAAACATCGAGAGGGAAGGTTACTCAAAGATCAGCCATTTGCAGTACTTCTTATCTTATCTTTATATTATTTTATCTCTTACAATACCATACCATACCACTGTATAGTGTACGGATAACTTTGAACACTGACCGTTGGATCAAGACTAACAAATCCAAACATTGCTAACCATTGGATCTTCTTTTCCATTCTTAGCATCTACAGAGATTCTACTGATAGTCTTTAGCACGATGAACGCTAGTATGTGCAAACCTCAAAACACACACTTCATTACTCAGTTTCAGGGTCCTTGTGCTAAATGCATAGACTTGGGTGCAATTTTCATTTTTATGAGGTCCTTGATGTAACTTGTACTTCCACCGACCATGTTAACTCTCAAGCACCTCGCTCCTACTAGACCTACCACAGTTAAAAGGAAATGCAACAACCCCAATTATCACCCAAACTGGACCACGATTTCTTATATGTAATACCCAAGTAGCTAACCTTGAACACTTTAGTTACTTCTTGTCGATTAACGAAATTAAGTCAAACTTGAGCTACAAGTACGCGCGATAGATTACACTGGAATTAAATGTATTTTTGGAGATAGATGGGTCCATCTTCTTGTAGTAAACAATGTCATCGGTGTGAGTTTCCAACTATCAGGAAAGAAAATTCTCAGTTTTCCAAGTCATGACGAGATGGTTCTTTTCCATAAAGAAAGTCCGAAGAATATGGATCTCAATGACATAAGCCAAGCTTCTAGACATATTAAGTGGACCAATGTGTTTTACTTGCGATTCCCATATGTTTTTGAGTTTTCAAACTCTCTAGCTAATTAACTTCGCCCACTTGAATGACTACATGCCGATTTATCGAAATTAGGTCAAACTTGAAATATTACTAAATTGTAGGTTGCTTTGAAAGTTTTAAGAAAAAACTTTTGGAGGTACCACACTGCGGTGACCCGGCATACCACTGCATGATGTAGTACACTATAGTCGTTGATAAACACCAATGAAACTTCGTTCGCTCGTATTACATCCCTCAGAGTGGTACAACAGAAACATAGCAGGTCCAATACATGACTATAGATTACAACTTGACTCCTTACAAAAGATCTAGAGAACACTCTAAGTTAAAGAGAAAGAAATTACCTCTTACAACAAAGAAGAACCATAAATAATAACTCCGAACTATCTAGCTAATAAGACTAGCATCTAAACTATCTGACTTGCAATTCCTGCTATTGCAATTCTCTACAGAAGTAGGTTTTATGGCTAGAGGATCTACTCCTATCTACTTAACAACTTTGTCTTCACTTCGGTTGATGTCCATCTTGACTTCATTGACTTTATTGAAGAACTTGAGCTGTTGATGATGGTTTCTTGGGCAGAAATTGATGTTGACAACGTGTTCAATGGCTTAGAATCTAGCAAGGGTTAAGAAGGTACGATTGAGTACGAGCGTACTCAGCAAGTTCACTAAAAAGAAGTGCATGATGCACTATCTCTACAACTACGGACCAAAGGTCGTAGGCAATGCAGGTTTTCATAAACATTTCTTCAAAGGTTGCTTTTATTCTAAAAACTATGCCTAACAGTCTTCACAGGTTGACCAGAACATTCATGGAGTTCCTTTCCTGCCGTGTTCGTAGCTCCTTCCCGGAACAGGGAGTAACATGTCACAGTTCTTACACTCTCCAGAGTTGTGTTGCTTTACCCATGAGAGACCAAATCCTTGTTGCACAACCGGGCGATCTTTCCCGTCCACACTTCCTTCGTGTGGGGACCAGTAGATGATCCAAGCCAATCACTGCCCCCTTCGCGACCCCACATGCCCCCTTGGTGTACACCATGCCCACATCTTGTATTACGGCAATGGTTAGTACATACTGTTAGATGCCAGAACTATCGTTGGACGTTGAGGGTTCCCACCTATATGCTGCATATCCTCTATGGATTACCAATAAATGCACGCTAAAAGGATAACAGCCACAACCTGGCCATCCGGATGCATGCGAGAGGAAGAAGATACAACTAACTTCTCCATCCCATTCCAAATCTGATGGTTAACGCGTAATATATGGTACTAGAATCACTGGCGACATTTGTTGTTAAGTCCTAGATATTATGTTTATTTACCACTGGAACTGTATCAATAGATTATTACCATCTATTATATATTAAAAGTGTATTACGGGTTAACTAGAAAATAGAGAAACAGGCTAGAAAATCCCACAATAATTAGAAACATCTGACCGTAGAATTTAGTCATTAGTACATCTTAACCGATAATTTTCATTGATCAGCTCCCACCCGGCCTCCCGTCCCGTATCCACTCCAGTCGAGCGACAAAAATAAAATCACGCTATGGAAATAGCCTACGAGAAATAACTAACCCGACCTTGAATCCCAACCCTAACTTCTAGCGTCGAAAGAAGGAATCGCACCGCCGCCATAGCCTTGCACCTATCGAGGGGGGCAATGAAAAAACGATACTGCTCAAAGGCACAAGCCCTCTCCTCCTCCCATGCGGTAGCCAACATCAAGTACTCAGCAGTCAACACCTACCAGGAACCATGATCTGATATCCCAAATTCTCCACGTAGGTAAGTCTGCTCTTTGCATGCGATGGAAAATTCTACAGTTTGGCGCTCGTCAGCTCCATCGAGAAGAGGAGAGAAAATCCGATTGCATCGTCCGTGGACTGTTATTCCTTGCATGTGGCCCTCAGCAAGATGTACTACTTTTTGGAAAAGTAGTCCGCTTCATGATTAGTAGAATACGGCTCATGCATCTCTGACTAAAATCCCCATGTTAGTAGTCAGATAGAGTCATAGAGAGGAGCGCGTAAATATTCTTGCCCGATCGATACTGCTGATATAGAACACAATCTTACCTCAACATACAAGGATCAAGAGATCTAATTAGACCCGATGTCTGTTAATAGTAAAGTCATAGAGAGGAGCGTATAAATCTTCTTACCAGGTCAAGATACCGCTGATATAGAACCAGGTCAAGATACTTCTCGGACATAGTGATTTTGTTCTGTTTTCAAGTATCTTATTCTTCTACTGAAAGAGGTTCATCTCGGACTAATCATCGATCAAAATATACAAACATTTAACAACTTACGGGACCTTCATGGAGAATATGATACGCATATACCCAGCCACATGATCTGCTTCATGCACGCAGCCGGACAGCCAAAACGAGGTAATTGCATGTGAGCTTTCCTTTGACAACAACACCATTTTTTACAATACAAGCATATATTCTGTTGCAAAGTTTCAGATCTCTTTTAAGGATGCAACTTTTTAAATTTGTAGCATCTACTCGACAAGTTTCAACCGCTTAGACCTTCCCAGCATTGGCATCGGCAATGTAGAGCAAGAGTTGCGTATCTATGTATCCAAGAAAAACATTACGTCGGAAATTGTTCTGTCGTGAAATTTCAGCTTTGTAGGGTACATGTCTGCATTATGCTTTCATTTTTTTTACTTCCTTCATTCAGAAATAAGTGAATTGGATTTGTTTAGATTTGCATGTATCTAGACATGTTTTAGTGTATAGTTACATGCGAATCTAGACAAACCCAAATCACTTATTTTGGACATAGGGAGTATTAAAATAGAGTAATGGGCCAAACTTACCTAATCGCGGGTAGGAGGAAAACAACCCGTACCTTTAAAATTTACATGAATCATATTGTATACTCTTGATTACTCTTTTAAACGCGTGTATACCATTACTACCTATTTCTGCTGCATCCTCCGAACAGCTATACACAAAAGCTTCTAATGATATCGCAAATACCAAATGTCTTACATAATTGTAAAATATATAAGAAATTAGTAATAGGTCAACAATTGCTTTCATACAAAAATATTTTGTCGTCAGTGATCATGTTTTTTTGTCGACCCTAGAGAATTATGTTGATGCACATATACTTATAAAGGAATATCCTTACAGAAATTACCTTAGACTTGCTGTGAGCCACGTGTTAGAATAACACGCCAACATATAATTCATTATGAATGTATTTTTTTTAGTAAGATTCGGTAAGAAACGAGAGCACTAAGAATGAGCAGCCCGATGTCTGCGGCCAGCGCTTAAGTGGTTCCTGATGAGATAACACGAGTTCCTGTTGCACCAAGAGGCACATGAGAAGATGTTATTCAACCGCACTTGAGTAAACCGTCTTAGTGTTTCTGTTTCAGGATGATGCCCAGAAATGGTAGCACACAACTCAAACGGGACTAAGAAGTACTACCACGTCGGCACGTGCCTCTTTGCTGTGAATTAAGATCTTGTATAGATCATCCTATATCGTTGGATGCCTCGATTATTAAATTACTTATTATGGCTCTTATGTGAAAAACTATATTTCTTAATGCCTGCAAGATGATGTCAACAAAGCCAAACTTATTTGTTCGCTAATGGGAATGAAGTTATCCAGACATTGTCACCTTGCAAGCCAAATGGTGGAATAACTGAGCTGCTTGCTACTACCTAATTTTTTATTCTTAAGACATTGTGATACAAAAATAATAAATGTCTCACATGGTTGTGAATTACAGAAGAAATAAGTGATAGATCAATTATTTGTTAAATACATAATATTTTTGTCGTTCGGTACTTCACTTGGTACATGAATAAGGTTTGTATATTGCATGTGAAAATATATTATACAAGGATATGTTGGAAATAGCATTTGAAATAATTCAACTATTTAGGTTCTAAATCTATTGATTCACAAGAGACATATATCAGAGCTAACGGGTCACTATGCTTCCTTCAATTAAGAAAACCATGGTTTCTTAGCAAATATATACCAGAGTTTCTTAGAATCCGCCTCGAAATTGATTGCTCTAATATAGCGAATTATACTTTGTTTGCCAGAGGAACCGAATGAGACATATTTAATTGAAGTATTTTTAACTACTAGGCTATGGAATTATAAGTTATCGCACCATAGTAAGAACCCGCTGTTTGGAAAGATCGTGAACATTACGATCCCTAGATTTCGGAGACAGAAATGTTTTTTAGTTTTATAAGGAGAAACAATATATGGCTCTTGAGGTATGAGTTGTGGTTTAGAAAGATTGTGACATCATGATCTCTTGACTTGAGAGACATTTTATCTTTTGCATATATAAAGCCAGGCTAATATCATTTCATTAAATTGCACATGTAATTTATGTGCAAAGTTTAAGGTTGTTCTCGCATTTGGCCAAATTCAGTGGTATGATTGATGCTTGCCAATCATTGGATTTCCATCAACACTGGAATATTCTGCAAACTTTTTGGACAATATTAATTTCATAATATCTTAATATACACGTATTGACTATGTCTCGATGATACCTGTATGTGTTATATATGTCTAGGAAGAACAATTGCATGCATATATATGTCCAATGATATAATATAAGAGGGATAATAAAGTTGTTGCCCGCGCACATAGCATACAGATATATCTCCAATGATACAGTACAAAAAAGGATAATGAATAGGTTGCCCGCGCATGTGCGCGGGCCACTTGGCTAGTTTGGTAAATAATCCATAATCATCTTATTATGAAAATAATGTTTTCTGACTTTTTGAAATGGAGGTGATGACAATATTTGAGTTACAAACATTTGATAGAAAATAACCAAAGGACATGAGCAAGTGTGAACTTGCCTTATGATTGCAAGGTAGTGAAGTTGGATACTTCCACTCAACCTTGAGCTCTGGTTTCTACAGAAAACCATTATTGCCCATTGAGGACAATATTTAAAGAAGCAATATGCCATGCATAATAATGTCATGCAATGATTTATTTTCTTTCTTCTTTGCGTGTTTTACCCATCTGGTTTAGGTTTTAAGTTTCTTTTAATAAATAAAAGAAAAGCATTATTTACGAAATCATTAAATTCATATTATTTTAACATTTAGCAATTTTATAATAACTAGTATTACTCTAAGAGTTTAAAAATGAGTTTATTTAATTTTAGCTCTTTTTAAATATTTAACTAAATTTCCTTTTATGGGAATAATACTTTATTTTTATTATCCATAATTTATTTTTCAAAAATATAAATTAGTATTTTTCTTTAACATTACTTCCTTCTATAATTTTAAGAATGGATTTTATTCATTTTAAGTGTTTTATATATTTTTATAAAAATCCAAAAGGAATATATACAACTTTAATAATAGATCTGTATTTAATTATTGAAATTTACTATCTATTATTTTTATTGGATAAAGGATATTTTTGTGAGTTTTGAGAAATATGATTTATATTTTTAAGATTTTTATTTATTTTTCAAGAACTAATTTTTTTCCAGGGGCATAGTTGTAATTATTTTATTTTAGATATGTCTTTTGAAATATGGGCCCAGCCCAACCAGACCCGGCTCAACCAGCCTGGTCAAAGACCACCTAACTGTACTGGGAAGCCCACCGACCCAGTACCCGTATGCACATTCTGTCTTCCTCGCCCATATCTCTCATGACTCTCACTAGCGCTCGGTGCCGCCACTGCTGCTGCGCACGATTCCGGCCGAGTCCGGCCTTTGTGGCTGCCGCCGCGGTGCAGGACAACTAAGTCGACGCCGCTGCACAACGCTGCCCAGGATGATTCGTCGCTGGTGTCCTTAGTTGGCCGTGCTGACCCTCACTTTGTAGATGCACAACGTTGTCTAGGCTTGTTATCAAGAAGTGATGAACCAGTTTGTACAGAGGTGCTACCCAGTTGGCGATGTGCCCCGTACCAGCAGCTATGATGTCAATACCAGGATTTTTAATCCTAGATGCCTGTTATGCCATACATCGCAATCCTAGGATTATTATTTTTGAGAGATATAACAGATTGGATATCATAGTACATCATCCATTACAAACCATAATAAGGTCTTACACAAATAAAGGATCTCATGATCCAGTCTTAGTACAAACAAGTAGCGAAATAATAAACGTAGCTGTGGGCTCCATCTTCAGTGTTACAGGCAATGTTGACGATGGGAGATGATCCTAGTTATCATAGCCATCCTGCTATCCTTCTTCCGGATAGTCCTCTTCATAGTCTAGCCACGGGAATAGCCAGGAACAAAGCCATGAGTACTCTTTAAGTACACGCAAACTATAACAAGTAAGGTGGTTCTAGTAGGGCTAACTCTAAATTTATTTGCAAAGTAAAGTTTGAAACCTAAGCTAAGTTCACAAACAAAGAAAGATAAAATAAATGTTCTAAAAATCACCTAAGTGGGAACTTAGTTTTCATAGTCACAACCCTGTTGTGGTCAAGTCATGTCACAAATCATTTTAAAAGTCATTTTGAAAACATCTGACAATGGAAGTATGGCCACTCCAACTGTCCATGACCACGGACACGACTATTCGAATAGTTTGACACTCTAGGGAGGTGGTACACTTTCACCATAAAATTCAATACATCTGTCAGGGATAACCCTGAATCATCATACTTAGTATGTGGATAATCAATCATAACCTTTCCTTTACACATTCTAGTACAAGCACCTCTCCTATGAGCTTGGCCTCCTAGCCATGGCCATCTGCCATCCTGGGCACTGCATAGGTGGACAACATCGAGAGGTAGCCTCAGCTCAAACCTCTCCCGCGAGGGAACTCATACTAATGCATATAAACTTCTGGCTAAGCCTTACCCAATTTAGGTATTGTGGTTGTACGGTAAAATTGGAATGGTATCACATCCGAACCCAACCATCAGTTTTTATAAAGGGCTAAGGCTCATGCCTCAATAGTTTTATCATCATAAACCATTTGTGTTTCTCAACACATGTCAAAACATCTCGATAGAATGACTCATCATTCCATGGTTTTCATAATCATTTTCACAAGGTATTCCCATCTAAAGTGATCAAGTTTTTGGTTTAGCTCTAACTACTATGTTAAGAGTGTTTACTAAGGTAGGATGCTAATCTCAATCTCATGCCATAGAATGACATCTAGTATAGGCCAAGTTTTATAGTCTTTATGCTATCTATAAATAAAGTAAAGAAACTTGTTAAAGTAAAAGAAAGTAAAGCTTGTAAGTAAAACTTGGGATGGGTATAAATCAAAGGGTATAACCAAAGCATGCCTAATGCATCTTGCTTAGGTTATTTTGTATCTAGTGATGACTTGCAAGTATTAGCTTGCCAATAATAGCTTGTCTTGATTGGTGCAATGGTTGAAATTCCCCTCGTCTTCTTCGGGGTAGAACTCCTCCTCTTCGTAGACTTGGTTGGTACTATCGTCTATAAATACATACGGAATACACAATCACCAAACAATACTTAACTAGTCTATTTAGCACACTAAGGCACATACTTGATGATCTAATATCATCACAATCATCACAAGATTTAATGAACTAGTTTTAGTTATTTTATTTGAGAAAAGTAATTTCTACTCATTGAAATTAATTAAGATTTAATATTCTCCAATTAAAATATGGGATCATGTGGACACATGTCATCACCACATATTCTAATACATGGTAATGTGATTTAAATGTTTGATCATATTTCAATAGGTTTAAGTTTATTATTTAAATGATTTAAAGTGACTAGAAATGCCTATATAGCATTGTTTTGGTACTAGTACAAAGTCACTACATGCAAACCTAAATATTGTTACATATTCAAATATATATTAGCAAATGTGATTTTTGAGAGTTGGAATCAACTCAAAAGCTTTTATGGTTGATTTTTGAAAAATGTTTGAATGTAGAAAAGTCTCTATTTTGTTATTTTTGCTATATGTGATCTATAACTCCAATTGATTTAAATCCAGTGGGATTGGATAGATATTTGAATTATCTTTCTAACAAAATTTGAAATCATTCATTTTGGTTTAGTAGAACTCTCTGAATTGATTTTTAAACAAGTGGACAGACCCTAGTTTAAACTTAATTATAAAAATCTTTATTTGAACCTGCGGGCTAAGGCGAGAAACTAAATGGGCCGGCCCAGTGGCGCTCCACGGCGCAGAGGGCAACTGACAGGGGGTCCACACGTAAGCGAGACATCTAACGCGAATCGGTATCTGCTCAGCTGGACCGTTTGATCAAATTCTAATCTAACGGCCATAGTTCATCATCGATGACGAACTGGTCGCTGGTGACAACTAACCCTAGTGGCTTTGTGGGGGTCGATTGGGGGCTTACCAGGGCTCCAGCTAACGTGGCGATGGGGCGATCGAACTGGTGGACGACGGCGGACTCAGGAGTGGTCGCGGCGGCTCCTGTGGTGGTCGAAATCGACGGCCCCCTTTCTCCTCAGTTGTGGCGAGCTCCGGCACAATTCCAGCGATTGAGGGCTCGAGCGGCTCTGGGGACGGTGTGAGGGAATCAGTGGAAGGTGGTGAGTGTTGGAGTGTGGAGAAATGGGGTTGGGGAGTTCTCCTTTTATAGCTCGACGAGAGGACCGTGACGTGCGACGGTGAGCTCGTCGGTGACGATGGTAGAAGGGGCTCATTGCATGGGCGAGATAGGCGGACAGTGCTCTGCCTCCTGGTGGTCATCTATGGCGTAATGGCGTGGCTAGGGGCAGTGGCGTTTGGTCGGACGTGGCTGGAGCTCTAAGCAGGAGCGGCGGCGTTCGACGCGGCTCACAGCGGGTGCTGGTCGCGTGGCGGGAAATGGGCATGTCCGGGAGTGTGCTGGGGTCAAGGTGGAGCGGTGCGCGCGGGCTGTGGTCGAGGGGCGACATGTGCTGCCTTGTCGGCCACGGTGCACTGGCGCGCTTCGGACACGGCGCAGAGGCTCGGTGCGCAGCTGCTCTGAGGTGGTCCAGTGCTCGGTTGCATCCGTGGGGTGGACAGGGGGTCGCGGTAGGGTGCGGCGAAGCTAGGGGACATGCTGGGTAGGTGCGGCGTGGTCTCTGGTGCGTCGGCCACAGTGGGCCGGGGACGACCATATTCGGGCGGCACGCCACTATACTCCACGTCGAAGGGGGATGTTGGTCTCAGCTGGGTTGGATCAGAGGGGACAGACGAGAGTAAAGAGGGCAATGCATTGAAGAGTCACTACTCAAAACAATAGAATTAGGCTAGAGTTTATTCTATGTCTACAAGGTGTTCAGTCAAATGGCCGTAAGAAAGTTTTATTTGAATTTTGAGAAGATTTTTGGTGAGTGTGTTATTCTTATGCTTGGTCATCTTTGGCTGCTTGGGATTGTCAAGCTGAACTCATTTGAGCGGTTTTTGAAAAAGTGGGATCTATGCATATGAAATGGATTCCATTTTCAAATGCCATTTAAAATGTTTTTGTAAGAGTTCAAAGTGGTCCTTGGTACATCTTTACTTGTACTAGCAAGGGGTGAAAAGAGTTAGAATTATTTCTGTTAAGAATTTACTTCTAGGAACACCTAAAGTGGCCAAGTAGATTAAAATGGCCAAAGTGACCATTTGCATTTATTAATCTTATTTGATTTCTTTTTCTTTGGATTTTGTTTGGGAATGATCTAGATGATGTGGCATTCATCTTTGAATCATTTCATAACCATTATAACAAACAAACATGGCATTTCGAACAATTCTATATTAATGCAACACACATGCATTCATAATGGTTTTTAATAATAAAAAATTTGTTAACCCTAAATTGGGTGATTTGGATCTTGATAACTTTGATTAAAGTTTTGGGATGTTTCATATGAAGAGTATCATCTAGTTAAAACTAGATCCCCTAGGCTATGATGCTGGTCTAAGACCATCCTCAAGTAGAAACCCCTTATTTTTACTTGCTGGCTTATTTCTTATGTATGTCTCATGTACTTGCATAATCAGATCCATATATAAACATGATTTCTCATATGAATATGCTCCAGATTCACTATTGGATTGAAAATGTTGGGGATTACCCTTGGTAGCCTTGTGCTGGCCTGTTGCTATCTTCACTTTTGGCCTTGGCTTGCTCTTCCAATTGTGGTTGCTCTTGTGACCTTGATGTCCACCCAATGCTTCCCCCTCCTCAAGTCACCATTTTTTGCAGGTGATCAATTGGGTTTCCTATAGTGGAAAGTGATTTGATCTAGTGATATTATTGTGAGATCTGATGTTGTTCTTGTGCTAGTCTTGGGTGTGCTAGTGAGAAACTGTAGATGGTTCTTCTGTGAAGTGAATAGCAAAGCTTCCTTTGCGCTATACGGCTGTGACTTGGGTTGTCCCTTTGTTCTCTGTTGTTGACACCTCAATGCATGCATTTAGGTGTGTAAGCTTCTTCTCTACTTGCTTTGGCTGTGGATGAGATCAAGTAACTATAATTTAAACTTTCCTCATCCCTTTACTATTACCTATCTTGGTGAAACTTGCCCCTTCAGCCTGTGATATTGTTCTGAGGCTTAATTATTTTAAAAGAACAGATTCTCTACTTCATGGTCTTTGTCCCTTTTTAATTTAACTTGCTCAATGATGATTAGAAATAGTGCACTTCACTGTTAGATACTGAGAGCAATTTAACTCTAACCCACTCCTTGTTTTATTTCTACTTCCCTCTTGTTTGCAGGTACAAGACCAAATGATCAGAAATAATAGTTTAGGTTTTCTTTTATTCATCTTTTGTAATTATAATTTCTAGTTTTTGTAAGGATCAATGTAATATTTATTCATTATTTAATAAAGATTTTTATTTCGTTGGAAATATCTCTGTAATGTCTTTACTTCAAATAGAGTTACATTTATTTAATACCTATGGAATATAGGAAAGAATTAAGAAGTGTTATTTAAGTTGTACTATTATATTGTTACTAATCTCCTTTATTGCATTATAACAATGATATATTCAAACAGTAATAATAACTAACTCTTTTTGGAAATTACATAAATGCTAATTACCATTAATGTTCTAACCCAATTCATTTGTTTCAAATTTTTAACTATAAAACCCACTTTATTCTCTCAAAACATTATAATCCCCAAGGATTAAAGATTAAAGATTGACTTCTGTCCAGGTAGTTATAGTTGATATCCAAGCCATAGTGGAATATTATACAGCCTCATACTATGGTATCAACTAAACATTTCTTCAGAACACCTTTCCTCACAAACTCTAAGTTTGGGTGCTGGTTAAGGAAATTCCATTTCTAAATATACTTATTTTAAATTTCTCCTCGACTTTACTAAGATCTCTTCTGTCCAACTGATCTAGTTATCAGGCTCCATCACAACCATCAACATATGATGACATGATCATGTCCCTTCTACAACATTTCTTTATTCTACTCCTATTACATTAACCTTGCATCTGTTTTTAAGACTTGCAATATTTCTATTCCCTTTATAAAACTCATGATATCAAACGCCTAGAATGGGTAGGGTGCTACTCCTCTCAATACAACTTTGTTCTTGTTATAAGCTTGATTAAGCTACTTTGTTTTCCACTACTCTATACAACTAGTATCACTTACTTCAGTATACCCCAGTTTGATTCCTCATGACCAAATTAGATGACTCAACTTACTCAGGTTTAGCCTGATTCCTATACTCGCAATACTTCGTCATCAACTGGTCATCTATCCTCAAGAACCTTGAGAATAATGACCACCATCCTTTGACCATACCAAGCTCAGGCTTCTATTTTTCTGATCAGGATCTATGCTATACTAAGTAATAGGTTGTTACTAGCCTCTTTATGGGCTTATCTTGTTATGAAAACTTACTTAGGTTAATACCTACTTGTCTTAACAAGGTTATTGCTTAATACTCTAACGCTACTAGCTTTCTTATAGCTTCTCAAGTATTAGTTGACTATTAGGTTTAGATACTTCTTCTAGTTACCCATGAGTGAGTTAACTCCTTCCATATCAAATGGTTTGATCACCATTAAGGATCACATGCTATCAAAGATGAAACATTCTACTTAAACTACTTCCTCCTTCTTATTATTTTATTTAAGGGCTTTGGAAGGTAACACAACAACTCAGAGCTAAAGGTTATTAAGTACTAGGTCAAGAGTTGATCACTCAATATGAATGATCAATTAACACTAGGACTATCTTTTTAGGAATGCCATATGTTAATATGACAACAAAGTCTATGATGAATGTGTTGGCTTGTTTTCCATTCTACTAACTTTAAGATAAAAGATAATATTTAAGAACTACCATGATATACATGGAAGGAACATCTATGACAAACATGTGTTTTAAGATTGAGTGAGGTTCTTTTACTTGAATTATATCCTTGACTAGATACTCAGGGTCAATGGTTGATAATACATTGATATCAACTTTAGAATATTAAGTATTCAACTTTGAGTTATTGTATGGGATACCATGTAGTGATCTCTAAACAATCAAGTACTCCTTATTAAATGGTGTGTTGTGACTTAGTTTTATTACATTTGATCTACCCTTAGATCAAATTATATTACCGAAAATAAGGTTTTTTTAGCAAAGGTCATAGTGAAACTTATCGCAGTCAACTTGATGATCTACTTCAGTTCCACCAAGTTACAAGAAGCTTCAATTACTATGACAAGTTTTATTTAAAAGAACGAAAATTATCCTGATTTCTATGCATTAATGCAAAGCACACACCTCATCTCAGCTTATTTCTAAATGCTAATGCTGGGGTGTTACAGACTCTCCGCCTTAAAATAAACTTCGTCCCTGAAGTTCGTAATCTCTTACGTTTTGGAATGAAGTATCGACTTGCATTGATCACAACATTTCGCAACTCCATTGTGATCACAAATGAGAATGATTGTGGTATCCGATATCCAAATCTTTTTCCTTGAATCCTCTACATATCTGACAATATAACTATAGTTCTAAGTTATCCCATGGTTCCTTTTATGCTAATTTCTCAGATTATGTCCTTATAACTCTACCTAGAATTGGTTGTGGACACATTTTGTCCATTCCAATCCGGTCTTTCCTATTACACTACACTGGTCTATTTTGGAATTATCTCTTTATTCTAAAGTACCACTTACGACCGGTTTCCCCTTTCTAACTAATCTACTAAAATTATCCTGGTTTATCTCCTTTCAGCATTCATCCGAACATACTCTCAAAAATACTTTATAATAATGACTTCTTATAAACTTTTGAGAATAAAATTTAATATTATCATTGACCAGTAAATCTTTTCCAGTCTTTACTTAAAAAAATAGATAACAACACTTCAGTGTTTACTGTTTACTCTCCCCCTTGGTTTTTCCTAATGGTCTTTAAACTGCATGTATAATCTTCCTTGCTCTATAATTAGAATGTTGTTCCCGGTCGATCTTATACCCTATTTCTATAAGATCTCATGAAAGAATCTACGGTATACCCACACAATTGTGAATTTTCTAAATGAATATTCCAATATTACTTGCATTATTTCTTGCCAATAACCCCGATTTTACGAAGCGCCTTGAAAACGATGGATTTAATTTCATACTTCCTTAGGGCTACTCTAACTTAGGCCAAGTTTTATGCTCTTTAATTTATACAAAGATGACCTAACTAGCTAAATCACAAGGATACCAGCTATGCATACCAACTGCGGATCCTCCTAGGTGTATGGATTAGCCTACAGGTTTTCGACTCCGCACTGGCATTCTGCTTGAATTGTCAAAACTTGAATACCACCCTGGTTCCAAGACTTCTTCTTTGCACTCTTCCAAGTTACTTCCATGAACTTGGGTACAATTGCTATGTTAGCTTCTGAGCAACATCACCTGTTTTGAGTGAATTTGAGTTCCTTTCTTCATGATGCTCAACCTTTTCTGCACTAATACTCCTTCTTATTGCCAGCTCATAATGAGTTGGAATTGATCCATTCTTTCAAAATATTGATTAAACTCTATGTTTAACTTCCTTGTTTGTGGCAGTCCTTACCTTGATCTTCGGAACTCATCACTCCCTTACATGAATTACCTTTACTACTTAGGTCTATAACATCAAGTAATAACTTGATGATGCAACATGCATTTGCACATCACGCCAAACTTCATGTACAGATCTAGTCAATCAAGAAGATCCAATAAAAACATAGAAACACTCAAACATATACCATGTATTAAACATATGTCTTTGAAATCTTATAACTCCCAACCACGGCAAGACACTCCCTCTATACACTACCTCCTTATATTACAAGAGCTCTCTTGCCCATGTGAGCATGTTCTCACTTATTTTAGCAAACTTCTCAAGCACTACAATACGCATTACCCAATATAAACATTATTCAAGCACTCTACTTTAAGTATTACTTCTATTCTTAGTTTCCTCACACACTTCCATACTTCTGGGATTTGCATCCACGATGGAGCGAAGTTCGACGACTGCCTTCTGGTGCATCAGAACATCCATTAGGTGGGTAACCTTGAGTAGAAGTACCAAGATTGAGATTAGCCATTAAGAACTAACTATTATACTCATTATCTTCTTCAGGATTCTTCTTTCCTCCTTCGAACGCATTGCATCTTCAAAGTACGAGGTATTGTTTGCTTTTTCCACAATCCAATCATACATATTGGTGTTGTAACTACTAGGACACTCTTCTAGCTCAATAGGATTATTATTACCCCCATATGGTCCCTAAGACTCTATAGGATTATATCTAGTTTCTACTCCCTTACCCGATCCATAGGGTATAGTTTCTCCCATGATTTCATCATAAGACTGACCTTTCCATTCGGTATTTCCTCTAACAGTGTTGTTGGGATTGGGTGCATTCCAAATCTTCTGCTCCTCCTCATAGTTGGTCCATGGGTCTACTGGTTGTTGAGGTTCAATTGGATAGTAGGCATAGACTTCTTAGTGTGGGTCATTAAACTCTGTTTCTTCGAACACCTCCACTGAAACGACTGGTTTTGGGTGCCTTGCTTCTTTAACTAACTTCTTTCTACATGCCATTCCCTTTGCAGGATCAGTAAAATCCTCAATTACCATGTCCAACTCTTGAACGAGGACTTGATGAGTGTTATGGAATGTGTCCAGTAAAGACTTGTAACAATCCATATACCCTATTACCAGAGTAGGTTTAGTCCTTACTAGAGCAGAATGATCTAACTCTGGATCAGAATTAAGGGTTTCGTGAGGTATAGCAGTATAGGTAGTACCTACCAGTGCCTTGGAATTTTGTTCCCTTATCTTGGTTATGGATGTGACTACTACAATACGATAAGCTATTGCCATACATCTTGCTTCTCCTGATGGCATTTCTCCACGCACTCCCAACTTCTTGCGTAACATGATCAGGATACGGTACTTGGCCAATATCCGCTCGTCATAGAAACTTTAAACCTTGACCAGAAGTCGAGACTTACAATCCAGGTTCCATAGAAGTTGTCTTAGAGTGATTTTCCAATCATCCTCATAATCATCTAAGGTCTTGTTCAAGACTTGAACAGTTCGAGGTGGATATCTAGTTGCCATCTTGTACTGTAGATAACAAAGTAATAATCAGTCATATTGAGTTAAAACTCATGGTACTTATTTAAAATTGCACAATGATAAAGAACCATTGCACTAGCAACCTGACTAGATTATTCCCCAATTGAATATCCATCATATTTCTACAGAACTCTTTATTGTTGCTAACATCCTTCCTACAGGTTCTACCCCTTTACTATGTTTACCAACCTAAGGTCAAATCATATACTCTGATACCAGCTGCAGTGACCCAGCATACCACTTCATGATGTAGTACACTATAGACGTTGACATAACACAAATGAAACTTCGCTCACTCGTATTACATCCCTTAGAGTGGTACAACAGAAACACAACGCGTCCAAGACATGACTATAGATTACAACTCGACTCTCTGCAAAACATCCAGAGAACACTCTAAGTTAAAGAGGAAGAAATAACCTCTTACCACAAATAAGAACTAGAAATAATAACTCCGAACTATCTAGCTAATAAGACTAGCATATAAACTATCTGACTTGCAATTGCTACTATTGCAATACTCTACAGAAGTAGGTTTTATGGATGTAGGATCTACTCCTATGTACTTAAGAACTTTGTCTTCACTTCGTTAATGTTAATGTTGACTTCATTGACTTTATTGAAGAACTTGAGGTGCCGATGATGGTTTCTTGAGAATAAATTTATGTTGACATCGTCTTCATGGCTTAGAATCTAGCAAGGGTTAAAAAGGTACGGTTGGGTACGAGCATACTCAGCAAGTTCACTAAAAAGAAGTGTATGATGCACTATCTCTACAGCCACGGACCAAAGGTCGTAGGCAATGCAGGTTTTCGTAAACATTTCTTCAAACGTTGCTTTTATTCTGAAAACTATGGCCGACAGCCTTCACAGGTTGACCAGAACTTTCATGGAGTTCCTTTCCTGCCGTGTTCATAGCTCCTTCCCGAAACAGGGAGTAACATGTCACAGTTCTTACACTCTGCAGAGCTGTGTTGCTTTACCCATGAGAGACCAAATCCTTATTGCACAACCGGGCAATCTTTCCCATCCACACTTCCTTGGTGTGGGGCCCAATAGATGATCCAAGCCAATCATTGCGCCCTTCGTGACCCCGCATGTCCCCTTGGTGTACGCCATGCCCACATCTTGTATTACGGCAATGGTTAGTATAGACCATCAGATGCCAGAACAATCGTGTGATGTTGAGGGTTCCCACCCATATGCTCCATATCTTCTATGAATTACCAATAAATGCATGCTATGATGAATCCATGACCTGGCCATCCAGATGCATGCGAGAGGAAGAAGATACGGCTGACTTCTCCATCCCATTCCAAATATCATGGTTAACGCGTAATATACAGCGCTAGAATCACCGGCGATATTGGTTGTTAAGTCCTAGACATTATGTTCCTTTACCACTAGAACTGTATCAGTAGATTATTACCATTTGGTAAATAATCCATAATCATATTATTATGAAAATAGTGTTTTCTAACCTTTTTGAAATGTAGGTGATGACAACATTTCAGTTATAAACATTTGATAGAAAATAACCAAAGGACATGAGCAAGTGTGAACTTGCCTTGTGATTGCAAGGTAGTGAAGTTGGATACTTCCACTCAACCTTGAGCTCTAGTTTCTACATAAAACCATTATTGCCCAGTAAGGACAATATTTAAAGAAGCAATATGCCATGCATAATAATGTCATGCAATGATTTATTTTCTTTCTTCTTTGCGTGTTTTACCCATCTGGTATATGTTTTAAGTTTGTTTTAATTAATAAAAGAAAAGCATTATTTAAGAAATCATTAAATTCATATTATTTTGACATTTAGCAATTTTATAATAACTAGTATTGCCCTAAGAGATAAAAATGACTTTATTTGATTTTTAACTCTTTTTTAATATTTAACTAAATTTCCTTTTAAGTGAATAAGACTTTATTATTATTATCCATAATTTATTTTTCAAAAATACAAATTAGTATTTTTCTTTAACAATACTTCCTTTTAAAAATTTAAGAATGAGTTTTATTCAATTTTAAGTGTTTTGTATATTTTTATAAAATTCCAAAAGGAATGTATACAATTTTAATAATAGATGTGTATTTAATTATTAAAATTTACTATCTATTATTTTTATTGGATAAAGGATATTTTTGTGAGGTCGGAGAAATATGATTTATATTTTTAAGATTTATATTTTCCAGGGGCATAGTTGTAATTATTTTATTTTAGTTTTGTATTTTAAAACATGTGCCCAGCCCAATGGGCTAGCCCGGCCCAACTAGACCCGTCCCACCCAGCCTGGTCAAAGACAACCTGGCTGTACTGGGCAGCCCACCGACCCACTACCCTTACACACACTCTCTCTTCCTCACCCTATCTCTCGCGACTCTCATTGGCGCTCGGTGCCACCGCCGCTGCTGTGCACGATTCCGACCAAGTCCAGCCACCGTGGCTCTATCTGCGTTGCTGGACGACTAAGTCAACGCTGCTGCACAATGCTGTCTAGGGCGATTCGTCGCTGGTGTCCTCAGTTGGCCGTGCTGACCCTCACTTTGTGGCTAGGGTTAGGATTCCGCCATGCGCTGACGCCCCCTTGATGACGCTGTGGTGCTCCCTCGCTGACGCTGTGGTTCTCGTGGCGCCACTCTTCTATGGTCGCCACCACCGTGTGCACGCGCGGGTTGCAGCACCCCCTCGGGTGCTCCCCGTGCCTCCACCCCTCTATCGCCGGCCTTCTCTCTACTTCCTCTTCAAGTAAATCTATGAGGACCTTGAGTAAGTTCTTCTCCTTCTCCTCTCTATGCTCTCTCTTACCTCTAATCCTTGCCATGTGGTCAGTGGTGATGGATTTCTCCATTTAGGGTTCATCCCTAAATTTCTAGGGTTTGACCCTCCTTGAAGGGATGTTCAGTTAGGTTTCTAGGGTTACTATGATTATGTTAATCTCCTGGAGGTTGACCTTCTACTGGTGCATGAGATACTCTCTGTTGGGCACGATCTGTTGCTCTATCTTTGTTAGTTAGCACTCTGCTGATCTTGTTGGTGTTACCCTGTTCTCTATTAGAGAACACTTGGTTGAGTAATTTTAAATTGGTGTGGCTATCTGTGTGGCCGTGATTGTGAGCTCACTCTTTTTTAGAGTGATGATCCCTTACTGTTGGCTGATATAGCTTTGTCTCATGTTTTTACTATAGAACTTTTATGATCAAAGGCTCTGCCTTATGATAGATGTTGAATGTTGTTATAGATGATTCCTAAATCCTTTAGGAAAATGATTAAGTGTTTTTTAAAAGATGATGCTTAGGCTTGTTCTCAAGAAGTGATGAACCTGTTGGTATAGAGATGCTACCCAGTTGGAATGTGCCCTGTACCAATAGCTATGATGAGTATCATCTAGTTAAAACTAGATCCCCTAGTCTATGATGTTGGTTTGAGACCATCCTCAAGTAGAAACCCCTTGTTTTTACTTGATGGCTTATTTCTTATGTATGTCTCATGTACTTGCATAATCAGATCCATATATAAACATGATTACTCATATGAATATGCTCCAAATTCACTATTGGATTCAAATTGTTGGGGATTACTCTTGGTCTTCCCCTTTGGCCTTGGCTTGCTCTTCCTGGTGTGGTTGCTCTTGTGACCTTCCTGTCCACCCAATACTTCCCCCTCCTCAAGTCACCATTTTCTTGCTGGTGATCCATTGGGTTTCCTATAGTGGAAAGTGATTTGATCTAGTGATATTATTACAAGATCTGGTGCTAGTCTTGGGTGTGCTGGTGAGAAACTTTGGCTGGTTCTTTTGTGAAGTGGATATCAAAGCTTCTTTTGCTCTATAGGGTTGTGACTTGGGCTATCCCTTTGTTCTCTGCTGTTGACACCTCAATGCATGCATTTAGGTGTGTAAGCTGCTTCTCTACTTGCTTTGATTGTGGATGAGATCAAGTAACTGTAATTTAAACTTCCCTCATCCTTTTACTGTTACCTATCTTGGTGAAACTTCCCCCCTTCAGCCTGTGATGTTGTTCTGAGGCTTAATTGTTTTAAAAGAATAGATTCTCTACTTGATGGTCTTTATCCTTTTTTAATTTAACTTGCTCAATGATGATTAGAAACAGTGCACTTCACTGTTAGATACTTAGGGCAATTTAACACTAGCCCACTCCTTGTTTTATTTATGTTTCCTTCTTGTTTGCAAGTACAAGACCAAGTGATCAGAAACAATAGTTTAGGATCAGTTTAAGTTTTATTTTATTTATCTTTTGTAATTCTAATTCTAGTTTTTGTAAGGATCAATATAATATTTATTCATTATTTAATAAAGATTTTTATTTCCTTGGAAATATCTCTGTAATGTCTATACTTCAAATAGAGTTACATTTATTTAATACCTATGCAATAAAGGAAAGAATTAAGAAGTGCTATTTAAGTTGTACTATTATATTGTTATTAATCTCCTTTATTGTGTTATAACAATGATATATTCAAACAGTAATAATAACTAACTCTTTTTGGAAATTAGATAAATGCTAATTACCTTTAATGTTCTAACCCAATTCATTTGTTTCAAAATTTTAACTATAAAACCCACTTCATTCTCTCAAATCATTATAATCCCCAAGGATTAAAGATTAAAGACTAACTTCTATCCATGTAGTTATAGTTGATATCCAAGCCAAAGTGGAATATTATACAGCCTCATACTATGGTATCGACTAAAGATTTCTCAAGAACACCTTTCCTCACAAACCTCTAAGTTTGGGTACTGGTTAAGGAAATTCCATTTCTAATTATACTTGTTTTAAATTTCTCCTCTGCTTTACTAAGATCTCTTCTGTCCAACTGATCTAGTCATCTAACTCCATCACAACCATCAATATATGATGACATGATCATGTCCCTTCTACAACATTTCTTTATTATAATCCTATTACATTAACCTTGCATCTATTTTTAAGACTTGCAATGATTCTATTTCCTTTATAAAACTCATGATATCAAACTCCTAGAATGGGTAGGGTGCTACTCCTCTCAATACAACTTTGTTCTTGTTATAAGCTTGATTAAGCTACTTTTTTCCACTACTCTATACAACTAGTATCACTTACTTCAGTATACCCCAGTTTGATTCCTCATGACCAAACTAGATGACTCAACTTACTCAGGTTTAGCCTGATTCCTATACTCACAATACTTCTTCATCAACTGGTCATCTATCCTCAAGAACCTTGAGAATAATGACCATCATCCTTGGACCATACCAAGCTTAGGCTTCTATTTGTCTGATCAGGATCTATACTATACTAAGTAATAGGTTGTTACTAGCCTCTTTATGGTCTTATCTTGTTAAGAAAACTTACTTACGTTAATACCTACTTGGCTTAACAAGGTTATTGCTTAATACTCTAACGCTACTAGCTTTCTTATAGCTTCTCAAGTATTAGTTGGCTATTAGGTTTAGATACTTCTTCTAGTTACCCATGAGTGAGTTAAATCCTTCCATATCAAATGGTTTGATCACCACTAAGGATCACATTCTATCAAAGATGACACATTTTACTTAAACTAATTCCTCCTTATTATTATTTTATTTAAGGGCTTTGGAAGGTAACACAACAAGTCAGAGCTAAAGGTTATTAAGTACTAGGTCAAGATTTGATCACTCAATATGAATGATCAATTGACACTAGGACTATCTTTTTAGGAATGCCATAAGTTATTATGACAACAAAGTCTATGATGAATGTGTTGGCTTGTTTTCCATTCTACTACCTTTAAGATAAAAGTTAATATTTAAGAACTACCATGATATACATGGAAGGAAAATCTATGACAAATAGGTGTTTTAAGATTGAGTTATTGAGCTTCTTTTACTTGAATTATATCCTTGACTGGGTACTCAGGGTTTGTGGTAGATAATACGTTGATATCAACTTTAGAATATTAAGTATTCAACTTTGAGTTATTCTATGGGATACCATGTAATGTGATCTCTAAAAGATCAAGTACTCCTTATTAAATGGTGTGTTGTGACTTAGTTTTATTACATTAGATCTACCCTTAGATCAAATTATATTACCCAAAATAAGGTTTTTTAGCAAAGGTCATATTGAAACTTATCGCAGTCAACTTGATGATCTACTTCAGTTCCACCAAGTTAAAAGAAGATTCAATCCCTATGACAAGTTTTATTTGAAAGCACGAAAATTATCCGGATTTTCTATGCATGAATGCAATGCACACACCTCATCTCAACTTATTTCTAAATGCTAATGCTAGGGTGTTACACATACCGATCGGGGGGTCACAATCAATATATGAGAAACAACCGAGAGTTTTGACAACAGGTTTGACTTCTTTCTAAGATTTTTCATCATGACACTATGTAACCAAATTGGGTTAACAACTTGAGCTACAAGTAAGCGTGATATATTTCTCTTGAAATATATGACTTTTCAGAGGTAGATGGGTGCATTTTGCTGTAGTAAACAGTGTTGTCGGTGTGATTTTACAACTATCAGGAAAGAACATTTAATTCTCAATTTTTCGAGTGATGACGAGCGAGGTTGTTCTTTTCCGTAAAGAAATATCCGAAGAATAATGGATCTGAATTCCAGAAGCCAAGTTTACCAGCATATATAGTGGACCAACATGTTGTACCAATGATTCCCATGTTTTATGAGTTTTCAAACTTCCTAGCTAACTCTACTATAATACCCCAAATCTTTAATCAAAGTTAATCAAGATCAAATCTACCCAATTTAGGGTTAACAAAAAATTTTCCATTTAAAAATCTTTAAGTCTTCATATGTGTGTGCATTAAAATAGGATTTTTTTAATTGCCATGATTGAGTCTAGATCATCCCCAATCAAATCCCAAAGAAAAAGATATCAAAAAGATTTAAATAAGGAAAATGGTCACTTTTGCCATTTTAATCACCTAACCCACTTTGGCTATTCCTAGAACTCAATTTCCAACAGAGACAATTGTGGATCTTTGCACCCCTTTCTAGTACAAGTAGTGATGTGCCAAGGCCCACTTTGTGATCTCACAAAAACATTCAAACTCTAAATTTAAATGACAATTGAAAATTGAATCAAGTGTAGGTACCAAGATCACACTATTTCAAAAACCATCCAAATGAATTCGATTTGGCAAATCCTAGCAACCACAGATGTTTAAGCATGTGATAAACCACTCCACGAATTTTCATTTCAAAATTCCACATTTGATTTCTTCCGGCTGTTTTATCAAACACTTGGTGGGCACAGATCAAACAAAACCAAATACACTAGTGTGAGCAGTGTTCTGGCCAAACCTGTCTCCCACATTGCCACCAAACCCTCTCCACTGCATCCCCTACCCCTTTCTAGCCCGACCAAGCACTGTGCCCACGACCAAATGGTCATGGACATCAATGTCGAGCCCACTCGAGCACTTCACCGGCGACAGCGTGCCCCTAACGCTGCCACCCTCGCCAACCTTGCCCAACGCGTCGCTCCTGGTCTGTCTCCCCTTCCAGGCCAGCCCTAGCTCAAGGACAGAGCGAGGAGAGGCCAGGAACCACCGTGCCCGGAACTTGTGTGCCATGCCGATGCTGCCCGCAGAGAACGCATGGTCCCTCGCTCAACCAAACCCCGCCTCGCTCTCGCCGCCCACCTACATGATCACCACCGCCCTAGGAAGCTACTAGACACGCCCGTTTCCCCGACCGTGACCCGTAGCCGCCGGCCACCTCGAAACTCGCCGTCGACCACAATCCGCTGCACACACACCTTCGTGACACTCGCCAGGGCACCGCCCACCATCCTAACCAACTGCCCAAGCTTCTAGCTCGTTGTGCCATCGTCACCGGCGAGCTCCGCCCATGCCTCACTACACCCCTCGCCCCGCTATAAATAGAGCGCCTCCCAGCACCGTTTCCTCACACCACTCTCATCCACTCCCCCTCAGAGCACCCCGAGAGTCCCACCGAAGCAAGCCACAGTCCGTAGAGCCGGAATTTCGCCGGCGTCTACCGCGGAAGGAGGAGAAGGGGGCCAGTGATCCAGGCCATCTCCCGGGACGCCGCTAGTACCAGGAGAACTGCCGTCGTCGACTTGTTCATTTGCCCACCTCGCCGCACTAGCTGGAGCCCCGGTATGTCTCCACCGTACCCCCACTGACCACGCTAGGGTTCAATCTCGCCGACGACGTGTCCGTCATCGACGACGACCTGAGCCGTTGATCCAGGATCTAATCGTGTGGTCCTTATCGCCCCGTACCGCTCCGCGTTTAATGAGTCACTGACAGGTGGGACCCCCCTGTCAGCAGCCCTCAGCATCGCGGAGTGTACACGGGCCGGCCCATTTAGTTTCCCGCGCTCGCCTAGTAATTCAAATATAGGTTTTTCTATTTTAGTTAAAACTTAGTTCTGTCCTTTAGTTTAAATATCAATTCAGGGAGTTTTACAAATTCAAATTAGATGATTCCAATTTTGTTGGAAAGGTTGTTGAAATATTTATCCAAGCCCGTTGGATTTAAATCATTTAGAGTTAGAGATCTCTCCTAGTAAAAATAATAATACAGAAGCTTTTAGACATTCAAACATTTTTATAAAATCAACCATAATAGCTTTTGAGTTGATTCCAACTCTCAAAAATCACATTTAACCATACCTATCTAAATATGTAATAATATTAAGGTTTACATGCAGTGACTTTGGACTAGTACCAAAATAATTCTATATAGGCATTTCTAGTCACTTTAAATCAATAATTATTAAACTTAAACTTATTAAAATATGATCCAACCTTTAAATCACATTCCCATATGTTGGAATATGTGGTGATGACATGTGTCCACATGATCCCATATTTTAATTGGAGAATATTAAATCTTAGTTAATTTCAATCAGTAGAAATTACTTTTCTCAAATAAAAAGAATGAAGCTAGTTCATTAAACCTTGTGATGGTTGTGATGATAATAGATGATCAAATGTGTGTCTTAGTGTGCTAAGTAGACTAGTTGTATTTATTGGTGATTGTGTATTCCGTATGTATTTATAGACGATAGTACCGACCAAGCTTTCGAGGAGGAGGAGTTCTACCAAGAGGAGGAGGAAGAAAATTTCAAACACTTCACCAACCAAGTCAAGCTAATACTTGTAAGCCATCATGAACAATCAAGCTAACCCTTGCAAGCTAGATAATCTAAGCAAATGGATTAGGCATGCTTTGGTTATACCCTTTGACTTTTACCTACTCCAAGTTTTATTTACAAGGTTTACCTTCTATACTTTACCAAAGTCCTTTACTTGTTTAAAGGTAGCATAAAAAATATAAACTTGACCTATCTATTTATACTTAGATGTCATTCTATGGCATGAGATTGAGATTAGCATCCCATATTAGTGAACACTCTTAACTTAGTAGTTTAGAGCTAAACCAAAACTTGATTCACTTTAGATGGGAATACTTGGTGAAAATGACTTGTGAAAACCTTGGAATGATGAGTCATTCTATTGAGATGTTTTGACATGTGTTGAGAAACACAAATGGTTTATGATGATGAAAATGTTGAGGCATGAGCCTTAGCCCTTTTACAAAACTGATGGTTGGGTTCGGATGCGATACCATTCCAATTTTACCGTAGAACCACAATACCTGAATTGGGTAAGGCTTAGCCGGAAGTTTATATGCATTAGTATTAGTTCCCTCGCAGGAGAGGTCTGAGCTGAGGCTACCTCCCAATGTTGTCCATCTATGTAGTGCCTAAGATGACAGACGGTCATGGCTGGGAGGCCGTACTCATAGGAGAGGCGCTTATACTAGAGTGTGTAAAGGAAAGGTTATTTTTGATTATCTGCATACTAAGTATGATGATTCAGGGTTATCCCTGATAGATGTATCAAATCTTGTGGTGAAACTGTACCACCTCCTCAGAATGTCAAACTATTTGAATAGCCGTGTCCACGGTTATGGACAATTGGAGTGGCCATACTGTTCTGTTGTCAGATGTTTTCAAAACAACTTATGAAATGAATTGTGACATGACTTGACCACAATATGGTTGTGACTATGACATTTAAGTTCCCACTTAGGTGTTTTCAAACGTTATTTTATATTTTTTTGTTTCTGAACTCAGCTTAGGTTTCAAACTTAGCTTTAGAAATAAACTTAGAATTTAGCATTCCTACTAGGACTACTTTACTTGTTCGTGATAGGTTGCGAGTACTTAAAGAGTACTCATGGCTTCTGTCCCTGACTATTCCTATGGCCAGACTATGAGGAGGACTACCCTGAAGGAGGACAATAGGATGGCTACGACAACTAGGATCATCTCCCATCGTCAGCATTGCCTGTGACCCTAAAGATGGACCCCACCGCTACGCTATTTATTCTGCTACTTGATTATACTAAGACTGGATCATGAGATCCTTTATTTGTGTAAGACCTTATTATGGTTTGTAATGAATGATGTACTGTGATATCCAATATGTTATGTCTCGCAAAAATGGTAATCCTGGGATTGCGAGGTATGTCATAACAGGCATCTAGGATTAAAAATCCGGGTGTTGACAAGTTGGTATCAGAGCCATCCTGACCATAGGAGACCCTAGTTAGAATGTACGTCCAAAACAAAAACTTAGTTTCAAAAACCAAAAGTAAGTATTTATGAAAACCATTTCCTCTCTTACCCTTGGGAATTCTTTCTCTCAAAAAAATTCATGTTCCTCCAAATTCTTACATTACTACATAAAACTTTGACACACTTGATCACTTCACTAACTTTCTCATCCTAAATTCTTATAGATGGAAGCCCAATACAGCAAGTTCTACCAGTTGGGCAACGAAGGCCAACTGATCTTCGAGAGGGATCTGGATTCACTGTCTATGTTCTTGGAGCATCCTCATCCGGAATTTCTTGGAGCTCTACTCCCGGGTCCACCAGGAGGAGATTTACAATGGCTAGTGACTGCCGATCTTCGAGGCAAGATAGAAGCACCAGTATCTGGGAGGATTTAGTTCTATGTGAGAGAGAATAACTGGCTAGATGGATTAGCTAGGGCATTGCATGAAGCTCTCGCACGTCTGTGTGCCTTGAGTGTCAACCTAATCCAAGGAACCCGCTTTATTCACTATGCAAGGGGTGATTCCATGAGAAGTCAAGTGGATAACCTCGACTTCCTACTGTATGACAGAAAGAAGGATCTAGACAATGCTAGAGAGGTCGCCAACAACAACCTCACCCTTGCCGCCCAGAAGGCCCAGACTTTCTTACTGCTACTCAAGGATCGTCAGTCTCTTCGCCGTCAACGTGCAAAGAAGGATCAGACCATCGACCGTCTTCGCAAGAAGGTGGCCGACCTCGAGAAGACCATCAAGGAGCAAGAATCTCATCTTGCAGCAAAAGAAGAAGAGGAAGGTGAAGATATCCAAGGGGATATTGACTCCTATCTCAGCAATGATGATGACTATCTGGTGGAGGATGTTGTGGACTTCTACACCGATGATGTTGACTCTGACTTCATCGATGATGAGTAGATGCACTAGAGCACTATTGTAGAGTGAGGAGTATCGGTCCCATTGTATCGTAGCTTGCAGAATGGTTCTTAAAACCATATGTTTTCCTTTGATGTTGTGGTGTGTGTGTGTTTGTATCGTGTGCTTTGCTTGAATGAATGAAAAGAAGTTAGTTGAAAAACCTAAGTCAAACTCAAAGTTTTTGCTTTGAAATCAAAACCATGAACCTTAAAACTTTCCCTCTTACCCCTTTATCTACCTCAATCTTCAGATGACTCGTGGAAACCAAGGAGGGAGCAGCTCATCGCAAGACCCAATGCTGCAGATTCTGCAGACTCTCATTGCAAACTATGAAGCTAGTAGGGCAGAACGCCAAGCTAATCTAGATACACTACAGCAGATCGCCCAAATGGCGCACAATAATCAGAACCATGGGAATCAATATCATCCAGGATCCAAGCTTAAAAACTTCCAGAATACCAATCCCCCAATCTTTAGCACTTCGGAGAACCCACTGGATGCTGATGACTGGTTGCAGACAATGGAGAACAACTTAGAAGTAGCCAGAGTGGATGACAATGAGAAGGTTCTTTTTGCCACCCACTATTTGGCAGGAGATGCAAGAGCATGGTGGAACAACACCCGCACGATGAACCATGGTCAAGTGATGACATGGGAAGCCTTCAAAATAATGTTCAGCCGCACCCACGTGCCACAGGGTCTAGTCACCAGAATGAGGGATGCATTCAGAGAGCTGAAGCAAGGCAGAACGACTGTAGTGGAGTACCATGATAGATTCTTGTCCCTTGCCAGGTATGCACCTGATGAGATCAACACGGAGGCCAAGAAGAAGGAGAGATTCCTGAACGGACTACATGATGAGATGCAGACTGTCCTCGTCAACATCCGTTTTGAAGATCTCGAAGAGCTAGTCGACTCTGCCATTCATATGGAAGGGAAGATTAATCAAGCAAACGACAACCGCAAACGTCGCATGATGCACCAAGCTGGATCCAATAGTCACCAGAAGTACCATCCCAACCCTTCTGCAGGATATGCACCACGGAACAATCGACCCCCAATGTCTCGCCCAAGCTACCCCAATCGTAGCGGAGGAAATGTGAAGTCCGGAGGAAACAACAATCACCCCGACAACACCAGCATTTTCAACTGTGCACCTCCCAAGAGCAACAAAAACAACAACAACACTGCACCCAGAACTAGAAGCAATGATGTGCCCGTGGCAGCAAAAGACAAGTCTCAGATTACTTGTTTTGAGTGTGGAGTGAAGGGTCACTATTCCAATGAGTGTCCCAAGAAGATTGCCGCCACTGCCAATGTGAATGCCCCAGCTCAACAGCAGCGTCGTGTTCAGCCAGGAAGAAGATTCGCCCCAGGGAACCCTCACAACCGCAATGGCCGCCTCTTCCACATGAACACCAAGAACCCTAGGAAGCGCCAGATGTAGTGCTAGGTATGTTTTCTGTCAACTCAGTTTTAGCAAGAGTGTTATTTGATTCTGGAGCATCGCACTCATTTGTCACCGAAGAATTTGCATGCACTAGTAAGATTCACCCAACCAATTTGAAGCATGTCATGATAGTTCAAATCCCCGGTTCAACTACAAAAGCTAGAAAAATTGCAAAGCTGTGCCTATTAGAATACATGGGATAGATTTTTATGCCAAGATAATAGTACTTGGAACCAAATATTTGGAAGTAGTACTAGGAATGGATTGGATGTCCAAGCATAAAGGATTTATTGACTGTGCCAAGAAAGCCATCACCATGACTAGTAGCTCTGGAGTCTCAGTAGAGCATATTTCTGAAACCTTGCCCCGTCAATTCAAGTGAAACAAGAGTCTAGCCCTACCCACCATAGACCAAGTCAGAGTAGTCTGTGAGTACCCCGTCATATTCCCAGATGAATTGCGAGGTGTGCCCTCGGATAGGGATATTGAGTTCATTATTGAACTAATCCCTGGAACCGGACCCATAGCCCAGAGACCCTATAGCATGAACCCCTTAGAGTTAGTGGAATTGAAGAAGCAGATGGATGCTATATTGGCAACATGCTTGATTCAACCAAGCGCATCGCCATGGAGATCGCCAGTGTTATTCGTCGACAAGAAAGATGGAGGCAACTGGTTGTGTAGAGATTACAAAAAGCTGAATGACGTCACCATCAAGAACAAGTACCCTTTGCCAAAGATAGAGGATCTATTTGATCAGTTGACTAGAGCAAATGTGTTATCTAAGATTGATCTTAGGACTGGTTATCACCAACTTAAGATTCGTGCAATAGATATTCCGAAGACCGCCTTTACTACTCGTTATGGTTTATACGAGTATACGGTCATGTCTTTTGGATTAAGATCTTTATGAATTTTCTGCTTATTTCATGAATCTCATGAATAAGATCTTTATGAATTTTCTAGATAAGTTTGTCATTGTGTTTATCGACGATATCCTTATCTACTCCAAGTCAGAAGAAGAGCATGAGAAACATCTGGGAATCATCCTTGAAACCCTTAGAGAGCATCGGTTGTATGCCAAGTTTAGCAAATGTGAGTTTTAGCTGAAAGAAGTAGGATTCCTAGGACATATTGTGTCTGCCGGAGGAGTCGCTGTTGATCCCACCAAGATCAGACATGTCGAAGCATGGGAAGCCCCAACCACTCAAACCCAAGTCCGTGCATTTCTCGGATTAGGGCGATACTACCGCAAGTTCGTCGAAGGATTTTCAAGCATAGCCAGACCCATGACTCAATTGTTGAAGAAGGACAAGAAGTTTGAATGGACCAACAAATGTGAAGCAAGTTTCCAAGAGCTAAAGAAGAGATTGATTTCAGCCCCAATATTGATCATGCCGGATATCAAGAAGCCGTTTGATGTGTATTGTGATGCATCCAAGATTGGTCTCAGATGTGTATTAATGCAAGAAGGCAAAGTCATCGCGTATCTGTCTCAACAACTGAAGCAGCATGAGCAGAACTATCCTACCCATGATCTTGAGTTAGCAGCCGTAGTTTTGGCCTTGAAGACATGGCGTCATTATCTTCTGGGTAATCGCTGTGAGATTTTCTTAGACCACAAAAGCTGGAAGTATATTTTCACTCAGAAGGAGCTGATTATGAGACAAAGGAGATAGATAGAGTTAATCAAGGATTATGACCTTGACATTCACTATCACCCCGGCAAAGCCAATGTGGTAGCGGATGCTCTTAGCAGATTGCCGTGTCGGCTAAACACCATGATCAAGGAGAAGCAACCAAGTTTGTATGAGGAGTTGGAGCAGTTTAGAACTGAGCTAGTTAACAAAGGATTTTTAGCTAGTATTGAACTTCAACCCACTTTGATTAGCCAAATCAAGGAAGCCCAGAAGGGAAATGAAAGTATCGACGGAATCAAACATCGTATTGGTACAGGAAAGGTTCCTGGATTCATTGAAGATGAAGAAGGAGTTATGTGGTACAAAGGACGTATCTGTGTGCCAGCAGATTCGGAACTGAAGCAAGTTATCATGCAGGAAGCTAATGATACTCTTTATTCTATCCACCCTGGAGGAACAAAGATGTATCAAGATTTGAAAGAGCAATTTTGGTGGCACAAGATGAAGAGAGAAATCGGGAGCTACATCGCCAAATGTGATATCAGTCAGAGAGTCAAAGCGGAAGATCCGAGACCCGCAGGACTGTTGCAACCATTCTAGATTCCGAAATGGAAATGGGATTCCTTCGGAATGGACTTTATCACCGGTTTGCCTACTTCTAGTAGGGGGAATGACTCAATCTAGGTCATCGTTCATAGACTGTCCAAGGTAGCTCATTTTATACCTGTCAAGACAACCTACAAAAGTTCGAAGCTAGCAGAGTTGTACATTGCTAGAATTGTTAGTCTGCATGGAACCCCCAAGACCATAGTGTCATATCGAGGAATCCAATTTACCTCAAGATTTTGGCAGAAAGTCCAAGAAGGAATAGGAACCAAGTTGAATTTCAGCACCGCTTATCACCCTCAAACCGATGGACAGACTGAGAGACTCAACCAAATCTTAGAAGATATGTTGAGAGCCTATGTGCTCAAGTATGGATCCAAATGGGAAGATTGCCTGCCTTTCATAGAATTCTCATACAACAATAGTTATCAAGCCAGTTTACAAATGGCACCATTTGAGTTCCTATACGGGAGAAAGTGTCGTACCCCTTTGAATTGGTCGCAAGTAGGAGAGGGTCAGATTTTTGGACCCGACATTCTCTGAGAAGCCGAAGAGAAGGTTCACAAAGTCTGTGAGCACCTCAAGACCGCCAAATCCAGATAGAAGAGTATTGCTGACAAAAGAAGGAGAGACCTGACTTTCAATGTCGGAGATTTTGTATATCTCAAGGTTTCACCATTGAAGGGAACCCAACGTTTGGTCTGAAAGGAAAGTTAGCCCCCAGATATATTGGACCCTTCAAGATTCTAAATCACCGAAGAGAAGTATCTGCTGACTTGTAGTTGATGTAGAGCTCGTTGGGACCCCAAGAGGAAGGTATGATGAGCACAGCAGTAAGTTTTCCCTCAGTTATGAAACCAAGGTTTAATCGAACCAGTAGGAGCAAGGAAACACCCCAAAGGTGTTACTAGCTGAGCTTTGGCAGGGCGCACTACCGGTGCTAGTAGCAACGTGGAGACCTGCACAAGACAACCACAGAACTTTGTCCCCAACTTTCGATGAGGTTGTCAATCTCACCGTGTTTTGCGGAAAACAAAGGATTAAACGTATCGAATGGAAAGAAGTAAAAGTTTTAGAAAACACAAAGTAGTAAAAGATTGTAGATTGTATGTAAAGAAAAGGACCGGGATCCATGTAGCACCCCAATTGTCTAACAATTGTAATGCTACTTGTCCTAGTAAGATAATGGCTACTTCATATATATTATTGTTGCATCATAATTCTATCATGCTCATGTCATCATGCCACCTTGCATTTGAGCATCATATAAAACTCTTTTTCTTGTGGTTTTTCTCTCACATGCATTAATAATTGTATTTCCCTCTTGATATTGTATTTGGCTTTTGATATATTGCTTAATGCCCAAGTTGAGTTGGGGGCATATCTTTTGTTTCCATTCCACCACCTTTCTCTTCCACCACTTTATAATCCCACCATCCCATTAACTATGAGCTTGTAATTCTTTTTCTTTTGACATTATATCCTAGCTCATGTGGTTTGGGGTGGATCAATCTTCCAAATTCTTTGCTTGTCTTATTTACCACTTCTTGGAAATGCATCAGATTAATGCCATCATATTATTATTGTTTTCACATAATAAATCATGGCATTATTATTTTTGCATGGGCCATGCACATTTCTCCACCACCTTTTTGCTCCTTTGGTTTTTCCTTTATTTTAAGTGGATCCTTACTTCATCGGTCATCTCTTTTCCTTCCACCATTCCAAATCCTCATCTATATCTATTTCTTTTATTTTATTTTTCTCTCATGCATGAACCACATGACGCCTATTCCACAATTCTTTTCTTTTTCTTTTCTTGGAATTCTTTTTCCCCTCCACCTCATGTCAATTCTAGCACTCACCATGTTCCACATGGGATGATCTTACCACATTCTTTATTTTATTTTTTTTATTTATCTACATGCATGAGCCATGTGTGATCTTTTCCACCTAATTCTTTTCTTCCTCTTTCTTTCTTTCTTTCTTGTCTCTCTTCCACATTAGATCATGCAAGCTCAAGCCCCTTGGATCTTCTTGTTTTGGTCTCATAATCAAAAATTAAAATCTAAATATCTAAATAAACCTAACCTAGCTTTTTCCTCTCTCTCTCTCTAATTCTCTCCTAAACCCTAACCTATTCCACTTTCTCTCCCTGTCTCTCTAACCTGCTGGGCACCACCTGGCCACCTCTCCCTGGCCCACACCCAGCCACCCTAGCCTAGCCATGCCCTAACCCTAGCCATGTCTAAGCCTAGCCGAGCTACCCCTCCCCTCTATTTCTTTCTCCACCTAGCCGAGCTACCCCACCTGCCTGTCCCTCTCTCCGGCCAGAGCCCCACCTGCAGCCCCCTCCCCGCGCTGCCCATTCCCTGGACAAGCCCAGCCGGCCGAGCACGTGCTCGAGGGAGAAAAAGGGCAAAGCCCGAGCCCCTTTTCTTTGCCGTGCCCCAGCTGCCCTCCTCCTTCTCTCCCTCCTTTTTCTCCTCCCGCACGCCTCTTAGGGCTCGCCCAGATCCACCCCGAGACGCCCTCCTCTCCTCCTTCTTCCTCCCCAACGTCCACCACCTACCGCCGTTCGCCGCCAGGTACCAACCCGCCCCGACGAACCAGCCGAGCAGCGCGACCGTGAAGTGGCGGAGAAGATTGAGCACGCCCCCTGCGACGCCCCGTGCCCGCCGACGTGGACGGAGAAGCTCCCCAGCAACCCCGCGCCTCGCCGCTCTCCGAAACCCCAGCCCGCCGGTGCGTTTGCGTCCTCGCCGCTGCAGAGCCTCCCCGACCGATCCAACACCGCCAGGCAAACCGCGGTGAGCCCCTCCTCTCCCGGACAACCTCCTCTTCTTCGTCGTGGTCTAGCCTCGCCGTGCATTTCGTCGAGCAGCCTCCGCGCGCCAGAGCTCGCCAGCATCTGCCGCTCTCCCGCGCCACACAAGCCCTATCTAGCCCGCGCCCACCTCCCAGTCAGCTCTCCTAGCCCTACCGCACCGGCTCGCACCCTCAGCGCGCTCCCCGCATCGCCGGATCGATCCCCCGCCCTGCGCCGTGCGCCAGACTCGCGTCAGACGCGCGAAGACGATAAACAGTACCGGGCCCGTTGTCATTTTCTAAAAAGCCCCCCACCTTTTTTATTTTCCTCAACCCGCGCTCCTCTTAGCCCCACCAGTCAGCCACGCCCGCAGTTTAGCAGAAAAACCCCCCAGCTTTCCTGGCCGCAACCCGCGGTCTAGCTGGTGCCCCACCAGTCAGCTGCTGGGGCCTTTCCCACTGGCACGTGGCCCCTTCCGCCGCTGGCCCGCCTGTCAGCCGCTGTGGGTAAGCCAGACCCGCATGCAAAACGCGTTTTCGCGCGCGTGTGGCCTAGTCAGCGAAGCCCCACCCGTCAGTGCCTGTGTCTGAGTTTGCCTGCGGTGTAAAAAGTTTTTCCCTTTGTCTGTTTAATTCAAATTAATTTAAATTCAAATTCTCTTCAGATTCAAATAATTTTTAAAATACAAATCCAAATAATACAAATAATATATGTTTTGGAATTAGAAAAATGTGAGGAATTCAAATATGCCATTCAAAATATATTTTGAACATTTTAATTTTCGAGATGATTAAAATTACAAGAAAATGCCCTTTTCCTTATTTAATTAATAACTTTTGTTTTATAACTCCAAATTTGATAAATAATATGTCTAAATCGATCAGCGCGACGAGCCCGTTCTATTTATACAGTCCTTGTTCTGAGTTGAAGCATGCATCATGTCAACATCAAAAATCTGAACTGTTTATGACAATAAAACTTGGGCAAATAAATAATAAAGTGCTTTATTTCTTGTATCCACACCTCACCTTTGCCATGCTACTTTAATGCCATGTAATTGTGCATCATTCATCATGGCATGCTTGGTTGCTTGTTGCATTTTTATTCATATGCTTGTGCACTTTATTTATGTTGGCCCTTGTTTGTTTGGTTCTTCTTCCAATAGACGCCCAGCAGGAGAATTACCAGGAATCACAGGAGTATTACCCAGATCCATCTCTCGCTTCAACTGAGCTGCCAGGCAAGCACTACCACATGCTTGCATACATACAGTACCTATTGCCTCTATCTTATTCTTGCATCATCGAGTCGCGATTGCATTAAATTGGGTCCCAAGTACTACATAACCTTTACTTTTAAACCACACTAAGCTTGTTCCGGTCCCATGGGCCATTACTACAGGAGTTGTTTGAGCCATGCGAGTCGTAGAAAAGCATGAGTAGGGTATGTGAGTGTCTGATGGATAATGAGGTACCTAAACAACATAACCTGAGTAGTAATGGGATAACTAATGAAAGAGGCACCGGTGAGCAATACCTGCTATTTGGTTTTTCATGCTCACTTGTGTCCCGTAGGACCCCGAGTACTTGATTCCTGTTCCTTGACTATTCGCACTATCCACATCCGGGAGGCCTTATGGACCCCCCCTGAGCCAGAGCTTGATTCATTCTTATTTCTTGGGGCCACAATTAGTTTGGGGCTTTACTACTATTCTGTACTTATGCCATGTTACTGCTTTATTTAAGATTGTGCGAGGAGCACCTGTACTGTTTTGGATCGTGACACGTTTTCGCTGTATCGACAAGCCCAGTCATATTTTCGGGTTCCCAGTCGTTTACCGCCGTCCACACAAACCTTGGGTCCGTCTCGGAGCCGGCCAACTTCGTTGCGGGTAGCTTAATGGGGTGGCCCCCTGAAATATTTCTGAATCCTGTGATTGCTTTGTCGTGAATGCCTCGTTGGGTTTTGATTTGGTTTTTCCGAGGTTGAGCGAGTGTGTGTTGCTATTCGTGCACCCCTGCAGGGTAAATCTTTCTGAAAGCCGTGTCCGCGGTTATGGACGACTTGGAGCACAGTTTCTCGATCATAGACAAGTATAACTAAAGTACCGCTTTTAAATTGACTAAGTACTTGACTAGTAAATAGTGCAACACTCCTCGAATGGGTAATAAAACTGCTAACGGATGATGGGGGTTGTTCGTCCGCTTCCTCGTTGGTAAGCGAGGAGGAGGATGGATCTGTTAATTATACTGTTATCACTGTTGTTCTTAATTCACGGACTTCCATCTATCATTGGTTAGGTGGAAGGTTCGCGAGTCTCTATAGAATTGTTAGGTATTATCTTTTGCTGCAATTGCGTCACCCCAGGTTGTGTCCCCTTTAGCGGCATTAAGACTTGCTGAGTACCCCTAGGGTCTCACACGATAAATTGTTTGATTCAGATGAACAGGTGTACCCACAAGATGGATACTGGGTGGAAGAGACAGAGGATGTTGGCAAAGATCATTCGGTGTAGAGATTCCGGGAACGGGGATCCGTGTGATCTGTGGGCGGGATGTGATTATTTATGGGGCATCTTATGCCAATTTGCTTCTTATCCGTACTCGGATCTTGTTTTCCGCTTCCGCCTGATACTCTGATGTGTGATGTATGAGGAGCTATCCTAAATTATTATATCTATCTAGGACATTTGGATCTTGCCGTATGGCGTTGCAATATTTCTATTTGTTTCAGATGGAATGGCTCTGAGGACTGTTGTATGTGGCTTGCATACATACTCATTTGTGTATGTAGTTGATCCCTTCGCCTGCCGATTACGCCGCTCGTTCTTGTCCCGTTGTCTGGAAGTGGTTAGGACGGCCGAAAGGTCTACCGTGAGTGGCCCTGGGCCCCGCCGTACTATTTTAACCACTTTCGTTCATCCAGGCATTAACTAAGAGCGTAATTCACCAAGGTAGTTACAATCCATAGTTCACTAGAGGTGGCTCTCCTTAGATAGACAACATGCTGGGTGAACAAATTATAGCAGGGCAATTGACAAACACCGAGAAAGTAATACATGCGTATACTAATCATCTTGACTCCTTTGGAACTTGATTGGGCATTACAACATTATACATAGACCGCCATCCAACTGCATCTATGACTAATAATCCACCTTCAGGTTATCATCCGAACCCCCTCCAGTATTAAGTTGCAAGCAACATATTATTACTTTACGAACTGCGTGTAAAGTAAACAATACGATTGTTCGATGAACAAAGGATTGTTGTTTTCTCCCTAGTAGCAATAGCACATCTAGAACCTTAGAGATTTATGTCACTTCCCTAGATTACTAGAGGCATGAACCCACTATCGAGCATAAATACCAACTCTTGGAGTTGCTAGCATCTACTTGGCCAAGATAGCTACTAACAACGGAAAGCATGCAAGATCTCAAATAACAAAGACATGATAGAATCAATAATCAATCTGAAATAGCATCTCAATATCCATCGGATCCCCGCAAACACAACATGTACAAATTACAAATAGATGATCTTGATCATGAACGGAGCTCACAAGATCTAAACATGAAATCACAAAGGAGGAGAAACCAACCATCTGGCTACTACATGGATCCGTAGTCCAAGGATGAACTACTCATGCATCACACCGGAAGCTTGCATGGTGATGAAGAAGGCCTCCAGGGGGAAATCCCCTCTCTAGTAGGGTGCCGGGAAGAGCTTCAGATCCCTCCCGATCTAGGGATGGAGATGATGGCGCCTACAGACTCTTTAGTAGATTTTTGATCGAGTACCTAGGATTTTCATCCCGAGGGCAACTTATAGGCGGAAGGAGAGGCCGAGGGGGTGCCGGGAGCGGCCACACCACCCCCTGGCACGGGTCAGGCCTGGCCGCGCGGCCAGGTGGTGTGGTGGTTCCCTGGCCCTTCTCCGTCTCGTCTTCTGGCACTTGATCCCTTCCGAAAAAATAGGCACTTTGGCTTTTGTCCCGTCCAATTCCGAGAATATTCATTTTCTGACTTTCCTGCAACCAAAAACAACAGAAAACAGGCAGCTGGCACTGTGGCTCTTGTTAATAGGTTAGTCCAAGAAATCATATGAAAAGTACTCCAAAGTTGGAACAAAACACAAGAAAGTGGATAAAACCAAGCATGGAACATCAAAAATTATAGATACATTTGCAATGTATCAACATCCCCAAGCTTAACTCCTGCTCTTCCTCGAGTAGGTAAGTGATAAAAAGAAATAATTTTTGAGGTGACATGCACCATCAAAGACTTGATCAAAGTATTTGCAAAACTCAAAGCTGGGATCATAGTACTTCAATCATAACATGAAAGACAAAGTTATAGCAATAGGCAAAGAAACTATGATGCAACATAAAAAGGTACAAACAAAAGATTCATGAATAACATGCCTTGCAATACGTTTGTTTGTTTCACATAAAGAAAACATAGCATAATAGTATTCAGCTTGTCCCTCAATAGAGTAGCAAATATAAATGCATAGGACACCTTCAAAGTTCATAAGAGTGACTAGATAGAATAGTTTAAAACAAGCAATATCAAGTTATGCATCAATCAACTAGTCTTGGGACAATGCACATAGAACTAAGAATGTCCACAATGCTCTCAAAGTAGGTGCATAAAGATAGAAGGTGGAGACTCAATATAATGGTGGAAGAAAAGCCTTTTGTAAAAGGAAGTAGGGATTCAAGTCTCATAAAGAGCTTCCAAAATTATGGTACTTTTAGTTTTCAGCTCTCATTGCCCCTATCATAAGCATCTTGAAATTGATTAAGGTTAAAGTGACACAACTAAGAGGATATGCTTGACAAGTTATAAACCGAAATCTCATGCCCCTTACTTACGAAGACCGGTCCTCATGCTACTCAACTTTAGTCACGAGTAAGCTCTTGTTATTGTAAGTATATGTGTATCATTAAGAACCACCAACGGGGTACCCCTTGCACATGATACGGGAGCTTTCCCATAATCAAAATGACAAGCCAAGCAGACAATGAGCATCTCAGCGATCTTTTTATTTGCTATTTGCATAGGTTTTTATTGAGGATGCTTCATAGAGTGCTCATTATGGTGATGCTGTAAGTTTCCACCATGATTAGGCATGGTTTAGGCTAGCGGCCCAGGCATTTCTCTAACACACATACAAACTCCATTATCTTACAAGTTCCACATTTATTTCACACCGCCGGGATCCGTAAGCAAAAGAACATGATATCAACGGAGTACAAAGTACAAGTGCGATGTTGAAAGCTTTCCGCATGAAACATGGTTCTGCTAATTTCAACTTATAAAGCGCAAGCATATACACAACAAAGAAGGACCCAGTGGTTCAAGTTTATTAGAGGCAATAAAGTAAAGTGTGCCATCAAGTTCGTGAGAGCTTTAATCACTAGTTTTCTCATAACAAGTGAAAGGTAAACAAACGCATGAATATACTTGGAATAGCATAAGCTAGTACGTAGGTATGGTGTACTCTTTGGAATAACTTGGTTTAGGGAGTTGGATGCATGAGTGGAACTCATACTTGGTGGTGGAAGCTAGCAAAAGACTGGGAGCGACAAACTAAGAGAGCAATAATGGCCATAATCATGCAGAGCGACAAAACATCATTGATCAAAGCATAAAGTGATACTACAAGTTGAAAACTAAAGGATCATAAAGGCTATGGTGACTTGAGATAGTCATAACATGGTGTGAGCATGTGCCAAGTCAACCCAAATAAAGCATCAAAGGAGAATACCACTATACTATGCTTTAATATGCTAAAACAACGCATGATTCATCCAAGGCACATTAAGCAATCTCAATTGTTTATAACAAGCCATCCTACAGCAAAGAATACTAATCAAAAATCCAAAACAATATCAAGCATGGCATGACAAAGCATATGCCACAGTAAAAAACGAGGTCTTTTTACCACATAAGCATGAACTTTCCTACTCTTTTCCAAACCAAACCAAACTATTTGCAAACCAAAGTATGAAAGAGGGGGTCCAACCAATTTATTCAGAACACTAAGCAAACCAAGCAAACTAAAAACCAAAACAAAAATGAAAAAGAAGACGCTCCAAGAAAAACACAACTGTGTATGAAACAATAAAAATGAAGCGTTTGGAAGAAACCTGGGATTTTTATTGATGAAGAAGGGGATGCCTTGGGCATCCCCAAGCTTTGACGCTTGTACTTCTTGGATATTTCTTGGGGTGACACGCGTGGCATCCCCAATCTTGAGCTTTAGTCAATCCTTCATCTCATTACTCATTCCTTCCATACACCTGAAAATTTTCCTTCATACAAAACTTCACACAATCTCATTAGCAACATTAGTGCACTTAAGATAAATAAGTCTCAACTTACAGTTCTAACACCAAATAAACTTCCATTAGAACACTAGCTACTGTAGCACTTCCATCAAAAAGCTCAATTCCCCAAAGGAACTCAAGAAGGAACTAACAAGAAGCAAATGCAGAAAATGGCAGAAATCTGTCAAAACAGACAAGCAGCTAAAGACGAATTTTTTAAAAGATCTTCTGTTGCTCAAATCAAAAAGTGTTGAACTAACGAAAGTTAGATAACAACCTGGGGCAGAATCACAAAACATTACAGCTCAATCCGATGTACATAGCTCTCTCAAGAATTTTTACGGTGAAGCATAGAAATCTATTTCGGGACAGCAACTTTCCCAATCATTATTTATCTCTCATTAGAGGTTACTCTTGGCACAAAAAACAAATAAAAATGATAAGTTGAGGTTATTACAGAGGTAATAACTTCCAAGGCTCAACTAAAACTTTTGGATTATCTCCCAACACGTACTTTTATTTAACGCCTATAAGTTAGGCATAAGAAGCAAAGAAAGAATCAAGTGTTCTCAAATGAAGAAGCATTAAGATCAATACCAGAAATATTTTCAACCAGGCAAGGTATATCATCCAAATAAGTTCTATAGGATCCTTTCTCAATGCTCTTGGGTGCACTATTCTCATCAAAAGGTTTGCAGGAACAATCCAATCAAGATTCTTTTCTATGGCATCATGTATTGCTACTAGTTTAAAGGGTATTGGTATCTTAGGTTCCCCCCATTAGGTTCAGTTTTGTTCATCTTTTCTCGTGTACCAACAACATCTACACATGAGCCTAGCATATTGAAACGTTCAAAAACTTTTGTAGCTTCCTTGGCAACATCATAGAACTCCTTAAACAAAGTTTCTAGAACAAAATCCCTCTTTTCAGGATCCTCAATTTCTTTAAGCTTAAGAAACATTACTTGCATTAAGGGGTTGAGGTTAACAAACCTAGCTTCTAACATGTGAATTAAAGAAGTTGCAGCAATCTCATAATTTGGAGCAAGATCTACAAGGGATCTATCCTCAGTATCTTCATGTTTGCTAACATGATTAAAGAATTCTTCAATGTTATCTTTCCCAATTATAGAACCACAACCAATTGAAAGGTCGTTCAAGGTGAATGTAGGGATCAACATGGTGAGCTAAGGAAGAGGTGACAACTAAAGGAGACTTAATTTTTTTGTGTTTTTGAAATAAGAAAGCAAACAAGTAAACTTTTTTTTTGTGTTTTTAAAGAACCAAGACAAGGAAACAAAGCAAAAAGAAACAAAGAAAAACAAAAACAACAAAGTAAAGAGATTGGTTATGAGGGACTCCCCTTGTGAAGATGTCCTTGACTCCCCGGCAACGGCGCCAGAAAAAATCTGTTGCGTAGTTGACGTGGGAGCTTCTTCTTGTTCTTCAGTCCCCGGCAACGGCGCCAGAAAAAATATTGCTGACTCGTAGTTGATGTAGAGCTCGTTGGGAACCCCAAGAGGAAGGTATGATGAGCACAGAAGTAAGTTTTCCCTCAGTTATGAAACCAAGGTTTAATCGAACCAGTAGGAGCAAGGAAACACCCCAAAGGTGTTACTAGCTGAGCTTTGGCAGGGCGCACTACCGGTGCTAGTAGCAACGTGGAGACGTGCACAACACAACCACAAAACTTTTTCCCCAACTTGCGATGAGGTTGTCAATCTCACCGTGTTTTGCGGAAAACAAAGGATTAAACGTATCGAATGGAAAGAAGTAAAAGTTTGCAGAAAGTAAACACAAAGTAGTAAAAGATTGTAGATTGTATGTAAAGAAAAGGACCGGGATCCATAGTTCACTAGAGGTGGCTCTCCTTAGACAGACAACATGCTGGGTGAACAAATTACAGCGGGGCAATTGACAAACACCGAGAAAGTAATACATGCATATACTAATCATCGTGACTCCTGTGAGACTTGATTGGGCATTACAACATAATACATAGACCGCCATCCAACTGTATCTATGACTAATAATCCACCTTCAGGTTATCATCCGAACCCCCTCCAGTATTAAGTTGCAAGCAACAGATTATTGCTTTACGAACTGCATGTAAAGTAAACAATACGATTGTTCGATGAACAAAGGATTGTTGTTTTCTCCCTAGTAGCAACAGCACATCTAGTACCTTAGAGATTTATGTCACTTCCCCAGATTACCAGAGGCATGAACCCACTATCGAGCATAAATTCTAACTCTTGGAGTTGCTAGCTTCTACTTGGCCAAGATAGCTACTAACAACGGAAAGCATGCAAGATCTCAAATAACAAAGACATGACAGAATCAATAATAAATCTGAAATAGCATCTCAATATCCATCGGATCCCCGAACATGTACGAATTACAAATAGATGATCTTGATCATGAACGGAGCTCACAAGATCTAAACATGAAAGCACAAAGGAGGAGAAACCAGTCATCTAGCTACTACATGGATCCGTAGTCCAAGGATGAACTACTCACGCATCACACCGGAGGCTTGCATGGTGATGAAGAAGGCCTCCAGGGTGAATTCCCCTCTCCGGCAGGGTGCCAGGAAGAGCTTCAGATCCCTCCCGATCTAGGGATGGAGATGACGGCGGCTACAGACTCTTTCGTGGATTTTTGATCGGGTACCTAGGTTTTTCGTCCCGAGGGCAACTTATAGGCGGAAGGAGAGGCCGAGGGGGTGCCGGGAGCGGCCACACCACCCCCTGGAGCGGGTCAGGCCTGGCCGCACGGCCAGGTTGTGTGGTGGCTCCCTGGCCCTTCTCCGTCTCATCTTTTGGCACTTGATCCCTTCCGGAAAAATAGGCACTTTGGCTTTTGTCCCATCCAATTCCGAGAATATTCATTTTCTGACTTTCCTAGAACCAAAAACAGCAGAAAACAGGCAGCTGGCACTGTGGCTCTTGTTAATAGGTTAGTCCAAGTAATCATATGAAAAGTACTCCAAAGTTGGAACAAAACACAAGAAAGTGGATAAAACCAAGCATGGAACATCAAAAATTATAGATACATTTGCAATGTATCAGTATCTTATCAACTGGAACTGCCTGAAGAGATGTCTGCCATCCACAATGTGTTCCATATCTCGTTACTTCGCAAATGCCTAGAAGTGCCATAGAAGACCGAAGTTTTCAAGAACATCGAGCACCGAGCTGTTGATATCAATAAGGATCTGACATATCGTGAAGTGCCCATCCGTACCTTGGAGGAAGCTTACAGAACCACCAGGACCCGGAGTATCAAATTTCTCAAGATTCAATGAAGCAACCATACCGAAGAAGAAACCACTTGGGAGCGACAAGATTACATTAGGAATGAGTTCCTAGTTTTCTTTCTTAAATTTCGGGACGAGATTTTGCTTAAGGGGGGAAGGTGTTGTAACACCCCAAATATTTAATCAAACTTAATCAAGATCAAATCTACCCAGTTTAGGGTTAACAAAAACTTTTCCATTTAAAAATCTTTAAGTCTTCATATGTGTGTGCATTAAAATAGGAATTGTTTTGAATTTCCATGATTGAGCGATCTAGTGGTTATAAAATCATTCTATGATGAATGTCACATCATCTAGATCATCCCCAAGCAAATCCCAAAGAAAAAGAAATCAAACAGATTTAAATAAGGCAAATGGTCACTTTTGCCATTTTAATCACGTAACCCACTTTAGCTATTCCTAGCACTCAATTTCCAACAGAGACAATTGTGGATATTTGCACCCCTTGGTAGTACAAGTAGTGATGTGCCAAGGCCCAATTTGTGATATCACAAAGACATTCAAACTCTAAATTTAAATGACAATTGAAAATTGAATCAAGTGTAGGTACTAAGATCACACTATTTCAAAAACCATCCAAATGAATTCTATTTCGCAAATCCTAGCAACCACATATGTTTAAGCATGTGACAAACCACTCCACAAATTTTCATTTCAAAATTCCAAATTTGATTTCTTTCGGCTATTCTGTCAAACAATTGGTGGGCACAGATCAAACAAAACCAAAAAAACTAGTTTGAGCAGTGTTCTGGCCAAACCTATCTCCCACATTGCCACCAAACCCTCTCCACTGCATCCCCTACCCCTTTCTAGCCTGGCCAAGCACTGTGCCCATGACCAAATGGTCATGGACATCAATGCCGAGCCCACTCGAGCACCTCACCGGCGACAGTGCGCCCCTAACACCGCCATCCTTGCCAACCTTGCCCAATGCGTCGCTTGTGGTCCACCTCCCCCTCTAGGCCAGCCCCAGGACGAGGACAGAGCGAGGAGAGGCCAGGAACCGCCACACTCAGAACTTGTCTGCCATGTCGACGCTGCCCACAGAGCACGCATGGTCCCCCGCTGAACCAGACGCCGCCTCGCTCTTGCCACCCACCTACATGATCACCACCACCCCAGGAAGCTACTAGACACGCCCGTTTCCCTTGACAGTTACCCGTAGCCGCCGGCCACCGCAAAACTCACCATCGACAGAAACATCGTGCACGCCGCGCCGCTCACTTATCCCGACCACAATCCACTACACACGCACCTCCGTGACACTTGCCAGGGCACGGCCCACCGTCCTAACCCACTGCCCAAGCTTCTAGCTCGTTGTGCCGTCGTCACCGGTGAGCTCCGCCCATGCCTCACTGCACCCCTCGCCCCGCTATAAATAGAGCGCCTCCCAACATAGTTTCCTCACACCACTCTCATCCACTCCCCGTCAGAGCACTCCTAGAGTCCCACCGGAGCAAGCCGCAGCCCGTAGTGCCAGAATTTCGCCGGAGTATGCCGCGGAAGGAGGAGAACGGGGCCAGCGATCTAGGCCATCTCTTGAGACGCCGCCAGTACCAGTAGAACCACCGTCGTCAACTTGTTCATTTGCCCGACTTGCCACACTAGCTAGAGCCCCGGTATGTCTCCACTATACTCCCACCGACCACGCTCGGGTTCAGTCTCGCCGATGACGTGTCGGTCGTCGACGATGACCGTGAGCCGTTGATCCAGGATCTAATCGTGTGGTCCTTATCGCCCCGTACCACTTCATTTTTAGTGAGTCACTGACAGGCGGGACCCCCCTATCAGCAGCCCTTAGCACCACGGAGTGTACACGGGCCGGCCCATTTAGTTTCCCGCGCTGACCCCGTAATTCAAATATAGGTTTTTCTATTTTAGTTAAAACTTAGTTATGTCCTTTAGTTTAAAATTCAATTTAGGGAGATTTACAAATTCAAATTAGATGATTCCAATTTTGTTGGAAAGGTTATTGAAATATTTATCCAAGCCCGTTGGATTTAAATCATTTAGAGTTAGAGATCTCTCCTAGTAAAAATAATAAAATAGAAGCTTTTGCAGATTCAAACATTTTTATAAAATCAACCATAATAGCTTTTGAGTTGATTCCAACTCTCGAAAATCACATTTAACCATCCCTATCTGAATATGTAATAATATTAAGGTTTAAAAGCAGTGACTTTGGACTAGTACCAAATAATTCTATATAGGCATTTCTAGTCACTTTAAATCATTAATTATTAAACTTAAACTTATTAAAATATGATCCAACCTTTAAATCAGATTCCCATATATTAGAATATGTGGTGATGACATGTGTCCATATGATCCCATATTTTAATTGGAGAATATTAAATCTTAGTTAATTTCAATGAGTAGAAATTACTTTTCTCAAATAAAAAGAATGAAGCTAGTTCATTAAACCTTATGATGCTTGTGATGATAATAGATGATCAAATGTGTGTCTTAGTGTTATAAGTAGACTAGTTAAGTATTGATTGGTGATTGTGTATCCTTTATGTATTTATAGACAATAGTACCGACCAAGCTTTCGAGGAGGAGGAGTTCTACTAAGAGGAGGAGGAAGAAAATTTCAACCACTTCACCAACCAAGACAAGCTAATACTTGCAAGACATCATGAACAATGCAAGCTAACCCTTGCAATCTAGATAACCTAAGAAAATGCATTAGGCATGCTTTGGTTATACCCTTTGACTTTTACCTACTCCAAGTTTTATTTACAAGGTTTACCTTCTTTACTTTACCAAAGTCCTTTACTTGTTTAAAGGTAGCATAAAAAGTATAAAACTTGACCTATCTAGTTAGACATATATGTCATTCTATGGCATGAGATCGATATTAGCATCCCATATTAGTGAACACTCTTAACTTAGTAGTTTAGAGCTAAACCAAAACTTGATTCACTTTAGATGGGAATACTTGGTGAAAATGACTTGTGAAAACCTTGGAATGATGAGTCATTCTATTGAGATGTTTTGACATGTGTTGAGAAACACAAATGGTTTATGATGAAAATGTTGTGGCATGAGTCTTGGCCCTTTTACAAAACTGATGGTTGGGTTTGGATGCGATACCATTCCAATTTTACCGTACAACCACAATACCTGAATTGGGTAAGGCTTAGCCGGAAGTTTATATGCATTAGTATTAGTTCCCTCGTGGGAGAGGTCTGAGCTGAGGCTACCTCTCAATGTTGTCCACCTATGTAGTGCCCAGGATGACAGATGGTCAAGGCTGGGAGGCCATATTCATAGGAGAGGTGCTTATAATAGAGTGTGTAAAGGAAAGGTTATGTTTGATTATCTGCATACTAAGTATGATGATTTAGGGTTATCCCTGATAGATGTATCGAATCTTGTGGTGAAAGTCTACCACCTCTGCAGAGTGTCAAACTATTCGAATAGCCACGTCCGCGGTTATGGACTATTGGAGTGGCCATATTGTTCCGTTGTCAGATGTTTTCAAATCAACTTATGAAATGAATTGTGACATGACTTGACCACAATATGGTTATTACTATGACATTTAAGTTCCCACTTACGTGTTTTCAAACGTTAATTTACCTTTCTTTGTTTCTAAACTTTGCTTAGGTTTCAAACTTAGCTTTACAAATAAACTTAGAATTTGGCATTCCTACTATGACTACTTTACTTGTTAGTGATAGTTTGCGAGTACTTAAAGAGTACTCATGGCTTTTGTCCCTGGCTATTCCTATGGCCAGACTATGAGGAGGACTATCCTGAAGGAGGATAGCAGGACGGCTACGACAACTAGGATAATCTCCCATCATCAGCATTGCCTGTGACTCTAGAGATGGACCCCACCGCTATGCTATTTATTCTGCTACTTGATTGTACTAATACTAGATCATGAGATCCTTTATTTGTGTAAGACCTTATTATGGTTTGTAATGGATGATGTACTGTGATATCCAATCTGTTATGTCTCGCAAAAATGGTAATCATGGGATTGCGAGGTATGGCATAACAGGCATCTGTGATTGAAAATCTGGGTGTTGGCATCTGCCCACTTGATCGAATGACTGTTTGTCGATTTATCGAAATTAGGTCAAATTTGAAACTATAAGTAAATTTTAGGTTGCTTTGAAAGTTTTACGAAAAATCTTTTAGAGGCATCCATCGATGTGTCACAATTAATATCTCAAAAACACTGAGATATTTGATGATAGGTTCATCTTCTTGCTAAGATTATGCATCTTGACAATTTAATGAAATTAGGTCAAACTTTAGCTACAAGTAAGCATGATAGATTTCTCTTGAATTAAATGTATTTTCAGAGGTCGATGGGTGCATTTTCTGGTAGTAAGTTGTGTCATGGGTGTGAGTGTCCAACTACCAGGAAAGAACATTCAATTCCACATTTTCCGAGTGAATACGAGCAATGTTAGTTGTTCTTTTCCGTAAAGAGAAGTCCAAAGAATATTGGATGTGGATGCCATAAGCCAAGTTGTTAGACATATATAGTGGATCGAAAACATGTTTTACTCGCGATTGCCATGTTCTATGAGTTTTCAAGCTTCCTAGCTAACCCTGCCCATTTGAACGACTTTATCTCGATATCTCGGAATTATAGGATAAATTTGAAACTACAAGTCAATTGTAGGATTTACTTTGATAGTTTTACAAAAAAGCTTTTGGGGGTACCCATCGAGGGGTCAAAATTAATATATCAGAAACCAGCAAGAGTTTCGACGATAGGTTCAAATTCTTACTAAGACTTTGCATCTTGACAATTTAACGAAATTAGGTCAAACTTGAGCTCGCTACAAGTAAACGCCATAGATTTCTCTTGAATTAAATGTATTTTCAGAGGTAGATCGGTGCATCTTCTTTTAGTAAATAGTGTCGTCGGTGTGAGTTGCCAACTATCAAGAAAGAACATTCAATTCTACATTTTCTGAGTGAATACGAGCGAGGTTGTTCATTTTCCTAAAGAAAAGTCAGGAGAATATTGGATCTGAATGCCACGAGCCAAGTTTACGGACATATATATTGGACCAACATGTTGTACCAATGATTCCCATGTTTTATGAGTTTTCAAACTTCCCAGCTAACTCTGCCCATTAGAATGAATTTATGTCAATTTATCGAAATTAGGTCAAATTTGAAACAACAAGTACTAGTAAATTGCATGTGCCCTACACATGAGACTCAGATAATAGACATCTGACATATCATCACTATATAAAATTATAATAGGTAAAGCAGAAAAAACTATAAATTTGATCAACATCTATAAAGTATAGGTGTATATTTGGTTCTTCTACTTTGTATATCATGTAGAAGTCAATGATTATTAGCTATCTAAAACTTGAAAATTTTGGTAACATGGCCTAGAGAAACGAGGGAGAAGATTCTAGAATGATGGAGAAGTGTGTTTTGAGTTTTGTGCATAGCATTCATTGTGACGAAGACTATCAATAGAATCTTCTAGATGCTAGAATGGAAAAGAAGACCCAATGGCTAGAAATGCTGGTATTCGCGAGTCTTGATCCAATATTCAAAGTTATTCGTACGCTATATAGTGGTAAGAAATTGTAGGTTGCTTTGAAAGTTCCACGAAAAAGCTTTTGGGGTACCTATCAGGTAAAGAAAGTCCGAAGAATATGGATCTGAATGCCACAAGCCAAGTTTTCACACATATATGGTGGAGCAATATGTCGTACTTACGATTTCCCATGTTTTATGAGTTCTCAAATTTCCTAGCTCACTTTGCCCACTTGAATGACTTCCTGACATATATAGGGGATCAACAGCATGTTGTACTTGCGATTCCCATGTTTTAAGATTTGTCAAGGTTCCTAGCTATATAAATCCACTCACTTGAATGACTTTATGTTGATGTATCAAAATAAAGTCGAATTTGAACTACAAGTAATAAATTGTAGGTTTCTTTGAAAGTTTTATGAAAAAGCTTTTGGAGGTACCCATGGAGAGGTCAGTTAATATATCAGAAACCACAGAGAGTTTTGACAACTAGTTCGACTTCTAGGTAAGATTTAGAATCTTGAAAATTTTGAACCCCGTTTGAAAATGATCACATGAGAAATAAGGAGAGAGGGGAAATGATTTTTCTATTTTCTATGGGCAACCCATAAGCTTTTGAGGTTGACCTTAGGCTTAAAGATAACTTTATTTTGTCCACATTGTATAAGGTGAACCTTAATTAGCGGATGCCACATAGGCCTTAAGGTGTGCTGTTTTACACATTGGGGATGACCTTAGGGCATCACCTATGTATTAAAAAACTTGTTGATAAGATGGCTCCCAACATGACCGTGAAATGAATATGAGTTGGAACTTGCAAATTTGCATGATTGTATAACATCATCCTCCAAACATGATTTAATTTATCTCATAATTTTTTGAAACTCCTAAGTATGATATCCATTCTTGTTTGTGATCCTGAGCATTGGGAGTACGACCATGGATGATCAGTTGAGGTGTTGGATTGAGGGAGTACGGCCTTGGTTTCCTCAACATAGAGGGAGTATAGCCTACGAATTTTCTATTATTACATGGACCATGACCAAATTGAAAACCAAAATAAAGCGGTAAAATATCCCGCATATCCGGACATAGTTCGTGCTCTAAAATTTCAGATACTTGGAAATTCCCATTCTACCCCTATTAAATTCGGTGGGTGGGTGCGGTGACCCAGCATACCACTGCATGATGTAGTACACTATAGTCGTTGACATAACACCAATGAAACTTCATTCACTAGTATTACATCCCTCAGAGTGGTACAACAGAAACACAATAGGTCCAAGACATGACTGTAGATGACAACTCAACACTTTACAAAAGATCTAGAGAACACCCAAAGTTAAAGAGGAAGAAATAACCTCTTACAACAAAGAAGAACCAGAAATAATAACTCCGAACTATCTAGCTAATAAAACTAGCATCTGAACTATCTGACTTGCAATTGCTGCTATTTCAATGGTCTACCGAAGTAGGTTTTATGGCTAGAGGATCTACTCCTATCTACTTAAGAACTTTTTCTTCACTTCGGTTGATGTTTATGTTGACTTCATTGAATTTATTGAAGAACTTGAGCTGCCGATGATGGTTTCTTGAGAAAAATTGATGTTGACGTCGTCTTCAATGGCTTAGAATCTAGCAAGAGTTAAGAAGGTACGGTTGAGTATGAGCGTACTTACCAAGTTCACTAAAAAGAAGTGTATGATGCACTATCTCTACAGCCACGGACCAAAGGTCATAGGCAATGCAGGTACTCATAAACATTTCTTCAAAGGTTGCTTTTATTCTGAAAACTATGCCCAACAGCCTTCACAGGTTGACCAGAACTTTCATGGAGTTCCTTTCCTACCGTGTTCATAGCTCCTTCCCGGAACAGGGAGTAACATGTCATAGTTCTTACACTTTGCAGAGGTGCGTTGCTTTACCCATGAGAGACTGTGGCATCCCGCTAAAACCACTACTAGAAAATCGCTGTGTTTTTGTGCATTACATCATCATGACTGCATGCTCATGTCATCATGCCACATTGCATTTGAGCATCGTCATCATCAGACATGGTTTGCCAAAAACTATTTTCGAAAAGCGTGGTTTTGTTTTCTGAACGCCCTGTCTCTTATTCAAACTAAACACCGGTCTTCCGGATTATTTTGTTTCGTCTACAAACAGATTTCAAAAGCCCCGTTTCAAACAAATAAAATTTTACATTATTTTTAGGGGGCAGCCGAACAAGGCCCGAACCAGCCCAGCCGGCCACCCCCAAAAACACCCAATCAGCCAAACCCTATCCCAACCGGCTACCTTAAACCTTCCCCCTCCAATTTTCCCTCCCAGCCGCCGCCACCTGGGCGTGCAACCCCACCCCCACCTGCGCTTTCCCACCCACCAGCCAACTCCCTCCACCTCACCCCGCCCACTCCCAGGACGCCACCTCACCTCCTGGCCCCACCTCCTCTCTCCCTCCACCGCACGCCATCCTTCCGCTGCCAGCCCGACCCCACATCGCGTCGCCCGCCTCCACCGATAGCCGCCCGCCTCGGGATCTCTGCTCCCGACCCTGCCCCACCCTCGCAGGTCCCACCCCGCAGTAGCTGTCCCCAGATGCGCCTTCCCCATGCTCCTTCCCTCCCGTTCGACCCCCACCAACCACCGCAGCGCCGCCACGCTCTTCTTCGGCCGCCTCCTCTTGGTCCTCCTCTCCACCTTGCTGGCCCCGCCGCCGCGGGCGTGCTCCGCAGGGACAGGCCTCCTCGCCGCCCCCTCCGCTCCGGCTGCGCCCCAGGTCTCCTCGCCGCCGAGATCTCCTCCGCACGCTCCGCCGCGGCCTCGCCTCCCTGTGCTGCTACTGGGCTCCCTCGCCCTCGTCCGTGACGCCGCGCCCTTTCTCCCCCGAGTTCGCCGTGGCACCTACCGCCGTGCCTCCCTCGGAGCCCCGTGCCTTCCGCCGTCCCTATGGTGCTCTCCACCGCACCGCGTCCTCTGCCAGCGGCCGCCTGCTCCGAGCGCCCCGTAGCCAGCGCGTCCAACGCGCGCCACCTCCTGCCCGTCCCCCAGAGTCTCACCAAGGCCGCCCTACACCGCGTATATGCCTCACCCTGTCCGTGGCTCCCCGCTAGGCCACCTCCAGCACGCCGATGTTCCCCAGCAAGCCTCGCTTCGCTTTGAGTTGCACGCCCTCGAGCTGTTCCCTCGTGCGCGAGCTGCTGCTCTTGTTCCTGGCCGTGGTGCTCTTGTGTTTGGGAGATGTTAGAACCGAACAGAGTACTACTTTGATCTGAGGCTGGACCAAAGGCTTTGCCCCCAGCCAATATGTGTGTGACGCCTCCGAAGACCCATATGCTGATCCAAGTTCTCCATCGATGATAGTCGGAACAACAAGATCGTCGTCGTGAACATCAAGGCCTCCTCCACGGACACCAATATCTCCTTCCCGGTACCATCACCCCGAGTACGGCGACACGAAAGCGGAGACCGTAGGACGCCGAGTGCCAAGATCTTCTCGGCACCGAAGACCGAACCCCGTGGATCGACATGATCTTCTTCATGGACGCCGAGACCCCGATCGGAAGATGCCCGGAACACGAAGATTTGCTTACGAACACTTTGGCCGAGGCCGAACCAAGATCTCCACGGATGCGACAAGTTCTCCTTTCCATTTGCGATGCCCAAGGACCCGGACGCCAAGGTCGCCGACACGGAACGCCAAGTTCTTCTTCCCGAACGCCAAGACCGACCCGATACGCGGACCCGACAAGGTCTTCACAACGACAAGATCGACACCGACCAGGGTGAACCCGAGGATCTCCGAAGCAAAACCAAGTCCTGCGACGATCTCCGAAGACCGATCCCATCGAACCGAACCCCTAGATCCCGGAGCCCTGAGACCCAGACCCGAACTCCCGGAACCAAGATCTTCTGAACCCAGATGTGTGACCCTAAGCCTCTATTTTTATAATATGACATATACCTGTCGCGTCATGAAATCATCATGCTTGCATACATGTCATCTGGTGGGTTGGGTTAAATAGTCGATTCAGCTAAATTAAATATGGAGTCTATATGCGGGCTATTCTAGTCTTATTCGGGACTCCATTTAAATTTGTGTAGCGAACCGATACCATGTTTCATCTTGTTAAGACAACATTTAAATTGCGGGGTATCTAAAAAACTTGAACCGTCTAATTAATTGTCGGGCCCCCGGTTCCGCTTAATATTGCCTAGTTGCCCCGCATCATATTATAAGCATGCTAGATCTTCTGTCGTAGTATTAAATATTGCATCCGGTTTTTCTTCTAGTGTTTGCTTCTTCGCGGATTAGGCCAATGAGTTGATGCGAGTATCGACAAGTTCTCTGGATATGAACCTTCGGCAGTGTTTCCCAGGCGAGCAATCTCCCCCTTTCTACCTATTTTGCATTTATAGTCTTTATTTCCTCCCGTTGATCTATTGCTATCTGTGTCGCGATGCTTTAGTTTCCGTGCACCATTTATATTCCTTGTTGTTAGATAAATAGTCGTCCTTGTGAGTCGTAGTTGCTTGCTCAGGTGCTGCTTCGTGCCATTGTTGTTCCATCATAATTGCAAGGTTGACACATGCTTAATGGTGGAGATGCTTAATGGTGGAGATGATCATGACTTTACATACAACTATTAAATTGCTGGGATAACTAATGAAAGAGGCACTAGTGGGCAATATATGCTATTTGGTTTTTATGTCCACTTGTGTCCCGTAGGCCCCGAGTACTTGATACCTGTTCCTTGACTATTCGCACTACCCACATACGGGAGACTCTATGAATCCCTCTTAGCCAGAGCTTGATTCATTTCTTATTTCTTGGGGCCACAAACTAGTTTGGGGTTTTATTACTATCTTGTACCTATGCCATGCTTTACTGCTTTATTTACGATTGTGCGTGGAGCACCTGTACTGTTTAGGATCGTGACACGTTTTCGCTGTATCGACAAGCCTAGTCACACTTTCGGGTTCCCAGTCATTTACAGCCGTCCACACAAACCCTGAGTCCATTCCGGAGCCGGCCAACTTCGTTGTGGGTAGATAAGTGGGGTGGCCCCCTAAAATGATTTATGAATCCTGTGATTGATTTGTCGTGAAAGCCTCGTTGGGTTTTGATTTGGTTTTTCCGAGGTTGATCGTGTGTGTGTTGCTATTTGTGCACCCCTGCAGGGTAAATCTTTCTGAAAGCCGTGTCCGCGGTTATGGACGACTTTGAGCACAGTATCTCGATCATAGATAAGCATAACTAAAGTAGTGCTATAAACTTGACTTAATATATGACTAGTAATCAGATTCAACTATCATGGAATGGATATAAAAATGCCAACAATTGGTGGATCTGGGGTTGTTTTGTGACATGCTATACCTGCCTAGTAAGTATTGCAACTCCAATGGAATGGGATAAAAATGCCAACAATTGCTGGGTTTTGGGACTCCTCAGGACAATTATATCTGACTAGTAAATGTTCCAACTACAACAAAATGGTGATTAAAACTGCCCACTACTTATGCTATCAGGATGACTCATGATATCTATATCTGACTAGTAAGTGCTTCAACTGTAATGGAATGAATGAAACAGCCAACTGTGTGAGTTCCTCGGTTTTACTTCCTCGTTTGGTCTCGAGGGGGAATACCAGGATGGGTATGATTGGTTCTAGTATAAGTTTGGTTCCGAATAGGTCTTTCTTATCCCTCTCTAATAGCCGATAGATGTGTCGAGTCTCTATAGGTTGTTTAGTGCATGCTTCGCTGCCGCTTCAGTCCACCATACCTATGTAGGCGAGAGCTGCCGAATTCTAGCCTCGCCATGTACTGGCCTCTGTACTGATGCTCCTCTTTTTCCTTTGCCCTTTGTCGGCACCCCTTTTGTTTTAGCAGGTTTGAGATCGACATCGTTAGCAGGGTTACCCTTCTGGCTTGGCATGGGCAGGGTTATGGAGGCCATTGGTTATCCTTCAGGGCTCTTAGCCCCATTTGCATCTTGTCCGTAGTCGGACACTCTATCATTTTTAAGGTGATTTGAATCTCTGTATAGTATATCTGTATTCTTAACTCATGGACTCGTTGTTGTAGATATATGTTCTTTGGGTACCATCGAGGACTTTTGTGTAATGATATTACTTTAGTTTCCACCCGCACGAAAGTGCCTGGTGGGCGTCCTTGAATCGTTTCTATGAGGGTTTGGCTGGAAGCGCTAAAACTTGCATTGCGCCGATTGGAGGGTGTGATAGAGACCATATCCTTGTCGCACAACCGGGCGATCTTTCCTGTCCACAGTTCCTTGGTGTGGGGCCTAGTAGATGATCCAAGCCAATCACTGCCCCCTTCACGACCCTTCATGTCCCCTTGGTGTACGCCATGCCCACATCTTGTATTACGATAATGGTTAGTACATACCGTTAGATGCTAGAACTATCGTGGGACGTTGGGGGTTTCCACCGATATGCTGCATATCCTCTATGAATTACCAATAAATGCATGCTACAAGGATAACAACCACGATCTAGCCATCCGGATGCATGCGAGACGAAGAAGATACAGCTGACTTATCCGTCCCATTCGAAATGTCATAGTTAACACGTAATATACAACGTTAGAATCACTGGTGACATTGGTTGTTAAGTCCTAGATATTATGTTCTTTTACCACTAGAACTGTATCAATAGATTATTACCATTTGGTAAATAATCCATAATCATATTATTATGAAAATAGTGTTTTCTGACCTTTTTGCAATGCAGGCGATGACAACATTTGATTGAAAATAACCAAAGGACATGAGCAAGTGTGAACTTGCCTTGTGATTGCAAGGTAGTGAAGTTGGATACTTCCACTCAACCTTGGGCTCTGGTTTCTACAGAAAACCATTATTGCCTAGTAAGGACAATATTTAAAGAAGCAATGTCCGATGCATAATAATGTCATGCAATGATTTATTTTCTTTCTTCTTTGTGTGTTTTACCCATCTGGTATACGTTTTAAGTTTCTTTTAATTCATAAAAGAAAAGAATTATTTAAGAAATCATTAAATTCATATTATTCTGACATTTAGCAATTTCATAATAACTAGTATTACTCTAAGAGTTTAAAAATGGGTTTATTTGATTTTTAACTCCTTTTAAATATTTAACTAAATTTCCTTTTAAGGGAATAAGACTTTTTTTATCGATAATTTATTTTTCAAAAATACAAATTAGTATTTTTCTTTAATGGTACTTCCTTTTAAAATTTTAAAAATGAGTTTTATTCAATTTTAAGTGTTTTCTATATTTTTATAAAATTCCAAAAGGCATATATACAATTTTAATAATAGTTGTGTATTTAATTATTGAAAATTACTATCTATTATCTTTATTGGATAAAGGATATTTTTGTGAGTTCAGAGATATATGATTTATATTTTTAAAATTTTTATTTAATTTTCTAGAACTTATTTTTTCAGGGGCATAGTTGTAATTATTTTATTTTAGATATGTCTTTTGAAATATGGGCCTGACCCAATGGGCTAGCCCAGCCCCACCAGACCCGGTCCACCCAGCCTGGTCAAAGACCACCTGGCTGTACTGGGCAGCCCACCGATCGAGTACCCTCACGCACAATCTCTCTTCCTCACCCTTTCTCTCGTGACTCTCACTGGTGCTCGGTGCCACCGCTGCTGCTGCGCACGGTTCCGTCCAAGTCCGGTCGCCGTGGCTACCGCCGCGGTGCAGGACAACTAAGTCGATGCTGCTGCACAACGCTCTCTAGGCCGATTCGTCGCTGGTGTCCTTAGTTGGCCGTGATGACCCTCACTTTGTGGCTAGGGTTAGGATTCCACCGTGCGCTGGCGCCCCCTTGCTGACATTGTGGTACTCCCTCGCTGACACTGTGGTTCTCGTGGCGCCGCTCTTCTATGGTCGCTACCACCGTGTGCAGGCGCGGGTTGGAGCGCCCCCTCGGGTGCTCCCTGTGCCGCCACCCCTCTGCCATCGGCCTTCTCTCTACTTCCTCTTCAAGTAAATTTATGACGACCTCGAGAAAGTTCTCCTACTTCTCCTCTCCGTGCTCTATCTTAGCTCTAATTCTTGACATGGTCACTGGTGATGGATTTCTCCATTTAGGGTTCATCCCTAAATTTCTAGGGTTTGACCCTCCTTGAAGTGATGTTCAGTTAGGTTTCAAGGGTTAATATGATTGTGTTAATCTCCTAAAGGTTGACCTGCTAGTGGTGCATGAGATACTCTCTGTTGAGCATGATCTGTTGTTCTGTCTTTGTTAGTTAGCACTCTGCTGATCTTGTTGGTGTTATCCTGTTCTCTGTCAGAGAACACTTGGTTGAGTAAGTTTAAATTGGTATGGCTATCTATGTGGCTGTGATTGTAATCTCATTCTTTTTTGAGTGATGATGCATTACTGCTGGCTGATATAGCTTTGTTTGATGTTTTTAGTGTAAAACTTTATGATCAAAGGCCCTGCCTTATGATAGATGTTGAATGATGTTATAGATGATTCATAAATCCTTTAGGAAAATGATTACGTGTTTATTTAAAAGATGATGCTTAGGCTTGTTCTCAAGAAGTGATGAACCTGTTGGTACAGAGGTGTTACCTAGTTGGGGATGTGCCCTGTACTAGCAGCTATGATGAGTATCATCTAGTTAAAACTAGATCCCTTGGTCTATGATGCTGGTCTGAGACCATCCTCAAGTAGAAACCCCTTGTTTTTACTTGATGGCTTATTTCTTATGTATGTTGGGGACTACCCTTGGTAGCCTTGTGATGGCCTATTGCTATCTTCCCCTTTGGCCTTGGCTTTCTCTTCCTAGTATGGTTGCTCTTGTGACCTTGCTATCCATCCAATGCTTCCCCCTCCTCAAGTCACCATTTTTGCTGGTGATCAATTGGGTTTCCTATAGTGGAAAGTGATTTTATCTAGTGATATTATTGCAAGATCTAATGTTGTTCTTGTGCTAGTCTTGGGTGTGCTGGTGAGAAATTGTGGATGTTTCTTTTGTGAAGTGGATAGCAAAGCTTCCTTTGCTCTATACGGCTTTGACTTGGGCTGTCCCTTTGTTCTATGCTATTGACACCTCAATGCATGCATTTAGGTGTGTAAGCTACTTCTCTACTTGCATTGGCTATGGATGTGATCAAGTAACTATAATTTAAACTTCCCTCATCCTTTTACTGTTACATATCTTGGTGAAACTTGCCCCCTTCAGCCTGTGATGTTGTTCTGAGGCTTAATTGTTTTAAAAGAAAAGATTCTCTACTTGATCGTCTTTGTCACTTTTTTAATTTAACTTACTCAATGATGATTAGAAACAGTGCACTTCACTGTTAGATACCGAGAGCAATTTAACACTAACCGAGTCCTTGTTTTATTTTTGTTTCCCTCTTGTTTGCAGGTACAAGAACAAGTGATCAAAAATAATAGTTTAGGATTAGTTTAGGTTTTCTTTTATTTATCTTTTGTAATTCTAATTTCTAGTTTTTGTAAGGATCAATGTAATATTTATTCATTATTTAATAAAGATATTTTATTTCCTTGGAAATATCTCTGTAATGTCTTTACTTCAAATAGAGTTACATTTATTTTATACCTATGCAATAAAGGAAAGAATGAAGAAGTGTTATTTAAGTTGTACTATTATATTGTTATTAATCTCTTTATTGTTTTATAACAATGATATATTCAAACAGTAATAATAACTAACTCTTTTTGGAAATAAGACAAATGCTAATTACCTTTAATGTTCTAACCCAATTCATTTGTTTCAAAATTTTAACTATAAAACCCACTTCATTCTCTCAAATCATTATAATCCCCGAAGATTAAAGATTGACTTCTATCCAGGTAGTTATAGTTGATATCCCAGCCAGAGTGGAATATTATACAGCCTCATACTCTGGTATTGACTAAAGATTTCTCCAGAACACCTTTCCTCACAAACCTCTAAGTTTGGGTGCTCGTTAAGGAAATTCCATTTCTAAATATACTTGTTTTAAATTTCTCCTCTGCTTTACTAAGATCTCTTATGTGCAACTGATCTAGTCATTTGGCTCCATCACAACCATCAACATATGATGGCATGATCATGTCCCTTCTACAACATTTATTTATTCTACTCCTATTACATTAACCTTGCATCTATTTTTAAGACTTGCAATGATTCTATTCCCTTTATAAAACTCATGATATCAAACACCTAGAATGGGTAGGGTGCTACTCCTCTCAATACAAGTCTGTTCTTGTTATAAGCTTGATTAAGCTACTTTGTTTTCCACTACTCTATACAACTAGTATCACTTACTTCTTGATCAACTGGTCATCTATCCTCAAGAACCTTGAGAATAATGACCACCATCCTTTGACCATACCAAGCTTAGGCTTCTATTTGTCTAATCAGGATCTATACTATACTAAGTAATATGTTCTTACTATCCTCTTTATGTGCTTATCTTGTTAAGAAAACGTACTTAGGTTAATACCTACTTGGCTTATGAAGGTTATTGCTTGATACTCTAACACTACTAGCTTTCTTATAGCTTCTCAAGTAATAGTTGACTATTAGGTTTAGATACTTCTTCTAGTTACCCATGAGTGAGTTCACTCCTTCCATATCAAATGGTTTGATCACCACTAAGGATCACATTCTATCAACGATGACACATTATACTTAAACTAATTCCTCCTTCTTATTAATTTATATAAGGGCTTTGGAAGGTAACACAACAAGAAAGTCTATGATGAATGTGTTGGCTTGTTTTCTATTCTACTACCTTTAAGATAAAATTTAATATTTAGGAACTACCATGATATACATGGAAGGAACATCTATGACAAAAAGGTGTTTTAAGATTGAGTTATTGAGTTTCTTTTACTTGAATTATATCCTTGACTGGGTACTCAGGGTCTGCGGTAGATAATACCTTGATATCAACTTTAGAATATTAAGTATTCAGCTTTGAGTTATTGTGTGGGATACCATGTAATGTGATCTCTAAAAGATCAAGTACTCCTTATTAAATGGTGTGTTGTGACTTAGTTTTATTACATTTGATCTACCCTTAGATCAAATTATATTACCCAAAATAAGGTTTTTTAGCAAAGTTTATATTGATACTTATTGCAGTCAACTTGATGATCTACTTTAGTTCCACCATGGTAAAAGAAGCTTCAATCACTATGTCAAGTTTTATTTAAAAGCGCGAAAATTATCCGGACTTTCTATGCATGAATGCAATGTACACACCTCATCTCAGCTTATTTGTAAATACTAATGCTGGGGTGTTACAGACTCTCCCCCTTAAAATAAACTTTGTCCCCGAAGTTCGCACTCTCTTACATTTCGGAATGAGATATCGACTTGTATTGATCACAACATTTGTCAACTCCATTATGATCACAAATGAGAATAATTGTGGTATATGATATCCAAATTGTTTTCCTTGAATCCTCTTCATATCCGACAATATAACTATAGTTCTAAGTTATCCCACAGTTCCTTTTATGATAATTTCTCGGATTATGTCCTTATAACTCTATCTAGAATTGGTTGTGGACACATTTTGTCCATTCCACTCTGGTCTTTCCTATTACACTACACTGGTCTATTTTGGAATTATGTCTTTATTCTGAAGGACCACTTATGATCGGTTTCCCCTTCCTAACTAATCTACTAAAATTATCCTGGTTTATCTCCTTTCAGCATTCATCCAAACATACTCTCAGAAATACTTCATAATGATGACTTCTTATAACTTTTTGAGAATAAAAATTAATCTTATCATTGACCAGTAAATATTTTCCAGTCTTTACTTTAAAAAATTCAGATAACAACACTTCAGTGTTTACTATTTACTCTACCCCTTGGTTTTTCCTAATGGTCTTTAAACTGCATGTATAACCTTCCTTGCTCTATAATTAGAATGTTGTTCCCGGTCGATCTTATACCTTATTTCTATAAGATCTCATGAAAGAATCTATGGTATACCCACACAATTGTGAATTTCCGAAATGAATCTTCCAACATTACTTGCATTATTTCTTACCGATAACCCCGATTTTATGAAGCGCCTTGAAAATGATTGCTTTAATTTCACACTTACTTAGGGCTACCCTAACTTAGGCCAAGTTCTATGCTCTTTAATTTATACAAAGATGACCTAACTAGCTAAATCACAAGGATACCAGCTATGGATACCAACTGCGGATCCTCCTAGGTGTATGGATTACCCTACGGGTTTTCGAATCCTCACGGGCATTCTACCTGAACTGTCAGAACTTGAATACCACCCTGATTTCAAGACTTCTTCTTTGCACTCTTCCAAGTTACTTCCATGAACTTGGGTACATTTGCTATGTTAGCTTCTGAGCAACATCACCTATTTTGAGTGAATTTGAGTTCCATTCTTCATGATGCTCCAGCTTTTCTGCACTAATACTCCTTCTTATTGCCAGCTCATAATGAGTTGGAATTGATCCATTGTTTCAAAATATTGTTGATACTCTATATTTAACTTCCTTCTTCGTGCAAGTCCTTACCTTGATCTTCGGAACTCGTCACTCCCTTACACGAGTTACCTTTACTACTTAGGTCTATAACATCAAGTAATAACTTGATGATGCAACATGCATTTGCACATCACGCCAAACTTCATTGACAGATCTAGTCAATCAAGAAGATCCAAGAAAAACAAAGAAACACTCAAACATATACCATGTATTAAACATATGTCTTCGGAATCTTACAACTCCCAACCACGGCAAGGCACTCGCTTTGTACACTACCTCCTTATATTACAAGAGCTCTCTTGCCCATGTGAGCATGTTCTCACTTGTTTTAGCAAACTTCTCAAGAACTACAATACGCATTACCCAATATAAACATTACTCAAGCACTCTACTTTAAGGATTACTTCTATTCTTACTTTTCTCGCACACTTCCATACTTCTAGGATTTTCGTCCATGATGGCACGAAGTTTGACGACTACCTTCTGGTGTGTTGTGACTTAGTTTTATTACATTTGATCTACCCTTATATCAAATTATATTACCCAAAATAAGCTTTTTAGCAAAAGTCATATTGAAACTTAATGCAGTCAACTTGATGATCTACTTTCAGTTCCAGCAAGTTAAAAGAAGCTTCAATCACTATGACAAGTATTATTTAAAAGCGCGAAAATTATCCGCATTTTCTATGCATGAATGCAATGCACACACCTCATCTCAGCTCATTTCTAAATGTTAATGCTAGGGTGTTACAGTGGGGGGCTTCACTCGTATTTTCCCCAGCATAGTGCTAGCAGTACCTAAACCCTACCCCCTCTCTCCTCCAGGAATACGTCACCGGCCGGAACATCCCCGCAGCACTTTAGCTGGCATACCTGCCACACCTAATCTGCTCAACGAACCCTCTTGTTCGGCGCGCTGAGCACATCATCGATCGCCTAGGATCTTCTCCACAGATGCCGTGGTCCAGCGTTCTTCTTGTATCCTCACCCGCTCAAGATCTTCTTCCCTACCGTCGACACCGACTACGACCGTAACACCTTCGGCGACCTCGACGTGACCCATGAGGATGCGGAGGAGGCCTAGACGCCACCCCGACCGAGGTAAAACAAGATCTCCCCGCGCGATTTTTTTGTTGGAAATGTATTGTATTCATGCTAAATTTCTTAACTAACAGGTTCTTTACTTGATATACATGTTATTTACTAAATTAACCTGTTGTGGTTATGCTTAAACTCCATGCATTGAACTATTTTTATGTACTATTTCTTTGTGAATTATTAGTCACTTAACATATTTGTTTACATTCTCTGTTGTACCTATCCACACAAGATATTATTATATAATATCTCTCTCATTCGCCGATTTATGAACTATAGTATTTCCATCGTGCTATTGTCCTGCTATCCTATACTACACGTTTACACATGTCATACTATTTGACCATTATGTACTATTGATTTGATCCCTCTTAACCTGTAGCTCAAATTGTTTGCTGTTATTATTCAAGGAGCATCCTCAGTTTGCACACAATATCAGAGAGTGATTGGCTCCTATAATCTCGTAAGACCCCATCACTTTTGTTTCACTTCATGCCAACGTATATCATGTTGGAACCTATTTGTATTTACAGTTTGCCTTACCTTTATGTAGGGGAGCAAAAATGGAGTACATACCCCTCCCATCCACACGAGACACCTTAGATCTCGTGTAACACCTACCGTAAGGCCCCCCACCCGAAGTTTGGTCCTTGCCACATTTTTTTGCTTAAATTTACCGTTTGTCTTTCTTATTTTCATATTTTTTTTGCCAAAAATTGGCGTTAAACATTTTAGACCCACTATGGTATGCTTTTGTTTCATGTGCTTAGTTCAATTTCCTAGATATGGAGAGGCCGGGTGTATTGCATATGAGTTGTCTGATAATAAGAACAAGACTGCACTAGCGAGAAGATCCACACATGTATCATAAGGAACTCTGTGCACTTCTTCTCACTCTTGTATCTACTTCGTATCATAGTTACATGAACTGGCTATTTAATACGAGGCACTTGATGGTTATGTTTTTGTTCTCAGGCCGCCGAACTGTTGAAATTATCTGGCTATTCATGAATAACTCAATGTATGACTACTTGATTCAATGTTTGTCTGAAATTATCTAGCTAGTATATTCGAGGCTCACAATTGATGTGTTTTTGTTGGATAGGTTACTCTTTTTTGTCTATGATTAAATTAGTGGCAAATTTCATTGTGTAGTGCCTGTCTAGTTTATATATGAGAAACATAATGGCTTAGTTTTCATATTCATTTTTTTCATGTTCTGCACATTTTAGTTTGAGCAGTCTGCATCAAGTACTTTGGTTGATTGCTTACATTGTTATTCGAAATGAACTTGTAGTTTGTTTCCCAACTCTGTTGTTTAAGTAACTTGTTTTGTTTTGGTCTCATCCATCTTCAAGTAGAGTAGTCATTTTAGAGAGCAGCACATGCTCGCATCACTCCATAGCACCAGCTGGTCTAGTTATTCAAGAAGAAGTAGATGTATGAGCCACCACTATTAATTGCTTCCTTATATATTACCACATTGGCAGATTTAAAATTCATGGTGGTGTGATTGCATGGTAATGCCGTTATAACTTGTTTTGTGTTTGTTTCAGGCTGCAAATGACCCTCTGAATGCCGAACAAAGACCCGCTTCTCCTGACAGTGGCAATACCTATTGCTCATGGCACACCGCTTTGACTGATCCACTTTTTCTAGCCAAAAGATTATTTGAGCGTGCCCTCCAAGATGCCTATGATATTGTTGAGAAAGAAGTCAACAAAATAGATTTAGTAATCACCATAGCATGCAAAGACTTATATGAATTAAAAAGCAGGCAAGCTTTGACGAAGAACATACTTAATAATCTCATCTGCAGCTCTCATGGGAAGCTAGTTGTTACATGTCTCCCGATGCTAGATCCATAGAGACCTTTTCTGTAACTCCAATTATGGTGTTTTTTAGTTGTCTGGACTCTGATGCAACTTTTATGCTTCATTTTATTACTATCAAGTTTACTGAGGATTTTAATAATCTACTGTAATTCGTAGTTGTAAGTTGTTTGAGGATTGTTACAAACTGAGCATCTATCAGAATTACTACATGCACATGAAAGAACAGTGAAATTTTAAGAGGTACAACACACGATCTTCTAGAACAGGGAGAGCATCCATTGTATTACACGGGCACCATAGAACTTGCAAAATTCATAGACATTCACTCAACAAAGTCAACACATAAAGAGATGACCTGAAGAGAATACATCAGGAGCATACCCACACAATCCATCAATATGACGGATAGTCGTTGTAGTAATCGTAGTGGGTGGTACCATCCTTGCCATAAGGCAGCACCATCTGCAGCTCAGAATTCTCGACGATTCTGCAATACTCCACCAGCAATCAATCGAGTTCAAAAGGACGGTCATTGATCCATAATCCTCCTACTCCATACCCATATACAACCCTTGGCTCCTCTTCCCACACAAGAGCCTCAAAGTTGTAAGATCTAATCTTGGATAGATCTGCATAGTATATGCTCCCGGCCTGCACCATTGGTACCCTAGCTCTATCGATGCAGACGCACCGACTGTCCGCAACAAAGAGGGCATGACTTCCGATGCCTCTGACTGGCTGAAGGACACGGTTTTGGGTATCAACCCGGTAAACAACCGACCTGCCGCCGTAGACCGGTCCACTCACAATGAACAGCAACTCCCCGTTGGACTCGACAAGGTAAAAACGATCCTCTGGGAATTTGCAGCCCTAAATAGGGTCTGCATCGGTGGGATGCATCTCCAGGGTTCGTGCGGAGTGCTACAGCTAGACATCTCCATCAGTAGCATCACACATAGTCGAGAGGACAAACCCGTATCTGTCTGCGATGAAAACATCACCGGCATAAGAAGTCATGCTCCGGAGTTCCACGAAGTCATACGGCGAGTACCACCCTTCACCAAAGATTGGGCGACCCCCTTCCTCCATGCCCTCATCCCCCCACCAAATGGTGGTGTTCTGATGGTTTTCTGTAAACACCATCAATGACGGGAACATCGTCATAGTGACAGAAGCCACCTGCTCGGTCGGTATCTCTGCCCTCAGGCGCTTGACAACACCTGAGAAGGGGTTGTACAACCAGGTCTTGTACGGCTGCACCCTCTGTCCAATTACAAGGAGGCCGCCGGTTGTGCTACCAACATAAAAGTACCTTCTAGAGAGAGATAGAGAGAGGAGAAACACAGATTCAGTCACGGTAAACCATGGAGTAAAACCTTGGGCAACAAGTAGATGAAGAAACAGAACTTGAAGAACATATAGTATAGGATGTGAATGCAAAAATGGATCACATATATAGAGATTAATATCAAGAAAGCACCTGCAAATAACCCGAGTAATCTTCTTCTCAAGGTGGCGGCTAGTTCAGCAACGTGATGAAGGCGTCGTCTACCAGACACTCCTCCGACAACTGGTTCTCTAGAACAATCCTATTGGCTGGCATAAAACGCTCCTCCATGAAGCCGCGCCAGGCACTGTAGACTGCCCAGAACACGGCATAGTAGTCGAGGTCATCTGTCGAAAGGAAGATGTCACCTATCTTCTAGACGAGTCCCTCGGACACCAGCCCATGGTGAGTCCTCGTGCTTCTTACTGGCCATGGATGATCTCATTCGTGTGGTCTCGGTCCGATTGACTGGCACAAGAAGAGGTTCCAGAGATACACATTTAAACAAAGGCATGGGAAAGCCAAGCGAAGCGTGTGGAAACGAGACGATGACATGCACACAGCAACCGCAAGCGTGTTTTATCAAACTAGCACGGGAATGCACATGCTCACTAATTATGAGACAACGGTTGTGCACACCAGCATACGACTCATGGGAGCACGCCAATGTGTAGGTGTAGGATGATACTAGTAGTGGTAGTATCATAACCTCATTGTACTTAACTATCCCAAAATCTAAGGACAAAATGTGCGCTCTGTGGTCCCTCAGGGCACACGCAAACGCAGGGCATTTTCCATTTTTTGCATGGCATTTTTCATTTTTCAATTTCGCTTTTTCGCCGTGCCGCTGGATGCTCACCGTGTAGCTGGATGGAGTGTATGATCCGTGGACCTAAAAACCTCATGTTGGCTCAATAGCACGGTCATTAATTATTGAGGTATATACATTTCTAGTCACATAACTTGCACTGCGGGAGCATTTTAGTTCCACATCTTGCAAAGTGAGCAACACTAGTCCCACAACTTGTAATCCGGGAGAATTTTAGTCCAATTCAATCGAATTTCTGTGATTTTGTCCGAATTCGTCGTAACTCATTCTGGAATTAACATGTGGCATCACAATTTTTGCAAAATGACCCCTATGTATTTTCTCCTTGCTAGTTGTGACCTTGGTACGACCTGACAGGCGGATCTAAATAAGAAAACCAATAAGAAAAACTATCAATACATTGTAGGGTATCGAACTGATTACCTGCGCTTCTAAAGAAATCAGCCTTGCCACTATAGCATGCACACAAGAGTTATTAACTGAAAAGCACTCCTGCCGATGTGTTCTTTATTTTGGATATTCAAAAATACATGTTCCGAAGATGTGAAAAAATCTAAAAATAGATGAAAATTCTCAAATCAAAATAATTTGTGTTCTGGGCTACAATTACAACTCAAGTTTATGCCTTTTCATTTTTGCGAATAAGAAAAAACTCAAGTTTATTCTAGACACTACAGCTAGCTACTAGGTTAAGGACTAGGCTATACAGTAGATATTATGGGTCGTGCCAACATGTACATGACAAAATGTTTCGATACAGATGCACAAGATTATACTGGCAGTAGACATGAGAATTTTTGCGTTCGTGTGTTCTTTTTTATTATATCAAGAATTTCGTCCTCCTAAGTACTCCTCGTCTGGCATAATTACGTCCTCTCAAGTACTCCTTTTCTGACATAAGTAACAACCAGCATCTACCGGCATAGTGGCTTGTGCCTATGTGTCGTTGTACAAAAATGTTAAGTTCGAATCTATTCTCCTATTAGGGATTTAACTATTTTATTTGTACGTCTACTAATAGGTGACCCACTTGTCAGTCCGCATAGGGATACAAATGAAATATAAAAATATAGAGGGATCATTTAAAAAAATCAATGTCATTTATGGACATATTAAGTCAAATTTACTAAAATTTGATTAAGTTTGACTAAAATGCTCTCGATATACAAGTTGTGGGAGTAGTATTGCTCATTTTTCAATATGTGGGACTAAAACACTCTTGCGGTGGAAGATGTGGGACTAAAGGTGTATATAGCTCTTAATTAGTTGTATAGCCTCAATTGCTAAGCCGGAGGACCAATTAATGCTCCTAGTTTTGCTCAATTCCTCCTCTAGTTGACCGAAAAATACGAACCACCACGTCCTGTAATTCTCTTGGCCGATCATGTTGTTAAAATGGGAGTGCATCCATTGGCTTACATGTTTTCAATTAGATGCGGTGGCCACATGCATTGGCTGGATTTTAGGATTACTACTGAATGCAATAACTAGCCAAAAAGCGAATATGTGAAGTTAAGTCTCCGAACTAGTACTACTCTGGCCTAGTAATACTGTACCAGGAAATACCTCAAGTATGGTTATATGGATGATCGGTTGATGTGAATCTCGGCCATGAATACCTAACCAGATGGCCATATGTTCTACCACCTTTTTTACTACTACTAGTAGTACATGGACGCTAGGAAAATTCAAAATCTCAATCGAGCGGCAAAATCACATACACCAACTTCGAAGCATTTCCCGCCTAACCGTTTCAAAAACTTTGAGCCAAAATCTCCCACCGGGGGAGTACCATTTTAATATTATTATTATTAGATGGATGCTAGCCAAATTCAAAATCTCAATCGAGCGGCAAAACCGCACACCAACTTTGAAGCATTTCCTGCCCCTCTGTTTCAAAAACTTTGAGGTAAAATCTTCCACCGGGGGAGTACCATTTTTATATTATTATCTGATGGGCGCTAGTCAAATTCAAAATCTCAATTGAGCAGCAAAACCGCATACCGACTTCGAAATATTTCCCATCCCTCTGTTTCAAAAACTTTGAGGCAAAATTTCCCACAAGGGGAGTACCATTTTTGTATTATTATCAGAAGGGAGCTAATCAAATGCAAAATCTCAATCGAGCGGCTAAACCATATACTGACTTTGAAGCATTTCCGGCCCCTCAGCTTCAAAAAATTTGAGGCAAAATATCCGACCAGGGCAGCACCATTTTTATATTATTATTAGATGGATGGTCGCCAAATTGAAAATCTCAATCAAGCATTTAAATCACACACCGACCTTGAAGCATTTTGCGCCGCTCCTTTTCAAAAAAAATTGACTTCAAAACTCCCATTCTACCCATTATTCTGACACCCTAAGGGCAAGCTAAAGTCAATAGCTTGGGGGCACAGCCCCCTCTCTCGCATGCCCTCACCTCCATGACCACCACACGCACCGGCCAGTGGCAATTCCACGGTGGCCGGAGCCGCTTGGGTTGCGGTCTCGTGCACCGCCGTGGAGCCGCTTCATCGATGCTCACCCACCGGATATGGTTCACCGGGTCTCTCTGCCACTGCACCAGAGCTGTGTTGTCATTCATAATACCGATGGCATCATCGACCACCCAATCTCTGCTTCCCGACCACCAAAAGCTACCCAACCGTACCGGATCCGCTTCACCGATGTATACCGGACGTGATCTAGTTCAAGGAGTTCCATATCCACCGCTCTAGACCAGGAGCTCGGCCATCGCCGTTCACTGCACTAGATCTGCCTCAGCGACGCTCTTGTCCACCGTGCTCAAGCCGACATCCACTGCCCAAGATTTGCTTCCCCGACGCCAACAACCACCACAACCGCAGCACCCTCAGTGACATGGATGTCACCCGCATGGTACCGACGATGCTTAGATGCCTCTCCGACCAAGGATAACGAAATCTCCAACCCATTTGAGTTTTGTCAGTAGTATAGCAGGTTCAAGCCTGTCACTGTGAACTGCATTTTTGTAATTGTGCTACTACATACAAGTCACTAGGCACGCATGTTCTTCGTGCTAGTACATACAAGGTCATTAGACATGTTGGTTTGCATTCGCTGCTCTACAAATTTCAAGTCATGCATATGTTCTTAGCTACTCCATACAACAGTAATTGCCTGCTACCATTTAATTCTTGCAAAATCTGAAGTCAGTGGAAAATATTAGTGTGGATTTCCTGCTCTACACTTGCTGAATCTATCTGGTTCATCCCGAGGTTAGTTCCTGCTATTATTTCCTCCTTGGCATCGTTCTGCTATCCTGTAGTAGCTGTTTAAACTCTTCATACTAATTCGATTATAATTTTTTTGTTTCCATCTGGTTCTTCAAAAGCTGCATCACTAACTATTTCCTTTTTCTTGCATAGAGCTCAAAATGGAACAATGAACATGTTGGTTTGCATAGCCTATTCTACAGGTTCACACGGGATGCCATTACTTCCTTATCTGGTGCTGGTTCATCCTGAGCAATGGCATAACTATCATCTACTATGTAGTTCTCTCGTGGGTTACATTCCTGCTCTAGAAGTTCTCTTATGATGCCGTTATAATTTCTATCTAGTTGATTCTTACCTGTGACAGTAACTACATGTCATTGTGTAGCTCACGGCAAATTCTGAGTCACCCAATGACTCTTTGCATTCCAAGAGATGCCACAGCTTCTATATATATTTACTGAATTTACCTTGCTAGTTTATATTTGCTGAAATTCTAACAAACACTTTGTTTGATTGCTAATTTCATTATAGGAACACTTGTCTAATGCTTGTTTGTCCTGTTCTACAGGTTCACGAGTGACGCCATTATATCTCGCATCTGGTTCTGGTTCTGGTTTGTCCTTAGACACGACATAACTATCCTCTACAATATATAGTTCATTCGTGGTTTGCATTCCTACTCTACAAGTTCTCGTACGATGCAGTTATAATTTCTACCTGGTTCATTCTTCACTATGACAGTAACTGCATGCCATTTTGTGGCTCAACGCAAATTCCGAGTTACCCAACATCTCTTGCATTTTAGGGTATACAACTGCTGCCATATATATTTGTTTAAATGACCTAGCTAGTTTATAAATGCTGAAATTCTAAGACACACACACATTTTTTGATTGCTCGTTTCACGGTAGGCACACTTGTTTAATGCGTGCTTGCTTGTCCTGTTTGTTTGACGTATTGTTCAATAGTTGAACCATTGACCAGTTGTAAAGTCCAGTTCATAGCTCCTATCATATCAATCAAATGAGTAGTTTGTCTTGTTTCATGTATTAACTTGTTATTACTTAGTTTCAGAGTGCAATTATTGCTATTGCCACCAAAGAGGCGGCTGCAAGAGCATGTCTCCTCCAAAGTAGATGTCACACTCAAAGAAAGATGCAGCTGATCGATTGAGAATGCAAATTGAGGACTTTGCTATCAACTTGATTGTCAACTGAAATGCCAATTTTTCTTTCCCTTGAGTTGATAATATGTAATAATTTTAAGAAGTTTGCAGCTGATGTAATATCTAGATAACTCGCATAGGACATGTAGGCATTTAGTTGATGCCGTCCACACATGGCCGTAGTAGTTATGGTAAATACGCCAAGTAGGTCGATTAGGGAATATTACCGTGCTTTGTTATTGGCCCTTCTTGTATTCGGTCAATGATGAACAATAAAAGATATTGACATGGGCTTCACAAAGGCCAAAACTGTAAAAGGCCGTAAACATAATGGGCTGACCCACATGTGGTAACAGGCCTTACCAGTAATAGGTCATAACCATAACGGTAACATGCCATAACAGTAGCAAGCCAGAATAGAAACAATCCATCATAGTAACAGACATGAAACTGTAAGTTGGTAGAACAATAACATGCCAAAACAGTAGAGGACCTCAATAGTAAAGGGCCTTAACAGTAAAATGCCAAAGCAGTTAAAGGCTAGAACAACGACGGTCCTGAACAATAACGACCCGAGAAATTTCTAGACGAGGGCAGTAACAGGAGACAAATTTACCAGGATAGAACAATAATATGCCACTTGTGGGCCTAAATAGTTAACGACCGGAACCGTAAAAGGCCAGAACAGTAACATACCATCTCAAAGAAGGGCCGTTAGTAGGTGGCTCACGATGGGCTGTGGTAACAATGATGGGCTAACCACATGCCTTAAGTGTACAAGAGGTACTTGGCGTAGGCTCCTAATGGGTCACACAGTGTTGGACCAACATGGGCCTTCTATAGGCCAAAGCAGAATTGGGCCTGAAAGTTCGCGGATCACTGCTGGCTGCATTGTTGGGCCCAATTCAAGCAGTGCAGGACAAAACAGTAACAAGACATCTTCTTATTGGGCTCTCCTCATGGGCCGACCCATTTAGTATTTAGCAGGACTTGGCTGGGCCTGGCTTCTTCCATGGTTTTTGTGACCATTAACGGTGGTAACCGACAGCTAATAGCGGCTGCCACGTGGCAGTTTGCATGACGTCAGCAGTCAACACGGTGGTGAATAGATATATGACGGAACAATTTTTTGTGGCTGAAGGATGCGATCTGCCACAATCAAAAAAAACCGTGGTCAATTCATTTGTGACGGGGCTTTTACCCTGAAATGCATCCGTCACGGAAGAATTTTTGGCCATCAAAAACGGGCTTCAACTACGAAAATCATCCGTTGTAAAAGCCAACTTTTCTTGTAGTGGATGACACCTATTCTTGCTCGCGGGTAGTCGAGCTGGCAGCATAAACCATAGATGTCGTGGATTCTTGTGACCATATCCTATTGTGGGTCTTGTTCGCGAGGTGTCGTCACTAAGTAAACACTTGCATTATGAAGGATAAGAGCATTACCTGACAACCTAGACTATACCCATACGTGGGTTCTTGTGGGCGCTAGCTCGGTTCTCAGCATTATCCATCATCTATGTCATGCTGTGGTGCCTGTCCACAACCGAGTAGTATAAATCGCTTTTCCTTATTTTTGTCTATGCAATGCATTATATAAGTTCTTTTGTCCCCATATCCACTGTGCTTTGGTTCGTATTCATGGTCAGTTGCATGTATCTCTCTGGAGAACAAACCCAGAGCAGGCGCTGAAGCTACCCACAAGGCTGACCCGCAACGTGTTGAGGTGTCTTCCTACCGCAACGTCGTCCTTACCCTCTTCTAAACAATATCACCATGAGTAGAAACACTGTTCAGTTTTAGGCCTGCTCTCTTGCTGACTCACCACCATCTGGCAAGCGGTGGCGGCAGCAGTGAGAGTGTCGTTAGCAGATCGACCGGTGTTCTACTTTGTTCTATTTTTTCCCCGTTTGGTTCTCTCTGGTTATTTTATTTTTTGGTTTCTTACCATCGTTTGATTTTTTGGCTGGTTTGCTTCTTATCTTTTCCTTAGCCTACCATAACAAGCATCCTAATCATTGAACACTTACCCATTGACTGCGAATACGTTAAGCATTTACCCATTTACTGCAAATATCCTTGAGGTTACAACAGCGACAACCAAAAATGTTGCACGCTTACACGTGGAATGTTGATATAGTCATCTATGGTGTTGCGAGAGTTAAACGGCTAACTATTGGATGCGAATATCATTATGCATAATGCCAAGATCATATATCTTTATGACTAAACAAGCTCGCTTACTAATTAGAACATGTAAAATGCCACCTAAAAAATGCGGGATGTATATAATCAGATGAAGAGTGTAGAGACAAAAAATAAATAAAACGGACAACACCACTTGAAGAGGGTGTAACTTAAATCTAACCTTTGTTGTTTCAAATTTAAGAAACGGTCACAAAACAATTTTGACGTTCGACTGTTTAATGGATGCATCTTTCACGTATTCGACCCTGACTTCCAAGAGCTTCATAGCTGTTAAGACGCTATAATGATTAGGGATCGGTGTATGACAGATTGCGTTGGTTCGTCATGGGTGCATGATAGCTTTTGAGTGGAGCGTCCCGATGCATGAATTCTCACTTCTTACATGGGGAGTGTATTTGCATCGAGCGCCTAGGTTCATACTTTCCACGTCTAGCTGTTCTTATTTTCAGATGCTTTGCGCGTGCATGTTTCATGCCGCTGAACGTAAAGACATATTAGGATGTTGACCGATGATGAGATCTTTCCGTTTCGTTTATAGTAAGTAGTATAGGTTTGTTTGCTACTGCTAGTTGGTATTTTTTCAGTAAGGTTAAACCTTTTTCGCATACCACAGCTAGCTCTCGCTCTCCGCGCTTCCTATCATCCTTCATGCTACCGTGCTCGCTTTTGCCGCCGAGCTCCTGTTCATGATGAGAGGCACTGCCATTGTGCATTCAATTGAGCACGTGTTCATGGCCGATGGAGACGCTGTCGTACGATGGAAGATCTCGACCAAAGTCACCTCCTTCTTTGTGCTCCACAGAGGGACGAAGTACTTTAGCATGGACGTCTTTGCTCACGCGTTGCTATTGACATGATCACGTTGTTCGAGCTGGAGAAGAATCGGGTAAGCACCGTTGATGTGTACCCCTATAGAGGGTAAGGTGTAGGGCTCCATAGCATGTTCACCATACCTACCAGTATAAGTGTTTGCAACGTGCATGCATGTCGTCTGGTTAGTTCTTGGCTTAAGCACATGAAGCTAGTGGACTCTCTTAATCTCACCAACGAGTAGTTTGATATTATACTCTTCGAAGGTGTTGCGAAGCCTATCGTCGATGAAGCATTGGCGCGAGGGCTGGTGTATTGGTGATCATGTGAGTTCATCTTTAGCTTAAAGTTGGAGCGAACCTTCATCGTCAACATGGAGTTTTTAATGATCTCTTGCATCGAAAGGGTTCCTCGCATAAACTTCGATTATTCTATTTTATCTAGAAGACACTGGCGACGTAGTAGTGTAGCTTCCTGGATGCGATCAGTTTTACCACCGCGATTGTATTTTTGCGTGATTCGAGAATGCCTGTGCAATGTTCCTCCTATGTAAGTTTTTGTTATAGCAGACTGTTGGCTATAGTATTGCGAACATGTTATTTTGTTATATACTTTTTCTTATTTATATCACTCCTTGCATTCATCGTTTCTAATAGTCATCTGCATAACAATGGGATTAGTCATTCTAACCATAAACAAAAATTGTTAGCGTGCCTCTATTGGCTATAACTTGCACGCTTCAAAACACTATCGCACTGATGTTATGTGCATGTCTCGACGAGAAACGGTGGTACATTAAACTACCCATGCGTGTTTGTATGCTCTACTCGGTAATCATTCACAATGCCTTGCCTAATGCGTCTTTTCATTTCCTATTTTCTATTTTCACTAAATATATGCTTATGTTTTCATCTTATACCACTATATTTATCTTTTGCATTTAATCTTGCAGCGTTTTGTCTAATGGCCGCGCTCGGGAGAGCACAGAGAGAAGTCTAGGTATTGTAATCTAGTGCTAAATTAACTAGTATGAACTAAGTACATCTAGCAGCTGTAACATCCCAATCTTAGCAACCCTAATTAGTTGTCCAGAATTCAAAAATCAAGGGGAACAAAACTTTTTCTTATTTAGTGATGCAATGTTTGCTTGTTTTTTGTTTGTGCTTATGCATCTGGATGTATAGCATATGATATACTCCTTACCTCACCATCAATTAACAAGAGCTATTTAACAAAACTATCTTGACTCATTTTACATATTCTCAAATGTTCTGGCATTTCAAAACATGAGCCAAGATGCCTTTGCAACACTAAACTATTTTAGTATCATCTATTGACCAAACTATGGAGAGCTATATGATATAATCTCCTTATGTTTTCAAGACAGAACCATCCACTACTCTTACCCCTAGGTTTTCCAAAACCTTTTATAAAACCTTGAACTATACTCTTGGTAGAAACACCAAGGGACTCTCATCTACTTCAACACACAACCTTTTCAAAATTCCCATCCTTACTTCAAGCTAGGCTTGAAGGTACCCAAAGTAGCATTGTTTTGATTAGTATGATGATTTGCCATGATCTACTGTTTGATGATTTGCCTTGATCTGCCATCTGACTAGCTTGCTAGGAAGTAGTATGAGCCACCTAGGAGATCATCCTATAGGATCAACCTAAATTAAGAACACAAGTCCTAACCAAGTTTACTAAACTGGATTTGATCTCTAGTCACTAAGTGACCATCTTAAACCCTTTAACCAGACCACCTCTAAACTCATTCATTCTAGAAGCTTCCAACTCAATGAAGACCTATATCAAGCAGGGATCTATTCTACTCAATCAAAACTTCACCATCATACATTTTATGATCATTTGGAACCTTGCAACCATTCAAAAACCTTAACTCTTATCCTAGTCAAAAACCCAAAAGCTGCCCAAAATATGGCCAAGTCTGGAAATGATATCAAGATGTCATCTTTGAATCTCCCTCATTTCCAATCCTTGTGAATTTTTGGAAATACACTTGAACCATATTGTATACCATCCTTAGGACTACTAAGGCCCACTCTTGCCCTTGTCTATATCACCTTTTTACTCACTTATTCTTGATGGTTTTGCAGGCAAGAAAATAAAATTTTATGCAAATCTTAGGAACTAGCCTACTTGGTCAGAATCTCACACCTTCATCCTACCTTCCTTGGAGCAAATATTTGCATGATTGTGTTCTAATCTTACAGGTATATCAATCCCTACTTCACTTGTTCCAATTGGATCCTTGTTCTTCTAAAACCCACGTGGTTTTGAAGGCTTCTTGACAATATGTTATGGCACCCATAGCTTATTCAAAGTTTGGAATCAATCCTTGGAGAGCTCAAGCATGATCAAGCTCAAAACTCTAGACCATGGTGATCTAAATCACTTGGCATATCCATCCATATATTCCATGCCCCAAGGGGAGCTCTAACCTCCAAGATCCAACAAGATTTTGATGGTATGAAAATAACATCACCCTAGATCCTCTATCCCTTGTTTCCTACCAAAATCAACTTTGATTCTCAACACCAAAGGTTGCAATGGCTAGATACACCTTATGGATATCATCTACCTTGCTTATAAAGATTTACCAAATATTATCCCTAATTATTATTGACCAAAACATAGTTAATCTCTTAAATTGACAAAAACTCCAAAACCTAATCTATAAAAGAAAGTTTGACTTTCTACAAAACACATCAGCATATTAAAGATCATTTGAGGCCTATATATCATACCTAACTCACCACCTCAAAGATAAATATTTTTGAAGAGTTTTATTATTTATTTTTGCCTATTTTCTTAAATGGCATAAATGGAATAATTATTGTTTTAAATGCTTTTAACTTTCAATAAATCTTGGGAAAAATATCATAAGTGTGTATTCACATTTGGGACCATCTCACATCAAAAACCACCCTAGTCTCTCTTAAAAATATCAAATCAACTTCTAAAATCCATTTTTCAGCAATATTTGAATAATGGAGATAAAAGGGATAAAAACTGATCAAATAAATCCCATTTTTTTTCTCAAAGGTGCATATTGACCTAAACCATCTACTAGTATCATTGCCCCTCTTTACAAGATCAAAACCCAAGAAGTCCTTCATGGTCTCCAAAATGGACAAGAATTGAAATATTTCAAAACGATGATCAAGAACTGTCGGGGGATGACCCCCGGGTAGCCTGGCCGGAGAAGAATAATGGCAGACAACTCACGATCGGCTAGAAGATCCTTGCCGGACGCAGACGCATGGATCCAGCTACCGGCTGGTAGCCGGAACAAGGAAGGACGACAAGACACAAATCCGTTTATACGACCATAGCTGGACGTAATCAAGGCAGAGGCAGTGTGACATGCTACACAGTGCACGGTACGCCCTGGGTACAGCGAGAAGACCACAAGAGGACGAGACCATGCTGAAGACTTTGTGGTTGATGAGGGCATAGTGGCCGGTTGCTGACGCTAGGCTCACATAGTGTTCATTGTGCCCATGATGACCCGCACGGTGCATATACTTGACGAGACCTGCCACTACTCGGTACTATAGATGACTAGCCGGCTGTGACCCGCCTGTGGGACCCGCCAGCCGGACTGGCCAGTGAGATCGCTCCTGCCAACCTATATAAGGGGGCCAAGGCGGTCGTAGCAAGGGTTGATCACTCAGTAAGTAGATAGTTGATACAGCTCGAGGAGCGAACTATAGTCCAAATATCTCTTATAGCCAGATTACAGGAGTAGGGGTGTTACCTCCACACAAGGGCTCCAAACTTGGGTACTTCCCATGTCATGCTACACTTGCTTGTATCTGATCCTGCCTGTGGACACCGTCAATAGCTTCCCTGTCGTTTGACCACACCTCTATCTAGCCTCCTCATACACTATCGTTTCCAATACAATGAAAGTTGGCACCCACCATGGGGCAAACATGGCTTCGACCAGAGTCACGTTTCGCACGGGTCCCCGTACTACAGCCGGTGAGGGCGTAGCCTATGGCCTCGTGCTTACGCTAGGAAAATTTGACTACATCATCAACAACGCGTCATGCTTTGCCAGATCCACCTTCCCAGTGGACGGCTCCATCCTTCTGACGGCGACCTTCCTGTCTATGTTGCCGTGCTGGAGTGTTTTCCTAGGGAGATCGTCTCCGTCACGGAGCCCCTGTTCCCTAGTAGTGGTGTTCCCGTCGCTTCGCGTGCCGTTGAGGTCACGATGGCCGGCTCAAGCACTCAGCATCACTATCCTCGGGAGTAGGGCGGTGATGAAGCCGGAACTTCTGCCCCTCAGCGGCCAAAGGATCCGGTGGAGGATGCCATCAACTGACTCCTGACCCTGGTTAACCTCGGGGATAATCTAGAGGAGGCTGCCGCAAACTTCGCCATGTAGACACAGCTCCTCCCACGGGAGGCCATTGACCTAGCCCCCACCAAGAAGCAGGTCGACATCACCATGCACGAGTAAGACCATGGTCATGGCCACACTCCGGCTACCAAGGAGCTGAGCCGGCACAGGCAGGTGTGATGCCGGGTGGCGAGCTAGGCGGAAGAGTGGAGCGAGATAACGATTCAGATCCACTACCCCTCCTTGTCCGACCTAGCTAGATCACCCCCATTAAGAATCTACGCGTGACAGGATCCATAGCGAATGTGCTGCCCAATCTGGAGGGTAAGGAGTGAGACCGGCAGCATGCCCGGGCATAGGAGCTTTTCTGGATCGCGGATGAGTAGGATGACGCCATCCGGTAGATGCACGAGAACCATAGCGGCTCCAGGGGAAGCAAGCCGCCCGGAAACAGCAAGGGTGCACCCCACGGGTCCTAGCAGGCATCCGACGGGTAAATCCCACAGCAAGCGCCGCGACTCGGGCCACAAGGGCTAGCTGCGCTAGGGGAAAACGGTGAACAGCAACCCGCCACCACCCTCCCCCAACCAGAGCACCATGACCTACCGGTTCCCGTCTTTTGAGCTGGGTAGGAGTGCCCAATCCGAATACCCCAGACTCCCATAACCCAATCGAGCTCCTAGCTCAAGCGCACATCACGGAGGAGGAAGATTCTACCAGACCGGTGTTTTTCGGACCCCGCATCCGGAACGAGCTGTTTACAGATAAGTTCACCCTGCCAAGGGACACCCCCAAGTATGACAACAACGTGAAGCTAGAAGACTGGTTGACCGACTATGCCACAATAGTCGCTATCGCCCATGGGAATAATCATGTGGCGGTGCGCTACATCCCACTCATGCTGACCGGGTTAGCGAGGACATGGCTCAATAGCCGCGCGACCAAAGCATCAACGCCCGGCAGGACTTTGAGAAGGTGTTTGTCCGCAACTTCAACGCCACATACAAGCATCCGGGTCACCCCCACGAACTGGCCCTATGCATCTAGGGCGACCACGAGTCATACCGCGAGTACCTCCCTAGGTGGACCAAGATGCGCAATACCTATGAGGGCATCCTGGAGAGCTAGGCGATCGAGTTCTTCATGGAGGGCTGCCGAGAAGGCACCATGCTCCTCCACTGGCTACTATGTGACGAGCCGAAAACCATGGCAGAGCTCATGATGGTTGCAGACCTGTAAGCCACGGCTCATGCTACAATGAAGAGGCCCCTCCAGGTGAATGCCGAAGGTCGACCGATCCCCACATATCAAGGTCGCGACCGGCCGAGTAACCTGGGCGAGGAAGACAGATCATCCAGGCGGTAGGGCAATGACAACCACTTCCAAGGCGACCGCCAGTCTAGACAATAGCAGCACCGCTATCATGCGAGGCAAGTCAACGCTGTGGAAGGCGCACCAGATGCACTAGATGGAAACACAAGGAGGCAGAAGCCGCGGTTCACCTTCGAGAAAAATTTTGACGGCCCGTGCAAGTGGCACAACAGACCGTTCAAGGCGGCTACTCATACTACCCGAAACAGCAGTTGGACCCGCCAGATGAAGGATCAAGGAGGTCTACCTCATCCACCGTAGCCCCCTCCTGGCGGACCGCCACCACCGACTAGGGGAGTCAGCAACAACAGCAACAACAAAAACAACAATAACAACTACCCATAGCCGCATGCCGCCTACCACATCTTTGAGACCGAGCCAGACAACAAGCATAGCCGCAGGCAGCGCTCTAAGGAGGTCAATGCCATCGTCTCCCTGGTCCCCTAGTACCTAAACTGGTTGGAGACTCCCATCACCTAGAGCCGGGAGGACCAGCCGGATCGTCTACCGAATCCTAGGGGCTATGCAATGGTTCTCGACCCCCTCATCATCTCCAACGATCACACCTACCGCTTCTCTCATGTCCTCATCGGCAGGGGCAGCAGCCTCAACCTGCTCTACTGGTCTTCCCTAGAGAAGCTAGGTATCCGCGAATGCGACCTGCGCCCAACTACAACAGCGTTCGATGGCATATTGCCGGGACCAGCATGCGCTCCGCTAGGAAAAATCTGGCTAGACATCATCTTTGGAACCAAGGAGAACTTCTGCCGCGAGCCGGTATGGTTCGAGGTGGTAAACCTAACAAGCTCCTACCATGCTCTCCTCGGGCATCACACCCTCACCAAGTTCATGCCTGTCCCACACTACGCATACCTCAAGACGAAGATGTGAGGGCCTAAGAGCATGCTCACCGTGGCCGGCTGCTTCAGGAGGTCGATGGAGTGTGCGCCGGCGGGCTCGAAGATAGTGGAGGCCCTCATCATCTCTAAGGATAAGCATGAGATCATGCGCAAGATCACATTGGCTCAGCAAGAGGTGCTAGCTAATAGGAAGCCGACTAGAGATGCGACCTTCCACCCGGCCAAGGAGACAACTAAGATCCTGCTCGACCCCACCGATCCGACCAAGTTCGTCAGCATCAGTGCCGGCTTGGAAAGCAAATAGGAAGGTGCGCTCGTCGACCAAGGACATGCCGGGTGTTCCGAGGGAGTTCACCGAGCACTCACTTCATGTGCTTCCGGATGCCAAGCCGGTCAACTAACCCCTCCGCCGGTTCACGGAGGAGAAGAGGAAGCCCATCGGTGATGAGATCACCTGGCTCCTCGCAGTCGAATTCATCATGGAAGTGTACCACCTGGACTGGCTAGCGAACCTAGTCCTGGTGTTGAAGAAAAACAAGACCTGGCGCATGTGTATCGAGTACACCTGCCTGAACGACCCTTTCACTTTGCCCTGTATCGATCAGGTTATTGATTCCACGGCCGACTACGACCTATTGTCCTTCTTGGACTATTATTCTGGCTACAATCATGGACGTGCCCGAAAGACCCTTTCGGTTTGCCTCGTATCAAACAAGTTATCGATTCCACGGCTGGCTGCGACTTGTTGTCCTTCTTGGACTATTATTCTAGCTACAATCAGATCCGGTTAAATCTAGCGGACCAGCTAAAGACATTATTTATCACGCCGTACGGGGATTTCTATTACGTAACCCTACCATTCGATCTGAAAAATGCAGGCGCTACTTATCAGCGTTGCATGCAGAAATGCTTGCACTCGCAGATCGGCCGGAATGTGCATGCCTACATGGACGACATTGTTATCAAGACGAAAGAGAAGTGCACCCTCCGCGAGGACTTGGGGGAGACGTTCGGGAACCTTTGCCAGTACCAGATGAAGCTGAACCTAGAGAAGTGCGTTTTCGGCATACCATCCAGCCAGCTCCACGGTTTCATCGTTTCACAACGAGGAATCGAGGAAAATCTAGAGAAGATTTTAGCCATCGAGAGGATGCATCCGCCGAAGAGCTTGCTCGGAGTCCAGAAGTTTACCGGGTGCCTCGCCTCCCTCAGCCGTTTTCTCAGCCGGCTGGGCGAGAAGGAACTCCCGTTGTACCAGTTGATGAAGAAGACAAACAAGTTCTTCTGGACCTCGCAAGCCGACACCGCATTTCACGACCTCAAGCGCATGCTATCCGTAACACCGGTTCTAGCCACGCCGGCTAGCAAGGAGTCGATGTTGCTCCATATAGCCGCCATTAGTCGGGTCGTCCGTGTTGTCCTGGTGGTGGAGCGTCCCGAGGAAGGCAAGGCTCAGCCAGTTCAGAGGCCCGTCTACTACTGCAGCAAGGTTCTCTCCCTCTCAAAGTAGAACTACCCCTACTGCCAGAAGATGTGCTATGGAGTGTACCTGGCATGCAAGAAGCTCAAGCACTACTTCCAGGAGCATCTGATCAAGGTGGTGTGCACTGCCCCCCTATGAGAGATAATCGGCAACAAGGACGCCACCGGTTGAGTTGCCAAGTGGGCAATCGAGCTCGCCGCCTACTCCATCTAGTACGACCCAAGGCTCACGATCAAGTCGTAGGCTATGGCGGATTTCTTGGTCGACTAGGATGAGACCTAGTACCTACCGCTAGTCCCCGACTCGAATCACTAGAGTATGCACTTCGATGAATCAAAGATGCTCGGGGGCTTGGGAGTCGGCATCGTCCTCACCTCACCCAAGGGGGACCAGCTATACTATGTTCTCCAGATCCACTTCAAGGCCTCCAACAACGGCGCTGAGTACGAGGCATTGGTGCACGGCCTCCAGCTCGCAAGGGAGATTGGCATCAACCAAATACTTTGCTTTGGAGATTCGGATCTGGTGGTGCAGAAAGTATCCGGAGAATGGGATGCTCGTGATGCGAACGTGGCCCTCTACCGCTTCCACATTCAGAAGCTCAGCGCCTGCTTCGACGGATGTGAGTTCCATCATGTCCCTCACCTAAACAACAAGGCAGTCGACTCGCTCGCCCAAATCGGGTCCACCAAGCAGGCGATCTAGCGTCATGCGCACATGTACACCATCATCAACAAAGAACTGTACAAGCGCAACATGTCCGGCATATTCCAACGGTGTGTTGATGTGGACATAAGCTACCGACTACTGATGGCATCTACCTGGGTGAGTGCGGACACCATGCTTCGTCTCGGGCAATAGTCGCCATGGATTCTATTGGTCCACCACCCTCAAGGATGCCGAGAAGTTGGTACGTGCATGCAACGGGTGCTAGTGCTTCGGACAACTGAGGCACATGCCGACTATGGTGCTCAATACCATCCCGATAACGTCGCCCTTTGCTGTTTTTGGGCTGGACATGGTCGGCCCCTTCAAGCGGGTGCACACAGGCATGACTCATTTGCTGGTGGCGGTGGACAAGTTCACCAAATGGATAGGGGCCAAGCCTATCCGGATTACGGACGGGGAAATAGTCATCACCTTCTTCACTAACATCATCAACCAGTTTGGCTGCCCCAACAACATCATCACGGATAACGACATGAACTTTGCTAAGGGGGCCTTCACCCAGTTCTGTAGCAACAAGGGGATCCGGCTGGACCTCGCTTCCGTCGTGCACCCGTAATCTAACGGGCAAGTCGAACAGTCAAACAGCCTAGTGCTAGCCGGCTTCAAGCCCCGACTCATCGAGCCTTTGGAGCGGTCTCCCAGATGCTAGATCGAGGAACTTCCTACTGTGCTGTGGAGCCTCCGTGCCACCCTAAATCGGTCAATTGGCCTCACCCCGTTCTTCCTCGTCTACGGCTTGGACGTCGTCCTCTCCGCGGACATTGAGTTTGACTCACCCCGCAAGCTCCTCTACGACAAAAAAGCCAACCAAGAGGCAAGGGAGGATGGTGTGGACTCCTTGAGCAGGCCCGTGAGCTGGCGTTGTCCAGATCAGCACTATACTAGCAAAGCCTGCGCCGCTACCATTCAAGACGGATCCAACATGTCGCGTTCCATGAAGGCGATCTGGTTCTCCAGCCGGTGCAAGACACAAAGGGCATGCACAAGCTGTCGCCGCCTTGCGAGAGCCCCTTCATTGTCAGTCGGGCGCTACGCAACAACTCCTACCACCTCATCGACGCGCAGCAGCCGTGCAAGAACAAGATGGAAAAGTTAGACAAGGAGACAGAAAGCCCCTGGAACATGTCCCTACTCCATCCATTTTACACATAGTCGTCTGATAGTGTATGTATCCTACAAACCCTATGAATGAATGAAAAATGTGGAACCCTGAGAGACACTCAGGGGCTCCTTGCCATAAAATTGCATGTTTCTCTTTATTCGATTCATTTCTTTCTGGCTCCGGCAACCCTTATCCGGGGGCTCGCCGGTTGGCCCGACCTGCTAATTATATAGACCGACTGAGTAGTGTGCGATGGTGCCAGAGGCCCACTCTTTGTCTCAGCTACAGACCGCGACCCGGCTGTCTAGCTAGCAAGAGGAAAAGCCCGAGGCACCCGACATGAAAAACGGTGAAAATATGAGATATATTGGACGTTTTAGCCTTGTGCCTAGTTTGAGATTTCCAGCTACTAAGCCTCTAGTACCGTGCGCAATGTATTGTTAGCTCGCCTTCGATTCTGGCTATAGACCGTAACCCGGCTACATGGCAAGGACACAACGTAAACAATAGAGCACACACGAAAATGACTAAGTACCCAGAGAAGCGCAAGCTAGTTTTCGAAACAAACCGAAGTCCTTAGCTGGATAAATATGCGCATACTAACCGACTAATATATTAATAAAATATATCTATACGTTTGTTTTCCACGACTACACTAAGTCAGCTATCAATAGCAAGAAGAGAAGATTTGAAGTGCTTGCGGTCGCCAAGCGCTCCGAATCTCGGGGGCTACACCCACTAGGTGCGTTCGCGCGCCCCCTAGTGGAATCATCTAGTTCCTACTGGCTAAAGGAGTTTAGCTGGACATTCGGGCCTAGGTGAGGGAAAGGGAAAGAGTAAGATAAAAGAAGAGAAGATTCGAAGCACTTGGCTTTGCCAACTACTCCGAATTTGGGGGCAACACCTAGTGGGTGCGCTGACGCGCCCCCACTATTGGTTGTGGTTGTCCGGATTAGCAAGCAATGTCAGGTTGTCTGGCTAAAGGTGTTTAGCCAGAATATAATAAAAGTTCACAGGAAAGAAAGGAAAGAAGGGTTCGAAGTCCTTATATTCATCAAGAACTCCGAATATCGGGGGCTACACCTAGTGGGTGCGCTGACGCGCCCCCACTAGAATTGGTAGTCCTTCGGCTAAAGGAGCTTAGCCGGATGATGATAGTCGTACAAGCTTAATCGGCAAAGGAAGAAGAAGTCCAAAGCATAGAAATTCGCAAGGAAAAAAGGGAACAAGCATGCATTGCATAAAAATAAGGGGAGACGAAGCTCCTGCAAGTTCACCAGTGCATCGAGAAGTTCAACGAAAGAAAACTACTACAATTCCACCCGACATCCCGGGGATTAGATCTTGACGGCAGGGCCATTGCCATGCGGTTGGTCCTAGCTAGCCGTGGCTTCTGGAGGAGGAGGTGCGTTGGACGTCCCGTCCCTGTTGTCTCCACCTTCTGGCTGCAGCGTCGGCTGGGCCTCCATCTCCAGCGTCTCGGCGGACTCCGAGTCGGTGAGGACTTCGTTGACATTGCTGTAGTCGGCAATCTTGGTGGTGGAGGCACGAAGTTCAGGATGAGCATGGCGGATGGTAGCAAGGTATGCGTCAGCGCGGAAGCCTTCGTCGATCTTCTCGATGCATGCGTCGTTGTACTAGGAGAGCATCAGTGCCAACGCCATCTCGGCTCCCGCCCGCACCACCAGGTCCCGCAGCCGGTCGATGGAAGCCGGCACCTCTGTGACCTTCACGCCAGCTATGTGATGGTGACCGGCACAGTCGTGTCTATCCACAGGAAGTCGAAGACAGCCTGGGCAGCCTTCCACAGCTCTGTGATCTCCTCACAAAGAAGGGTGACGAGCTCCTACGAGGTGGGGTGCTTGCCCGGCCATTTCTCCTGAAGCCGGTTGTAGGACAACAGGTCTACGCCCGGATAATAAGCTATCACAAAAAGATAAGTCAGGTCCGACTACCAGATCTAGACAAGGAAAAGGGAATTGGCAAGAAAATTTACCTTTAGCGCTGCGGCCGATCTGTGTCAACTCCTCTAGGAGGGCCTTCTCCCGCCCCGCCAGCCGCTTAATCTCCTCCTCCTGGTCCTTGCACTAGGTGTCAAGGAGCTCGAAGGCCTAGGCCCGGCTGGCGAGGGCGTTGTGACACTCCTTGATGATGGCCTCCACCTTGTCCGTCTTGGAGTGCCACTCCTTGTTTTGAAGACGGAGGGACGAGTTGGAACGGCTGAGGCGGTCGTTTGCCTTGGTTAGCTGGTCGATCTCCTACTAGGCTTAGACCATGAGGGCTACAGGGCACAGCCGAACATCAGAAAAAAAGCAGAAGAAGAAACTATAACTGGATCAGGAGACTTCCTCTGGGAGGTGCCGTTCGCCGCCGCGAGCTTCTGCTCCAGCATCATGTTGTCCCCGAGCAATGTCTCAAGAAGCTTGACGTCCTTCACCGTCACCTCTAGGGTAGCGGCCAGAGCAGCCAATGTCGCGGAGGAGGAGGAAGAGTTGCCAAGGACTCCTTCGCCTCACAGAGTGCCACCTGCCACTCTTCCCCTGGCTCACCGTTGGAGTTGTTGTCAGCCACCAGCACCAACTCCTTGTCGGCTGCAACCGACCTCAAACCCACAGAAGAACCCCTGCCGCTACTCGGGTCGGGTGCAGCGGTGTCCGGCTGAACCACGATAGTCAGCAGGGCATCGCTGGCCCTGACTACTGTAGCCGGATCTGTGTGGCACGGCGGTGGGTTCCTACGCTAGGGTGAGGGGGCAGCAGCGGAGGCAGGCGTCGGATTGGCAGACCGGCACGAGGCGGCGAGGTGGTGCACGCGCGCGCAGGGCTCGTGGCGCTAAAGGAGACGAGGAAGGTACAAGAAGAAAGACAAGGCCTGTAAGAACTAGCAAGGAAAGAAGGCAAGAATCATGGAAACAAAAAGGCATTTGGGGGAAACAAGAAAGCCATACCCCAGGATGACTGGGGCTGACGCCTTCTTGTAGCCACCGCGGCTCGGGTGTGGCATGCCGGTCCGGATCCCCCTGGCAACCGGCTCCTCCATCGCGGGCTGGCTGGAGCTGCTTCCTCCAGCGACAGACCGACTGGAGTTGCCATCCGTCGCTTGGCGCCGGCTAGGTTCAGTAGCCGGGGTGACTTCCTCTTCCTCAACAACCAGCGCATGGCGGTCGTGCACTGGCTCATCATTCCGATTGGGGGAGACGTCAGCATCGCTGTCAGATTACTCGCCGGATCGCCACGTGCGTGGCTCTGGAAGATTAGGAGTAAAGACCTAGAGGGGCGTCTCTCCCTCCTCCCGGAGGATGGAGGGGAAGTTCTGCCGCAATGGAAAATGACAGAGAGTTAGCCGGATGAGCGCACAAAACAAGAAACAGAAGGCACAAAAACGGGGCAGAGGACTTACCCGGGGCGTGTGGTTCTCGTGCGTATACGGAGCCTGCCCGAACCTCCAGTTCTCGGACAACCTGTCCTTCCTGATCGTCCACACCCACTCCTTGAGGTTGTGGTAGCGGGGATCGCGGCGGGATATCCAGGTGGAGTCCAGCTGACCAGAGTAGAAGCACATCTTGTGCGCCCATTGCTGCAGCGACATCATCAATCGGGACATCTAGCTGAGCGTGATGTCCAAGCCGGTTAGGCCAGCTGTGACGAGTGACCTCATCCGTTGCAGCATCGCGTCCGACTCCACCTTCTCGCCATAAATCTAGTGTCACGCTACACTTGCTTGTATCCGATCCTGCCTGCGAACGCTGTCGATAGCTTCCCTTCCGTTTGCCAACACCTCTATCTAGCCTCCTCAGGCACTGCCATTTCCAATATAACAACAAGACCAAAACAAACCTTCCCCCAAACCTGTCCAATAATTCACCACAACACCCAAACCTCTCCTAGTTGTGCTACACTGTAGCCATGCACTATAGCTCTGCCCCACCTTTGTATCTTATGCTTGTCTATGAAGGAGACATAGGCTAGGTCATTTCCACCCTTCTTTAACTCTCTTTCAGCAGCATCACTGCCCCTCTGTGCTCATTAGCAAGACATAGAGCCCCACCTCACCTCTTCACCGCCCCTGGACGCCAATGAGAGAGCCATGGACCTGCCCTAGCTCATCCTAGAACCTTGCCAACCATAGACCCTCCCCTCTCCAAATAAAGGCCACAGGTTAGTACATCTCCTATACCCTCCCTCATTTGCATATCCTTGCTCTCACCACCCATCCCTGAGCTCTACTCATCCTCTCCAGCCTTGTCCTAGCCAGGAGAAAAGAGAGAAGGAACCTCGGCCTTCCACAAGATCTGCTCATGGTACCCTCTATTCTACTCCTCTCCCTCTACATGTAGGTTTTCTGAGATCCCATGGTCAATTTACATCTAATCATATCCTTCTCTTTGCCCAGGACCACACCTACCTCCGCCGCTGTTGAGCTCCATCACCCTCTTCTCGGTCGCCTTCACGGGAACCCCGTTCCGTTGTGGAGCAGTCCATTGATGCCCCTCTCCGGATGCCCCTCGATGAGCCGTGTCGCCTCATTGACTCCTCTACGTCTCCTCGTCTTCGGTGAACCATCTCCAGTGAGCTCCCGATGGTGCGCCATCAGAGAATACATGGGTATCCTATTCCCGCACAGAACCTAGCCGTGTCGCCCATCCCCCGGCTCCCTGTCGTCCACCTCATTGCCCTGCACTTCCTCCGTCGTCTCTCCCGCCTCGAGGTGAGCTACCCGCACTGCCCTGGCCGTGTTAGGGTTTCCTCGCTGACAACCCTGTCACCGGGAAGATGACGCAGGCGGGGCGTTGATCAGGACTTGATCGGACGACCCCTGCTGCCCCATACCCCTTCACTCCCTTACCTTCTCTGACAATCGAGCCCTGCTCCGAGAGATCAAACATCAACTTCCCGCGCGTGTAGTCCTTCACGTGGGCCTGATCTGCGTCTTCCGGCCCAACTAGGGTTAGATCTGGCCCAGTGCTTGCCTCTGCTATTTTCGTTTTCTGCAGATCTGAAAATTATCCTTTTGGATTAAATATAAAACAACATGGAAAATGACTCAAACTTCCCAGATCCAAATTCTAAGTTGTTCTCTACTGTTTTCTAAAACATTCAGACACAAAACAGAGGCAAAACAAAAATCTAACATTTTCTGGTATTTAATCTAGTAAATAGAACCTTTTGTAATCATTAAATTCCTCAGTAAGTTATCTTGGTCCAAATGGAGTAAAACAAGATTTTCCTGGTAGGTATTCACTATACCTATCTCTGAACCTTGGACCCATGCCATTTCGAGCTATAGTGTACCTGTATAAAAATTGACAAAAACAATTATTTTTTGTATCTAGAAATTTACCTTGGACAAACTATAACATTTTTTAGACCATTTCAACTCTTAGTGATGTGGTACATCTGTACCTATCAATACCTAGGAGATCACTATTTATTGATCGTCTGGTGAATTTTGGTGAATTTAACTCCTTTGTGTAAGGTTGTTCCACCAAATAAATAACCTCTGTAGATCTACAACTCTAAAAATGCTGAATTAAATTTCTACTGAAATATGTTTTAAATAACTAACATGTGTACTTGGATTCATATCAAAATCCCCTGTAGTTTTCATTTGGTGAAAAAGACAATAAGCTTGTAGAATAGACTTTGGGATTTTCCCAAGGGCATTATGTTAATTGTTTTGAGATGATTCCAACTCTCAAAAACCGCAAACTCAATTATACCTAATATACTCTGAGTACAAATTTATTTGGCTTACAGATCTTTTCTGATGAATTTTTCACCTAAACTAGGGCTATTTTCACTAGAAAATCATAAGAAATTAAAAATGACTAAATAGTGAAACCACTTTTGTTGGTTCTGTTTCAACATTTCCTATATGATGATAGCATTTTTGCATCTCGATATCCTACATACCCAAGCCCTAGTTCAAAACCCCCTTATTACGTGGTACTTGATATTGAAAGCACAAAAGAAGTCCCGCAAATGCTTTTCCATTATTTCCGAATGCAACATACTCAACCTATCAGAACCTACTGAAGTGAGTAAGGTGTTGTATGTTTGTTTTTGTATGGTATTGGGCATTGTATGCCTTGTATTGATTGTGCCCTTTGTTTGCTTGCATGTGATCCATATCGACGATAGATGCGATTAAATCAGAGACAAGAATAAGATGGTTACTATTATTGTTATTATTGGTATTCTAAGAAGAAGTCCAAGGACATATATTGCCAGATTGCTGATCATAGGCAAGCCACCTTCTTTCTCATAAGCCTTGTCCTATTGTTTTACTTATGCATGTTTTACCTACTATTTTATGAAAGCTGCATTGTTTTACTATATGATGATATAAATCTGGTAGTGGCTTGGATCCTCCAATACCATTACACCCTTGTACTGCTAAGTACAACCCCCTTGACGATGTCTAATTGTCCCTAGAATGGTAGATGGTGTATAAAACCATACCCCCTTTGGAGACCCCATTTTAGCCAAACCAAAACTAGAGGATGGGAAGACCCATGAAAAAGTTCTACAAATGTTTATGGCAAAACCTTGGTGAGGTTTGACCTACCAAGATAAGTTCGAGAAAGGAAAAATGGTTTTGTTTTGCAAAATGCTGAAGGAAGGATGGAGGAGAAAGGTTTCCGAAAACGCACCCGGTTCTTTGCAGTTTTGCCAGAACAACTACCCCGTGAAACCACATTACTATGGAATGGGACAAGGCTAAATTTGATGTTTGTTTATTCTGGTATGAGCTACCTCACAACTACTACAGGGCGAAATAAAAATCCCTGGAGGGTGGTCCTTCTCTACTACAACGGTCCATGTAAAACATCGACCGGGAGAAGGAACTAAGGGTCTACGAGCCTCCACGTGTTACTATGATCCCCTCATTGAAAGCACACACTTTGTGAAGTGGAAAAAGGCGGTCCGGCTGGCTTGGCAACTATATAGGGCCTCCTGGTGTTGAGGGGAACAACACTCATAGGGTAGGCACTTATATTGGAGTGGGCATCCAAAGGGTCTTGATCGGTTACTCGACCCACGATCGACGTAGATCAGGGTAGGGTACCCGGAGGGTGTGGGTAAAGTGTACAACCTCTGCAGAGTGTAAATCTATTCGAATAGCCGTGTCCAGTCATGGACGGTTAGGAAGGTTGCTATATAGCGGTGTTGGTTTTCATTTCAAAAGGGACTTTGGAAAAGCAAAGGCTTTGGAAATGTTTGGACCATGGGATGGTCGGAAATGGAGGAAAGGAGTTTGGTCATGGGCTGACCAGAAGTAAGGAATTAAAAGGGGTGACCCAATCCTAGTGTTTTCCAAAACTTTTCAAAAAGGTTTCCTAGAATGTTTTACAAAAGTTTTCAACAAAGATATGTAGATGCTATATCTACAGGAGAAACTATTTGAGAAAATAACCTCCATTGGAGCCCTCCTACTACCACAGCCATAATGCATATCCTCTTGTTATTATTGTTATATTTTAAGGTGGTTTACGAGTACATTCAACGTACTCATTGGCATTGTCCCTGGCTATTAACTTGGTCAGATATCGAGAAGAAGGTGATGCTGACGACTATGCGAGCTAAGACGTTCTCCCAGTCAGTTGCCTGTAGGTTAAGGCATGGCTCGAGCTCTATGCTTGATGAAGTCTCGCTCATGTTGATTGATGTAGCCATAATGGCAAATAAGGTATGACTTGTATCCACTTAAGTAATGGATGTTTACTTTGATTCTTGTAGGTTATGTGCCATGATAAACTGATCATGGGATCGTGGTGTATGCATACCAGGGATTCTCGGAGGATTAATCTGGGGGCCCCACAACAGCAAGCCTCTCCAACCTATCCTTAAAATCCTGCACCCAGGTTGCCAATCTAGGGCACCACTCCCTCATCGCTTCCACATGATATCCCGCGTAAGCACACAATTCATGGATTGCAAATTCCATGTGTTGGTCATACACGACATGCAGGTCTTGCTCGTTGTCTTCCATCTCGTCATACTAGAGCTCACTTAGAACTTGATGGAGGTGTAGTGTGTGCTCTGGATCATCCCACTCAAAACAACAACATGAAAAATTGCCTGTCACGACATCTCGTGAGTAATTTGCACCCCGGTGTGCTCTGCGAGTGCCTTGTCATAGGCCACGAATCGATATGCTACGCACTTCCCTGGGCATTTACATAAGATGAACTGGTCGTGTTTCTCGTCCCACTACGGGTAGTGGATATGCTACAGTACTCCATGGACGCCGAACTTGAAAGGAAAACAACAATTGCATAGGGTGTGAGGTCGAGAAATCAAGAAATTGTTGGGGAAAACATTATAGAAAAACCCCAAAATGCGAATTCTTGTGCCAATGAAATGGAAAAAACTACAATGTTAGATCAATATTAGTATTATTTCCATGTTACATTTCCTTTCCCTTTGAAGGTCATTTGCTTATCCAGTCACCACGTGATGTGCTTTATCTAGCATATGAGCTTGCTGATGACGATGAGGAGGATGATCATGGCATGTAGTGGTTAGCAAGATCTCCCCATGGTTCAAGACTTCTTCTAGTCTATAAATGTGGTGTCACAGACAATGAAATTGCTGATGATACTAGTGTTGTTCACTATTGTCGCACCATTCGCACCTATCCTTATGGGTGTTCTCGGTGTACATAAGTCAGTTACATGCAGCTAATCGTTGGAAAAGGATTACTGACTTTGGATCATATTGTATTTTCCTTGGCGTGAACTATCTGATTAACATTGAAGTAGGTGGTGCAAATGATGCGCTAGGACATCTGACGTGATGGATTTGTGTTTACACCTCACACCAAGAAATTGGCTACTAGTATAGGTCGTGTCGTGAAATTTGCCGCTTTAGTCTGAATTGTGATGCAACTGTTGGTTTCCACACCAACACTTGCTGGGCATGGTTGGAGACTCCATTTTGGTTCATCTGAAGCTTCTCAAACGCCCTGGAATGGAACAAGCTAGTTGAAGGATAGCTCATTTGGTCTCGACCTTGTTTTTTACTCTTTCTTTTGGCTGGTTTAGCTGATGTACTAATTATCATTTAGTTTGGAGTGTAAAATACTTCGTATGACCAAACCTCTTTTGTACACATGGTAGTTTCTCCGGAATGTATGTTTCATGAAGCTCGTTGAAAACTTTATTAGGAGTACATTTGTACTCTACTAGTCCTACATAATTTCTTCCCAAATGTTTTATACTAGTACTAGTAGTACTTCTCCTAGGTCCGTTGTTTTGTTTCTTCTCACTTCAGTTTGGGTTGTGTACCAAGCTACTATAGGTAAGTTGGACATGTTGGTACTATGCTCAGAAACTGCATGAGGTGGAACACACAATTTCCAGGTTTACTAGTACTATAGTAAGATTTTCCAGGCTACCAGTATAGTACTAGTCAGTAAAAACATGTCGCTCATCATGGAATTGCTAGTGATTTGACAATGTAATATTGTACAATGGTGTTCTAGTCTAGCTAAAAGTCTATTCATCAAACTTGATGAAGCTAGTAGTAGTATTGATAATAGCTGTTATAGAAGAGAGGGGAGGGAGTTTTTCACATGTCGGTACACGTGGAAGCACATTCCTTTCGAGACAAGGTGGATTTAACTCCCTCACCAACCTCCCACCGCGCACGCAAATGTCTTTACTCAATCCCTTCTTCCATCCACTACTACCCCTAGATTATCGCTCCATATTGTTGTCGACCACCTCCTCGGCCTCAGCCTCAGCTCCGTCCTCTATGGTGGCAGCAAGATTGGCATGGCAACCTTCTATAGGTCAGTGGCGCATCCATCATCACTATCCCACAACGACAATGGAAGTTTGTAAAATACCCAAACACTCATAGAGTTGATGATGCGGTTAAACTTTTATTATCGATTGCCCCTCATTGTCATGTGTATAGTAGTTATTATGTCAGGTATGCATCCTTTTTTGCAGAATAGGATTGCATGGAATCTTGGTTTCTAGGCTAGATCCCAACATTGAGAACAGTGGGGATCCACTCAAAGTGGGTTATTCGATCGACGTCCCATGATGTTTTGTTAGCAGGCCACTTACGGGGCTAACTTGTTTTTCTTGGGTGCTCAGTAGTAGGCCTATGGTTATATTTTGTTGTTTTCTTGGTCGATATGTGGTTGTTCCATTGTTGCCACTAATTGTGAGCATTACTAGTACGAGTCTGTGATGTTGGCTTAACGAATTATCAGAAGTGCTTGCACTCTTCTAAAGAGCACAAGTGGTCACCGACGATTAGTCTTGAATGGTGAAGTATATATTTACAAGTGGGAGAATCAAGCATTTCTTGCGGGATTAATGCATATGTGAAGTCATCATATACGCTCAACCATGGTTCTAGATTATATCTTTTCCTGGTCTATAGTCATGATTTGCTATTTTCATCCAGGTTTGATAAATTTTATTAGTGCTCTCAACTAAACATGCTTTAGGAAAATTAAATGATGTCATGGTTGAGTTACATATTACTTTTGTTCCTGTTGATTTTGTTATCATCGACATGGGGAGCAAAACCTATAGTCCTATAATATTGGGAAGACCATTTTTGAGAACTAGATGAGCAATCATTGATTCAAAAGAAGGGAATGTAAAGTTTCAGCTCCCGCACAAAACGTGTATGGCACACTTCCCAAGTAAGAAGGTGATGTTGGGTTCGCAGCATAGAAAACAAAAAAATTACTGCGATGGGAACTATTATACGCCAAGATCTATCTACTAGATATAAGCAACGGGTGGATGTACATCCATAGAGAACATACCCTTGAAGATCGACAAAGCATTGTTAACGAAACTGATTTCGTGGTTGATGCAGTCATACACTTGCCGATGTCAAGATCATGATTAAGTCTAGTGAGTCCAGCAGGTCCAGCACCAGCAAGTCCAGCAGGTCCAGCACCACAAAGTAGCAGTGCATCCGTGATCGCCCACATGTACGGTACCCCAACAACCTCCGTCCCTCGCTCTAGCAAAGCAGCGGAAGTAGCAACTCCTTTCCAGAAAAAGCCACAGGGAACATGTATCTCGCTAATCCGAGACCATGGGGAATAATTTCTTGAGGGGGATAGAGATCCTTCATGAGGAGGTGTGATATGAGAGGAGGAGGGGACCTTTTATAGGGAGAGGGGGGAAGCCAAGGCCATGCCGTGGTAGTCATGGTGGGTGCCCCCATCACTTCCACATTCATGTGGGTGGAGCTCCCACTCCCATAAAAAGCCTCCACTCAAAATTCCACTCACACATGCATTTATTTTCCACCAAAATTAATGTATCTATCATTTAATAAAACTATTTTATTTATGTTATTCAGAATTTTGTTAATTATATTAACTAACAAACATTCACATAAAACCCCCTGCAACATTTCAATATCACATGTAGAACCAGTTTCTGCAATTTCACCCGAAACAATTCTGGTTTCCATCGAAATGATTCCAACGCTTTCTTAAATCTTTATCTGAAATATATTTGCTCCAAACGACGTTAGTATCCCTTAATGTGTCACCCTATGGTTCGCGAATAATGCAGACATGATTGATACCTTTCTCCGATCAATAATCAGAGTGGGACCTGGAGATCCGTACTGACTCCCACACATTCAACAATGACTCTAGTGATCGTGTGAACCTTTAACGCCGTAACTAAATCCCTTTGTTTCGCGATATATTACATGTCCGGGATTCGATCATTGGTATCTCAATACCTAGTTTGATCTCGTTACCGACATGCAATATTTTCTCGTTCCTGTGATATAACATTCTAGTGATGACATCACTTGCTTGCAATCTATCTCAATGTGATATCACCGAGAGGGCCCTAAGTTTATCTATCCGTCATCGGGATGGAAAAATCCCACTCTTGATCCATGAGCCTCAACATAACACTTTCAGAGTACCCAAACCCACCTTTATAGTCACCCTGTTATGGTGTGACATTTTATGTTATCAAAGTACTCTTCCAGTGTTAGCAATTAACATGATGTCATGGTCTAAGGACTAAAATTAATTTGGATGCTGTTATAGCAATATAAAAACAATGACTTTTATCGTAATGCTATAATTCGGATGAATGTTCATCACATCATTCAACAATTTTGTGACCTTGTTATTAACAACATCCAATGTCCATGATCAGGAAACCTTGATCATCTTGTTAATCAACGAGCTAGTTAATAAGAGAGGCATAACTAGGAACCCTTTATTTGTTTATTAAACGCACATGTATTAACATTTCCAATTAATAAATTTATAGCATGCAAAATAAACATTTATCATAAACAAGGAAGAAGATAATAACCACTTTATTATTACCTCTCGGGCATATTCAATTCAGTCTCCCACTTGCACTAGAGCTAATAATCTAGTCTATAAACTTGCGCATTCAACACCGATGGCTTTTTGGTGTTGTATATACACGTTTGCTAGTGGTTAACATAATCTCCGGATCTGATTTTTAGGTCCACGTGTATTTGCTTGGCTTTGCGTCTCTGCGCACCACTCATTCTCAAATGAGATGGCATTGTATAAATTTAGACCTTTGGTGAGAGCTTTAGTTCCTTTGGGTTAAAACATGTCGATAGTATTGTCGTACAATATATCTTCATAGTACTAGCCCACTATGAACCACACCTAGTTTGATAACAATCTACTTAACCAAATTCCCTCCTTTGCTCCTACTATAGTAGTCATATACTTAGCCTTTTGTTGTAGTATCCATCACAATGTATCAACTTTGGAACTCATCCAAATCCATTATGGAACCTCCCTTCCATTTCATTGTGCCACCCATAGTTTAAATTGAGATAAATTTAATTTGTATCTTGTGACAAACTAGTATTAATGTAACACTTTACAATGAACTACTTTTATCTATCACTTATACATGATATATTCTTAGTTCTTCCAAAGCTCATAAGAATATCTTTACTATCGTCCAATGATCATCTTATGAATCATTCTGGTATATGCTCACAATATTTAGAGCATAGGACATATCTGGATATGTACATATCAAGGTATTATTGATCAAAATATTCATGTGATTTTACTCACCAAGTGTCAATACACTTGAATCTTTATTCAATCCTTTCCGTGTGGCAAGAAACTTTCTTGTAGTTTCCATATTGAACCCTATTAGCACCACAATCTATCCATATAGACATTGATGTCTAATATTCTGGTTTTGCCTAAGTCTTTCATCAAATCCAGTTTTAATGAAATTCTTAACCCGTGTCAATGAAAGATACATCATTTCCAATCAACACCATGTCTTCTACATAATGTATTAGAAATATGTCTCAATGCTCCCACTTAATTTCTTGCAAATGCAAGCATCTTCACCATCTCCGATGAAATTAAACTCTTTTAACTTTTTCATCACGGTGAAGATTCCAACTTCTCTATGCTCACTTCAACCATTGATGTTTGCACGCCCTTTTAGCATCCTTTGAATTAACAAAACCCTTCAGACCGTGTCATGTACACGTCCTAGGTAACCATTCTATTAGAATAACATTTTTTTGTTTATTCAACTACCATATACCAAATTATATGTAGTGATTGCTACATTAATCCTTCAAGACTAAATATCACTATGAAAGATCAAATCTTGTCATAGTCAAATCCTTGAACATAGTCGTAAACTCCTTTCCGACATGTTGACTATTTCATAGATCTTCAACATCCATGTCTATTTCCTTATAGATCCAAATATGACCGATAGTCTTTACGACTTTCCAGAGGGTCTTCCAAGTTCAAAACTTGATTTATCGTATATGGAAACTATCACGGAATTTATGACTTTTAGTCATTTTATGGAGTCAGGTCCCATCATTTCTTCTTTGCATGCAGTTGGTTCATCATTGTCAAAACAATAACGACTTATGTTTCAAATCTTACTATTTGATTCTTATAGACCCACACAATTCAAATAAGAACTCTAATCTCCGAGATCACAACCTTTGTAATCATGGGATCCATGAGCATTTTAGCCGCCTCCGAGACACTTTCCGGTGCTGCGCTACTTAGCACATGTTGCTTAGGTTCATCAAACTAATCAAAGTTCTATTGTCCTCCCACTTAACTTTTGTGAAAAATTCCTTCTTTAAGAAACTTCACGTTCCAAGCGACAAACTCTTTTGTATTTGGTGTTATGGAAGTATACCCAAAAAATTCTTTGGGATAACCTACAAAGACGTGCTTATCCAACTTTGGTTGTAAACATTTTACTTATGCATAGCATACCAAAATTTAGGAAAAGACAACTTGGGTTTTATCCCAAACAATAACCTTTATGGTGTCATTTCAATGGATCACGATGGTGCTCTTTTCAGTGTAAAAGCGGTAGTCTATAAAGCTTTAATCTTAAAAACATATTGGAAGTTTTATAAATGACACCTTTGATCTTACCATGTAAAACAAGATTTGATTTGATCTCTCGAACATACCATACTCCTATGGTTTATTGGGAAATGCAAATCCATGGAACAATTCCTCAAATCTTAGATGTTCTGCTAAACATGTAACTCAAATATCTTCCTTTATGATCGAATCATAAACTCTTTATTTTCTTGTTACAATGATTTTCCACTTCATCTTGAAACTATTTGAACATTTTTCAAATGTTTCATACTTCTTCCTCATCAAGTAAATATACAGATATATTCACTCAAATTTCTGGAGAAAGCATATGAAGTCGAAAGATGCATCGCACATGGCTACATATAATGTCATATGAACCAATTCCAATAAGTTAGTCACTCATTCCCTTTTGGCCTATGAATGGAGTTTCAATTATCTCGAGCAAAGTTTCACAAGCATCATTTGATCAAAATAAAAGACTCAAAAAATCCATCAACATGGAGTTTCTTCATGTTTTCTTTCCAATATAATTTAAACAGCGATGTAACTTCATACGTGATCTTTCAATCATTTGTCTTGCGACATTTTAGCATTATTTTTATGGACGTGATTTCTCCAACTAGACTTGTAAAAGTTCATCCATCTTCTCTGGAATACGGTAATTATTTGAACAACCATTATTCTCATAATATCGGAACAAAATAATACTTATTTAACCAAATCTTGAAGGAAAGCTTTGATGTCAACGATGAACACAATAACACTTTATTTGTTTTCAATGAACATCATCACATATTCTCTTGCTAGTTACTTAGGCCATTGTAGTTCATGAATTGTGTTATTATATATGACATTTCATACCAACCAATTCGGTATCCAATACCCAAGAACCACATTGTTTAACAAGCAAAGAATACAACCATAACATGTATATCATCTATATACTTTAGCTGGACATTTCTAGTCCTTTCTTTTTGGCCAAATATTTTATAGATTCTCTTTTAGGATTTCCTTTTCTTTTACCAGAATATATCAACATCAACAGTGGCACCATATATATGACACATAGTCCAAAGCATGTATAGTCAAATACTAATACCTTTGGACTTACACTTTGAAGTAGATCACCATCATCAAAGGTTTGATGTTCTTTCAAAAAATCCATTCTTTAGTAATCATTTAGTGTAGTAAACATTTTACCTACATCCTCTATTCATCCTTATCATGACAACTTTCATGATCAAGCTACTATATCCTATAAGGATGAACCGTGCGTATAATGTCAGTTCAAAAAACCTTTTTAGGAGATTTGGACGTCTAGTGTCTCCAACCTTTGCAAATTTTCATACAATATGAGAACAGGTATTTTCCTTAATTATACTCTATCATATTCCAACCATAAACATTGTTTCAGATATCACAATATCTTCTACAAAATTATGGTTTTGAAACAATTCTTTCAGTTCCCAGATAACCTCAATATTAAAATAATATTTGAATATCAAGAATCATGGAGACAAAGATGATACTTTAGATACTAACACTGGAATTGTTACTCTTGGTTTAATACAACTTATTAAACTTCATGGAGTAAATAGAGTTTGCTGAAAGTTTGCAATAGGACTTCTAAACATTAAATTTACATTCAAAACAATATGATACCAGTTTGTAAAGTAAATATCCAGAATTCTATAGTTCTATTATCTCAATTAAAACTAAGCACAAGGTAGTAAATAGATGCCAATGACAACAAAAAATTATGCAAATTCACTTTGATTTTAGTTCATGATAAATTGAGTTTGACTAATCCAAATTACAAATGAACTCCCACTCAAAAACAACATCCCTCGTGTCTTTTTGGTGATTACATTGACCAAATGCACTACACCAAGTCCGATCATCACGTGAGTCGGTGTAGCTTCAAAGGCGAGCATCTATATGGACAAAATATCAACCATATGACTCATGCTTAACCTTTTTGTCTATGTTCTCAGGCCATGTCTTTACATTCTAGGCTCGCCAAGTAAGAAGCTTAGTACTCGTGTTTGTAAAACTGTCTTACACCCGTTGTATGAAAGTGCGGAGTCGAGTACACCCGATCATCACGTGATGTCTCGAAAGACGATCCATAGAACGGTGCATACTTAAGGAAGAACACATTTTTATCTTGATATCCAAAAGAGGGATCATCTTATAATGCTACTAAAGCGCCAAACAAGCAATATAAGATGCAAACAAAACATTATATGCATAAAGTGTAATGATATGGTTCTTGCACTTGATCACTATCATGTGCATCGTGGTATGATCTTTATCATTCCTTCATGTGTAAGGCCAAGGTCTATGGAATTTACACGTTGGGTATGCTATAATTTCCAAGAGTATAAATTATAATTCAAATTATAACATTACCATATCATGACACTTTCCCAACAACAATCTAAACTAGACGCCTCTAATTTATCCATTGCAAGTTTTACGTGGCTTAGGGCTTTCAAAGATAGAACCGGTCTTACCTACGAACATGGAACCACAATGATGATAATAAAATTATTAGCAACTCGTTGTAAATGTGATATTGACGATAGTAGGAGAGACAGACACCCGCTAGCCACTTATGCAAAACTAGTTGCATGTCAAGTGTGGAACAAGTCTCATGTGTGAGGACATGTAAAGTTAGTCCGGGCCGCTTCATCCCACTATGCCACAATTATCCAAAATACATAGAAGATGCAATAAAATGATCATCAGCGCCCACATACTCATATGTGTTCTACCTGTGCAAAGCATCTACGCATAGATCCGGCTCTGATACCACTGTTGGGTTCGCGACATAGAAAAAAAAATACTATGATGGGAACTATTATATGGCGTGGGCATACCCTATAGGTACTCGTGATTAACATATACGGTCTAGCCCATAAGAAGCCCACAACATTGCTAAGGTCCAGTCGATATTCAGGTGACCTGGGAGACTTCGACTCCTTGCAGAACATGACAAAATACAAGATAGAAGTTTAAAGCGAAAACCCTAATATGTAGCCAACTCGGCCTACTGTCCCGAGACCTAACCTTTCTATATAAAGGCTAGGAGGGGGCAGCGAGGAGGATATCCGCAACCATAGTTTTCACACCATTGCCAGATCACATCTGTGCACCCCTATAACTTTCGATTCCTCGATATTTCCAAGAGCAGACAAGCAGGAGTAGTCTCCTCTACCAGGCCTGAACCTGGGTAAACCTCGTGTCACTTATGTGCTTGTTTTCTTGCCGATCGATGCCTCCAGTGCTCCCCACTTCCTCGAACCTAAGTCCATCAACGATGGGCATTGATGAGTTAACCCCTCGTCAATTGGTGCCGTATGTGGGAAGAGGGAGTGCTGATGTTGTGGCTTCCTCGGCCCCATCAAATGCGATCTATGACTCCGCAGCAGCGGAGACTTGCCTCCTCTTTGGTACCTTCGACTTTGCCATGCACACGCCCGCCACTCGCCCGGATTTTGAGTCTGTGGGCGATGGAATTACCCTTGGCGATCGGGAGCTCACGCTTCCAAGTTGGCCAGTTGCGCATACTTCACCTCCCTAATCAGCCGAAGGTTGCCGTGATTGCTCCTGCATCATGGTTTCCACCGCCGATCGGCACCCTTAGCAAGCTCAATGCCCTGACATCAGTTGGGAATATGGACAGCGATAGCAGTTGCAAGTTAAATCTAGGCGATCTGACAATAGAAGATGGAGCCTATGGCTCTAGATCTGAAAGCTACGGGAGCAACAACTTCCCTAGCCATTATATGTGCACCGTCATAAACACGGACGGCAATGGCAGCACTCGGGATAACACCGGTACTGGCGGTGGTATCCCAGTCATGAACGGTGGCCCCTCCAACGGCGCCCTCTCTCCGAATGAGCATACCCGAGAGCGCGTACTGATCAAGCTCAACGACGCAGAGTGGGATCACTGCAGGGAGGCCGTATGGGGTAACCCGCTACCACCAAACTCATCACAAGAGATGCTGATGGGTTATCACTGGCTGGTCAAGGAGGAGTTCAAGCGCCAGGAACAAGTAATCGCCCAGCTCGACGAGCGTAGAAGAGTAGCGGATGAGTCGAGCCTCCGACGAGCTCAGCTCTCTTCCATCGGAGGATCCTCCTCCAGAGGCAACTACCAGGTAGCCGCCATAAGACTCTCTCGACTGGCTCACCTCACTGGTAGGGAGTGAGAAGAGGCCACTCGAGTCCTCGACTTCTCGTCAATGAAGCCATGCATCGATCTAAGATCGCTAGCGTAGGACTAGTCGAAGCTGCGCTCACCAAGGATTCAGCGCCGGAGCCAAGGAAAGGCAAGGCTCTGTCCAAATACTACTCTCCTTCCTCCTCCAGCAATGACGACCATGACTTGTCGTGGCGACGCCGCTCACGATGACACGATTACGACTACGACGTGCGTGATGACATCATGCAGCGCAAGGTCAACAAGATGCGCGCAAGGTGCGCCCGCTCGATAGACTCGGAAGATGATGGGATGGAGCTCTATGACGCCAGTTGCTTCCGCAGAGCCATACAACAAAAGCGAATGCCAAAAGGGTTCAAACTCCCATCCAAGAACCCGAAATTCAATGGCCTCCAAGACCTGAAGATCTGGCTAGAGGATCATAATTCCCCCATCAGGCTGCACGGCGGAACCACGAGCACGGCTATGCAATGCCTCTAGCTACAGCTGCAAGGCACCGCCCATGCATGCCTTAACAATCTCCAACGCGAGTTGATCCGCAGCTGGGATGAGCCGGTGTATAGCTTCGTGTGGAACTTCAAGGGCACTTACAAAAGGCCCACATCAATCGAAGAATTAAGAGCCTGCTATCAAATAACTAGCGAGTCGTTGCACTCATACATTTAGAGGTGCTCCATCATCAAAAACACTGCATAGGACATCTCCGAGGATCACGCAATCGACGCATTCAACGGCGGCGTACGCCGTAGAGAGCTCCAGGAGGAGCTAGGCCGCTCGAAGCCCAAAACAATCGACCACCTGATGGAGATCGTGAATAGGTGGGCTGATGGAGAAGACTCGGTGAAAAACAACCATGCCCACTCAGACGATGATGACGAGCTCGGTCGCATACGCGATCACCGAAGAAAACACCGGATGCGTGGTTACGAGGACCATGAGGAAGTCGACATGGTCGTGGTTTGCTACGTCGACAAGCGTGACAACAACAACCACAATAGCGGATACCGCAGTCGTGGATACCGCGACAGTGGGAAAACCACGCAAGTATGGCAACACCGTACCCACGATGAGGCACCTGGAACGTCTATCCAAGACAAACTGTTCAGACCTTGCAACTTACATTTCTACATTGACAAGAACGACGGCAAGAAAAAATCCAGCCACCTCTTGAAGGACTGATGCGAGTTCCTCAGGCTCCACGAAGGCCTGGTCCAGATGAATCGCGACGCGATAAACCAAGGCTACGGAGCTTCCCCGGGTGTTGTGGCCCATCGATCGCCACCACCACCACCCAGGACACCCCCACATGTGGTTGTGCCAGTCCAGGACAATGGAGGCGAGCGGCACCCACGACCACTGGGGAATATGGGAATGATCCAAAAAGGACACCCCTCTAATTGAGTGCAAAAGTCAATCACTTGCCAAATAAATTTGGCTGTCAATTCTCCACCCCAACAACTAAGTACCTTAGTGGGTGCGAGTCCTGTATCACCTTTGATAAGCGTGATCACCCGCGCCAGGTGCCTCGCCCAGGACACTCGCCTTTGGTGCTCGAGGCGCAAATTGGCGGCTTCAAGATGAGTCATGTCTTCATGGACAGTGGCAGCGGCATGAACCTCATGTTTTCTAGAACCTTGCGTGCCATGCGAATCCCCCTGTCATTCCTAGAAACCTCCGACACAACGTTCCACGACATCGTCCCAGGGAAGGGTGTATACCCCCTGGGCAAAATCAACTTGGACGTCATCTTTGGCACGCCAGCAAACTTCTGGCAAGAACGCATCGAATTCGAAGTTTTGGACTGGCACTCGCAGTACCATTGCATCCTCGGTCGTATCGCGGTCGCGAGGTTCATGGAAGTGCCAAACTACGCCTACCTGCAGATGAAGATGTCGGGCCCTAACGACATTATCACCATCAACAAAAGCTTTGCGAGGTCAGACACTTGTGATAAGGAATTCAACAGAATTTCCCAGTCTTTCGGCATGCAGGAGGAGCTGGCGAGGCTGAAAGAGTCAAAAAACAACATTCTACCTCCTTTGAGTAAGCCAGACTCACCTGATTAGTCCTTTGACTCATCCGTCCACACCAAGGTGGTCTATGTCCACCCAACGGACCCGACCAAGACGACCCTTAGCGCCAACAACTTGAGTCCCGCATAGGAACTCGCGCTCGTCGAATTCCTCCACGAGCGCTGGGAAATCTTCGCTGGTGTCCAGCGGACATGCCAAGGGTTCCCAGGGAATTCACCGAGCACTCATTCAACGTAAATCATGAAGCAAGAGCAGTGAACCAGACGATACGTTGACTATCGGAGCTAAGGGCAAAAGTAATTGGTATGGAAGTCAACAGATTCCTCGACGCTAACTTCATACAAGAGATCAAGGAAAGCACCTGGGTAGCAAACCCCGTACTCGTTCCTAAAAAGGACGCGGATATCTTGCAGATGTGCGTGGACTTCACTTCCTTGAACAAACATTGCCCAAAGGATCACTTCCCATTGCCGCGGATCGACCAGATAATCGATTCTACCACGCGATGCGAGGGCCTCTGTGTCCTCGACGCCTACTCAGGCTACAACCAGATTTGAATGAAGGAGGAAGACTAGGAGAAAACTGCCTTCATCATGCCCTTTGGCGTCTTCTGCTACACAATGATGCCCTTTAGGCTAAAAAACGTAGGGGCCACCTACCAGCGGTGTATGCAGGCCTGCCTCAAGAGCCAGCTTGGACGCAACATTCAAATCTATGTCGACGACATCGTTGTCAAAACTAAGGAGGAATCCTCATTACTTGACGATCTCCGCGATACCTTCGATAACGTCGACCACTAATGGATCAAGCTAAACCCGGACAAATTCGCCTTCGGTGTACCATCTGGGCACCTGCTCGGGTACTTCATATTTGCGAGAGGGATCGAGGCTAACTCGAAGAAAATAAAGGCCATACTAGCCATGGAGCAGCCAAAGAACGTCAAAGGCGTCCAGCAGCTAGCTGGGCGAATCGCGGCACTTAGCCGATTCACCAGTCAAATGGGCGAGAAGGCACTGCCGTTCTACCAGCTCCTTCGCAAAGCTGAAAAGTTCGAGTGGACAGAAGAAGTGCAAGAAGCATTTGAAGACCTCAAGCGTCTACTATCCACTTCGCTGGTGTTGGTAACACCTTGGGAAAAGGAGCCCCTATGGCTATACATCTCCACCACCAACCAGGTGGTTAGTAACATGCTCGTAGTAGAACGAGCCGAAGAAAATAAAGTCCATAGAGTACAACGCCTAGTCTACTACCTCAACGAGGTGCTCACACCGACAAAATAGTGGTACCCGCATTATCAGAAGCTGGCATACAACGTCTTCATGACAGCCCGGCAACTGCACCACTACTTCTAGGAGCACCCCATCATTGTGGTGAATAATCTCCACTAGGGCACATCCTCAACAACCCCGATGCCATCGGATGAGTCATACTTTGGGGGATAGAATTGTCTCCACGAGACATCACATAAGAGAAGCAAGACGCGATCAAGTCGCAAGTACTCCCGGACTTCCTCGTCCACTGGATGGAGAACCAACTCCTCGACACGCCATACATGTCCTGTCTATGGACAATGCACTTCGACGGATCAAAACATCGAGAAGGAGCTAGCACTGGTGTCATCGTGATATCACCACAAGTAGACAAGATGAGGTACGTTCTGCGAATGCAGTTCCATGGCTCCAACAATGAAGCTCAATACAAGGCCTTGATCCATGGGATGCAGATGGCCAAAGAATGTGGAGCAACACGACTCGTCATCTACGGTGACTCTAAGCTGGTAGTGGATCAAACCATGAACCAGTGCGATGCCCTTGAGCGACAACATGATCGCCTACTGCAACCTCTATGACGCACTCGAAGGAGACTTAGACGGCTGCGAACTATGGCACATTGGCCGTGAGGGCAACGAATAGGCAGATACACTCGCCAACATCGGCTCCAACTGTGCCCTGGTGCCACCTGGAGTATTCCTAGAGCAAATTTGTGAACGGTCCATCAAGCCGAAGGCTCCAAAGCAGCAAACCAGTACGTCAAAGGACTCAGGGGCTATGCCACCCGACGAACTCAAAGAACTTGAGGATAAGGAGCAAGAGACAGGTCTTGAAGGTCCCATGGAGGTCATGATGATCGACCCATCCTAGACGCAACCATACATCACATACCTGCTTAGCAAAAGGTTGCCAGATGACCCGACGGATGCGCGACATATAGCATGGCAATCTAAGGCTTTTGCCATCATCAACGGCGAACTGTATAAGCGCAGCATCACAGGATTCCTTCAACGATGCATCTCCAATAGAGACAAAAGAGCCATCCTCCTCGAGATACACGAAGGCACTTGCGGCCATCACGCCGGAAGTCGCGTCGTCGTCGCCAAAGCTCTACGAGCTAGATTCTACTGGCCAACGGTAATCCGTGATGCTAAGGACATCGTCCAAATGTGCAATGCTTCCCAAAGATTTGCGGACAAACCGCACGCACCTAGCACGAAGCTGAGGCCAATACCCATGGCCTGTCCCTTCGCGCAATGGGGACTCGACATGGTCGGCAAGCTACAATAATCTTCACCTGGAGGTTACGTCTACCTCCTCGTCACAGTCGACAAATTCACCAAGTGGATTGAGGCCATGCCTATTGGGGATATACTTTCCGGGTATCCTCATAGTTCCTCTCTGACCAGGGTGGCCCACTTCGGGTTAGAGCTTTGCTTCACGGGCGGCCTAGTCAGGGAGAAGAGACGTAGTCCAATCCGGTTACTGGAAGGCCCATAAGACTTACCGACATAGGCCCATAGTGTTACTTGTAGTTCAAGATGTACTCTGTAACCGACTCTTAGTCGTAGCCGGATAGATCTCTCATGTAAACCCTAGGCCGGATATCTATATAAGCCGTCCTAGGGAGAGCCTTTAGGGCACCCCTTACAATCATAATCTCAACTCGCACAGGCGAACCCTTGTAACCCATATTCCGGCTCTGCCGTATTACTGGATTGCTAGCAGGAGTAGGATCCGTCCAAAGCCGGCAGATTGGAACCTGGGTAAACTTGTGTGCTCACCGTCCTGGAGCATCGTATGTCTCACACCCCTCTCTTCCGCACTCGTCGAGGACCCCCTCATGGCGTACTTGTCATCAACCCGACGACAGTTGGCGCCCACCATGGGCCAAGTGAGTTTCGGATCTGTGTTCCGAGCAGAATCTACAAGAATTGGAATCGGTGAGACTATCGCCGTCGGTCGCATCCTCTACGCCAGCGACATCCCTCTCAACGTTCTCGACGAGACTTGGATTCCAGCTAGGGAAGCCGTGACCACCTGCACCATCATGTATTTTGGCGAGATCGATGTTTACATCGGCTTTGCCGAACCTGCCCCACCCACCCCAGTGGTGATGATAGAGGTAGAAGAAATTTCTAGGTCCCCTTTGTCCGCGGAGGCGGCCTAGTTCCGGATCTCAGAAACCCTTAATCCCACCCAGCCCGCACCAATCGCGGAGATAGTGGAGAAAGCTGAACCTGAAGCAGATCTTGTGGTTCAAGTCGAATCTGGAGTGGATCTCCTAGGTGAGGTCAAATGCCAGATTGATCTAACTACTGAGGTCGAGATCCAGGAGTAGCACAGTAACAACCATGGTTTCGGCTCTGCCAACGCTGGAACAAATCGACCGTTCCTGAGGCATACGTTCAGGCGCATGATACTGCAAGACGCAAGCGTGGATGAGGTTCTCGAAACCGTCAGGATCTTCGAGGAAGCCCGCGAGGAAATATGCAACTACCTTAGGACCTACACGTCACACTTCATCGGATATGTTGGATCCGGATCCGGATCTGCCGATGCTAGAGAAAACACCGACTCAGTTCTAGAGGCGATTGGAACAAACGCCGACGTACCCGCATCCTCGGATGACTCGATGACATCAGCAGATTTCCAGAAGTTCTCCACGGAGTATGAAGAGGAGTGTAACTCCAAAGCCGCAGAGAAAGTAGAAGCCATGGATGAAGGATCCGGGGAAAACTCTCCCAAAGCATAGGATGACACTGAAATTGAAGATAATCCTGAGGTCCAGATGTATGAAAGTACCGATCAGAGCTTGACTCTGGGAAACAAACCTAAAGCTGTCTTTGCTACTGGCGCTGTCAATAAGGCAAAGAAGAAGAACAAGAAGAACAAGACCCCGGCAAAAGATCTTCCGCTAGAGGAAGTGATTGCTGAGGAATACGAGGAAGACTCAGATGGAGCACTTATCCCAGATGAGCCCAAAGAAGAATCAGTTGATGGACACGTGATCACTGAAGGTGCGCATAAACTCATCGATGCTGCATTAACCACACCTATCCGTACAACTACAGAACTTACTACCGGAGAACTGGACGAAAGGGCTCAGGCCCTAGAAGCACGTCATCAAGAACTCCTGGATGAAGCCAAAAACATCGAGGAGGATAAGAAACGCATGGCAACTGCAGAGAAGTACATCTCTCGGCAACATCAGAAGAACCGAAAACGTCACACACGTGACGATCAATTCCCCGAAGTACACAAGGTTCTCTTCGAAGGAGACCCAGGGATGCCTCGTCCCGACAGCAAAGGAGATCTGGTGTATCCAACACTGGTACAGAACATTGTTGCAGCTCGAGATATCCTATCGAATAATCCAGGCCCAGAGCAGGTTCGATTGGGAATAAAGCTACTCACCAAGGGTCTGGAACAGCAAAGGGCTGCGAAATCCGGAAGCGGAAAACTCGTCTCCAAATCTGACCAATGCCACACGGACTCAGCCTGGAATGATATAAGGCCCTAGCGTGTTCCGGAACAGCATCACCATTCCGACAGATGGGAAGACAACTACTCCAGAACCGGATCATCAGGACAGCATCACAGAGCTACACGTGACTGGCGCAATGTCGCTCCAGCGGCCGAGCAAGAAGCAGTTGCTACACTGTATCCGAGGAACCCTCCCAGATGAGAGTCGAACGATCATAGGGGAGAAGACAAAGACAAACGTCGGGAGGAGGACCATCAAAGGATGCCACCTCCTAGACCTACAAACTGTCCGGCTGAGCCGCACCATGGTGGGCGTAACGGATGAAGGAAAAACGGAAACCACACCAAGACAAGCCGGCAGGGGGCTCGTCGCAATGAAGACCCTCCCCGGAACCAGAATCATGACGCTTCAGATGGAGGTCGGCGATCAGCCAGAAATAATCCAGCTGCTCCACCCTCTCCGCCAAGTAGCCATCACAACGGCTCCTAGGGAGGCCAAGGAGGGCGTCGTGGTGGAGGAGGTGGTGGCAGAAGCCAAAGTCCAGCTCCAAGGCACCACAGCCATAGCCGTCATTCGGGATGATCCTTATCCCCAAATGACGCAAGGCACAGGATTAACTCCAATATAGAGGCGCGGAGCTACAAAAGTGATGACATATACGTGGGCCCAGAATGTTTTGGACCATGCATAAGAGCTACAAGATTCCCTGAAGGATTTGCTCTCTCAAGACATAGTCAAGTCTACGATGGCATAGCTCGGCCAGATACTTGGCTACAGGATTTGTTCCAAGCTTGCTGCATCGCCAAAGGCGGAAACATCTTGGTCGCAACCCGATATCTCCCACTTATGTTGCGGAAGACGGCACGATCATGGCTCAATGAACTTCCGGAGAACACCATCCACAACTGGTATGACATGCAAAGTGCGTTCCTTCAGAATTTCGAAGGCACATACCGGAGGCCCTGTACGGTCGGAGACCTACAGTGTTGCACCCAGAAAGCCGGAGAAACTTGCCGAGATTATCTCGGACGATGGATTGACACCAAGAACTCTTGTGAAGGAGTAAATGAACAAACTGCGATTGAAGCATTCATTGTAGGTCTCCCAATTGGTTTACTACGTCATCGCTTGAAGTGCGACAAAGTAACTGATTTGGGAGAGATGATAGAAAAAGCGAGCAAGTACGCAGATGCCAACGACGATTCAGAGGGATTAGTGAACGCCCTGGCTGTGCCATAGTCGGCAAAACAACCAAACCAACAAGCTCAGAAGCGCAAGAATACCTCGGAAGAAAAACCCAACACGGAAACGGCAGTAGTCACTGCTACTTTCGGGTCTGGAGTAGGAGGATGACGTGGCGGTGGCCGTGGACGCGGTCGTGGGACGTCAAGAGTTCAAGGTAGAGGAGACCAGCAGCCTAGCCAAACCTACTCTTGGGCCGACATTGCCAATAACCCATGTGTGCATCACCTAGACGCCAATGGGGGCTCGTCCCACACATACGCCGAGTGTCATTTCAATGACGACAGTAAGAGAGATGATACCGCTGGCTACAAAGCTAAGCGGAAGAAGGGAAAGAAGAATCTCGAAAAGGATAAACAGACCAAGGAAGATTCCGACATGGAGGAAGCTGATGCTTCAAATCCCAAGCCGGAAGGGAAGAAAAAATTCTGACCAATAAAGACACTTATGTCACCTTCCTCGGATCTCAACCAACAAAAGTCAAAAAGGCAGTGCTACATGAGCTCAACGCAATAGTTCTGGCTGTCCCTCAATTCTTAGACTGGTCGGAAGTGGCAATCACATTTGACCGCGTTGATCATCCGCCTAAGTTACACAGGCGAGGAAAATACGCCGTAATCGTCAATCCACTTATTGATGGTTATGGTTTCACCAAGACTCTCATGCACGGTGGTAGTAGCATTAACATCCTGTATGTCGAAACGCTATGTCGGATGAAGATCTTGGAGACCTAGATGAACCACAGCTCAGTGATCTTTCACAGGGTTGTCCTAGGAAGACAAGCAAATTCCCTGGGAGAAATCACTTTGGATGTTACATTTGGAACTCCAAAGAACTATCGGACAGAGGCACTTTCTTTCGAAGTGGTCCCGTTCAAGAGCGCCTACCACGCTATATTCGGACGTCTGGCTTACTGAGATTTTATGGCTCGTCCATGTTACATTTACAATATGATGAAAATTCCAGGTCCCAATGGCGTGATCACTATCAGGGGAGACCCAAAGAAAGCACGAGAGTGCGAGGATGGAAATGCCGTCTTTGTTGAAGCCGTGCTACACGCCTAGGAATACCAGGAGATCAAGAAGAGCATAGATCCGTCTGAGATGCCCGCAATGAAGAAGGAGGTGACAAAGCCGAATCTGGAGTTCAAGGCATCAGAAGAGACGAAGAAGACGCCATTGAAGGACGATGACCTCTCCAAGGTGACCCAGATAAGTGTAGGCCTAGATAGTGCATAGGAAAGCGTGCTCGTCAAGTTCCTCAAAGAAAATCAAGATACCTTCGCATGGAAGCCATCTGACAGGACCGGAGTACCTAGGAAACTCGCCGAGCACTTTTTAAATGTAAACCCGAATGCTAAACCCGTCAAACAGTCCGTGCGACGGTTCAGCGATGAAAAGCGTAAGGCAATGCTAAAGAACTAGCACGGCTTGAGTTACCCTTATTCATAGAAGAGGTCATCCACACTAAGTGGTCGGCCAATCCTGTAATGGTCCCTAAAAAGGACACCACTGATTTAAGGATGTGTGTTGATTATACTGCCTTAAACAAGGCTTGTCCCAAAGATCTGTTCGCTTTGCCTAGGATTGATCAAGTTATCGATTCTACGGCAGGCTCGGAATTCCTCTGTTTTCTCGACGCATATTCCGGTTATCACCAAATCCAGATGAATGAATTTGACAAAGTCAAAAATTCATTCAGAAACCCCTTCGGAACCTTCTGTTTTATTACGATACCCTTTGGGCTGAAGAATGCAGGAGCTATGTACCAGCGCACAATGCAGCATTGCCTCCATGATCAAATTGGACGCAATGTACATGCATATGAGGATGATATTGTGGTGATGTCCAAAAGGAAGGAAATATTAATTTCTGACTTGGAGGAAACGTTCGCCAATCTACAAAAATACAACATAATGCTTAATTCGAAGAAATGCTTCTTTGGAATCCCAGACGGAAAATTGTTAGGTTTCATCGTGTCTCAAAGAGGCATAGAGGTGAACCGAGACAGAATCAAGGCTATCCTCAATATTTCCAGGCCAACCCGCCTGAAGGACGTACAAAGACTAACTAGCTGCATTGCCGTAGTCAGTCGGTTTGTAAGCCGTCTCGGTGAAAGAGCGGCACCGTTATACAAACTCCTAAAAAATACCAAGGATTTTGGGTGGACCGACGAAGCAGAAGCTGCGCTAGAAGACCTCAAAAAGTACTCTCTTCTGCTCCAATCCTTGCAGCCCCGGAACCACAGGAACCGATGTTGCTCTATCTTGCTGCGACAAACAAAGTCGTCAGTATTGTCATGATAGTGGAGAGACCGGAGGAAAATCAGGCCCACTTGGTGCAGCGTCCGACCTACTTTGTTAGCGAGGTCTTGACAGAATCAAAACAGTGGTATCCGCACTATCAAAAGCTAGCTTATGGTGTGTTCTTGGCATCTCGTAAGCTACAACACTATTTTTAGGAACATCCAATTACCCTGGTGAGCGCAGCTCCCATGAGAGATATAATCAACAGTGATGCCACAGGACGCGTCACCAAATGGGGCATAGAGCTCTCAGCTTTCGATATTGAGTACAAACCTCAGACATCAATCAAATCCCAAATCCTTGCCAACTTTGTTGCTGATTGGACAGAGACGAAGGAGAATATGACCGTCCCTGAGTCGGAATATTGGACTCTATATTTTGATGGGTCTAAGGCTCGCGGGGGCTCGGGGGCTGGCATGGTGCTCAAATCACCCCAAGGAGATAAACTTTTAAACGTGTTGCAGATCCACTTCACATCGACAAATAATATTGCCGAGTATGAAGCACTGCTGCATAGAATCCGGATTGCTAAGGATATCGGCATCCGACGTTTGATGTGTTACGGAGATTCAGATCTTGTTGCTCAGCAAGTGTCGGATATTTGTAATGCAAATAAGCACATGGCAGCATATAAAGCTGTCGTGGATGATTTATCTAAATCGTTCGAAGGGTTTGAGGTTCGACACATCCCTCGAGCAGAAAATGAGGGAGCAGATGCATTATCTCGGATAGGCTCTGCACGGAAAGAGGTTCCAGATGGCGCTTTTTTAGAGCACCTCAAAGTTCCCTCAATAAAGGGAGTGGATGAGGAATATCCTACCAAATCCGACTCACCTCTAGTAGCAGTTCTGGCTGTAATTCCTAGCTGGACCCAACCCTACCTCGATTATTCGGTAGATGGAAAATTATCCGAAGATGAAGTTCTGAGCCGCCAGATAATCCGACGAGCAAAAGCCTATACTGTGGTTAGTGATGAGATCTATAAGCGGAGTGTATCTGGGGTCTTTTAGCGCTATGTATCTCCGGAAGAAGGAGTGGAAATCTTAAGAGAAATCCATGAAGGCGAGTGTGGTCACCATGCTGCAGCCAAATCTTTAGTGGCAAAAGCTTTATGACACGGTTTTTTCTGGCTTACAACCAAGGCAGATGTCGAACGGCTGGTCAAGACGTGCAAGGGCTGCCAAAAGTACGCCAAGCAAGCTCACGTTCCGACTGATCAGCTGCGAACAATACCTATAACATGGCCTTTCGCGGTCTTGGGGCTTGACATGGTAGGACCGTTTAAACGGGCTCCAAGTGGATTTACTCACCTCTTAGTGATGGTGGATAAGTTCACCAAATGGATTGAGGCTAAACCCGTCACTAGTTGTGATGGAGCAACAGCCAAACGATTTGTTGAGGATGTTATAATCCGGTATGGTTATCTGCATAGTATTATCACAGACAACGGGAGTAATTTCTCTATGGGGGAACTTGCCGAATTCTACAATGAACAAAATATCCGGCTTGACATTGCGTCAGTCGCACATCCACAGGCTAATGGACAAGTCGAAAGAGCAAATGGTTTAATCCTACAAGCCCTAAAACAGAGACTCGAAGCACCACTACGACGTGTTGCGGGGGCTTGGGCAGAGGAATTACCTTCTATAATATGGAGTTTACGAACAACTCCGAACAGGTCAACCGGATACACACCTTTCTTCTTGGTCTATGGCGTAGAAGCAGTTCTTCCTAGTGATTTGATTCACACTTCTCCTAGAGTGGCCGTGTATATCGAAGAGGATGCCGAGATTTCTCGACAAAATGATCTCGACTTAGGCGAAGAAGTTTGCGTCGTTGCTGAAATGAGATCAACGGCCTATCAGCAGAAGTTACGCAAGTATCATAGCTAGAGAGTCAGAAATAGATCTTTCAACAAGGGCGATTTGGTTCCCCGGCTTGTGCAACAAAGAAAGCACAAACTTTCCACAGTATGGGAAGTGTGATACGTCCATTTTGCATCAGTATTCTATGTCTTAATTCACTATTATTCATTGATATATTTCGTATTGAGAGGTGATACTTATGTTATTTCATCTGTTTTTGCATGGTTGATGACTTTTGGAGCATGGACCACTGCAGTCAGGATTCTGATGGAAAGGTGTTGTTTGGAGGCAAAATTCGCGAAGATCAGAAAATCCGGGAAAATATACAGAAAATCATATTTTTCCATAAGACTAAGGATGCGAGAAGACGGAGTGGAGATGGGCCACAGGGGGCCCACATCACCCCCTAGCGCGGGCAACCCTAGGCCGCGCCAAGAGGTGGTGTGGCCACCCAGGCCCACTCCAACCTCTCTCCTCTAGCGTATATCATCCTCCCGAAACCCTAAGACTCGGGGAGCGACCACAGAAAGATTCCGCCGCTTCTGCAGGGTGGAAAACACCGAGAGAGAAAGATCTCTCCGACAGACAAATTTCTGCCGGGGGAATTCCTTCCCGGAGAGGGAAGATTGTCTCCATCAACACCACCATCAAGCTGGACTTCATCGGGATCATCATCATCATCACCACCATCATCACCATTAGCACCCTCATCACTATCTCCATATTGCTGTAACAATTGAGTTGAATCTTGCATAGTTCATAGGGAAACTTTCCGGGTGTTTATTACTCTTTGTAGTTGATGCTATTGAGTGAACCATTGAATTATTGTTTATGTTCAGATTGTTATACATCATTATTCCATCTCATATCATGATCCATATGATGTCTTGTGAGTAGTTCGTTTTGTTCTTGAGGACATGGGAGAAGTCATGTTGTTAGTAGTGGAGTTGTGTTGGAGAGATTCAATAGATTGTTATTTAAGTTATGGTGTACTTCTTCTAGTGGTGTCATGTGAATGTCAACTACATGACACTTCACTTATATGGGCCTAGGGGAATGCATTGTGTATTTGGCTACTAATCGTAGGGGTTGCCGGAGTGACAGAAACCTGAACCCCCGTTAGGAAACCATTGCACAAGGGACGTAAGGGTCTTAGAATTTAAAGCTATGGTTAGGTTTCTACCTTAATTTCTTTCTTGTACTTACGGATGTTTGCAAGGGGTATAATCACAAGTATGTATTAGTCTTGGATGGGGCGGTACATTAGCACAGGTTCACCCACACAACACTTAGCAAGCTAAAGAAGATTAATCAACTATATGAAGCGAAATCACTTGACAATCTTCCCACGTGTCCTCGAGAACGTTTGGTCATCTTAAGTAATACAACTGGCTTGTCCTTTGCTGCATAAAGGATTGGGCCACTTGATGCATTTATTCCTATTGTCTTTTATTTACTCGTACTTTGTTTACTTGCTTTATCAAAACCCCCTAAAAATCCGTTTGCTAAGTATTTGTAGAGAATTCCTGATCCATACCATTAGCCAGCACCTTCTGCTCCTCGTTGGGTTGGAAAATCTTACTTATCGAAAATATTGCGATACACCCCCTATACTTGTGGGTCATCAAGACTATTTTATGGCAACGTTGCCGCGGATTGAAGCGCTATTGGAGAGTGGAACTGGTAAAGGAAACTTCTACTGTGAGTATTGTTTACTTTTGCTAGTTGCTTTATTTTCGTTATGGATAATTCGCTGAGTTCCTTACTTGGTAATGCTACTACCACTGCTAAGGTAGTAGATAAGCCACCACCTGCTGAGAATGATGTTTTCAAAATACCTACAAGAATTATTGATCGTGTTATGGATAACTACTATGTTGGGGATGGAACTGTCCATCCCGGCGATCATTTGCTTTTTATACACGAATTATGCGGGTTGTTCAAGTGTGCAGGTATTACTACAGATCGAGTTAAGAAGAAGTTATTCTCATTATCACTGAAAGGAAGAGCTAAGGAATGGTATAAGCTGCTGAAGAATGGTCAAGCTCTGGAATGGGAGGAAATAGTGCCTCTCTTTTATTCAAAGTTTTATCCTCCTGGTGAGATTCATAAAGATCGGAATCAAATATACAACTTTTGGCCTCTTGATGGAGAGAGTACAACTCAAGCTTGGGGGAGATTGAAGTTACTAATGCTCAAATGTCCCATTCATTAGCTCCCCAACAATATTATTATCAATAACTTTTATGCAAGGCTCCCTCTACATGATAAAGATTTATTGGATGCTTCTTGTGCTGGATCATTCACTCGTATGGAAGAAGAAGCTAAATGGGATCTTCTAGACCGTATTCAAGACAATGCAGAAGCTTGGGAGAATGACAAAGGTAGAAAGTCAGGTATAAATTATGATTATGAATGCATGGAATCTTTTATGGGAACTGATGACTTTCAAAATATTAAAAATGCTTATGGCCTAGATTCTCAAGCTATTGCTTATTATTTTAAGGCATGTGCTTCTTACTTTGAAGTGCCTAAAAAGAAGTGGAATAAGTATCATGAACCTTATAAAGATATTGCTAAGAGTGTTCCTTCAAGAAATACTGAAGTTTATACTGCTAATCATGTTTTACCTGAACCTTATATTGAGAAAATGCCTTTCCCAGTTAAGATAAGGGAACATTCTATGATAGCTAGTATGGTTAATGAAAGTACAAGTAAAGCTGCTGAACCTGATAAACAAATGGTTGATGAACCTATTATAGAAAATGTGAAAGACTTTGTCACTAAATATGAAGAAGAGGGACACACTATCCCTTGTAAGGATACCTCTAATATTGTTTCACATAGTATTGTTATGAGAGCTAGTATTCCTGTGTTTTCTGTTAGAATAAGTGATCATTGCTATGATGTTCCTTTTGATAGCTATATTGTTAAGTTTATGCATGATACTGAAAGTTACTATGAGAGAGGGAAAAGTGTTCGTATGCATCTCAATAATATCAAGTTTCCTCGTTTCATGCTGAAAGTTTTTATGTTGCACTTCTTTTGCCTTCTTATGCAAGTTGCCTTTGATTTCAACAACTTGTTTGTTTGCAAAATCCCCTTGCATAGGAAGTGGTTAGACTTAAATGTGTGTATTTTTGCTTCTTAATGCTCTCTTTCACTTCAATTCATATCCCTATGAGAGAATCTTCAAAATTATCATGCCCAGCTTAATGGCTATAAAGAAAGAGATTTTTGGGAGACAACCCAATTTGTTTTTGCTTTCAGTTTGTTTTTGTTTATTTGAGTCTTGGAAGTTATTACTTCGGTAATAACTGCTCCTTATCCGTTTTGTTTGGTCTTGAGTCAAGATCAACCTCTAATGAGAGAGAAGTAATATTTGGGGAAGTTGCTATCCTGAAACAGATTTTTGTGCTTCACCGTATAAATTCGTGAGAGATCTCTGTATGTCGGATTGAGCTGTAATTTTTTATGATTCTGCCCCAGGTTGTTATTTAACTTCCGTTAGTTTTGCACTTTTTGATTTGAGGAACAGAAGATTTTCGAAAAAATTGATCTTTACCTGCTTGTCTGTTTTGACAGATTTTGCCAATCTTTTTGGGTTTTTGGAAGGAGTTGCTATAGTAGATTTTGTTTTGTTGGTTTTCGGTTGATGTTGGACTCTAAAGGTTCTATCCCTTCACTTACACTAATGTTGCTAATGAGAACTGTGTGAAGTTTTGTGTGAAAGAAATTTCTAGGAAGTGGAGATAATGGTGTAATAAGGAAGAGAAAGGTTTTATGACTCAAGTAATAACTGTATGAAGATTAAGATATTGATATTATTCAAGTGGTGACTCTGGAAGAATCTACTAGATTCCAAATTCAGAGACCTGTAGAGTCTGTTTTCAAAAAGTTAATAGTTCTGGTAAGAAAAGTTCCGCGAAAATACAATCCAACTATATTTTTGTAGTTTTTAGTTAATAAGGGAAACTACAAAGCGAAAAAGGGACGAAAATGGAGCCAGGGTGGTTCACACGACCCTGTGGCACGGGCCCTCCCCTGGTCGCGGCACCAGGTGGTGAGTCCACCCCGAACTCCGCCTCCGACTCGTTTTCTCCTAGTACTTTCCTTTTGATATGAAACTTCATAATATATAACCCCCTGGATCTTCTGAGGTTCGTATATCATGTTTTCGTCGTGTTTTTGTTTCGATCTATTTCTGCCAAGTAAAATCCCAGATTTGTAGCCACAATGTCTTCCACCGGATCAGCCGAGGGAGATTCTTTAGAAGATATCATCAACCCATACATGAGAGAATTGAAGATTCATCCCAATGAGTTGTTGCTCGAAGGTGGGGAGGTCCGGATTAAAGAGGTTCAAGGCCCTAAAGGGGAAGGAAGTCTAGAGGACAGGATGGAAGCACTGGAGCAAGAAGTCTTTAGGTACAAGAAGATGGCGGAGCGCGAAGTGGATATCATCCATAAGATTTGTTCCGAACTCATCACAGAGCACAAAAAGGAGACTGCTGAATTCAAAGACGAAGTCCTCTCACTCCGCCAAACAACCAACGAACTGCAAGCATAGTTCTATGACGTCCAAAATCAAAAATGTGAGTATGAGGCTAGATTTAAACGCATAAGTGCTGCTGCAAGTTTCAGGATGTTGGAAACAACGATGTCCTTTGTTGATGGGAAGCCTTTACCCTAGAAGACGGACGAAGATGAGAAGATACCACCACCACCAAAGGAGTAATTCGTCATCAGGTTTGGCATCCCCTTGGTTTGTTCCAAGCTTGGGGGAGTGTCGCGATATCACATCACTATCTTCTATCTTTTTACCTTATTAGTAGAGCCATATCATGAATAGAGGAGTTATTGTGTAGGATGGTTTGCATTATGGAAGTGTCCCCTCTCTCGTTAGATATGTATCCCTTGGTGTGAGTTGCCGTTATGGAATATTAATGAGAAGTTCTATCATTCACTCTTTTTCATAGCTTATATTAGTTTTCAATTCGTTGTTATATGATTGATCTTGTTGTTAGTATTGGTATCACTTTGGGATCATTGAGTTAATTTAGTTGGTTTTGGCAAACCTGGCTCGGTCAGTAGCACACTATTTTTGAGAGTTGAAAGAAAAGATAGAAGCACTCTAGAGAAAAATAATTTGATCATCTTTCTTTCTTGATTTGCTCATAAGTTTAGTATTCTCTAGTTAAGTTCTTTTGTGCTTCCAAGGAAGATTGCATGTTTGTCTTTATCACTTGTATGTTTGTTTGTTTCCTTCAACTCTTGTACTTGCTACCCAGCCTTTCTAGCCAAAAACCTGTACTGAGAGGGAATTCTTCTCGTGCATCCACCTCCTTTAAACCCAAACCTATGCCATTTGTGTCCACCTTACCTACCTACTAGCATTATTGCTATTCCAAGTTAATTCTTGTTTTATATATGTCCCAAATTAAACTTGTTATGTGAAAATTAGTAATTAAAGCTCTCACGAACTAGATGGCACACTTTACTTTCTTGCCATTAATAAACTTGAACCATTGGGTCCTTCTTTGTTGCGTATATGCTTGCGCTTTATGAGTTGAAGTTAGGAGAACCATGTATCATGGGGACCGCTTTCAACACTTCACTTGGTACTTTATACCTAGTTGATATCATGTTCTTTTGCTTATGGATCCCGGCGGTGTGAAATAAAAGTGGAACTTGTAAGCTCATGGAGTTTATATGTGTGTTAGAGAAACGCTTGGGCCGCTAGCCTAAGCCATGCCTAATCATGGTGGAAACTTGCAGCATAACTATAGTGAGCATTCTATGAAGCATCCTCAATAAAAACCTATGCAAATAGCAAATAAAAATATAACTGAGATGCTCATTGTCTGCTTGCCTTGTCATTTTGATTATGGGATAGCTCCTGTGTCATGTGCAAGGGGTACCCTGTTATCGGTTCTCAATGATACGCATGTATTTACAATGACAAGAGCTTGCTCGTGACTGAAGTTGAGTAGCATGAGGATCGGTACTCATAAGTAAGGGGCATGAGATTTCAACTTATAACTTGTCAAGCATATCCTCTTAGTTGTGTCACTTTAACCTTAACCACCAAAAGATGCCTATGATAGGGGCAATGAGAGATGAAAGCTAGTAAGTTTCATAATTTTTGGGAGCTCTTTATGAGACTTGCAATCCCTGCTTGCCTCTTTGAAGGGCCTTTCTTTTTTACTTTGTAGTTGAGTCAGTAAACCTATTCCCTTCTATCTCAGCAAGTATTTTGAGTTGATGTGTTTCATTCATTCATATGATGATTTATTCAATCATGTTTCTTATGTTCCTTGTTTTGCACATTGCCCTTATCTTGATGTTTACTACTTTGAAAGCTATCTTTGAAAACCAGCTATTTGTGAACTCCAGCAAATTATCAACTATTCTTCGACTAAGAGCTAAGTTTTCCATTACCAATTATGATTCACTTTATGTATCGTTATTGTGTTTCCTTTACTCATTACAAGTTGAGTTATATAATAGTGAGTTGTCTTCTATTATGATCTATGTATTTGATGAATGTGATGCTTCTTGTCCGTATTCTTTTATCGACTCTTCACTCCACAAACCCGAGGCCATGTTTATTGAGCTCAGTTTCGCTTGGGGACAAGCGAAGTCTAAGCTTGGGGGGGAGTTGATACGTCCATTTTGCATCACTATTCTATGTCTTAATTCACTATTATTCATTGATATATTTCGTATTGAGAGGTGATACTTATGTTATTTCAACTGTTTTTGCATGGTTGATGACTTTTGGAGCATGGACCGCGGCAGTCAAGATTCTGATGGAAAGGTGCTGTTTGGAGGCAAAATTCCTGAATATCAGAAAATCCGGAAAAATATACGGAAAATCCTATTTTTCCATAAGACTAAGGATGCCAGAAGACGGAGTGGAGATGGGCCACAGGGGGCCCACACCACACCCTAGCGGGGCCAGCCCTAAGCCGCGCCAGGAGGTGGTGTGGCCACCCTGGCCCACTCCAGCCTCTCTCCTCTAGCGTATATCATCCTCCCGAAACCCTAAGACTCGGGGAGCGACCACAGAAAGATTCCGCCGCCTCTGCGGGGTGGAAAACACCGAGAGAGAAAGATCTGTCCGGGAGACAGATTTCTGCCTGGGGAATTCCTTCCTGCGGAGGGTAGATCGTCGCCATCAACACCACCATCAAGCTGGACTTCATTGGGATCATCATCATCATCATCACCACCATCATCACCATCAGCACCCTCATCACCATCTCCATATTGCTGTAACAATTGAGTTGAATCTTGCATAGTTCATAGGGGAAACTTTCTCGGTGTTGATTACTCTTTGTAGTTGATGCTATTGAGTGAACCATTGAATTATTGTTTATGTTCAAATTGTTATACAACATTATTCCATCTCTGATCATGATCCATATGATTTCTTGTGAGTAGTTCGTTTTGTTCTTGAGGACATGGGACAGTCATGTTGTTAGTAGTGGAGTTGTGTTGAGAGAGATTCAATAGATTGTTATTTAAGTTGTGGTGTACTTCTTCTAGTGGTGTCATGTGAACGTCGACTACCTGACACTTCACCTATATGGGCCTAGGAGAATGCATTGTGTATTTGGCTACTAATCGTAGGGGTTGCCGGAGTGACAGAAACCTGAACCCCCGTTAGGAAACCATTGAACAAGGGACGTAAGGGTCTTAGAGTTTAACGTTGTGGTTAGGTTTCTACCTTAATTACTTTCTTGTACTTACAGATATTTGCAAGGGGTATAATCACAAATATGTATTAGTCCTGGATGGGTTGGTACATTAGCATAGGTTCACCCACACAACACTTAGCAAGCTAAAGAAGTTTAATCAACTATATGAAGCGAAAGCACTTGGCAATCTTCCCATGTGTCCTCGAGAACGTTTGGTCATCTTAAGTAATACAACCGGCCTGTCCTTTGCTTCATAAAGGATTGGGCCACTTGCTGCATTTATTCCTACTATCTTTTATTTACTCGTACTTCGTTTACTTGCTTTATAAAAAACCCCTAAAAATCCGTTTGCTAAGTATTTGCAGAGAATTCCTGATCCATACCATTAGCCAGCACCTTCTGCTCCTAGTTGGGTTCGACACTCTTACTTATCGAAAATACTGCGATGCACCCCCTATACTTGTGGGTCATCAAAGGGCCCTACTTGGTTAGTCGAGTATTGCACAATGGTTCATACTACCTAACTGATATGAGGCCAGTCAAAGAAAGACCTGCTACTAAGAAGAGAAAGAGAGCCGGAGGCAGTACAAATCCGGATGAGGTAGACAGACCATGGAATATTGCTTAGCTACGTCCCTTTTATTCTTAGTTTATCCTTCTTTGTAATCATATATGTGTACATGTTCTGTGAGAAATAAAAGTTTTGGTTGCCTCAAGTTTTTTCTGAGAAGTTTTTACCATCTTATTTCCGAATGATTATGTCACAGTCAAAAATCCCAGAATACTTGAAAGTACTTTATGCTCATGTTTGTTCTAGTTTAGATTTCCGATTCTAAAAATGCTACCTTCGGGTATAACTTTAAATTTCCTAGTCTATACTTTGGTTATTTGTCTGATTACTGGATGCGGGTATTTTCTGAGTAGTGAATTGTTGGTACTGGAAGCCGGCTTTGTTTCTGAGTTTAAACTGGTTTAGCAATTGAGCTCCGTTGCTCGACAAAGTTTCCGTGTTTAAAGTTTAACCGGCTCACAAAAGGGACGAGGCGGAAAGCCAGATAAACGATAAGTACAAACAAAAAAGTACAAGTGCTTATGCAAACATTTCAGGCACACAAAAATTTAAACCAAAAGTGCTGAATAGATTAAAGCTTAGCACTAGCAAAAGTGTCATACTAAATATTTACAGACCCATAATGTTTTCGGGATAACACGTTTTTTTTCGTGATAACTTATGATGCAGGAGAAGAGGTAGGAGATGCCGGCTCGCTGGATACATCGCCTTGATATCGTTCTATGATGTCCACATCCGACATGGTGTGGTCATCATTGGAAACTTCGGTTTCTTCTTCAAAAGGCGGAGGAAGCATGTCCACGCGAGTGAAGAAGGGAGTGTCGTAGTTGGTCAAATGAGCTACGTGGCACCCATATCTGGCATAGGAGTCCATGATGGCTTTGATATCTTGCTCCTGGCCGTCTTCATCCACAGTAGAGTACCCTCTGGTCACTTGCCAGATCTCCATGCTTCCATGGTGGCTCATGACCATTTTGAGAGCGTTTTGCGCTGCGGATCGAGCGTAGGACATGTTCCAGTCCCGGATAAGCTGCGGCATCTCCTTTGCCTTGTGCTGCATCACCGGATAAAATTATGTTACTTATTAGCTTTCAGCTCTCATTGCCCCTATCATAAGCATCTTGAAGGTGATTAAGGTTAAAGTGACAAAACTAAGAGGATATGCTTGACAAGTTATAAACCGAAATCTCATGCCCATTACTTACGAAGACCGATCCTCATGCTACTCAATTTAGTCACAAGTAAGCTCTTGTCATTGTAAGTACATATGTATCATAAAGAACCGCCAACGGGGTACCCCTTGCACATGATATAGGAGCTATCCCATAATCAAAATGACAAGGCAAGTAGACAATGAGCATCTCAGCGATCTTTTTATTTGCTATTTGCATAGGTTTTTATTGAGGATGCTTCATAGAGTGATCATTATGGTGATGCTGCAAGTTTCCACCATGATTAGGCATGGCTTAGGATAGCGGACCAGGCGTTTCTCTAACACACATACAAACTCCATGATCTTACAAGTTCCACTTTTATTTCACACCACCAGGATCCATAAGCAAAAGAACATTATATCAACGGGGTACAAAGTACAAGTGAAATGTTGAAACCGTTCCCCATGATACATGGTTCTTCTAATTTCAACTTATAAAGCGCAAGCATATACGCAAAAAATAAGGACCCAATGGTTCAAGTTTATTAAATGCAGGAAAAGTAAAGTGTGCCATCAAGTTCGTGAGAGCTTTAATCACTAGTTTTCTCATAACAAATTTAATTTGGAAGGTAAACAAAAATGAATATACTTGGAATAGCATAAGCTAGTAGGTAGGTATGGTGGACTCTTTGGAATAACTTGGTTTAAGGAGTTGGATGCATGAGTGGAACTCATACTTGGTTACGGAGGCTAGCAAAAGATTGGGAGCGACAAACTAAGAGAGCAGTAATGGCCATAATCATACAGAGCGACAAAACATCATTGATCAAAGCATAAAGTGATATTACAAGTTGAAAACTAAACGATCATCAAGGCCATGGTAGACTTGGGATAGTCATAACATGGTGTGAGCATGCGCCAAGTCAACCCAAATAAAGCGTCAAAGGAGAATACCACAATACTATGCTTTAATATGCTAAAACAACGCATGATCCTTCCAAGACACATTAAGCAATCTCAATTGTTTATAACAAGTCATGCTACAGAAAAGAAAACTAAGCATAAAGCCAAAACTGTATCAAGCATGGCATGACAAAGCATAGGCCATAGTCAAAAACAAGCTCCCTTTACCACTTAAGCATGAACTTTCCTACTCTTTTTCCAATCCAAACCAACTTATTAGAAACAACTCACAAAGATAATAATAAATAAATATCAGTGAGCTTGTCTCACGAATCCACAAAGAAGAACTAAAAAGTGCTAAGCTGAAAGCACAAGAAAACTAAGGCTAAACACAGTGCTAGCAAAAGAGAACACTCACAAAACAATAAGAATGAAAACTACAGTGTTCGAGGCAATGAATGACGGGGTGTGTCTCTCTCCAAAAGAAGTGTGTTGGGATCCAACAAACTTATTCAAGCATACTAAGCAAACAAAGAAAATGAAAACTAAAAACAAAAACAAAAGACGCTCCAAAAACAACACAACAGTGCATGAAACAATAAAAATGAAGTGTTTGGAAGAAACCTGAGATTTTTATGGATGAAGAAGGGGATGCCTTGGGCATCCCCAAGCTTTGATTCTTGTACTTCTTGGATATTTCTTGGGGTGGCATGCGTCGCATCCCCAACCTTAAGCTTTAGTCCATCCTTCATCTCATTACTCATTCCTTCCATACACCTAAAATTTTTCGTTTATACAAAACTTCACACAATCTTTATTAGCAACATTAGTGCACTCAAGATAATAAGTCTTTAGGTTCATTTTCAACACCAATAAAACTTCCATTAAAAAAAGCTACTATAGAACTTCCCTCAAAAAGCTCAATTCCCCAATGAGAACTCAAAAAGGAACCAACAAGAAGCAAATGCAAATAATGGCAGAAATCTGTCAAAACAGACCAGCAGGTAAAGACGATATTTTTGAAGACCTTATGTTGCTCAAATAGAAAAGTGTTGAACTAACGAAAGTTCAATGACAACCTAGGGCAGAAGCACAAAAATTCACGCATCAAAATGACGTACAGAGATTTTACACGAATTTTTACGGTGAAGCACAGAAATCTGTTTCGGGACAGCAACTTTCTCAATCATTACTTCTCTCTCATTAGAGGTTACTCTTGGCACAAAAAGTAAATAAAAAGGATAAGGAGTGGTTATTACAGAGGTAATAACTTCCAAGACTCATCTAAAACTTTTGGATTATCTTCCAATAAGTACTTTTCTTTAACGCCTTTAAGTTAGGCATGCTAGTTTGAGAAGATGCTCACATAAGAAATATGAATTTAGAGTAAAAGAGAGCATCAAGAAGCAAATATAAAACACATTTGAGTCTAACCCACTTCCTATGCATAGAAATCTTGCAGAGAAACAAGTCATAAAAACACAAAGCAACAAGCATAGGAAAGCAAAATAAGTGCAACTTCAAAATTTTCAACATAAAGAGGGGAAACTTAATATTGTTGAGATACATAAAACCATGTTTCCCTCTATCATAATAACTTTCAATAGCATCATGAATAAAATTAACAATATAACTACCACATAAAACATTATTATCATGAGCCACATGCATAAAATAATTATTACTCTCCACATAAGCATAATCATTCTTATTAATTATAGTGGGAGAAAATTCAACAAAATAGCTATCATTATTATTCTCATCACCATAGTCATCAAATATAGGAGGCATATCGTAATCATAATTAATTTTCACCTCAATAGTAGGTGGACTGAAAATATCATAATCATCATTGCAACCATCATATCTTGGAGGTATTGTATCATCATAAGAAATAGAATAGTTATCTTCCAAAGTGTGTTCATTCGTAAACATATCATCATTGGAAGGATCATGGATAGCTCTAATAGTATAGCAATTATTAATATCATCATTTTCAGAATTGGTACCGAAGAGATTTTCAATATCAAAGGTAGTGTGCTTTTCCCAATCATGATCACTCCTATAGGTAATAGGCATAGGAACATCATCGAGTTCAGACTCATCAAAAACTATAAGAGGAGCAACATGCTTAGGGGAAAATACCGTTTCCTCTCTTATTTTACTCCTCCTCCTCTTATTTTTCTTCCTCTATTTAGGAGGGAGAGGCTTGAAAGGAAGCTTTAAAAAAATACCCTGGTTCATTGGTAGAGACAATAGAAGAAACTTTGGAGGATTCCTCCTTTTCATTAATAAGAACAAAACACATATTAGTCCTGTCATATTTTAGTAAAACCTCATCTTTTATAATATTTTGTATGTAAGTATTTGTGTGGAAATTATCAACACAATAAAGATGACAACCATGCATGACACTATTCATACCAAAAGCACTCATATCTACCAAAGAAGTTTTTCTTGATAACTCTTCACACCCCAAAAATAATGTAAGTTCATCATGCTGATTAGGAGTGATCATGTCATCACAATACAAACTTGTAGTACTCATTGGATTAGAAGGGCTATTATTATGGCCTGAGCATTGAAAATTGAAATGCCCTACTTCAAAGCAAAGTTCACAAATAAAAGGATAAAGGGCACAAACGTTTTTACCAGGATCATTTAAAGCCCTATACCACATTCTAGTTTTTTCATTCCTATGGGTGATAGAATATTCTTCTTCAATTTGATTATTCTCACAAGATCTATGTATTCCACAAAAATTAACATGCTTATAAGAAATAGTACTTTCAGAGGTTTGATCATGTTTATTGGTATCATTAATAACAATTTCATTTTCCATGCAAGTGTCTTTGAAAGGCTCGTGATACATGTCCCATTTTTCTTTAGGAGCATTAAGATGAGAAGCAAAGGCTCTAAAACAATCAATAAGAATTTGAGGATTAAGACCATATTTAGCACTAAGCTCTTGAAAATCAGCAGTTTCAGCAAAAGACTTAATGCAATCATACTCATAGTTTATACCTGGTTATTTACCTTTGTTGTTATCGCAATCTTCGGTATTGCTTTGAATTGTTTCAAGAAGATCCCACTTAGCTTTGACCTCCTTACTTGTGAAGGATCCCTCTAAACAAGTATCTAGATAGTCCTTGTAATGTCGTGAAAGCCTTGCATAGAAATTATTAATAATAAGATTACTGGGGAGCTCATGAATGGGACATTTGAGCATTAGTGACTTCAATCTCCCCCATGCTTGGGAAATACTTTCTCCATCATGAGGATGAAAATTATAAATATAATTCCTATGTTTATGAATTTCATGAGGAGGATAAAACTTAGAGTAAAAGAGATATTCAAGTTCCTTCCACTCCAAATGATGAGGATCATCCAGTAGCTCATACCACTCCCTTGCTTTGCCCTTAAGTGATAAGGAGAATAACTTCTTCTTGACGTGATCTGTTGTAATAGCTGCACACTTGAACAACCCGCATAATTCGTGTATAAAGAGCAAATGATCACCGGGATGGACAGTTCCATCTCCAAAATAGTAGTTCTCCATAACACGATCAATAATTCTTGTAGGTATCTTAAAATTATCATTAGAATTACCACATATGGGAGATAAAGTATCATCGGAGCAAATTTTCTTCTTTAAAACTAGGGAAGTAAAAAGATCATTTTCATAAAAACTAACTTCCCCAATATTAGACGTTTCCAATAGCATTAGTAACAAAGGTGTTCAAAAGACTCATACTAATAACATTGCTATTAGCATGCAAAGAAGGTTCCAACGGTTTTTTAATTTTCTTTTCAAAGAATTCATGTTCTACATTAGGAAAAATACTAAAAAGCTCTCTAATTATTTTTGTTGTTTTCCATTAAGCCTAACTAGTGAAAATAAAAACAAGAAACAAAAAGACAAAATTGCAGAATCTAAAGGAAATAACTTCGAGCACTCACACCGGAGGATGTGAGTACCTTTTACCTTACCTCCACGACAACGGCGCCAGAAAATAGCTTGATGTCTACGCACTTCTATTCTTGTAGACAGTTGTTGGGCCTCCAATTGCAGAGGTTTGTAGAACAGTAGCATGTTTTCCCTTAAGTGGATCACCCAAGGTTTATCGAACTCAGAGAGGAAGTGGTCAAAGGTATCCCTCTCAAACAACCCTGCAATCAAGACACAAGAAGTCTCTTGTGTCCCCAACACACCCAATACACTTGTCAAGTGTATAGGTGCACTAGTTCGGCGAAGAGATAGTGAAATACAAGTGCTTTGGATAAAAGACAATGGTGCTAGAAAATATCTTGATGGCGTGGAAGAGACTAAAGACAAACTGAAATAAAGATGGAATCAAGCAAACATGTAATGGATCTAATAGAAAATGGTGTTTCAGTGCTTAGAAACAAGGCCTAGGGATCATACTTTCACTACTAAACACTCTCATATAAATATATCATCTTCATGATACTACGCTGAACTACTCTCCGGTTGGACACTCTAATCCATGGTAGGGCTATAATAGCACACCTCAAAGTAAGCATTTCCAATCTAGAAAACTCCATACTGTCACCTTGAGTACTAGATGGTTCCAATAAACACCACAATTTCATAGAGACATCAAACTCCAAATATAATTCATAACAAGTATTTGTAATCTCGAGCCTAAGTGCCACCATGGTGTGCACGCTGTCACTTTCACACACATGGGGAGAATAGAGATCTATTAAAGCACTTGAGTAGCAAGGTAGATTTACTTGATTACAAAGCTCATGATCACAATATGCTCATGCATATAGAGAGAGATGAACACATAGCTACCGGTAGAACCCTTAGCCTCGAGAGAGAACTACTCCATGCTCATCATGGGAATCAGCAATGGTAATGGAGATGACGGTGGAGATTGATGGAGAGGCTCCGGGGGCACTTCCCCATGCCGGAAGGGTGCTGGAACACAGACTTTCTGTCCCCCGAATCTCCCCTTCAGTGGCGGTGGCGCTGCGGAACTTTTTCATGGCTTTCTAATTGACCCTTTAGGGTTTATGCATCGGGAGGCTCTTATAGGCGAGAGGGGAGACCGAGGGGGTGCCAGAGGGGCCCACACCACACCCTGGCGCGGCCTGGCCTGTCCCGCGCCACCAGGTGGTGTGGCCAGCCCCTGGCCCCTCTCCGTCTTGTCTTCTGGCTCCATGAGTCTTCCGGTAAAATATCGACTTTGGCTTTTGTCCGGTCCAATTCCGAGAATATTGATTTTTTGATTTTCCTGGAACCAAAAACAGCAGAAAACAGGCAACTGGCACTGTCACATCTTGTTAATAGGTTAGTCCAAGAAATTCTATGAAAAGTACTCCAAAGTTGGAACAAAACATAAGAAAGTAGATAAAACCCAGCATGGAACATCAAAAATTATAGATACATCTGCAATGTATCAACCGGCGACCCTCGAGTAACACGGGGATATCAATGGAAATCTAGTTGACTCGAGGATAACGAGGAACCACTATGCTTATTGCATTAGTCCGATCCAAGGAGCTTAATTGCTAAGGAACCTGAAGGGCCTTAATCGTCTAGTTTCTGACCATGGTTTTGGTAACAGACTAGTAGGATTATTGAAGTTGGGTTGAAATCTACCAAGATGAGTTTCGGCTAGTTATAGCTTGCTCGCCTACACATATACTTATAAGATTACAATTGTTACATTTATCATTTGTCCACCTGACACCGACACTATCACCATGAACTGTATCTCCCCACACCTTCATTCTTGGGATTTTTTGCTTGAAAACCACAAAAAACCAAACCGTTCTTTACTTTTATGCTTTTTTTATTTTTGAAGTTTAGATTTTAGTTTTATTTAAATACATCCATTTTAATCCAAATTTCATTCTTATTTCCACACTTGCAGACAATTCACTCGAAGACCTATGACACCTTTGAGTGTGACAGAGACTTGACTCATAAACACTTACCTTTGGGCTCCCTGTGGGATCAATATCTATACTTCGAAACTAGTTACAAACGATCTATGCACTTGTAGACATCAAGCTATTTTGTAGCACTATTGCCATGGAGTTGAGCGCTAAGTGTTTGACTCTTGACATTTCAGGTGTTACTACTACAAAATGGTCTCCCTAGGAGACAAAGGGTCTACATGCTCTAGTAGGACCTATTTACCAGATTATTTTGAGCACGTGCCTATTCAAAGGCGCAAAGAAATTATTGACAAACTTTTAAGATCAGACAAGGTTGAAGTTGAAAACCTGAGTGATTTTAGGGAAATTATGTCCATTTATAGAACAACTCCCAAGAAACCTGAGAAAACTCTCAGAGAATACTGTGCTCCAAACTCTTCTTTCCTTAAACAACCAATAGAATTTCCTAACCCTGGAGTTAGAGAATATTGATTTGGTGTTGGAATTATTAAAATTTTGCTAGAAAAGTCGAAGGGCAGATGAAGACCCAGGAAGACATATTAGAGAGTTTGACGAATTGATGACAACACTTGCACCAAAAGGTTTGCCAAGAGACTTCTCTCGTCTAATTCTTTTCCATTGGTATCTTAAAGGTAAAGCTCTCGACTGGTTATATTCTCTCCCTCGTCATTACATAAAATGTTGGGAAAACTGTATTGTCAAATTCATAAACAGGTTTAATCCTTTCAAAAAGGTAACTGGAACTAGAAAGAACATAGGCAACTTTAGTTAGAACGTGGGACAAAACTACCCACAAGCCTGGGATAGATTTTTTGGAATGATTAATAGAATTCCTAATCATGGCTATTATGAATCAACTATTTGCCATTTATTTTACCACGGTCTTAATACTCAAAGCAAAGAGTTGCTTGACTTATCAATAGGACGATCGATTAATACTTTAACTGTTAAAGCATGTTTGGAATTAATGTCTACTAGGGCTAAGAATGCTTCTATATACAATCCTGATTTTGAGACTAAGTTAGAAAAAAGGATGCTTCGTATAAATCCTGATCTTATGCCTGAAGAACGCAAAACAATGAAAAAAAGGTATACCATCTGAACTTGTTAAGGAAAAAAAGTAGACTTGTTACTAGTTTTTACTGAAGAAGATGAAACTAGAAAAGTTTTTCAAGAATTAAAACATCGACAAGCAAAATCTCATAATAACCTACATAAGCATTTTCAAAAACATTAAAAGATTTTGGCAGAACTCATGAAAAATTATGGTGAGATTGGCCAAGAAATAAAATTATTTCACAAGTATCTTAGAATGATTGAAACCCAATGTGAACAAATAGCATCTGGTTATCAAATTTTTCGTCGAGATGATATAGATATTCCTGTTCTACTAATGTTGTTACAAGAAGAGGTGCAGTTGTTACAGGACCATTAGGACCACCAGAATATGAAGAAAAGAAAGAGCAAAAAGAAAAGGCCTTGCTCAAAGCAAGCCAAGAAGATGATACACTGGTGGATGGTCAAGATGAACCTGCTCAAGAAACACAAGATCAAACCAAAGGAGGACCAAAATGATGCACAGAATGACCATTATGACTCTGATGCAGAGATGGTTGATCCAAGAGAAGAAAAAGAGACAAGAAATGAAGATGAAATTGTTGTAGTATAGAAGAAGAAACGTGATAAGCAACAACAAAATAAAGCGACATAAGAGCCTGATCTCCCACAAAACATAAAAGACAAGAATAAGAAAGGTGAGCAAAAGCTTCCTTATCCAGATCAAAAAAGAAAGCACCGGATTAGGTAATCTATGATTCTTTCAAAAAAGCACTTGGTGATCTTCATCTAGAAATTCCATTTGCGGATGCAATAAAAGTTCCCACCTATTCTAAATTCCTCTGTGATATTCTTAGTAGAAAGAAAGAAATAACGGAAACCGTTCCATGGTAACTAGTTATCCTGCTAATGGGAAGCTATTGTCTAAATGGGGAGATCCCGGAATACCAACTATTTCATGCTCAATTAGAAAAACTGATATTCACAATGCCTTGTGTGACTTAGGTGCAGGAGTTAGTGTAATGCCATATTCCCTCTATAAAAGGTTAGGATTAGGGGAGTATTCCCCTACTACTATCACTTCATAGATGGCTGACAAGTCCACTAAACAACCCATTGGTATGATTGAGGATGTTCTAGAATAGATGAGCATGTTATTCCCACTGATTTTATTATTGTTGAAATGCCAAAGGCTGAAAAATTATCTATAATACTTGGAAGAACTTTCCTCAGTACAACAAGAGCTTCAGTTGATTGTGCTGAAGGAAAAATAATCTTCAATGTTTATGATGCTGAAATCATCTGGTATTTTCCAAAGAAGCTAGAAGCAGGAGAAAGATATATTCCACTGGCAAAATGAGTTCATGTGGTAAGTGCCTTTGATAAGGGGAAACCAGAGGTAAGAATTCGAGAACAGAGAAGGGATTGAGTTATTCAACCATCCTTAATAAAACGCTTAATGAGAGTCAAACCCGTCGCATTAATAAAATAAACTAAAGAATAAAGTGTTCATCGCATTCCTACAACTTTTTCACGGACTTTCTTGCGGAAGCGCCCCCGTGAAGATGCAGCTATCAAAAAGTAGTAGAAACATCAATTGAACAAGTGTAGAATAAGTATAAAAATAAAAGTTTGAGTTTTATCTACAAAAACTAGCTTAATCATTTTTGTCCAAATCAAAAAGTGAACCTCCAGTTGAGGAGAATAAGATAGTTAGAGATAGAAATCCTTCTCTATACATGCTGTTTTTGGTCGATAATTTCAACTGTCATTTTGCTGTCAAAAACAAGGTGTTTCGCTAAGTTTCATGATAAGAAGGTATTCTCAAAGAAATATAATTTTTTCTAAGTACTGAAGGTTTAACGACTAGCTATACGGTGGGAATAACAATTCCGACCATATAGTTTGGCCGTTTAGATATCTTTGCCATCAACAAATTTACTTGTGTAGGTACAGAGGATTTAACGACCAACTATATTGCGGGAATAAAAATTCCCGGTCGTATAGATATCGATGCCTTTGTACAATTTGTTCTCAAAAGTACTGATGGTGTAATGACCAACGATACGGAGGGAATATAAATTCCGGCCCTATAGTTCCGATCGTATAGATATCGATGCCTGTTTTAGAAAATTTATCTCGAGGGTACAGACGGTTCAACGACCAACTATACGGAAGGATCATTATGATCCGGCCGTATATTTGCGTCTGTATAGCTATGTTCTGCATAAACACACCCTAATTGGTGGCACCGCCGCAACTATACGGCGGGAACAACATATCTCACCCATATAGTTGTGGCCATATAGTTCTGCGCGACCTCATAATCATGTTGGGGCGGCTAGGTTTCTTCTCCCTCCTCACTTTTTCTCTCATATTCTCTCTAAACCACTGAAACCCCACATAGAACTCTTGATTCTTTGTGGATTTCGTTCGTTTGAGTGGGGGAATCAACATATTAGTATGTTTATCTCCCTATCCATGCGTTATTTTCAGATTTCCATGGTTGAAACTCTCACATTGATCTAGTAGATGAACTCAAGCTATTTGGTCACCATGTTCTTCCACGACCACCTCCTTTTGCACTCTTCCTTTGAATCAAAAGGTGTGAGTATGAAGTGTTCAGCATCAGCCTTTTGGTCACGGATGTAGAACCACTTCTCCCTCCATCCTTGGACGGATGTATTAAACTTGATGGAGAACTATTGGACATTGGAGCCTACATGAATCCCATAGCCTCCTATATCATAGACTACCGACCCAGAACCCGACTGCCGCTTCAATTTCAAAAGTGTTGTGAAAAGACAAAAGTGTGCCTTGATTCCGAGCTAGAACTCGCAAAGCGTGATGTAGCAAGCAATGTGGAGAATGGAATTGGGGGTCAGCTGGTGGATCTAGAGCCTGTAGAAGCAGGGTAACCCTCGCACAAACTTGTGGAGGGGGAGAGAGAGGCCACGAATGACAAATGCGGGAAACATCACCCGAGATCCGGTAGGGGGATTGAGGTTTACCTCATCACCGGGTCTCTGGCAATCAACTTTAGTAGCCGGGAGACTGCCATCCAGGCGCGAGTTGAAGAGCTCTGTCTCCTTTATGGCGGACCGGCGCCATGATCCATTGGTGATGCGCATGCCTGCACCTTTCTTCTTGGTAGCTGCAGCAGCAGTACCGGAGCCTGTTGCGACGACACCCTTCTACTTGGCTGCAATGGTGGCAGCGATAGATCTAGTGGCGGAGGCGTCCTTCTTCTTGCCCATCTTACGCGTGTGGTGGGAGCGCAGAAAGTAGCTCGGGAAGGTTTTGAGGCCGTCTAGCGCAGCAATGGAGGCACGAGCAATGGAACCGCAGAAGCGCAGCAATGGAGGCGGAGCACGAGGGAGAAGGTGAATTGTGGGGAAAATTACTGCACGGAGATCCCTACTTAACCTCATCACAGATGCAATCCAACGGCCAGAAGTGCACCAACCAATGTGTGGCGCAAATCAGGATTGATGCATGGTGATGCAAATGGTGAACCGTCGCTCCACTTTTCACATTACACGCGAGAATCGTGGAGACACAGTTAACACCGAAGATTACACATGCCTGGTCAAATCCAAGTCAGAAATGGGGTTCCACTTTCGTCACGTCCCGTCAAAACTGCTCACGCGGGTAAACGATGTCATCTCATCGTTAGCACTGACATCATCCAGTCCAGTAGGAGTATCTTTCAACTAAACTAGTCCTCACTCGACTCTTCGACTTGACCAAGAACTCAGGGGCTACTCCTAACAGGAGCGCTGGCCGCACACCAGAAAACTACATCGACATCGAAACATTTCGACAAGGTAATTGCACTTAAACCCCTTACACAAATCAACGATTCGATTGTGGACTCGGAGTTACTCCCATAGGGAGCACTGGAGGCATATTTGACTGAAGCAGGAAAAATACGACAACAGTGGAAAACATTCATAGTCCCCACTTGAGTCTATGACTCGAATAGGCACTCAGGGGTTATTCCCATAGGGAGCGCTGGTCGCACACCCTATGATTTTATTTTAATAAATGTGTGTTGACTACATACACACTTGAAGGCATTTGCGACTACACCTCATATTTTCCCTAAAAGGAGACTGCGTCTCCTACGCCACCCGAATCATCTTCGTGATGTTAAGATTCGGATGTCATGCTTGCAGCGTGAAGATAAGACCTGAAGAAGGTCTTAGAACACACCTGCTGTGCTCTACCAGAAATAATCTGTGCCATCAGGTACGATGAAATAAGCCTTGACAGACGCGTCGAGTGCTCACACTTATATACTAGGATTCGATGCTATAAGACCTCCACGACATGAGTTGAATTACACCAACACTTTTTCAAATTCGAGTCCGAGGACTCGAGTTTGAGCAGATTGTGCTATTTTTCCCTAAGGCAATTAACTAATCCCGATACATCGGATGAATTAGGAACGTATATAGACAATCCCTAAGACATAAATTGAAGCACCCAAAAACATGCTCGGTTATGCACTCGAAGGCTTCATAAGCTCCACTCGAATCTACTATTCGACTGGACTCTCGGGGGCTACTGATGTGGGCATACCCTACAGGTACTCATGATTAGCATATACAGTCCATCCTAGAAGAAGCCCACGACATTTCTAAGGCCCAGTCGAGATTCAGGTGACCTAGGAGACTTCGACTCCTTGCAGAACACGGCAAAATACAAGATAGAAGTTTAAAGGGAAAACCCTAATATGTAACCGACTTGGCCTGCTGTCCCAAGACCTAGCCTATCTATATAAAGGCTAGGAGGGGGTAGCCAGGAGGATATCTGCAACCCTAGTTTTCACACCATCGCCATATCGCATCTACGCACCCCTGTAACATTCAATTCCTCGATATTTCCATGAGTAGACAAGCAGGAGTAGGGTCCTCTACGAGGCCCGAACCTAGGTAAACCTCGTGTCACCTATGTGCTTTTTTTGCTAGTTGTTCAGTGCCTCCAGTGCTCCCCACTTCCTCGAACCTAAGTGCATCAACGATAGGCATTGATGAGTTAACCCCTCGTCAATTATACGCCAAGATCTATCTACTAGATACAAGCAACGAGTGGATATACATCCATAGAGAACATACCCTTTAAAATCAACAAAGCATTGTTAATGAAACTGATTTCGTGGTTGATGTAGTCGTAAACTTTCTGATATCAAGATTGTGATGAAGTCCAGCGAGTCCAGCAGGTCCAGCACCAGCAAGTCCAGCAGGTCCAGCACCACCAAGTCTAGCACCGCATAGCAGCGGTGCATCCATGATCGCACACATGTCCAGTACCCCGACAACCTCCATCCCTCACTCTAGCAAAGCAACGGAAGAAGCAACTCCTTTCCAGATAAAGCTACCGGGAACATGTATCTCGCTAATCCGAGACCATGGGGAATAATTTCTAGAGGGGGAGAGAGATCCTGACGAGGCGGTGTGATTTGAGAGGAGGAGAGCAGGCCTTTTATAGGGAGAGGGATGGTAGCCAAGGGCCATGCCATGGCAGCCATGGTGGGTTATCCCACCTCTTCCACATTCATGTGGGTGGAGCTCCCACTCCCATAAAAAGCCTCCACTCAAAATTCCACTCACAAATGCATTAATTTTCCACTAAAATTAATGTATCTCTCATTTAATAAAACTATTTTATTTATTTTATTCAGAATTTTTTTAATTAAATTAATTAACAAAGATTCTCATAAAACGCCCTGCAATATTTCAATATCACATGCAGAACCAGATTCTACAATTTCACCTGAAACAATTCCGGTTTCCATCAAAATGATTCCAACGCTTTCTTAAATCTTTATCTGAAACATATTTGGTCCAAATGGTGTCGGTATCCCTTAAGTGTGTCGCCCTACGGTTCGCAAATAATGCCGACATGATCGAGACCTTTCTCTGATCAATAATCAGCAGCGGGACCTGGAGATCCATACTGACTCACACACATTCAACGATGACTCTAGTGATCGTGTGAACCTTTAATGTCGTAACTAAATCCCTTTGTATCACGATATATTACATGTCCGAGATTCGATCATCGGTATCTCAATACCTAGTTTGATCTCATTACCGACATGCACTCTTTTCTCGTTCTCGTGATATAACATTCTAGTGATCACATCACTTGGTTGCAAGCTATCTCAATGTGATATCACCGAGAGGGCCCTGAGTATATCTATCCGTCATCGGGATGGACAAATCCCACTCTTGATCCATGAGCCTCAACATAACACTTTCAGAGTACCCAAACCCACCTTTATAGTCACCTTGTTACGGTGTGCTGTTTGATGTTATCAAAGTACTCTTCCGGTGTTAGCAATTAACATGATCTCATGGTTTAAGAACTAAGATTACTTTGTATGATGTTATACCAATATAAACACAATTACTTTGATCGTAATGCTATACTTCGGATGAATGTTCATCACATCATTCACCAATGCTATGACCTTATTATTAACAACATCCAATGTCCATGATCAGGAAACTTTGAGCATCTTGTTAATCAACGAGCTAGTTTATCAGAGGGGCATAACTAGGAACCCTTTTTGTTTATTAAAGACACATATATTAACGTTTCCAATTAATACAATTATAGCATGAAAAATAAACATTTATCATAAATAAGGAATAAGATAATAACAACTTTATTATTGCCTCTCGGTCATATTACCTTTAGGTGATAGCACCAAGGTACAAGCTACCACATGATCTCCATATAACATAAAACAAGTAAGTAAATCCTAGCTACATGGCTATAAAGATAGCACTTTTCAGGAGGAAACCCGGTTATTTATTTTTATGTACTCTTGATGTAGTTTAAAAGAGTTAATTTTTTAGTTTATTCTCCGAAGTTTATGATAAAGTACCAAGATGAACCCATTTGGATGATATAAAGTTGATAAACATATGGAGTAAAATATTCCTGCACCAACACTAATTAGTAAAACAATTCTCCACTGAGTTATGTAAATCTGATTGAGATAATATTTAAATTTAAGTAACAACATTTCATCCTGTATAAACACACAAATTGGATAAAATTCCTGACAAGTTTAAGTGGTCTAAATAAATACGTTTTGTGGCTGCTAAAAATCTAGACAAATTCTGCCTTGTTTTTTTTAAGCCATTATTTTGAGTCTCAGAATGATTTACCATGAGTCTTTTGATATGCTAAGAATGTACAAAACATAATATAATTTATTTTCATTTAAAAAGAATTTTGTTTTAGGATGATATGCAGCTAGCAACATATCTTTGTACCACTAATATCACCCCATAAAAAATAAAAATGAGAATTTTTTTGTTGAAGTTTTTTGACATGGAATGGAGGAACACCACACTAAGAGCTATCGAAGAATGGTGAAAAACATAAGCTTGGGGTTTCCAAAGGCACCCCACTAGACCTATCAAACTCTCAGTTTGCAAACCTCTAAACTTTATTTTTTGAGCAACATAAAATGATCATAGAAACATGGATCATATTTATCTAGTTTTATATTTAGTTTTGCATGTTACCTTTACAATAAATGAGACCACCATTATAAATATTTTCCATGCATAAGTAATATCTATTGTAATTTAAAACAAATTTAGTTGTATGCTATTAAAATTGAAATGGAATGACAACAAAAAGTGAAATGCAAGTTATGCTAATGTTACTTGTTTCAAATACTTTCATGAATGATAATTTGCAAGTGCCTTATGTCGTGGTGGTGGCATGGCAGATGCCATGGATATGCTGAAGATGGGGCCAATGAGTGCTAGGGGAATCCAGGGAGGGAGAGCGTGGTGATTCCACACATGGAAGTTCTTGTATTCTCTCTATCAATGTTGTTTACAAGTGCTCTTGAGGCCCTTAGCAAGAAGGAGACAATGTCTCTTACCCCCCACTAACTAGCCCTAGAGTTCTACCTTAGACATAGAGTGATTCCTCTATTTGCCGTCCCTCTCTATGGAGGCCCTGGTGCTCCTTATATTGGGGAGCCTGGGTTAAAATTCTAGGGCACAGGTGGCAGCATATTTTACGAAGATGCTCCTTTCCTAAAGTAGATGCTTCTTTATTCATCTTTAACAGCTCGTCCGGGATTTGGACGTAACCCACAACATCATCCTTGTCTTTTGGCGTCACGAGCTACGTCATCTGGCTTTGCCTGTGTCACCTTGGTTGCCACCGACCCGCTGGTCCTCTCCTTTGCTTTACTTTGCACATGTTTTAGCTAATAAAGCCACCTTTTGACCAACAGGGGACTCCTTCTCTTTGAAGCTAAGATAGTCTGGATAGCATATAGCTAATCCGGCTTACCCATTTACCTACAAAACAAATAGGCATGGCCGGCATAAATCTTATGCCCCCTGGACCATTGTCAAGGAAATGCCCCATGGGCCGGCCCACACCGTGATTCGGCCTGCCTTGAGGTGACCCGGTCAGCACTTTGCTTTGACCGCGCCATACCCCGGCTAACTCGGCCTTTATACTCTGGCGTTTCCCTACCCGGGGGTATCCCCCCAACATTAGTCCTCGAAGCTGGTGCGGTCTTAGCAACTTTTAGTTGTTGAGGCCACAGCAGGTTCCCATGTCCGGATTTTTTGCTCCTTTGGCCGAGTTACCTTGTTGTCCGGAGTTTCTTTTCTTGCGACCTTTTCACTCTTTCCGAGTCATTCCTCATTGGCTAGGCCTCTCTCTTGCTTATCCTGGTTGTTTTTCCTTCTCTCGTACACTTCTCCACATCCTACGTGGATGGTAATCATCACTTGCCTCATTTTAAGGGCCATGCGCATTTACCGCGTCGGTCACTGTCGTTGCGTCAGGCATAACTACTGTGAACGTCCCATCACTGCAGCGCCTCATTAACCGTAACACCATGCCCCGTCATGGGATCATTTGCTCCCGTGGCCCCTCTTGTGGCCTTGTTCTGTTTGGTTGCTTGGGCCGCATACACGCTCGCTGCGTGTGGCACGCCACCCGCAAAGGATCCTACGACGCACGCATGGCACGGTTAAGTAGAGGGTGCGGTGCACTCCCAGGGGAAGTTCCCCAATTTGCGTCGTGCTCCATTGCTCTCTCTTTCACTGCGACTCCGCCACTGCCGGTTTTCTTCTCCATGAGCACCGCTACGACCATGCTCCAGTAGTGTTTCACGCTTGCCCCACTGTTCCCAGTGCTAATCTCCACCACGGGGCCTTGCGCTTCCCGTTTCCCTTCTTCTGTCTACCATTATTTCGATTACCGTCTCGAAAGCTTCGATCTCACGATGACTGAGGTAGAGGCTTCGATGGTGGCGCAACAGGAAGAAGGGATGGAGGGCCGTGAGCGCGGATGCTGGGACGTCTCCACCGTCCACACGGAGGACCTGGCTTCGCTCCATGCCTCCCGTCGCATCCCCGCCGGCGTCTCCTGCCGCCTTCCCACCGGTGAGATTACTCCCACCCCCAAATCTGGGGAATACGTGGTTTCCTTGTCGTATTTCCAATGCGGCTTCGGCGTCCCCACCTCTAATTTCTTCTTCGATTTCATCTCCACCTACAAACTGCAACCGCATCATCTTCCTGCAAATGCTATCACCTCTCTTTCCTGCTTTGCTTCTGGCATCGAGGGGTACATTGGCCTCTGGCCAACCAAAGAACTTTGGATCAAGTTCTTTGGTCTAGGGAGGAACGTGGTTCCACATAAGAAAGTTGTCCCGGAGGACAAGCACCTGACCCAATGTGGTGCCGCCTCCATCTCTCCATGTAAACAGTCCGTGTTCCCTCGGGTCACTAGGCTGGAATCTTGCAAGGGCTGGGCCCGGACTTTCTTCTACGTCCGGAACACCACCAAGGAGGACCATATACGGTTGATCCCTTTCAGGCTTGGCCCTCCAGATGTCTCGCTTTGGGAAAACATTCCCAAACGCGCCACGGCTCTAGCGAATCAAGTGGCATGCCGGATCATAGAGCTGCTTAAGGAGCACCTCCGAGGGGAGGATATTATGATTACTTTCATCCGCAACCGGGTCTCCCCACTCTAGAAGCGAGCCCACAAGATCTACTATCTCAGTGGTCCTCTTGAACCTCACCGGACCTCCTCCTTTGAGCTGGATAACTCGGCGGTTTACCGCCAGGTTAAGTCCATATTTAACGTGGAGAAGGAGTTCTCCGAGGCCTGGGAGTGGGGACTTGAGCCCTTCACCCGTACCACCCCCCCCCCCCTCAAAAGGTAAGTTACCCTTTTCTATTTTTCGAATCTTCAACGTATGTCGGTTTCCTTTTGTAACTTGGCCTCTATTCTTTTAGAGATTTCTCGAGCAACCATTGGAGGACGGCGAGGTACTGGCGAGTAAGTGGTTGGAGGACCGTCCCAAGGGAGACGAGTTGGAGACTGATTCGAAGGCCTTCCTGCCTGCACCGGATGTCGTCAAACGCAGCGCTGGTAAGGCCTCTTCTCTAAGGGACTGACCAGATGATGATGATTCGGACATTGAAGTCCTTGGGGTACTTGATCCAGTTCTTATCTCTTATTTGCACCTGGCTTATGTTCGAATGTTCAACTAACCCAGACGCTCAGGTCCATGAGGTTCCTCCGCTTGCAACCGGTGGCCCGGCCCCGGCCACTTCCCAGAAGCGCGCAGCTACACCGGTGGCAGCTTCGGAGGCGCCGCCGCCCAAGAAGGGGCAAAAGAAATCCGGGGTTAAACCCTCGGCCAAGCCTGCCGCCAAGAGCACAGTCTAGAGGGCACCCAAACCTCGGGCTCCTCCTACCATTGATGAGTAAGTCTTTTTAGCATTGCTACCTCAGATTTTTCCATTGCTTGCCTTAGTCTCTGGTTCTCTCTTTTTGACTTGTTGTCCTTCCTTTTTTCCATAGCTCCTGTGGATATCTGCCAGAGCGGTTCCGACATAGCCTCCCCACTCTGGAGAAGTCCCCCTCCCCGCAACGATGATCATTTTCCGCTTAGCCCTATTCAATAGGGTTCTACGGTCGCGCCTGACCAGAGCTCACCTCGCCAAGAGGAGGGCAACGTCGGTGCGGGGGCTAGTGGGCCCGATCTGGATACGGCGATGTCGGATCTCTCCAGATCTTTGGCCTCTGTGCCTAATGTTGAGGCGCCAGTTTCATCGCCGCAGCCCCCAGTACCAGCAACAGCACCAGCAACACCAGCAGCAACAGCAGTAACAGGACCAGCAGCAACAAAACCAGCACCAGCACCAGCAGCAACAACACCAGCACCAGCACCAGCAGCAACAGCACCAGTAGCAATAGCAACAGGAGGAGCAACAGCCACAACAAGAGCCTCCAAGCCTCCTAAGGGGAAAGCTCCTTTGGCCCCCACCGGGTCTGCCCCTTCAATTACTGACTTCTTTCAACACGCTCCTCAACCCTCATCCGGCAAAGCTAGAAAAACCTCCGGGTCAGCTTCACCCGGGCCAGCTTCCGGGTCAGAGGGCAGCAAGCAGCTGGTTCTGCACACCAGCCATGCTGCGGCTCAATCCGCCAGGCGTGAGGCCCATGGGAAGGGGTTAGTGACGAGCCATTCTTTGAGCAGTGAGAGTTATAGTCCACTACTCCTTGAGTGCATGAAAAACTAGAACAATGCCGAATTTGTCGACCCCCAAGACGATCTCCCAGAAAGGTTCGGCCCAGCCGAGTTCAGCGCGCAGATGAACTCCGCTACCAAGGCTATCTCCCTGGCTGGCCGGATGATGGAGGTAATACTTTTTCTCTGCTGTTGGTGTTTTTCATAACTTATCATTTGTAGATATATCCCCTGGTCCCCGAGCCTCCGAGGGAATAACTTGTTATTTGGTTGGATGCTCCTCAGTTTTTGTTCATAATGTCATTAACTTGCAATAAAATTTGGGCCGGGTCAAGTTCCCTTAGCCCGGATCATGTAGTCTTCAAATATCCACACACCTAGAGCCGGGTTAAGTTCCACTTGGCCCGGATCTTGTAGACTTCGAATATCCACACACCTAGAGCCGGGTTAAGTTCAACTTGGCCCGGATCTCGTATACTTCGAATATCCACACACCTAGAGCCGGGTTAAGTTTCACTTGGCCCGGATCTTGTAGACTTCGAATTATCCACACACCTAGAGCCGGGTTAAGTTCCACTTGGACCGGATCTTGTAGACTTTGAATTATTTCTACTTAGCCTCTGAATTTTTGTCTCTTTCCTGTTTCAGGTTACCACTAACCGCCGAACCGCTGAGTTCTAGCGCCTGCTGGACTCCTACAAAGACATGCGCGGGCGTTATGGTAAACTCCTGGAGGAGTACCAGAAGAGGGGTTAGTTTCCATTCCTTTTGCTTCCCTGTTCATTCGAACTTCTTAGGACTTATGTGAATGTCATGTCTGAATTACGTAGCCGAGGTTGAGGCTGAGAATATAATCATGAGGAAAAACCTTCCGGAGATCAAAGGTAAACTCATCCCCTTCACATAATCATCGTTCCCTCCGTGCTTTATCTGGTGGACAATCATATTTTGGCTCCTCCGGATCATGTTGCAGTTGCTCTTGGCGACAGTGTCCCCATGCCTGAACTGATGACCCACTGCCTCGAACAAGCAGGGAAGTACGAAGCTGAGCTGAAGAAGAAAGACGCGGAGATAGCTCGACTCTAGCAACAGGACTCAAAGATTACTCAGCTGAATGCCGAAATCTAGAGGCTTGAGAGCTCTCATCAGTCCACGCTGGAGAAGGCCGATCAGGAGTTTGCCGAAGAGAAGGAGTGTTTAATCATGCTAATCTCTAAGGACAAGAGCGTATTGGAGGAAGCCGACGTCAAACTTACGTTGGCAACCACCAAGTACGAAAAACTCCGGGTCCGCAACGCCAACGTTGATTCCGAGCTTCAACGACTCCTCTTCCAAATTGCGCGTAAGTTCTCCGCTCTTACCTGATCTGTTACTATTCGGATTTGGTCCATCCGCTCATTGTTTGTCCTCTCATCCTTAGGAAAATTTCCCGAGAGTGATACGTTCACCTCCTCTGCCATGCGCCAATCCCGTGAGCAGCGTCGAATTTCCATTGGCCCGGATGACGAACCAATCCCTTACACCACAGAAGATCTCCTGGCGAGTCTTACCGCGCGGCTTGAGGCGGTAAAGAATTTTGGCGCGGATATTGTCCCAGCTAGAACGCGGATGTTTGGCTGCCTCTGGCCTAGTGAGACCATTCCCAAGAAAACCTCGGCCTTCATAGCCAAACTCATGGAATGTGACATGCAACTGCACCTGTGGCGCGAATCTACGACACCGGCTGGAGCTGACATTGCTCTGAAGTTTACGCTTTCATGGTATGAAGGGATTGACTTGGAATTGCTCAAGCATATCTGCACCGGGTCTAAGTGGTGCGAGGATCCAGAGTGGATCGCGCGCTGCCAGCCCTGTGCGAACAATCTCATCCAGTACTCCTTCTCCCATGCCTGGAATGAGGGGCCGAGCTTCCTTGATGTTGCTGATGACGAGATTGTCTTTGGAGCTGAAGCGGAAGGGAGCGAGAGCGAGGGCTCCGAGCTAGGAGACAAGGCCGAAGACCTAGAGGACAACGAAGTTGACTCGGATGATGAAGCCGAAGCTAGCGCTCCTCCCACACACTCCGGAGTACCTCCCTCCTCAACAGATGATTCTTCTGCTGCTCCTGCCCCTTGAAAAACACTCATCATATTTATGAGATCCCCGGAATGCCGGGCGCAGATGTACTTAAATACCTTGGTTTGTTTGTGCTACAATTGTATGTTTCGAACTAAGTTTTTATTACCGGATTATCATGGGCGAAGTCCCCGAGTTTCATTTTCTTGTTCCTCCAAATTTTGACTCGGCTCGCGTCTACCTTGATTCGGTTTTTTGACTTACGAGTCCGAGGTTTGAAAAATTGATTTAACAATACTTGAAACCTTGAGATTAGCTCAAAATGATTCGGCATATTAGTGAAGAAAATAACCTAAGGGTTAGCCAAAAAACCAATGTCGGCCCGCTTAAGTTCTTTCCCTTTGTCGTTTTTCATGTGCTTTGCCATTCCAACTTGTTCTCTTGCTTGCCATGAAGCCAATTCTTACTGGACAACAGCAAAGTCGAAGATTTAGGTTTTTGGTGCTAACACATTACTAATCCAACTAAGACATAAGCGACTTAACCCAGCCGACACAAGAAATACGAAAACAAAAGACCAGTGCTATAGCAGTCCCGAGTCTCTGCTTGGGGTGGCAATGTTTTTATTGATAAGCTCTACAGACATACATACCGACATACGAGTAGTTCGGATACATTCACATCTTAGGTGTAGAAAGGACGCAATAGTGCTACGTTCCATGGTCTTTGGGATTCCTCTCTGGACATGTCCGCCTTGTTCTTTTGGTGGGGTTGTGCATCAATAGGATAGTAGGAATCATTGCGCAAAGCTTTGCTCACGATGAAGGGCCCTTCCCATGGGGGTGATAACTTATGCATGCCAGCGGTGCGCTGTATTAACCTTAGCACCAAATCACCTTCCCGAAAAACTCGGGGGTTTACTTTTTGGCTATGATAGCGTCGGAGATTTTGTTGATATATGGCGGATCTGGATAATGCCAGTTCTCTCGCTTCTTCCAGCAGATCAACATCATTTTGCCGGGCTTCGGGCACTTCGGCTTCTGTATATTGGGTGACCCTAGGCGAATCATGCTCTATGTCGGCAGGTAATACAACTTCTACCCCATATACTAGAAAGAACGGCGTATAGCCTGTTGATCGATTCGGAGTTGTTCTTAAACTCCATAGTACCGCTGGTATCTCTTCTATCCAGCACCCCACTGATCTTTGCAACGGCTCTATGAGCCGGGGTTTTATCCCGGATAGTACCAGTCCGTTGGATCTTTCCACTTGTCCGTTCGATGCGGGGTGGGCCACTGAAGCAACATCTAACCAGATCTTTTTTCCTGGCAAAATCTCACACACTCCTTCAGTGAAATTCTTCTCATTATCAGTTATGATACTATGAGGATAGCCGTACCTTAAGATTATATCCTTGAGGAATCTTACTGCTGTTGCGCCATCACATTTTCGAATCGGTTTTTCTTCAATCCACTTGGTGAACTTGTCAACCATGACCAGAATATGGGTCATCCCTCCTTTGGCTGGCTTAAATGGTCCTACATGTCTAGGCACCATTCATCAAATGGCCATGTAATGGGGATAGTTTTCAGCTCCGACATTGGCAGGTGAGTTTTCGTGGCGTATTTTTGACAACCATTGCATTTTCTCACCAAGTCCTCTGCTTGATCCAAAGCACTAGGCTAATAAAACCCATTCCGGAAAGCCTTTGCCCCTAAGGCCCTTGAGGAAGCATGGTGGCCACATTCCCCTTGGTGAATATCCCAGAGTATGTCAAGTCCTTCCTCCAGATCAACACACCGTTGTAGTACCGCTGTCACAGACCTTTTGTATAATTCGGCGTTGATTATGGTATAGGCCTTTGCCCTTCTCTAATTTGCCTTGAACTTATTTCATCATCTGGCAGGATTCCCTCTTTCGGGAAATCAAAAGTTGTCTTGGCCCAAGATGGTATAGGTCGGACGGGAAATGGTTCCTCATCCACTTCCATTGCATCCACCGACATAACTCCCACCGGATCAACCTGCACAGTCCCCGGGTTTGCTAAAGCAGTCCCCGAGTTTGCTGAGGTGCTTCCCCATTCTATCTCTATCGGTGCAACTCCTGATCCGGGATGTGCCGGGATGTAAATGGAATCTGATTCGGGCGATGGTGTGATTGATGGTTTTCTTATGTGCTCCAAGGCAACATTTGGTGGGATTGGTTCCCGTGATGAGCCTAGCTTGGATAGTGTATCCGCTGCCTCGTTTTCAATCTAAGGTATGTGATGGAACTCACATCCCTCGAAGAACCCGCTTATTTTTTGAACATGGAACCTATACAGGGCCATCTTAGCATCTAGGGCATCCTAGTTTCTAGACACTTGTTGCACCACCAAATCCGAGTCTCCAAAGCATTGTATCCGACGTATCCCTTCTTCCTTTGCACTGTGAGACCGTGTACCAGTGCTTCGTATTCCGCCACATTATTCGAGGCACTAAAATGGATTTGAAGGACGTACTTCAGTTGATCCTTCTTGGGCGAGGTAAGCACTACTCCAGCGCCTAATCCATCTTTCATTTTTGATCTGTCGAAGTGCATTTGCCAATAATTGGAGTCCGACAGGGGTGGCTCGTATTGCATTTCAGCCCAGTCCACAAAGAAATCCGCCACAGCTTGTGACTTGATCGCATCTCTTCTGTCGAACTGTGGCGCGTAGGGAGCTAATTCGATGGCCCACTTTGCTATTCTGTCGCTTGCGTCCTTGTTACTCATGATCTTTGAAATAGGCGCCTCACATATCACCTCGATGGTGTGTTCCACGAAATAGTGCTTGAGCGTCTTGGCCGACATATATACACCGTACGCCATCTTCTGATAATAAGGATAGTTATGTTTTGATGCTGACAATACTTCGCTCAGATAATACACTGGCCTTTGCACCGACTTTCCTTCATCTTCGCACTCCACTATGATCACTGCACTTACGACTCAGTTGGTCGCGGCTACGTAAAGCAACATTGGTTCCTTAGGTAGTGGTGCAACTAGGATTGGCGCGGTAGATAGCATCTTTTTCAATTCTCGAAATGTCAAGATCCGCCTGTGGTGTCCATGTGAACTTATCTGCCTTTTTCATTAGCTGATAGAGGGGAAAGGCCTTCTCTCCCAGCCGACATACAAACTGACTTAACGATGCCAGGCAACCCGTGAACTTTTGGACATCGTTAAGACACTTTGGCAACTCCATTCTTTCTATGGACTAGATTTTTGTTGGGTTAGCTTCAATGTCACGGCTAGATACCAAGAAACCGAGTAACTTTCCGGCTGGTACGCTGAAGGTGCATTTCTCCGGGTTTAGTTTCATTCGGAACCTTCTTAAGTTCGTGAATGTCTACCGGATATCCTCAAGGAGCGTATTTCTTTCCTTGGTTTTTATCACCACATCATCCACATACACCTGCACATTCCGACCTATTTGGTCATGCAAGCATTTTTTCATACATCGTTGGTACGTTGCTCCTGCATTACGTAAACCAAACGGCATAGTTCGATAGCAATAAGCCCCGTACGGGGTAATAAATGCAGTCTTTATTTGATCATCCGGGTTCAGGGGCATCTGATGGAAACCAGAATACGCGTCAATGAATGACAGTAGCTCACATCCGGCAGTTGGTTCTATGACCTGATCTATTCTAGGGGGTGGAATTGGATCTTTTGGACACGCCTTATTCAGGTTCGTGTAGTGAATACACATGCGCCATACCACTACCACGTTCGGATCATCTTTCTTTTTCTCCACCAGCACCGGGTTAGAGAGCCAATCCGGATAGAGTACCTCCATGATAAATCCGGCCGCTAGTAATCTTGCTATCTCATCTCCAATTACTTTTCTTCTATCTTCTGCGAAACGCCTGAGAGGCTGCTTTACTAGCTTAGCCCCGGGTCTTACATTGAATGATTGCTCAGCCAACTCCCTCGGTACACCTTGCAGACCTTGCGTAGACCAAGCAAAGATATCCCGATTATCACGGAGAAAGTTGACGAGCTCGCTTTCCTATTTGCTGCTTAACCTGACACCTATGGTAACGGTGTGCTCTGGGAACAGATCATCAATTGGCACTTTCTTCGTATCCTTAGTCGCTTGGAATGATATGCTCCCGTGCGGGTTGGTCAGGGCCGACATATATTGTTGCGCGGATTGAGCCAATGCCGCCACCCCTAGTATCTTCCTTTTCTCTTGAGCTATCACGTGTGACTTGGCTAAATTAGATCCGGCTGATGCGCATTCGATCGAACGCCGGAAGTCCCCTGATATAGTTATCACACCCCTTGGTCTAGGAAATTTCATCTTAAGGTAGCTGACGTGGGTAGTTGCCATGAATTTGCTCAACGCTGGCCTACCGAGTAATGCGTGATAAGCACTTTCTAGATTCACTACTTCGAATTCCAAGTTCTCAGTGCAGCAATTGTCTCTTGTGCCGAATAACACGTCAACCCGGACCTTACCAATTGGTTCACAAGAGATACCCGGCACAATGCCGTGAAAGGTGGTCCTTGTCGCTTGCAACATGTTCTCTGTTATCCCCAACTAGTGCATGGTATCCTTGTACATAATGTTGATACTACTGCCATTGTCAATCAATACCTTGGAAAATCTCACGTTGAGATTTGGCCCGATGAACGTCGGATCTAAGACCAGAGCGTAGGTTCCTGGGCTTGGCATGATCTTTGGGTGATCTTTGACACTCCATGTGATTTCTTGATCTGCCCAAGGCATATATCTTGGCACAGCCGGCATTATTGCGTTCACCTCCATATGCCGGCGCTGCAAGCTTTTCTGGTCATTCTCTTCCATGGTGAACACACAATAGCTTTGATGATGTTCCCTGTACTCATTTCGTCCCTCGTTCTTGTTGTAACCTTGGCCTTGTTGCTGGTTGTTGCCTACCTAATGTACTGCATCCCTTCTTTCCGGATTCTCATACCTTGGTGGAGGTGGTGGCAGCATTAGTTGTTGTCCATTCCCCCTCTTAGTAACGGTGGCCGGGATGTTTCATTTCTAGGTGCATTGTTCCGAGGTGCCTGAGCATTCCTCGAACCCGCCTGTTCCAATTTCCTCATCCATTCACACTACCGGGTCATATGATTCGCTGGACTGTTCGGACTTGGCATATGAAATTTGCAAGGTTGATCTAGCATAGACTCGAATGTATACCTCGGCCTATCCTTTCGTTCCTGCCATTGCTTTTTCTGCTCCGGGGTCCAAGGATTTCTCCCTTCATTTTTCTACTGCCAGATTTGCCCTCCAGTTTTCTGGCGTTGGCTTGCTCCGGCATTGGGCTGATCCCGGTACACTGCTGCAACCTGCTGCGAGTTATACCGATAATTTGGATGCTCATCCCTTCTTTTTCCTCGGAAATCATTCCTCCTTGATGACCCGGAGATATCTCGGTTGTAATACTCCTCATTTGCTTCGCTAGACATTAGCCGGGGTTGAGTTGGAGCTCCCAAGGCATATGAATCTGCAATCCGGATCGTCTCTGCCAAGGTACTTGGCATATCTCGTTGTAACCTTTGCCACATCATACTTCCATATCTGCATCCCTGAGCGAACCACGCAATTGCTTATGATTCAATCACCCCTTTGGACGAGTTTTGCACATTGCACCACCGAGTCAGAAAATATCTATCTAGCTCATTCGGTCTCTGTCGGCATAATGCAAGGGTCTGTGATCTGTTGGGTCTCTTATAAGTGCTTGTGAAGTTACTAACAAATAGTTCCTGGAAAACCAACCAACAATTGACACTCCCTGGTGGCAAATTGTTTAGCCAAACTCGCGCTGGTCCTTCCAGCATATGTGGTACATATCTCACTGCCCATCTCAAATTTCCTGTCGCAATCTTGACTCTGTGGCATAATCAATCAGCCAATCCTCTGGCTTGGTACTTCCATCATAAGTTCGGGTTCCCCTAGCCAGCTGAAAGTTTGGCACTGGTGGCTCATTCATGATCCGGGACCCGAAACATGCTGGACCCGATGGACCTTGCAACTCGATTTGCTCTGACCTATAAATCCTATCCAACTTCAACCTCGCATCATCTGGCTGCAAATTCCTGCCTCCCAACCGTGATCAAATTACATGGTGATCTGTTTGGGGTATCCATCGTTGACCATGGCCGAATAACCATCATTGTATCGTTCTTGATCCAGATGTGCCTGATGCTGTTGTGTCGCTTGTCCTGCACTTCCTCCTTGCCGAGGTACGCGTTGTTGCGCCTGAGGTACATTTTTCCTGCTCCCACAGGATTACACTGTCCGGCGTTGCCGTTGGCAGCATTCCTTTGACCGAGACTGCCTTGGTTATGGTTACCTCGGGAAGCCGCACTCCGGCTGGTACTGTGGCGATCCTCATCAACCTACACTGCTTTTCCTTTTCCAGCCCTTACCGGATCATAAGGGACCATTTGCTTGTTTCTTCTCTTGGAGTCCACTACCACTTCTTTCCTGGGGTCATGACCCGGAGACGACACGGCTCCTCTAGATCTCGCCGGGTTATTTCTTGCCGAATGTACCACCTGTGAGGCCCCTGGTGTTGCCAGGTTAGCTTTGTTTATTTCTTCATTTTGTTGGCACGCAACCCTCAACAAGTGATTTACTCTCTCTTGCCGCCTTTGACGAGCCTCACCGGTTAAGCCTTCTAACTCAGATGCGGTCGCATTTGCTGCTCTGAGGTTCTTTGCCGGGGTACTATATCGATCCAACCCTCCTTTTACTATTGTAGCTGTCTGAACCGGCCTAGGCTCGTACTCCTTGTCAATCTCAGTGATCAGGTTTCTGCCTCAGATTTTCACTCCATCAATACGGTTCGCCTTAGCGTACTCTCTCAAGGTGATGTTTAGTGACTGATGCAGCTCTGCTACATTCTTTGCTCCAGCTAACATCTTCTTCCTAGTTTCCTCTAACTCAACTTGCGCCTGAGCTGGATCTACCACAGGTGCTATTGGTGTTGCTAAGCTATCTATTGCTTGATGGAGCACATTCTCTGGCTTCTCTAGCGGAGGAAACCTAGACCTGGTCTGTTTGGGCATTACCTAAGGCTCTGGCGCCGGATCTTTGCTTGGTCCCGCATCTGGCGTGGTCATTAGGACCTCAACGCTGCTAGTGGGGCGAGCGATACGCACTCCACGTGCTGCGCGGAGAGGGGGCTCGCCACCCTCGACGATGTGCTGTGGATGAACGCAGGACTCGTCCACGCTGACATAGATCTTGTGGACGCCAAGCTTGATGAAGATGCCATTGCGCGGTGGAGGGTTCCTTCCGAAGCTTCCCGCGTTGTCACTGACGTAGTCTAGCGCTCCAAAATGTTGAACCAAGCCAGAGACGATACGTTCGCCGGTGCTCGGTTCCTGCCGAAGTTTCCCGTCTGGATTTTCACCCTTGCTAGCACCGCTAGCCCCACGGTGGGTGCCAACTGTCGTGGTGGTGGCACGGCAAATGCCATGGATAGGCTGAAGATGGGGCCAATGAGTGCTAGGGGAATCAGGGGAGGGAGAGCGTGGTGATTCCACGCACGAAAGTTCTTGTATTCTCTCTATCAATATTGTTTACAAGTGCTCTTGAGGCCCTTAGCAAGGAGACAATGTCTCTTACCTCCCACTAACTAGCCCTAGAATTCAACCTTAGACAGAGAGTGATTCCTCTATTTGCCATCCCTCTCTATGGAGGCCCTGGTGCTCCATATATAGGGGAGCCCGGGTTACAATTCTAGGGCACAGGTGGGAGCATATTCTACGAATATGCTCCTTTCCTAAAGCAGATGCTTCTTTATTCTTCTTTAATGGCTCGTCTGGGCTTTGGACGTAATCCGCAGCATCATCCTTGTCTTTTGGCATCACGGGCTACGTCATCCGGCTTTGCCCACGTCACCTTGGTTGCCACCGACCCACTGGTCCTCTCCTTTGTTTTACTTTGCACATGTTTCAGCTAATAAAGCCACCTTTTGACCAGCGGGGGATTCCTTCTCTTTGAAGCTAAGATAGTCCGGATAGCATATAGCTAATCTTGCTTACCCATTTACCTGCAAAACAGATAGGCATGGCCGGCATAAATCTTATGCCATCCGGACCATTGTCAAGGAAATGCCCCATGGGTCGGGCCACACCGTGATTCAGCCTGCCTTGAGGTGACCCAGTCAGTACTTTGCTTTGACCGTGCCGTAACCTGGCTAACTCGTCCTTTATGCTCAGGCGTTGCCCTACCCGGGGGTATCCCCCAACACCTTATTTAGTTCTACCTTCTATTCATATGCCTATATGGTTAACTTTAAGGTGCTTTGTTTTATAAGAAATTATTTTCACTATGGACACTTTGGCATGCTGATAGAAATCGTTTTGATAGCCCAAAATTCTCAAACAAGCAAAGACTTGTATATTCAAATACCTGCAATTCCAATAACATACACCATACCTACCTATGTGGAAATTTCTACTCCAAGTATAATATATGTGCTATGCCTTCAAGTACTTCAAAATAATTTCTTTGTTTTTCTTCAAAGATCATGGGAATGTAAGATGTGGGGCGAAAACCATTATGCATGCAACCGCTTAAAACTTATAGAAGGGCAAACAAGAATTTGACCATTGGTAATTGAAAGTTATGTGTTTGACAGTTTATAAGTTATTTGTTAGCCAAACTATGCTAACATGGGGAAAGATTTCAAACATTACACTAACTATTTCATTGATATCATGTACTTTTGGCCATGGATACCTACAAAAAATGAAATGAGCTAGAAATGATCAATTTATTATAGTATGCATATGTGTAAGAGGGGGCACTAGGCCGCCAACCTAAGCCATGCAATGCATCATGGTGGTAGTTTAAATCATGAATATTCAATGAAGCAGAAAGGGAAAAAGGAAAGAAAACAAAGTGTTGAGAAGTTCTATCAGCCTATTTGTCCCGTCATTGGAGTGTGGATGGTCCACCTTAGAACTTAGGAGGCAAGGACCACTCGTACAAAGGGGCAGGAGGTACCTCAATGCCAACTTGTTTGAAGCATGTAGACAACATACGCTGACGAATTTCTTATGATCTCGAGAAACTAGTACTTGTGGTCAAGGGGCATGAAACATTTAACTTGTAAAAGGTTAAACACAAAAACCCTACCTACTTCTGGCAAAAGAAATGCTTGGAACCCCACTCTTATTAATACCATTGACTTGATTTACATACGTGAAAACTTTATTTTTTCTATATATCTATTATTGAAGGACTAGCACATATTCTCCCTGCTTACTTTCTGTTAAAAAGTCTCAAAAGATCAAAATTATAAAAAGAGTCTTCCATACTTTCATAGGTTCATCTAAGCATGCTTAATTGTTCATGGTACTTCATTTGTTGCATTACAAAGAAACTTATTGTTAAGCATGTTTCTAGTGTACACGAGATATCACTTCATAGCTCACTTGCTTATTACTATTCTTTAAAGATTGAACCTTGTAAACTTTGTGTAACAATGTATGACATCAAAAAATAGCAACAAACTCCAAAGTGCATGTTTAGTTTTGTTACCTTCATGCTCGAGGACGAGCATAGCTTAAGCATGGGGATGTTGACGCATGTAAAATGCATACATGAAATTTGTAGTTTATTGACACATATTCCCACATATTTACAACATATATAATGTAATAACCATGTCTTATATTGATTTTTTTGGATTTACAAATGATCCCCTTTATTTTGGTTATAACTCTGCAAGACAGGAAAACCCTTTTTGTATAGTTTTATCTTTCAGGCACCTAAACGAATTCCATTGGAGCTAAGTTTCTGGAAATCCAACAATTTGGGAACATGATGACCTAGAGTGCTTGGACCTCACAAGAGGGGTTCGGTGGCCCAAAAGAGGCTAGGTGGCATGGCCATCCTAGTAGGGCCCCCACCGGTCGTCCGATTCACTTCAATCTTTCACCCACCAACTTGGTTTGACCTAAAAAAATGCTATAAAAAGGGTCCCCCAGGGCATCCTCGAGTAGAGCACTGTAGAAACATAGAAACACCAAAAAAGAGTCAGAACCATCGAAGATTGGAGGGGCTCCGCTAGAGCCGCCACCGGAGGGATATCTAAAACAACATGTGTGCCCCATGTGTGGTTTTGGTAATTGATGATAATCCCTATTGAGTAATGTTCACATTGAGTTATACTTAAGGATATATCCATAGGCAATGCTTGAGCCGTATGGTTGTCTCAAGGCTGATAGAAGAAGAAAATGAATAAGATCAAGTAATGACCAAGATGTTCAAGGAGTAATCCAAAAGATTGGTCATGACTCATGATATATTTTAGCCTATGGCAAGTGTATCTTCAAGAACAAGATGGAGTTATCTCATGTATACCTTCAAGACACCAACATAATAAAGAAACAAGAAACGAAGTGCAACTTCAAGATGAGCCATCTCGAAGATATCATATGCTTGAAGCTTGCTATCCTTATGATAATCATGTATATGTGAAGATATGCCTAAAATATAGGCTCTCCTATATTGGAGTATGGGGGAGCAAATTATAAGTCTTCACCAAGCTAGCACAATCAAGAAAAGTGTTCCATCTTGAGGTGTATAAGGTCATCATCATCAAGATCAAGTGGAACGTGCATAAGGAACAGGTATAATCTTGATACATTTTATTTCTTACCGGTCTCGTGGTGTTATTTAGGGAGACATGTTTATAGGATAAATAACCGTACTATCAAGATGGGCTGTCGAGTGAGTAACTTGATCATATCCCTCAAAGAGAGCTAAAACCTTTGCATACATGGCATAATATTCCTTGGTTCTTAGTTGGTTCTTGTCCATACTAGGATTTATAGACTATGCTAATATCCATGACAAGCTCAATTTCATGGAAAACGGATTTCATATGCATTCTCTACTATCTTTTTGATATTGGAGGTTTTACCGGTTTGTATTTTATACATAGGTTAAATCTTTCATCATTTGGTTCTATCCTCCCTTCCTGGAATATCATGTTTCCCTCCATGATCTTTTAGAGATCGTTACTATCTTCGAAATGAGACCAAGATCATCAAAACCAGAGTCAGAATGCAAAAGTTATATTTGTTTCAGTTTTGCTATTTCTACCAGTTTTCGGAGGGGCGGATTATCCGGCACAAATATTCGCCCCCTGAAATGAGGCTCGTGCCACGAGGTCCTTATCCATATTTTTCCCCCTAACACGGAAAATTTGGGGGGGCGGATTATTTCGGCGTGTGAATTCCCAAACGGTCATATTTCGTTGGGGGGGGCTATAAAAATCCCCCTTCTTCCTCCTTGTTTCCTCCCAATTTCGCTGGTGGCTTGCATCCCCTCTCTCCCCATTGTTTATACCTTCAAGAGATTGCAAATACTCTCTATCCATCCCATATTTCTTGAATCTTTTTAGGTGATTTGAAAGGAGATATCTAGATCCACAACCCCACCAATCCATCTCTGCTATATGTGGGAGGGGGACATCTTGGGATCTAGATCTTGGGGTTTCTTTTGTGAAATTCCTCTTGTGTACTTCCTCTCTTATTCCCCCAATAGCTTTTGTAGCTTTAGAGGAGTTTGGTAGAGATGGACTTGAGAACTTCTTGTGTTCTTGCCATTACATTTGGTGCATCGGTTTGAGTTCTTGGTGAGGATTCAATTGGGTGAATTGTGATAAGTATTTTACTCCTCGGTTCATTGAACCCTAGACAGTTTAGTTGTTTTCCAAGTTTGTGGTGATACTTGGGAACCTCCATTTCAGTCGTGAATGTGTGCCCCAAGCTTGTTGTAAAGGCGCCAGTTCCTGCCTCGAAGGGTACCGACGAGGGGTAACCTCGACAATGCCCATGATTATGGACTTAGGGTTTTGCAGAAAAGAGAACGCTAGAGATTTCGTCGGTTGATCAGACAAATAAGAGAGTCAAAGTTGTTTGATTACTATTGGATAATATTGTTACAGATCTCTCAAGGCTTTTCAGTACCTCTCCGTTGGATCCTCCCAACCTTTATATAATCGGGTGGGTCCCGTGGCCGTAATCAAATGAATAATTTGATGGCTACTTCATAGGGTACAAGCAGCGATTTCTGGTTTGACCATCTTCGTGCTTATGCATTGGCTCTTCTACAGGATCGGGTGTCCGAGGTGGAAGTGTTGTCGCCATTCCATGGCCATTGTATATAATGCCCTGTTTCCTCGGGTTCCTGAACGTCAGAGTCTTGCCAATTTGATTGAGGCGTTTCGGCAAGGCGAGAGTATTTATCACTTTGTGAAGCTACAACTCTTAGTGGGTGCCAAGCATGCCCTTTCTTGCGTGCACGTGCATCACGCTATCTGGGCTTAGATGCTATTTCACTAGGGTTGTCTCCTCCTCCTGTAGGCAGGATGGTCAACATGGAACCTCATTATGCGGCTACCTGTAAGCTCGCCATCAGAATCGTTCGAAGGTGCTTGGAGGAGGACGAAGAGTTTTTCCTTAATTTTGCCTTGTAACTGAATATTTTCCTGCAAAACAAGTAAATTTATGTTCCGTAATTGGTAAATATATACTATTTTATTTCTGTTTTTCTGATGATGGCTGATGCGTCATTTTTTTACGCGAGACCTTTTCATTGGCCTGACACCCTAGGGCTGAGTTAGCTATTCGGGTCAAAAGCGTGTTGTGTTTTTGGTCGGAGAAGCCGATAGTTTTAGCATTCTCTATTTGGAGAGGCCCCAAATATCGGGTGTGTGCCTTTATTCGGATGAAATGTTGATGGGGCCCTGAATATCAGGTTGATGAATAAAATAGATGGAAAAAGACTGAGACTTAGTTTCAGGAACTTATCTTTTACTTATCATCGAATGGAGGAAATACATATTTCGGCGTACTCGCCTGCCCATTGGCCTTATTGAATGTAAATTGCAGAAAAAGTAAAATTCTAAGTGCAGAAAATGCCGTAGTTGTGCAACATTTCCTGGGTTGGACGTTTGTCGTCATCTTCGAGTGCTTCCAAAAAGTTATACTTGTTGGCCTGAAGGGGCCCATGAATTGCTTCGACTGGAGTTTGGCTTCAACATCGTCTTCCAGAGGGAATAATCGCTTCTTGCGTTTGGTTGCTTCGGATGGAGAAGTCGATGCATATGCATAGTTCTGTATTTCTCTCTGAGGCGAGAACTGGGTTGGCTACCCACATTTCCCTTGTTATCTCTGTGATGTACCATGAGTTAGTGAGGCAATGGAGCTTCTGTCAAGTGGTCCTACGTCTTGGTTCCATGATTTGTCGGGGCGACCACATATTTAATTTGGCGCCTGAATACGATTTGAGTGTGTGATCATCAAGTTCCTTGGGGATTTCCAGCGTGTTGTTTGGTTCCCATGTGGAAATCTCCCAGTTCTCACGGGGGAACCCGACGAGCGCGCTTTCCTATGCGGGGCCAATATTGGAGGCCAGATAGGCCGTCTCCTTTGGGTATGCAGGGTAGACCTAGTTTTAACTTCCAGTGTACGGGGTTTGGTTGGTCCATACTTCTCCTTCGGGTAGGGACTCTTTGTCTGATATTTTCATCTTGGCAAATTCCGTTTCCATCCTCAAAGATTCAGATGTTTTGTTGAATTCCTGGTCGAAGTTATCGGAGCGAGTGAAGCTGCCTCTCACGGTTATGATTCTATTGGGTGCTAGAATTTTTAATACCAAATACGCATAGTGAGGTACATCCATAAAGCTCACAAAAGCTGGGTGTCTCAGCATCGCATGTTACTGTGATGGCCAATCCATGACTTCAAACTCGAGCTTGGTACTATGCCATGGAAGGTCGTGTCCGTTGGTTCCAGGTTTGCCAAGGACCAGTTCATTGCTTGCAGGGTTTTGACATAGATTAGATTAATGTTGCTCCCTACATCAAAGAAAACTTTGCTCATGTTGAACCCCCCAATTTGGGCTTCCACTATCAGAGCCGAATGACCCGGTCGTGGGACTCAAAGTGGATGATCTGCCCTACTGAATCTAATTTCTTACTCCGACCAATGAAGATATTCGGGTGTAGGTGGTGGCGCTCTTTCTGCCATGTTGACTTGTCATGCGATTAGCTTATGGATCCTATTGGACGGGTGCCCTTTCTAGATCACTGACATTGTTCCCCTAGACCTTAGGTACTCGTCCTCCTGCTTTCTGTTTATTGTGGGTTGTGGTTGCCCTACTGGCGGCTATACTAGAGGTGGTGGCGGTGCAGCAAGAGCTATGGTTCCAGGTGCGGTGGTGTATCCTTGGTTTGCTGCTCCGGTTGCCTTTGCATTACATACCTCCTACATTTTTAGGAAAGTGCAGCAATCCTTCATGAGATGGTTCGATCACCTCCTTCCTGCAAAGTCAATGTAGAAATGCATATTGTAGGGTCCTTTCAGCATCTGCATTTGAGACATTGGGGGCTCTCGAGCTCTTGGCTAGTACCGTTGTGCTAATTGGCTTCCACCAGCGTCATCTCTATTGCTGCGGTACCCTCTATTATGATCGTTGTTTCTTCAGCTCTTATCTCCTGAAAAACCGTCTGCAACGTAGCTTGGCCCAGCAATCCATCTTTGCCTCACCTTCTTCTATCATTATTGTGCCAGTCCCATCTTCCTCGGGTGAGCGCCCTCGCTTGTTGTTTACTGTGTTTTCACCGTCAGCCCAGCTATTTTCCCTGTCCATTAGTTGTGAGATTGTTTTGGGTTTGAACCATCCTATATCCTTGATGAATTCTCTTTGGTTGAGGCCGTCATTGAACTAGGCAATTGCCCTTTCACCAGATATAGCTTCGACTACATTTTTTATGATGTTCCACTGCTGGATAAATGCTTGTATTGGTTCTCCAGATTTCGGTTTGTACGCCCGAGACTGCTCCAAAGATGCGGGTCGCTCGAATGTGGATGTAAAGTTTCGGATGAACTTATTTTCAGGGTCGTTCCAGCTATGGATGGATTCTTTGGGTAGCTGCCTCAGCCATGAGCCGGCATTGTCACTTAGGTGGAACTGCAAGCTCTGCATTGCGTTAGCCTTGGAGCCACCCTGAAGTTTAATTGTTGGCAGGTAATCTACCAGCCAAGCTTCGGGTTCCTGGAGACCGTCGTACTTTTGGCGATCATGAGGAAGTTTGAAGTACTTAGGTACTAGGGTCTTGCAAACCCGCTGGGTAAAGCAACTAGCCTCGCATAATTCATACTCACCCTCGCTTTCGGCATAATAGTATCTTCAGCTGCTATGCTCTTCCCTTGATCCATCGACTCTGCGCTATGTAATGTCGTTTCTTGCGTCGTCTCGTGGTTCGGAGTTTGGAAAGTGTACCCGATCTGGCGACCGTGATCCTCAGGTGTGTCCCACATGCCGAGGGATCTTGCGAAGGCGTTGTGATTTATCGAGTTTCCTTGAGTTTCCTTTCTCTCCTTATGCGAGGGATGCTCCCACCATACCGAGGTTCATGAGAGCGGAGTGATGGAGAGCCTCCCAAGGATCGTCGGGTGCAGGTTGGATTGTAAGTAGGTAGGTCTGGGCGACGACAATCGCGGCTTGCACTGTTTTTGCTTTGATGTGCCCTACCGGATCTACACACGTGAAGGACAGGTACATATCTTAGTTCAGCTCATTTCTCTTGGCTTCTAGAATATTCTGTAGTTGTGAGGTTATTCTCCGTAGTGCGCCTCCGGTTACACTACCAGATCCATCGGTGGAACTTTGTTGTGGTCGCCGCGTGCTAGATTAGTCGGCTAATCTCTTTATTTCATCGAGCTGTCTCTGCATCCTGAGCAAATCCCTCTTTTTGTGGTGGAGCAAGTACTGGTATGCCATCAAATCCTCGAGCATGGCTTCCTCTATCATGGGGACTGCACCCAAGACTGCGTCCATCGCTCTTTGCCATGTTTCCGCTGACAGCCGAAGAGTTAGCCGTTTGCCGTCACATGTTCCTTCTCTTCCTTGCATGCAACGATTTTTGGGTGGATCTCCTTTGTTTCCATGGTTTTCTGCATCATCACCCGATAAAATATCATTGGGATCAAGGATCAGGTTACCGTTAGCGCCGCGTGGTGTTGTCGGTTTCCCGATAATCATGCATACTTGATGATGCGTCATGTACGTGCTGCTACCATCGTTATTGGATCCGCAAGAGACATTGTCCGGGAAGCTAGTGAAATCCCACCGGTTCTGTTCTAGGTAGATTTCCGCCATCTTGATTCCAAAGTTGATACTTTCGTCACTTTCGTTTGGTTTAGAGTTTGCTGCACTTGAGCCAGCTGGTGGTGTTACTAGGAGTCTGACCCGAAGGAGAGACTGTCGTATAGATCGGCCAAATCGCCAAGATCGACTGAGTTTTTAGAATTTTTTTGCCGTTTACCTGCTGGGGTGCGACCCCTTCAGGTGAGCGAACGAAATATGTAGGGATTACCACAGGCGCTGTTGTTACAACCGACGGATCCGAATAAATCGAGGCGTATAGGCAAAGACTATCGGGTTCTTCCACGCAGAAGTGGAAACTTCTGATTATCAGATCGAATCCACCGTTAAAGTCGAAGGGAACCGAAACAAGGGTGGGAGGGCGTGGTTCCACTGTTGTAGAGCTTTTTCTTGGTGAAGAGGGAGGCGCCGAGTTCATGACTCTAGCATTCAGATTTCCCAGAGACGATTTCAATTGATGAGGGGTAACCTCAACAATGGCCATGGTTATGGACATAGGGTTTTGCAGAAAAGATAACACTAGGGATTTCGTTGGCTAATAACACAAACAAGGGAGTCGAAGTCGTCTGATTACTATTGGACAATATGGTTATAGATTGATCAAGGATTTTAGGTACCTCTATGTTGGCTCCTCCTAGCCTTTATATAATAGGATGGGTCCCGAGGCCGTATACGGATAGGTTACAAGTTACAATTACAACACTAATACAATGTCAGTTCCTATTTGTTTCCTTGATCTCCAATACGAGCTTTATATCTGTTAGATGCTTCTTGGACCTTCTTCTACTCCTTATGGATTTCATGGGCCGCAAGCCTTTAAGCAGCTAGGGTAACTATTCGTATGAACCCGATTAGTCATAATCATGGTAGGTACCAATAGTGGAGAAGTGGATCATGCCTTTTGTTTCGAGGTCCGTAGGAGAATAGGGTGAGGCCCTTGAGTCGTGGTGGTATTAGTACCGCCCACCCCTCCAAAGATACTACCATTATGAGAGGAACTTGGTAATACATCAGTGTCCCGCGTACCTCGACTATCTCTAGCTGAATGTCCGTGCGTTGCCACGACTGATTCAAATTTTTTCCTGTCACATTACATATAATGGCCTTACAAATTCATATGTGTAGAAAATATAGAAACATAATATCCAAAAGCATACTTTGTAAAAGAAAGTATTCCAGAAACACAAGATTTCAATTTGACCTCATATGCATAGAAAGGAAGGACCCATTTATTTATTGCACTAAGATCTCTCTAGGGTCCTAAGGATTTTTTTTGAAACGTTCATACTCTATACACAAAGAAATAAAGAGACAATTTTGTATGCGCCTCCTCACCCTCGATTGATTTTATAGAACATCGACACAATCAGTCGGTGATATGTAGAAGTGAAAGAGATTTTTTTTGAAAAGTTCATACTCTATACACAAAACAATAAAAAGAGACAATTTTGTATGCACCCCCTCGCCCTCGGTTGATTTTCTAGAACATAAACACAATCGGTCGGTGATATGTAGAAGTGAAAGAGATTTTTTTGAAACGATCATACTCCATACACAATGAAATAAAAAAAGACAATTTTGTATGCGCCTCCTCGCCCTCGGTTGATTTTCAAGAACATCAACACAATCCGCCGGTGATATGTAGAAGTGAAAGACATAGTGAAATATTTTTTTAGATATTGTTCTATGCAGAAAAGGGTAGCTCAAATATTTGTAATCACATCGGTGTTGGCATTCTGGAAAATCAGCTTTCCCGAAACATAGAAAGTTCTTATGGGTCTTTTGATAATTTTATATCAACTCATATCTAAAGAAATTTCAACTGTAATTTCAATAAAGATTTCCAATAGATTTTTCTTTGAAATCTACTCTATGTTCACATTTGCAAGAAAGCATAGAAAATCTGTCTCAGGCCTAAGGAGGGTAAGGAGGCAACTTGAGGTACTCTATCAGCGTCGCCATAGACATCTCATCTCCAACACAACACATCATCCTTGGGCGTGTGAGGCAGCACGGTGCGTCCCATGTCCATGTCCATGTTCGAATATGGCATAAAAAATTTGTATTGCACATTTCCCTCACTCCGGTAAAACAAAACAAACCAGCTAAGAGTTCCACTTCAGTCAATATGTTCCATGTCATTTGAATGGCCCAATTTGCAGCAACATGCAAGATTGCACATCTAAGAATGTGAAAATAGTTAGTACAAATGTGTACGTAATACGTAGATCAAAATATGAAATGGGAAACATGCATGCTGACCGTCCTGAAGTACAACTCATTTATTGAGTTCATAGTGTTATCAGAGTTCAAGCTAAAACCATGTACATGCTTCTCCCAATCATGTTTTGGCGTGCCTTTTCCAGCAGCACCACAACCATCTCCGGAAGCCCCCCACCGCTTTTTTGTTACTCTGCCGCAGCTTCATTAGACACAAAGAATTCAGCATATGCTAGATTGTTGTAACTCGGGGAGCTCTATCTGACTTGTTATTTTCAAAGGGAAGGGGTATTTAGGTGACTCGTATGAAGAAATATTTCAACAAGACATAGACATCTAATACCCGTAGTGACAAATATGTTCAAAACAACTGCAATCAAGAAGTTTGAAAGTTTATCTCTGAAACTCCTTCAGTAACTTATTAGTACAGGTACTTCTGTAGTTCTAAGTTATATTTTGTTCTCACATCTTCTATATTTGGGACTTAAGAGTGGGTGATAATTCTTCAGAGTGAAGAAACAAACTAAATTGAACATGATATGACCAACTTACCAAGGTATGACCTCTTACCTACACATAATTAATCATCTTGACTTCCATTGCCAACTCTGTTTTTTTAAGTCTGCAGGTAAGAAACCCATTGCTTAAATTCAGACTGAACATGGTAGATCCCTTTGTTTAATTATGAGATGGTTATCATCCTGAAAATTCACTTTTGAGCGCAGCGGAAGACATACCCATTTGATTATTTAGCCCATCCATCCTGCATAACGAACATAGAAAACAATGCCAAGTAATGAAAGAAGTGACGATGTAAATAAACAGCCTAAATAGTTAATAGGAGAACATATAGATTGAGGAAACAAGCAAGTTTTGACATGTATGCATTGCTATGAAAATAGGAACTGAAGTGGACAACTAATATTCGGTAGTACTGTAACCAAGAGCATTTAATAAGACATCTAATACTCAATTTATATGGTCAAACATAGACATCTAATAAGAATTTTGGCAGGAGCATTTTCTTGAACACAAGACTTACCAAATCTAGAGTTTTCTCAACACTGACGTGACGAACATGTGTTCCTATGATGTGGAGAAGCTAGAGCTCTCTGTAGGCCCCGCAACGGCCTCTTCCCTCTCGTTCCCTCACCTGCGCGTCCCTCTCCACGACTCCACCCCCGCATGTGCACGAGCGCGTAACCCCGCTGGCCCTCTGGTCCCTCCACTCGCGGACGTCCTGGTATCACGCAGTAGTACATCCTTCCTCGTCTTCCTTCTCCAACGCGTCCCCAAATTCCTGCCGCGAACGGAGTGGTTGAAGGCTGCGACGAAGATCTCTGCAGCCCGCTGATGCAGGGGCGGCTTGCATAAAGCAGTCCCGCGAGTACTCGCTCCAGCGACCCGTCCCATGGGAAGGCGCACCCAGCTAGTGAGCTTGTTCCCTCAAGAAATCTGAATCGATATCTGAATGAGGGGGAGAAGGGGATTGGGGGTCGGAGGAGATGAGATTCCGGTGGTGGTAGGCGATGAGATGGAGAATGATGGGGAGAAGGGGATTGGGGGTCGGAGGAGATGAGATTCCGGTGGTGGTAGGCGACGAGATGGAGCGACCAAACCGTTCGGTTTTACTCTGCGGTGGCATCCAATGTAATATGTTCGAACTGCCTAGGGAAAAATCGTCCTAAATATGTCGGACGGAAAATCAGTGCATACGAACCTACCTCTAGCAAAATTATAGTATAGATAGATAGGAAACATGTCCGTGCGTTGCTCCGGGAGAAAAAAAAGAGAATGACCAAGGATTAGGATACAAATCCCATCCTTCTTATTGGACATGTGGGCTGTCATATTAGATTCATGATAGTCGACCTTGTCATGATCCACCAAGCGAATTTCTCTCCACCATGAGTGAATTGCAAAACACCAACGCAATTGGGCCAAACTCAAAAACACCCACCAAAATGCATGTTTTCTAGTGGTTTTTTTGTGAAGGGTTGATAATGTTTCCTCAATTGTGGTGGTTTTTTGCAATTTCCTCCTCCACCCTCCACCGTTTCCTCCTCCTCTTCCTGGTCATTCATTTTAGTATGTCTCATGTCTTGCATCTCTAGGGAGTAAAATATGAAGAGCTACACTTTATCATGTCAGTGTCACACAATAGCCACCTCTTACCTCTTTTGTATGTTTTTTTGCGAAATTCCACCGATCTATTAATAATCATCAACAACAGTACAAAGATTTCTAAAAGTAACAAAAATTACGAATAGATCAATGGACCACCTAGCGATGACTACATATACTGGCACGAGCCGAAGGCGCGCCGCCGTCCTCGCCTCGCCATCACCGGAGCCAGGCAAAGCTTGTCGTAGTAGAGTTTGTTGTAGTAGACGTTACTTTAGAAAAACATAACGAGCTAGTTATAGTGTAGTTCTAGCTAATTTATTTGCTCTCACTATATATACTCCCTCTGTTCCACAAGATAATCCTTTTTATAAAGCTAAAATAATTTGCTAAAAAGACTTACATTATGAAACGAAGGTAATACTTTCTAAACTAACAATATTACACTGTTATACACGACATAGTACCAAACAAAATTAACCAGGGACATTCGCATCTTGATAGCCAGGTACATGGATTGAGCAACTCACTTGCATGCACATCCTTCATCTGCAGTCCGTAGCCGTACCACGTCATGGCAAACATTGCACAACAGTTGGACACGCCCCTCGTGTACATCAGTCTACAAGGTCTGACCCGTCGCCGCCCGCCAGTTTATGAAGACACACGATGTCAACTTCGCAATGCAGCACGCAGGCCCCACCATCCGTATCCTGAATCCCCATGGCCAAAGGATCACACTTCTCCTAGAGTGACCGCGTATATCAAAGAGGATGCCTAGATTTCTTGAAAAAATGATCTCGACTTAGTCGAAGAAGTTCGCGTCGTTGCTGAAATGAGATCAACAGCCTATCAGCAGAAGTTACGCAAAGTATCATAGCCAGAGAGTCGGAAACATATCTTTCAACAATGGCGATTTGGTTCTCCGGCTTGTGCAACAAAGAAAGCATAAATTTCCCCAGTATGGGAAGGGCCCTTCTTGGTTAGTCGAGTATTGCACAATGGTTCATACTACCTAACTGATATGAGGCCAATCAAAGAAAGACCTGCTACTAAGAAGAGAAAGAGAGCTGGAGGTAGTACAAATCTGGATGAGTTAGACAGACCGTGGAATATTGCTCAGCTACGTCTCTTTTATTCTTAGTTTATTCTTCTTTGTAATCAAATATATGTATATGTTCTGTGAGAAATAAAAGTTTTTGTTGCCTCAAGTTTTTTCTGAGAAGTTTTTACCATCTTATTTCCGAATGATCATGTCATAGTCGAAAATCCCAGAATGCTTGAAAGTACTTTATGCTCATGTTCGTTCTGGTTTAGATTTTCGATTCTAAAATTGCTACCCTCGAGTATAACACTAAAGTTTCTAGTCTTTACTTTGGTTATTTGTCTGATCGCTGGATGCGGGTATTTTCCGAGTAGTGAATTGTTGCTACTGGAAGCCGGCTTTGTTTTTTAGTTTAAACTGGTTTAGCAATTGAGCTCCGTTGCTCGGCAAAGTTTTCGTGCTGAAAGTTTAGCCGGCTCACGAAAGGGACAAGGCGTAAAGCTAGATAAACGATAAGTACAGACAAAAAAATGCAAGTGCTTATGTAAACATTTTAGGCACACAAAAATTTAAACCACAAGTGCTGAATAGATTAAAGCTTAGCACTAGCAAAAGTATCATACTAAATATTTACAGACCCATAATGTTTTCAGAGTAACACATTTGTTTAACTTATGATGCAGGAGGAGAGGTAGGAGCTGCCGGCTAGCTGGATACATCGCCTTGATATCGTTCCGTGATGTCCACATCCGACATGGTGTGGTCATCATCGGAAACTTCTGTTTCTTCTTCAAAAGGCGGAGGCGGCGTGTCCACGCGAGTGAAGAAGGTAGTGTCGTAGTTGGTCAAATCAGCTACATGGCACCCATATCCGGTGCAGGAGTCTATGATGGCTTTGGTATCTTGCTCCTGGCCATCTTCATCCATAATAGAGTACCCTCTGGTCACTTGCCAGATTTCCATGTTTCCATGGTGGCTCATGACCATTGTGAGAGCGTTCTGCGCTGCGGATCGTGCGTAGGACGTGTTCCAGTCCCGAACAAGCTGCGGCATCTCCTTTTCTTTGTCCCACACCTGAAAGTCGGATATGCTCTGCATGTCTGAAACCTTGAGAGCTTCGCCAATATCCTCATCGGATTGGCGAAGTCATGAAGCAAATCACCGACTTGGGTAAGCAGGTGGGTGCAGGGATCGGTAGAGGTGGAGTCCGTCAAGTTCACAGGACCTATGCATATAACGCAAAATGGATAAATGAATCCGACATCGAAAGAGTCGAAGAATGTAGACAAGTCAGAAAGATGGAAACATAACAAAGATGACGTCATCAACTTTGGTCTTCTCTTCACGAAGAATCTGGAGTTCAGCTTGGAGCGCCTCGGAGATATCCTTCTCTCTGAATAGCTCGTCGTTGAGATCCGAGATTTTCTTCTCGTGGAGTGCAATCTTGCGATCACGCTCAACGGTGGCCATGGAGGAGGATTCGAGAACTTGAGAAATGCTCTTCTCATGATCCTCCTTAAGCTGGTCTAGCTCTTGGCGGAGATCCTTTTTTTCCACCACCAAGGTCTTTAGATTCTCGGCCTCTTCGATCATAGCACAAGACTGCTTCACCAGTATTGTCAGTCAAAAAGAACAACAGTTCAGCAAAAAATATACGGCTCTGAAAAATCAAGACAAGGTTTGAGTCTCGGAAAGTTCACCTTCGGCCTCATCCTTGGAAACTTTAAGCTCAGCATTTTTAAGTCGGAGAGCTTTGATCTCTCTCTGCTTATTGCAGATATTCTTCAACAAATTCTTGGTTATATGAATTAACTTTCTGTAAGTCAGAATACCCAGAGTCAGAGGTCTACTAAAGACTCGGGCTAATATTGTAGCTAATATCAGCACGAGCCTTGGGGGATATACTAGTTCATTCTTTGGCATCCTAGTGAAGCATAAACCCGGGTCTACTATACAAATTCATGCTTGGGGGCTAGAGGATAGGACATAAAATACAGTAAAGGAAAAGCGTGAGTTGGAATTCCGACTTACATGATGTTCATGTGTGAGCTTGCTCAGGAACATGTTCACCTTAGTAGTAACCTTCACGGCAAAGGTGAGTGGAATAACCGGAGTTGGTGGAAGCACACCAGCTCTTAGTCCCTCGTTGCAAAGGCGGACTTGTTCGAGAAGTTCGGAGTACTTGACGTCCTCTGCTTCTTGTGCTTCTTCTTCGGCAGAGCGATTACGGCTTTCCAGAGGATTTATGCTTCACTAGGATGCCGAGGGATCATTACCCGAAGATTCCTTTCGCATTGACGGATGCGGGTATTGCCAGGCATTGCCGGGCCAGCCGCTAAATTTCCTCCGCAGATTTCCGAGACAAGCCAAATATGGCAAGTCCCGGATTGTTCAGGCGATTTTTGGCGAAGGTCTCTACCGAGGGATCATTACCCGAAGAGGGTTCACCCTTATCAAAACCTGAGTCACCCATGGTGACGTCAGTCTGTGACTCAAGGGTCGCTGGCCCTGTGGAGGGAGCCGGATCTTCTACGACGACCGGGGATGGAGTAATCACCGGCGCTATAGAAGGTTGAGGGGCAGGAGTCGGAGGAGCCACGGCAGGAGAAGCCAAAGATAGCTTCGTCTGACGCAGGGGCTTTGAGATAGTCCCCTTCCACTTGCCCTTGATGAGTTGTTTAGCTGTGAGAAAGTAATAGAATGAAGAACATTACGTCTCGGAAGAAATTACATTACGATTAAAGTACAAAGGTGGAAGTTGTGTGGAAAGTTACCTCTTCACAAATGGCACTTCCTTTGTGCCAATGGCCACTGTCGGAGCATTGCGCTTCCTGGGCACAACGTCCGGCAGTGGGACCAACTCCTCCTCCTGAGAAAACTCTAGCGGATATCCCTCGATAGGCGCCATTAATAACTCGGGAAGGTCAGCAAGCTGAAAAGAAGATAATATCTCAGTATTGCAAAATAACTTAAAGGTGAAGCACCTAAAAAGGTTTTACTGCTAAAATCTTACCGGCACTATAGGGTCTTCCGCTGTGTGCATATCCAGAGACAAATCCAGAATCTTTCTGCCAATCCGCTCCTTTATCAGCCATTTGATCTGGCTTATGTAGTCCTGTGGCTTTAGGGCCTTAGGGATGATGCAGAGGGAGTCTTGTTTTGACACCGTGATGGAATGCATCAGTCGGTCACCGTGGTGTTGGAGAGGCTGGATCCGGCGTGCCACCCAGCACTAGACCAAGTCGGACCCTCTCAGGCCTTTGTGCTTCATCAGATATTCAATCCGCCTCTTGGCGAGAAGCAGATCGTCACTGAGAGCTAGAGCGGCCTCGTCCCAAGAAGGTTGAGGCATGGCGGCTCCATCGACGAAAGCCGGCAAGCCACTAGTTTTGCTGGGAGCAGGAATATCCTTGGGATAGAAAAAGGTAGCCGGCCATTGTTTAACCGATTCACTAGCTAAAATACGAGGATAAACGAGCTCAGGCCTAACCGAAAGACTAATTGTACCGGTAATATAAGGATTACCGGCGGTGATGGAGTTTCTCCAGACATGGAAAAACTACCGGAAGAGAGTGAGACTCGGCCTAATGCCAAGAGACCCCTCACACAAAGCCGCATAGGCGCTCATCTCTAAGAGTTTGGGGGGAGATGGTGAAGTTGAACACTGTAATGATCTATCACCTCAGAAAAGAAATCTGAGGGAGGAAAGGAGAAACCTCTGTCGAGGTGGGTGCCGAAGTGCACTCGGTCGTCGTTGCGAGGGTTGGGTACAGCTTCGCCGAAGCCGCTCCGCCAGTCGCCGGTGCGGAGGAGCCCTTCTTATTCGACGCCACGGAGCTTCTCGTCTTCAAGGACGCGTGGGATCCAAACCACACAATTGCTTTCCTTTTCCGCTGCCGCTGCTGTCGTCGCCATCGCAGCTGCGCAAGAAGATGAAGTGGAAGCCATTTTCTGGGTGCGCCGGTGACCTTGGTTGGGCGGCACTGGGAATTTCTGGGGGCAAAGGAGCTCTGTGCGCGTGGGAGAACTGGAGGAGAAGGAACCGGCTCGGGAACACATGAAGAAGATGAGATGAGGGAATCCTCACCCCTTATAACCACCGAACCGCGCTAAGATTCGTGCAAATGACACAGTACGCACGCCACACGTTGTGGAGAACTGGGAAGCCCCCACGCGATGATTACGCTGCCTCCGTTCTGCGAAAGACGGTCCCACCAACGGTCATGCTGATAGGAAATGTCTGTCAGTGATGTGACTTGACCATGACTAGTGTCAGATGATGTCAGAGACCAAGTTCCGGCTTAGTTGGAATGATGAGCTGGAAGCACAGCTAATGTACTAATAGGTCCGACTTATTTTGAGACCTGGATCGTATCTTTTGTTTTGAAGTTTCAGGAACCCTTCAAGATTCTGCAAGCCGAAGATCAAGCTAGATGATGATAAATCCGACTTTGGATCTTGGAGACTTCCGGGGGCTGCTATTGGGGATATACTTTCCGGGTATCCTCACAGTTCCTCGCTGACCAGGGTGGCCCACTTTGGGTTAGAGCTTTGCTTCACGGGCGGCCCAGTCAGGGAGAAGAGACGGAGTCCAGTCTGGCTACGGGAAGGCCCAGAAGACTTACCAACATAGGCCCATAGTGTTACTTGTAGTTCAAGATGTACTCTGTAACCGACTCTTATTCGTAGCCAGATAGATCTCTCCTGTAAACCGTAGGCCGGATATATATATAAGCCGTCCTAGGGAGAGACTTTAGGGCAACTCAATAGTCTACAATCTCAACTCGCATAGGCGAACCCTTGTAACCCATATTCCGGCTATGTCGTATTACTGGATTGCTAGCAGGAGTAGGATCCATCCAAAGCCGGCGGATTCGAACCTGGGTAAACATGTGTGCTCACCCTCCCAGAACACCGTACATCTCACACCCCTCTCTTCGGCATGCCTTGAGGACCCCCTCATGGCGTACTTGTCATCAATCCGACGACAAACTTCCCGCAGTTTGGTGACTTCTTGTCAATTTAAAGAAATTAAGTAAAAATTTAGCTACAAGTAAGTGCGATAGATTGCTCTTGAATTAAATGTATTTTCGAAGGTATATGTGTGCATCTTCTTGTAGTAAACAATGCTGTCGGTGTGAGTTTCCAACAATCAGGAAACAAAATTCTCAGTGTTCTGAGTGATGACGAGATGATTCTTTTCCGTAAAGAAAGTCTTAAGAATATGGATCTCAATACCATAAGCCAAGCTTCTAGACATATTAGCTTGGTGGACCAATGTGTTTTACTTACGATTCCCATGTTTTATGAGTTTTCAAGGTTCCTAGCTAACCCCGCTCACTTATTGAATGAGTTTATGTCAATGTATCAAAATAAAAGGTCAAATTTGAACTACAAGCAATAAATTCTAGGTTGGTTTGAAAGTTTTATGAAAAAAGCTTTTGGGGGTACCCATCGAGCGGTCAATTAATATATCAGTTGACGACTGGTGCGACCTCTAGCTACTAAGATTTTGCATCTTGAAAATTTTGAACCCCTTTTGAAAACAATCACATGAAATAAGGAGTGAGGGGAAATGATTTTTCTATTCTCTATGGTTAACCCACAAGCTTGATATGCACCTTAGGCTTAAAGATAACTTTATTTTTTCCTCTATGTTGGTGAACCTTAGTGGATGCCACATAGTAGGCCTTATTAAGGTGTGCTTTTTCTCTACTACTATAATGGAGCAATTTTGAATTGGATCCATAACACCAATCCTGACCGTTGGGCTATTAGATCCAATGGTTCAGAGCAGCTGGATTCATGTTGAATAGTATCTAGAGGAAACTCCACCATGTTGTAGAACCATCATGTGAGCACCCCCAAAATTTCATAGCACAGTAGGTTGTATTCTCAATATGTGTAGATAGTTATTATTAATAGAGTTAATTTATGCATTTTGGGGGTGGTGACATGATGGATCTAGAACATGGTGGAGTTTGCTGTAGGTATGTCCTATTCAACATGAATCCAGTTGCTCTAAACCATTGGATCTAACAGCCCAACGGTCAGGTTTGGTGATATGGATCCAATTCAAAACTGCTCCATTATAGAAGTAAAGAGAATACATCCTACTGTGCTATGAAATTTTGGGGGTGGTGACATGATGGTTCTAGAACATGCATGGTGGAGTTTGCTCTAGGTACTATTCAACACAAATCCAGCTTCTCTGAACCATTGGATCTAACAGCCCAACAGCCAGGATTGGTGCTATGGATCCAATTCAAAACTGCTCCATTATAGTAGTAGAGATATCTTACCACTATATAGTGTACGAATAAGTTGAATATCGACCGTTGGATCAATATTCGCGAATCCCAATATTTCCAGCTATTGGATCTTCTTTTCCATTCTAGCATCTAGAAGATTCTATTGATAGTCTTCAGCATAATGAATGCTATGCACAAATCTCAAAACACACTTCTCCATAATACTAGAATCTTATCCCTCTTAGCTAATAATCATTGACTTCTACATGATCTTATCTTATCTTATCTTACCACTATATAGCGTATGAATAACTTTGAATGTTGACCATTGGATCAAGACTCGCGAGTCCTAGCATTTCTAGCAGTTGGATCTTCTTTTCCATTCTAGCATCTGGAAGATTCTATTGATAGTCTTCGGCATAATGAATGCTATGCACAAACCTCACAACACACTTCTCCATCATACTAGAATATTCTCCCTTGTTTCTCTAGACCATGTTATCAAAAATTTCTTGAGTTAGGTAGCTAATAATCTTTGACTTCTACATGATGATACAAAGTACAAGGACCAAATATACACCCATACTATATAGACGTTGATCAAATTTATAATTTATTGTGCTTTACCAATTATAATTTTATATTGTGATGATATGTGATACTTCTACTATCTTAGTCTCACGTGCAAGGCACGTGCAACTTACTAGTTTACACAATGCAGGTGTAGTATATTTCTATGCTTAGACATATGCTCACCTCTTTCCATGTGTTGTACATGCTGAGAGAATAAAACGTTGGCAGGGGAAGAGGGCAGCAGCGAAGAGAAGTTGAAGGCGGTTCCATGTCAGAGCAAAGTTATGATGGGTTCCTGACACGAGGTACTCCTACGGCCTTACAGTGTACACTCTACTAGTGTCGTGGTGGTGTCACGGCAGATGCCATGGATAGGCTAATGGTGGGGACTAAATGCACTAGGGGAATCTAGGGAGGGATAGTGTGGTGATTCCACACACAGTAGCTTTGTATTTGATTCACTTCCATGGATTACAAGTGCTCCTCAAGCTGTATTGGGGAGAGGAGGAAGAAGGGACTCTCTTACTCTCACCTCTAGCTAGCTCTCGGGAACATACTAGTAGAACACAACCCAATCGAAATCAACCAGAAACCCAACCCTTTCTACAGAATCCCTAGCCCTCCTTATATAGGGTTGCCAGGTCTCCAGTTAGGGCGTACGTGGAGGCATATTCCTTGGAATATGCCTCCTCCCAAAAGAGTAAGCCGACCCGGTCACATTAGCCAATCGTCATCCATGCAGAGACTACGTGAGCCTCTGCGGCGCCTGCGTCATCCGACACAGGCATCGTCACCTTTGTCGGCCACGCCTCAGTGGTCCTCGCCTCTGTCCGCTTCGCTCACGCTCTGCGTATAGTGGTCACCCTATGACCAGCGAGATACCTTCCTTCTCTTACAAGCTTGATATAACCCGGATCGTACCAAGTTGATTCGGCCACACCTATACCTGCATATAAGTTAGATTCATCTTACCGACTTACGGCATAAGTCGGTTGAGGCCCAGTCAGGTGGACATCCCCTGGTCCGGGTTACCCCGTGATTTGGCCTGCCTTGAGGTGACTCGGCCAGCTCTTGCTTTGACCTTGCCGTACCTCGGCTAACTTGGCCTTTATACCCCGGCATGACCCTACCCGGGGGTATCCCCCCAACATTAGTCCCCGAAGCTGGTGCGGTCTTAGCTACCTTAGCCGCTAAGGCCACAACAGGTTCCCTTTTACCGAGCCTTTTTCTCCTTTTTCGAGTTATCTCAAGGTTCGGATTCCATGGGTTTGCTTTCCCTTCGCACATTCCGAGTTTTTACTCGATGGCCGGGTCACCCCATACTTATCCGAGTTATTCTTCCTTCTCTTGTATGCTTTCCCACGTGGAGGCTAATCATTACTTTGCCTCATTTTAACGGCCTGTGACAGTAACCACCACAGTTATTATCAGAATTTACTATAGCACATGTCACATCGTGCCTGCCTCCTCGTTAACTGTATCATAACGTCGTGTCGTGGGATCCGCTGCGCCCTGTGGCCCTTCCTGTGGCTCGTCGCTGATTGGTTGATCCAGGTCATACACGGCAACACCGTGTGGCCTATCCGCACGGTTCGATCCCACTACCCCTCAAGGGCATGGTTAAATAGGGGAGGGGCGCGCCCCTTGGGTATTTTCCCCACTCTCGCGCCCCTCTGCCTCTTCTTCTTCCTCTTCCTCTCCAGCGACAGCGTCGCCTCCACCGCATCTGCTTAGCCGCGCCGCCGCCATACCGCTTCGTCGCGCACCACTGTCTCCGCCACCTCCGCGCATCTCCTCCATCACGGGTACCCGTCAGTCCAGGCCATTGCCCCCCACTGCCGCTAGCGCCAGTGAGGGCAGTGACCTTGAGATGACAGAGGAAGAGCTCGTCGTTGCGGAGTAGGAGATGGAGGAGGACGCGGCGAACGCCAACCGCGGCGCCTGGGCCGGGTCCTGGGTGTGCCAGGACGACCTCGATTGGTTGTACCGCACCCGACATATCCCGGAGTGCGTCATCACGTGTCTTGCCACTGTGGAGCTTGCCCCCTCACCCAATCCGGGTGAGTATGTGGTATTCCTCTCCCACTTCCAACGTGGGTTCGGTCTCCCCGTTAGTGATTTTTTCCACGACTGGCTCAACACGTATGAGCTTCAGCCGCACCATCTTCCGGCTAACGCCATCACCTCTCTCTGCCTTCGCTTCCACCATCGAGGGCTACGCCGGACTGTGGCCCACGAAGGAGCTCTGGATCCGGTCCTTTGGCCTCCGCCGGAACGTGATTCCGAACATAGAGCTTAAGCTGGAGGACAACCAGCTCACACAGTTCGGCGCAGCTTCCATCTCTCCCCGGAAACAATCCATCTCCCTCCGAGTCACGGGGCTTGACTCTTGCAAGGGATGGGCCTGAACCTTCTTCTATGTCTGAAACGGCACAACTGAAGATCTGATCCGGTTGCGCCCCTATGCTACGGGTCCTCCTAATCCGGATCTGTGGGACAAGGTCCCCAAGAAGCCCACTGTCTTGGCGAACCAAGTCAACAAAAGGTTCCAGGAGCTGAAGGAATTGGGATTGCGTAATGAGTACACAATGATCACATTTGTCTGCAACCGGATCTCCCCCCTTCAGAAACGCACGCATAAGCTCTGTCACATGAGCTGGGGCCCTGACACCAACCGGACCTCCTCATTCGAGTTGAGCAACACCAAGATCTACCGCCGGGTCAAGTCCCTCTTCACCACCCACAAAGACTTCTCTGTTGAGTGGACGTGGGGGCTCAAACATTTCTGTCGAGATAGGCTTCCCCCTGCGGTAAGTCTCGTGCCCCAAACCTTTTCCGAATTAAATCATATGTCAGTTTTTGTTGTAGGGTTAATCCTGTTGCCTTTTCTTTCCCTTAGATGTTTCTTCAGCAAACCATTGAGGATGGCACCAAGCCTTCTCTCAAATGAGCGGCTGATCGAGATGCCTCGGACGAGAAGGAACCGGATCAGGAGATGTTCCTGCCAATGGCTGATGCGACCAAGAAACACACCGGTAAACTCTCTTCCATTAGAGATTGGCCCGACGATGAAGATGATTCGGATGTTGAGGTGATGGAGGCATTTGACGTTGTTCCCCTTTATTTTGATTTTCCGACATCAGCTAACCCCGGTGGGCAGATTCATGAAGATCCTCCCCTTGCCACGGGTGAGCCTGTCCTGGTCGCACCGAAAAAGAGGGGGCCCGCATCTGCTTCTTCCTCCGGACCTTCTCAGCCAGCTAAAAGGTGAAAGAAGTCCGTGGACAAAGCTGCCACCAAGCCTACCACCAAGGCCATAACCCGGAGGGCTCGGAAGCCCAAGGAGCCTTTGACTTCGGATGAGTAAGTCACTTATCCCTTTGCTATTCGCTTGTTCTTCCTTTGTTATAGTTTCTCATCATTCATGATTTGATTCGGCAGGGCCGCGGTGGAGATCCCTCAGAGTGGATCTGGCATTGCCTCGCCGCTCCGGCATAGCTCTTCTCCCCCTCGTGGCAACGATTCACGCCCGTTGAGCCCCATTCAGGAGGGTTCGGCGGCTGCTCCGGGTTCCAGCCCACCTCGTCGAGAGGAGGGCAACCTCAGAGCGAGGGAAACTGGCTCTGCCGAGGCAGCGGCAACCACCACTTCGGCTTCGCCGCAACCAGCTTCATCCGAGATACCCACAGCACCTCCGCCAAAACAAAAATCTGTACCAGCACCAGGAGCAACAGCAAAGGCACCAGCAATAGTGCCAAGCCCCTCCGCCTCATCCGAGTCTTCCAAGACTCGGCGAGAAGGCACCAGCAGGACCAAGGCAAGCACTAAGACAGCACCCAAGGGCAAATCCGCTACAGCAACTTCCACCTCACAGCAGCAACCCAAGGGCAAAAAGGCTCCTCACGCTGCTAGGGCAGCGTCAATTAAGGCTAGACAGCGCACACTTGTATCCATGCTCCCGAAAAATACTCCACCGCCGAAGGACTCCCCTGCCGAGCCAGCTGATGCGCAACTCGTTTTGCACACCAGCCCCGCCATTGCCCAGGTTGAGAGGAGGGAAGCTCATGCCAAGGGTCTAGTTGCACCCCACATGCTCAGCGGCGAACGTTATCCTCCGACCTTGATCGAGTTTGTAAGCAACTTGAACAAGGCGGAGTTCGTCCACAATGACGATCTCCCGTAGAAGTTCGGTCCCGCCGAGTTTGCTGCACAAATGAATACCGCTGCCAAGGCAATTAACCTTGCAGGTCGGATGATGGAGGTACGTTACTTCGCCTTTTACTTAGCATTTAGTAGGTATTAGTGATATAGCCATTAGTCCCCGAGCCTCCGGGGGAGTAACTTGTTACTTGGCCGGATGCTCCTTAGAGAACTAACGTAGCTCCTTAATAACTTCGAATATGCACACACCTAGAGCCCGGTTAAGTTCCACTTGGCCCAGATCTTGTACACTTCGAATATGCACACACCTAGAGCCGGGTTAAGTTCCACTTGGCCCGGATTTTGTACACTTCGAACATGCACACACCTAGAGCCGGGTTAAGTTCCACTTGGCCCAGATCTTGTACACTTTGAATATGCACACACCTAGAGCCGGGTTAAGTTCCACTTGGCCCGGATTTTGTACACTTCGAATATGCACACACCTAGAGCCGGGTTAAGTTCCACTTGGCCCAGATTTTGTACACTTCGAATATGCACACACCTAGAGCCGAGTTAAGTTCCACTTGGCCCGGATTTTGTACACTTTGAATATGCACACACCTAGAGCCGGGTTAAGTTGCACTTGGCCCGGATTTTGTACACTTCGAATATGCACACACCTAGAGTCGGGTTAAGTTCCACTTGGCCCGGATCTCGTACACTTCGAATATGCACACACCTAGAGCAGGGTTAAGTTCCACTTGGCCCGGATTTTGTACACTTCGAATATGCACATGACTAAGTTGTCCTTTTTTACTCTTTTCAGGTGACCACCAATCGCCGAAGCGCTGAGTTTCAGCGTCTCCTGGATACTCACAAAATGCTGCGCGCGAAACATACTTCGCTTCTCGCCGAACACGATAAAAGGGGTAAGTTTTCTCCTTGGTATTTTTCCATTTTTCTTTGTGTTTTTGTGCCAAACTAATCCATCATTCGGATTTCACAGGTGGAGTGGAGGCTAAGAATATCCACATGAGGAAAAACTTGGACCAGATAAAGGGTAAGTTATTCTTGCTCAACCTTGCTATGCACTCTATCTCCTTTTCTCCTTGGCTCGGCAAATATTCATACCTCGCCTTTGCCGGGTTAACAAACTATTTCAGCCTCTCTTGAAGATAGTGTGCCCGTGCCTGACATGATGCTGCATTTTCTCGAACAAGCAGGGCAGCACCAGGCCGAGCTAAAAAAGAAAGATGATGAGCTTGCCCTCCTCCGGGTCAAAGATGAGGAGATTGCCAAGCTTAAGGCTGACATGAAGAAGCTCAAGGAGCAGCACAAGTCCGAACTGGAGAAGGCAGGCCAAGACTTTACTGAAGAATGAGAGCGCCTCAATCTCTAGATCACCAAGGACCAAGAACTTTTTAAGGAGGCCGACGTCAAGCTTGAGTCGGCGAATACTGAACTGGCGCAACTCCGGAAAATGCGTGATGACTGTACCAAGGAGTTGACCTGGATCCACAGCCACATTTCTCGTAAGTTCTTTTCCTTCCTCCGGCATTAATTTCTCTGGGTTGCTTCATCTGTCTTTTCCTTACTTGCTTCACTTGTCTTGTTTTCAGGAAAATTCCCGGAGGGCAAATGCCATTGCAAGCACTGCTGTTGCCAAGTTCCGCTAGCAGAGGGGTACCCCAATTGCTTCTGACGCTGGAGAAATTCCTTATGACATGGAGGACCTGCTGGTCAGCTTGTCTTCTCGCGTCGAAATTGTGACGAATGATGGCAAGGATGTTCTTGACGTGGCAATCCGGATCTTCAACACCTTCTGGCCTGACGAAGATACTCCGGAGGGGACCGCAGCTCTCATTGACAAGTTAATGGACTGCGAGACCTAGCTCGTCTTTGGAGGGAATCCGCCGGACGCGCCGGAGCTGAGCTCATTCTCCACTACGTGCTTACGTGGTATGAGAAGATCGACCTCAATCTCCTTGCGCACATGCGCACCGGATCCAAGTGGTTCAACGACCCGGAGTGGATAGCTCGGCGCAAGGCTTGCGCCCATAGCCTCATTCAATATGCACACATTCATGAATGGAATGAGGGTCCAACCTTCCTCAGCGCCGCCGACGATGAAAATGCCGAAGAGGATTCGGGTGATGACGAAGCCTCAGACGTCGAGGAAGACGAAGATGATGTTGAAGCCGAAGCTGGAGCTACACCCGCTGGCGCCGAATTACCTCCTCCTGCTGCTCCTTGAGAGAAAACACTTCAAAGTTTATCAGATCCTTGGTATGTCGGGTGCAATTGTATTAAGCACACAAGTGATATTTTGCTACTAAGTTTTTATGCCGGATTAACTTGGGCGTAGTCCCCGAGTTTCATTTTCTTGTTCCTCCAACTTTTTGGCTCGGCTCGTGTCCACCATGGTTCGGTTTTATGACTTACGAGTCCGAGTTTCAAAAATTGACTTAACAATACTTGGAAACTTTAGGATTAGCTCAAAATAATTCATCATGGTAAATATAAGGTAAACACAAGGTTAGTCCGAATAACAAACATCGGCTCAATTAAGTTTCTTTCCTTAGTCGTTTTTCATGTGCTACGCAATTCCAAACTTGTTCTCTTGCTTGCCATGAAGCCAAATCTTGTTGGACAGCAGCAAGTCGAAGAGTTGGGTTTTTGGTGCTCACACATTACTAGTCCGGCTTAGGTAGAAGCAACTTACGCCAGCCGACATATAAATAGTAAATATAGAAGACAAGAAATATTATTAAGGCAGTCCCTGAGTTACTGCTCGAGGTGCCAACATTTCATTGATAGGCTCATTACCGGCATACATACCGACATATGAGAGACTCTGATACACACACTCCTTTGCTAAGTGTAGAAAGGACGAAGTAGAGCTACATTCCAAGGACGCTTAGATTCCTCGTTGGACCTGTCCGCCTTGTTCCTCTCCTGTGGTTTTGCATTGATAAGATAATAAGAATCATTGTGCAATGCTTTGCTCACAATGAATGGCCCTTCCCATGGGGGGATAACTTGTGCATGCCCGTAGTTTGATGTACCAACCGGAGTACCAGATCACCTTCCCGGAAAACTCGGGGGTTTACTTTCCGGCTATGATAGCGTCGGAGATTTTGCTGATAGATGGCAGATCCGGACAATGCCTATTCTGTTGCTTCTTCTAGCAGATCAACATCATTTTGCCGGGCTTCTTGCACTTTGGCTTTTCTGTATTGGGTGACCCTAGGCGGGTCATGCTCTATGTCGGCTGGTAATATAGCTTCTCCCCATATACCAGGAAGAATGGCGTATAGCCTGTTGATCGATTCAGAGTTGTTCTTAAACTCCACAGTATCGCTGGTAGTTCTTCTATCCAGCACCCCGCTGATCTTTGCTGCGGCTCAATGAGCCGGGGTTTTATCCTGGACAATACCAATCCGTTGGATCTTTCCACTTGTCCGTTCGATGTGGGGTGAGCTACCGAGCCTACGTCTAGCTGGATTTTCTTATCCTAGCAGAATCGCGCAAATGCTCCTTCAGCAAAATTCATGCCATTATCTATTATGATGTTGTGAGGATAACCGTATCTCAAGATGATATCTTTGAGGAATGTCACGGCGGTAGCTCCATCACATTTTCTTATTGGCTTCACCTCAATCCATTTTGTGAATTTGTCAACCATGACCAAGATATGGGTCATGTTACCTCTTGCTGGTTTGAAGGGGCCCACCATGTCCAAACACCATACGGCAAATGTCCAGGTAATTGGTATGGTCTTGAGCTCCGACATTGGCATATGTGTCTTGGTAGCATACCTCTGACAATCATTGCATTTTCTTACTAACTCCTCTTCTTGTTCTAAGGCACTTGGCCAGTAGAACCCATGACGAAAAGCTTTTGCTACCAAGGCTCTAGACGAGGCATGATTCACACATTCCCCTTGATGTATATCTCGGAGGATGTCCAATCCTTCCTGCGGGTCAACACATCGCTAGAGGACATTAGTCACACTCCTTTTGTATAGCTCGGAATTGATGATCGTGTATGCTTTTGCTCTCCTCTGAGTCTGCCTCGAAAGCACCTCCTCAGCGGGTAAGGTTCCATCTTTCAAGAATTGAAATATGAGCAGTGCCCAAGCTAGTATAGCTCGCACTAGGAACACATCCTCATCAACTTCCATCTGATCCACCGGCATAACCTCAGCCCGATCATGCTGAGCAGTCCCCGGGTCTAGGAAAGCAGTCCCCGGGTTAGCCGAGGCAGTCCCCGGGTTTCGCGCACCACCCCCACGTCAATGTCCATGGGTACTACTCCGGACTCCGGATCATCCGGGACATAGATTGAGTCAGTTTCTGGGAACAGCCTGATAGATGGTTTTCTGAGGTGTTCTAATGCTACACCCGGTGGAATCGCTTGTCGGGTTGATCCGAGCTTCGACAATACGTCGGCAGCCTCATTTTCCACCCGGGGTACATGGCGAAATTCGCATCCCTCAAAGTAACCAGATATCTTATGTACATGGAATCTGTATAATGCCATGTTTGGATCAAGCGCGTCCCACAGCCCTTAAACTTGCTGAACCACCAAATCTGAGTCGCCAAATCATTGGATCCGACGTATCCCAATTTCTTTTGCCACTTTGAGCCCATGCACAAGTGCCTCATATTTGGCGACATTGTTTGACGGAGCAAAGTGGATCTGCAGCACATACTTTAGCTGGTCATTTTTTTGGCGAGGTAAGTACTACTCCGGCGCCTAACCCGGTTTTTGTTTTTGATCCGTCAAAGTGCATCCTCCAATAGTTCGGATCTGGCAATGGTGGCTCATATTGTACCTCGGCCCGATCCACAAAAAAGTCAGGCATAGCCTGAGACTTGATTGCTTCTCTCCTGTCATATTGTGGCGCATAAGGGGCTAGTTCAATTGCCCATTTTGCAATCCTTCCACTTGCATCCTTGTTACTCATTATCTCGGATATGGGAGCTTCACATATTACTTTGATGGGGTGCTCCTCAAAATAGTGTTTTAGTTTCTTAGCCGACATGTACACACCATATTCTCCTTTCTTATAGTGTGAATAATTCTGCTTTGATGCGGATAATACCTCGCTTAGGTAATATACTCGCCTTTGTACTGACTTACCCTCTTTGTTGCGCTCTACCATGATTATTGCACTTACAACTCGGTTGGTTGCGGCTATATAGAGCAACATTGGCTCCTTTGATAGTGGAGAGGCTAACACTGGTGCCGTGGCTAACATCTTTTTTAATTGGATAAAGGCTTCATTGGCCTGCGGCGTCCAAATGAACTTGTCCGAATTTTTCATGAGTTGATAGAGAGGCAGTGCCTTTCCTCCTAACCGACTTACAAACCGACTTAAGGATGTTAGGCAGCCAGTGAACTTCTGGACATCGTTAAGGCACTTTGGTAGTTCCATTCGCTCTATGGCCCGGATTTTAGTTGGATTAACTTCGATGCCTCGGCTGGAGACAAGAAAACCGAGTAATTTTCCAGCCAGGACACCGAAGGTGCATTTCTCCGGGTTAAGCTTCATTCGAAACCTCCTTAAGTTCGAGAATGTCTGCCGGATATCGTCAAGGAGCGTTTTGCTTTCCTTGGTCTTTATAGCAACATCATCCACGTACACCTGCACATTTTGACCAATTTGGTCGTGCAAACATTTCTGCATACATCTTTGGTACGTTCCCCTGAATTACGTAGACAAAATGGCATGGTGCGATAGCAATAAACCCCATACGGGGTGATAAACGCTGTTTTTATTTGATCATTTGGGTTCAGAGGTATCTGGTGGAAACCAAAATATGCATCAATGAATGACAATAGTTCACACCCAGCAGTGGAATCTATGCCTTGGTCTATCCTTGGCAGTGGGAATGGATCGTATGGACACGCCATATTCAGGTTCGTGTAATCGATACACATGCGCCAAACCACTACCACGTTCAGATCGTCCTTCTTCTTCTCCACCAACACCGGATTAGACAGCCAATCCAGGTAAAGCACTTCCATGATAAATCGAGCTGCTAGCAGCCGAGCTATCTCATCTCCTATGACTTTTCTCCTGTCTTCGACGAAGCGGTGGAGATGTTGCTTCACTGGCTTTTCTCCGGGTCTCACATTCAACGAGTGCTCGGCCAACTCCCTCAGAAAACCTTGCAAGTCCTTTGTGGACCAAGCAAAAATATCCCGATTCTCATGGAGGAAGTTGATGAGCTCGCTTTCCTATTTAGCATTTAACCCGGCACCAATTGTTACGGTGCGCTCTGGGAACATATCATCAACAGGCACCTTCTTGGTATCTTTTGTCGCTTGGAACAAAACACTACCATGCGCGTTACTCAGTGCCGGCATATATTGCTGCACGGACTGAGCCAATGCCGCCACCTCTTGGATCTTTCTCTTTTCTTGCGCAATCACGAGTGACTCGGCCAGGTTAGACCCGGTAGACGCGCACTCAATGAACGTTGGAAATCACCAGTTATGGTAATCACACCATTTGGCCCGGGCAGCTTCATTTTCAAGTAACTGATATGAGTACTTGCCATGAACATGTTCAGAGCTAGCCTGCCGAGTAACGCGTGATATGCGCTCTCCAAATTTACAACCTCGAACTCCAAATTCTCGGTCTGGCAGTTATCTCTTGTGCCGAACAATACGTCAACCCAGACCTTGCCATGGGCTCACAAGAAATGCCTGGCACAATGCCATGGAAAGTTGTCCTTGTAACTTGGAGCATGTTCTCCGAGATACCCAACTTGCGCATCGTGTCCAAGTACATGATATTTATGCTGCTTCCATTGTCAATCAGTACCTTTGAGAACCTCACATTGATGCTTGGCCCAATGAAGGTTGGGTCCAAAACTAGCGCATACGAACCAGGACTCGGCATAAGCTTGGGATGATGTTTGATGCTCCAGGTAATTTCATGGTCCAACCAAGGCATATACCTCGTCACGGTCGGCATTACTGCATTGACCTCCATATGTCGGCGCTGCAAACTCTTTCTATCTGTCTCTTCTGTGGTGAACACACAGTAACTCTGATGATGCTCTCTGTACTCATTTCTCCCCTCGTTTCTGGGGTACCTCTGATCCGATTGACACTGGTCTTCCACTCGATGCACTCCATCCCTTCTCTCATGGTTGTCATACCTCGGTGGAGGGTGAGGCAACATTAACTGTTGCGCATTCGCCCTGGAGAGCAATTGCTGCCGGGGTAACTCCTACCAAGGTTGATCATTCCGAGGTGCCTGAGCATTCCCCGAACCACCTTGTTCTATCTTTCGCATCCATTCACATTGCCTTGTCGTGTGACCCACTTGGTTACTTGGATTTGGCGTGTGAAACTTACACGGCTGATCCAGCATGGCTTTATAGGTATACCTCGAACGGTCCTTCTTTTCTTGCCACTGTTTCTTCTGCTCTGGCGTCCATGTTTTCTTGCCATCACTCCTGGGGGTCCATGGTTGTCCTCCAGTTTTCTGACATTGGTTGCTTCCTGCACCAGGTTGATCTTGATTCACTTCAGCAAATTGTTGTGAATTGTACCGGTGATCAGGTCTGTCATCTCTTCTTTTACCTCGGTAATCATTTCTCCGGGATGATCCGGCTCGATCTCTCTAGTAGTACTCCTCGTTTGACTCGCTTGACATTAGCCTAGGTTGAGTCGGATCACCCAAGGCATACGAATTAGCGATCCGGATTGTCTCTGCCAATGTTGTTGGCATATCCCTTTGCAATCTTTGCCACAACATGCTCGCATATCTGCACCCCTGTGCAAACCATGCTATGGCCTGTGAATCAATTACACCTTCACAAGAGTTTCGCACAGTGCACCACCGGGTTAAGAACTCTCGGTCTGTCTCATTGGGTCTTTGCTTACACATTGCTAAGGTCTGTGGTCTGTTGGGCCTCTGATACGTGCTTGAGAAATTGCTAACAAACATTTCCTCAAAATCGATCCAATAGTTAATACTTCCGAGCGACAAATTATTTAGCCATACCCTCGCTGGCCCCTCCAGCATCTAAGATACATATCTCATAGCCCATCTCAAGTTGCCTGTAGCAATTTTTACAGCTGTTACGTAGTTAATCAACAAATCCTCCGGCTTCGTGCTACCATCATATGTCTTAGTACCTCTAGGTAACTGGAAGTTAGGTACTGGCGGTTCCTTCATGATCCGGGGCCTAAAACATGCTGGACCCGGAGGACCTTGACATTCAATTTGCTCCGACCTATACAGCCGATCCAGTTTTAACCTGGCATCGTCAGGCATCAAATTTCTGCTTCCCAATCTCGACCCTATCACGTGATAGTCTGGCCTGGGATATCCAGCTTTCACCATTTCCGAATCACCATCATTGTATCTATCTTGCTCCTGTGGAGTCGCTCTCTATTGCATACCTTGGCCGGCACTGTGCCCTTTCCGTGGTATATTCCGCTGCTGCAGTTGCCCTGCACCTACTGAGTTACGCTGTCCGGCATTGCCGTTTACAGTGTTCCCTTGACTGGCATTGCCTTGGTCACGGTTTCCTCGGCCAGCTTCACCTTGGCTTACACTCCATCGATCCTCATTTCTCTGCATTTCTTTTCCTTTCCCTGCCCTTGCCGGATCATTCGGGACTATCTGTTTCTTCTCCTTGCCGAGGTTACTACCTCTTCTCTCCTAAGGCCACCATGAGCAGACGATGCAGCTCCAGCGGACTTCTCCGGGTTACCCACCGCCGAATGAACGATCTTGGAGGCCCTAGATCTTTCCGGGTTAGCCCTGAGCAATTCCTCATTTTGCCTGTTCGCGATCCAAACCAACTCATTAACCCTATCTTGCTGTCTCTGACGGGCTTCACCCGTCAGACCTTCTAACTCGGATGCAGTTGCATCTGCTGCTCTGAGGTTTTTTGCCGGGGTACTATACTTCAGCAGCCCCACGGATAGACAGTTCTCTGATTCCTCGATTCTGGTATCACCCTCTTTGTTCATTTCACTCATGAGGTTTCTCCCCTTCACTTTTACAGCATCTACCTTATTTCCCTTTGTGTACTCACGCAGGTACTATACTTCAGCAGCTCCGTGGCTATCTTTTTTGCACCCTCTAGTATTGTTTGCCTAGTTTCCTCCAGCTCAGCCTGTGCCTGAGCCGGATCTACTACTGCTGCTGCTGGGTTTGCCAAGCTATCCATCGCCTGCTGCAGCACATTCTCTGGCCTCTCTAGAGTAGGTCCTCTACATTCCCTTTGTGCCTTTGGTATTACCTCCAGATCTGGTGCCGGATCCTTGCTCGCGCCCGCGCCAGGCGTAGTCATCATCACCTCAACATGATCTGGGGAGTGAGTGATACGCGCCCCGCGAGCCGCGCTGAGGGGTGGCTCGCCTCCTTCGACAACATGCCGCGGGTGAATGCATGACACATCGACAGCAACGTAGATCTTGTGCCCACCGAGCTTGATGAAGAGGCCGTTGCGCGGAAGAGGACGCTTGCCAAAGCAGCCAACGTTGTCGCTTACAAAGTCCAGCGCTCCAAAGCGCTGAACGAGCCCGGAGACGATGAGTTCGCCGGTGCTGATGAAGATTCCCGTCCGGATCTTCACCCCTGCCAGCACCGCTAGCCCCACGGTGGGCACCAAATATGGTGGTGGTGTCACGGCAGATTCCATGGATAGGCTAAAGGTGGGGACTAAATGCACTAGGGGAATCCAGGGAGGGATAGTGTGGTGATTCCACACACAGTAGCTTTGTATTTGATTCACTCCCATGGATTAAAAGTGCTCCTCGAGCCGTATTTGGGAGAGGAGGAAGAAGGGACTCTCTTACTCTCACCTCTAGCTAGCTCTCAGGAACACACTAGTAGAACACAACCCACTCGAAATCAACCTGAAACCCAGCCCTTTCTACAGAAGCCCTAGCCCTCCTTATATAGGGGTAGCCAGGTCTCCAGTTAGGGTAAACGTGGAGGCATATTCCTCCCAAAATAGTAAGCCGACCGGGTCACTTTAGCCCATCGTCATCCATGCAGAGGCTACGTGAGCCTCTGTGGCGCCTGCGTCATCCGACACAGGCATCGTCACCTTTGTCGGCCACACCTCGGTGGTCCTAGCCTCTGTCCGCTTCGCTCACGCTCTGCGTACAGTGGTCACCCTTTGACCAGCGAGATACCTTCCTTCTCTTACAAGCTTGATATAACCCGGATCGTACCTAGTTGATCCGGCCACACATGTACCTGCATATAAGTTAGATTCATCTTACCGACTTACGGCATAAGTCGGTTGAGACCCAGTCAGGTGGACATCCCCTGGTCCTGGTTACCTCGTGATTCGGCCTGCCTTGACGTGACTCGACCAGCTCTTACTTTGACCTTGCCGTACCTCGGCTAACTCGGCCTTTATACCCTAGCGTGACCCTAGCCGGGGGTATCCCCCCAACAACTATTAGTAAATTTCAAGACCTCTACACGCAAAACAAATCGTGTGTTTTCTCTCTCCTTTGCTATGCTCCATCTCTCCCCCCTTTCCCCTCGCGCACCAGCCCGCCTGATCCCTCTCCCCTTGTCCACAACGTTGTGATGCGCCCGTGTGCCTTGGTACGGCAGCTCTGTGTCTCTGGCGTGTTCGGAAGCTGTGCATTAGTGTGGAGTAGGGTCCAGGAGTAGTACAACATAGGAAGGAAACCACTTTGGTCCTTGGCGGCACAAAAATTCAAATTTTTCTGCTTTTCGAAATTTTCACTTGCTTCCTAAACATCGGGAGGGAAGGTTATTCAAAAGATCGGCCAAACATCATGAGGGAAGGCAATTTTGAACACGTTTTGAAAATGATCACATTAAATAAACGAAAAACAAAAAATAAAAGTTTTACTCATGATGTCCTATCATGTCTTGTGCACCACGTGCCATGAAAACTGTAATCATGGGACTAGATAAGTTTTGGAAAAATAGTTTCACAATATTGTCCTACCATGTGTTTGGACATTATCGTGTTTATTTCAACCTGAATGACCAAAGTAATCAAGGCCATATTGGCATCATATTTTACAATTTGATAAAGTTCCGACAATAGTTTGGTAGATGGGTGCATATTGGCGTAATAAGCATTGCTGCATGTGGGAGTTTCCAACAATTAGGAAAAAAGAAATTCAATTTTCCCAGTGAGGACGGTGATGTTTTTTCTGAAGAAAGTCCAAATAATATGGTTCAGAATGCCACAAGCCAATGGTTTCACACATATTGTAGTTGATCATGGTTCCTATCTAACTTCGTCATACATATTACGATGGGTTCGTGACACGCGGTACTAGTACACATACTACTAGTAGATTTTCTCTCTCCTTCACCCCCTCTCACCATCCATCCACTATCCTCTCTATTTCTCCTTCCTTCCCATATAAGATTTCATGCAATGATCATACTTCCAGTCAGCATCAATCAAGTTCGATGACATAACTTTTTGGAGAGTATACGTATACTAGTAGTACTATAGCTAGATAAGCATGTACTACTAGAGAAACTTAATTTTTAATGGAGGAAGTAAGAGACACCGAGTAATTCAGCAGGATCTCTACGATTCTCTTCATTTTTGGATAAAGCGGGGTGCCTCCTGAATTCTCTGGGCAGGGAAAAATCAAGAACCGACAAGTCTGGTATAATCCTTTTTTGTTGACGGGACGAGTCTCGTAAAATGTATTAATGATATTTTGGGATACTTTTTAGGGTATTAACACAAGCACGACTATGAATAGATATTATAAATTGCAACAGTACGCACCTCTACTTTCACCCAAAACACCCAACCTACCGTTGCTCAGAACTTGATCTCTCTCTATTTCCTTCCAAAATGTCAAACGACAACTCTCTCTAGAACACGTCGATTGACCTGACAAATGGGAAAGTCCCCGAAACTCCGCCTGCAAGCCTAGACTCAATCGACGGGTCATGGCTGCCACCACTGTCTGACTCCTCTGATGAAGAAGATAGCCAATGGCAGCGCTTTTTTGAAGGGATGCCACCACCAACGCCGAGCGACTCCGATAAGACGGAAGATGAGACTGAGGAAGAGGAGGAGTCTGAGGTCGATGTTGAGGAGGAGGATGAAGACGACGATAGGGAGGAGGTCGTGGACGACAACGAGGAGGTATCTCCCCCCTCCCCCCCTCCCGAAGAAGCATGACCGGGTGCAAAATTAAATGTCATCTAGAGAAGAGGCCGGAAGTGTACTATATCTCGTTCTAGGAAGCATCTTGGCTTTGGCAAATAATTTTGTGAATGAGAGTTCCTAACTTTTAGGAAAATGCTTATTAATTTCCAAGTGATAGGATTTTTTTCCAAATTAAGTATGACCGGATAATTTTGCTTAGAGTGCACTCACTGTATTCTAGGAAAATATATATAATTTCCACTACATGTTAGTACTATATGAAAATACTTATTTCAATGTGTGTAATGATTCATAGTTTTTTTTGGGGGGAGGCGGTGTAATGATACATAGTTGAAACTTAAATGGTGTCCTCTTATATTTGTTCTTGTTTGGATGAAAACTACAAACATGGATTTGGACAACTTTCGAAAAACTTGCTACACAATATTGTCACAACCATGTATGAACATTGTTCACATTTTAAGCCAAGTTACCAATGTCAAGGTCATATCTGCATCACTCCTCCAGTTTATTGGGATAAATTAAAGAAAAGTAAAGAAAACAATAAAAAAGTTAAGCACTTATGTATGGTGTCCTCTTCTGTAAATGATAAACATGAATTTTGACAAGGTTTAAAAACACTTCTTCACAATATGACCAGCAATGTGTTAAGATACTTGGGTTTCAAGTTAAATAATGACAAAGCTCGTGTCCATTTCTGGTAGATAGGGTGCATCTTGGCATGGCATACTAATGTTGTTAATTGGAGTTTTCAACTTTTATGTATAGAATTTTGTTAAATAATTTTAGAAGTGCCACACATACTTATTTTTTAAAGAAAAGGCAAAGAGTATGGCTCCGAATGCCACAACACACTAAATTTCACTCAAAATAAGGAAACATGGAAAGAAAATAAGGATACATGGAAAGAATGCCAAGGTCATGGCCATATTATACAACAGTACTCCAAAAAACAATGGTTCACATCCAACGGGCGTAGGCGCAGAGCTGGCTCTAGAATAGATTGGACATCATCACAACCTAAAACAATTCCAGTACATTAAAAATTCATACTTTCAAAATAGTAAAGAGGGCATTGTTAAAGTTTCAATACAAGGGACCTGGGCACCTTCACCGTCCCTCCACAATTAACCTTTCTTCCTCTTCTTGCCCTTGCTCCTTTAATACTTTGCAGCTATGGCTCCAAAGACCGGAGATTTTGTAACATCCCAAAAATTTAATCAAGGTTATCAAGATCCAAATCACCCAATTTAGGGTTAACAAAAACTTTTTATCATTAAAATAATTAGGAATGCATATGTGTGTTGCATTAATGTAAACTTGTTTGGAAATGCCATGTTTGAGTGATCTATATGTTGTGAAATGGTTTAAAGGTGAATGACACATCATCTAGACCATTTAAAAATAAAATCCAAAGAAAAAGAAATCAAATAAGAATAAAAGGACCAAATGGTCATTTTGACCATTTTAATCCACTAGGCCACTTTAGGTGTTCCTAGAAATCAATTTCAAACAGAAAAATTCTAAACTCTTTTAACCCCTTGCTAGTACAAGTAAAGATCTACCAAGGGCCACTTTGAAATCTTACAAAAACATTTAACCACTAATTTTAAATGGCATTTGAAAATTTAATCCACTACATAGGTATAGATCCCACTTTTTTCAAAAACCACTCAAATGAGTTCACGTTGCCAATCCCAAGCAACCACAGATGGTCAAGCATAAGATCAAGCCACCCCCAAAAAATCTTTTCAAAATTCTAAAATAAACTTCATGCGGGCACTGTGTCCAACAGTTGGTTAACACAAAATAAACTGCCTAACTATTACTGTTGCTAATCAAAGCCTTGTCCCCCATTTGACCCTCTCATCTCTCCTATGTGCACTCTTACCCTAACCCAGCCCCAGACAACACTCCCCCTTCACCGCAGCGCCAGTACCACGGCGCAAAAATGGTCGTCGCCGGCCGAACATGTCCAAGTCACAGGAGACCACAGTGCCCTCTTCCGGCGTACCTAAGAGGTAGGCGTGATCACACCACCGCCCCTGTCCCTGCCCCGAGCCTTGTCAAGCACTAGACCACCACAGAATGTCCATGCTCTCCACCTCTACACCATGCACAAACCGTGCAAGTGCGCCGCCCTGTACAGCCTCGCACTGACCCCGCCTTGCCCTCAGCTCGCACGCGCACACTCGCCTTAACACCAGCATGCCCCCAGACATCCTCATTCTCTACCGCTTGACCTGCAGCCACCGCCCGCCGCGTCGAACACCGCCTCTGCCGCACAGAGCACGAGCCGCGCCCGACCAAATGCCATCGCCCCTAGCCATGCCTTTACGCTATCGAAGATCGCTAGGAGACCACGCATCGACCGCTGCTCGCAGCCATGCCTCTAGCGACCAGTAGCCATGTCGCCACTGTCACCGGACCATGCCGCGCTGTCCCGTCGTCGAGCCTATAAAAGGAGGCCTCCCCCAGCCTCATTCTTCACACCACTCACCTCCCCTCTCTCCAATTAGCCTTCCCCACTTCTCCCACGAGCAAGGCGAGCAGCTGTTGGCCAGAATTTCGCCGGAGCTGGCCGCAGTAGAGGAGAAGAGGCGTCGTTGATTGCGACTGCCCCAGGAGCCGCCGCGACCACGCCTAGGACCGCTGTCGTCCACCAGTTCGATCGGCCCCTTCAAGCCCCCAATTGACCCCCACCGTGCCGCGTTAGGGTTGGTTCTCGCAGGAGTTATTCATCGGAGACGATGAACGTCGGCCGTCGATTTATGTTCTAATCACACGGTTGATATCGCCTCGTACCGTTTCAGGTTTTTTAGTGTCGCTAACATGCGGGACCCCTGTCAGTTGCCCTCTGCGCCACTGAGCGTCACTGGGCCGCCCCGTTAGTGTTCCCGCGCTAGCCCACTGATTCAAATATAGGTTTTTCTATATAGACTTAAACTAGTTTCTGTCCACTGGTTTGAAAATCAATTCAGAGATATCCACTTAACCAAAATGCATGATTGAAATTTTGTTAGAAAGATAACTAAAATTTCTATCCAAGGCTGTTGGATTTAAGTCATTTCGAGTTAGAGATAATCTATAGTAAAAATAACAAGACAGAGACTTTTCTGCATTCAAACATTTTTCAAAAATCAACCATAATAGCTTTTGAGTTGATTCCAACTCTCAAAAATCATATTTGACCATACCTATCTGAATATGTAAAAATATCTAGGTTTGTAGGTAGTGACTTTGTACTAGTACCAAAATAATGCTATTAGGGCATTTCTAGTCACTTTAAATTGAATAAATAATAAACTTAAACTTTATAAAATGTGACCAACACTTTAAATCACATTCCCATGTATTAGAATATGTGGTGATGACATGTGTCCACATGATCCCATATTTTAAATGGAGAATATTAAATCTTACTTGATTTCAATGTGTAGAAATCACTTTTATCAAATAAAATAAATGAAACTAGTTCATTAAATCTTATGATGATTGTGATGATGCTAGATCATCAAGTTTGTGCCTTAGTGTTCTAAATAGACTAGTTAAGTATTGTTCGGTGATTGTGTATCTCGTATGTATTTATAGACGATAGTACCAAACAAGTCTACGAGTAGGAGGAGTTCTACCCCGAAGAAGACGAGGAGAATTTCAACCATTGCACCAACCAAGGCAAGCTATTATTGGCAAGCTAATACTTGCAAGCCATCATTAACAATGCAAGCCAACAGTTGTAAGCTTGATAACTTAAGCAAAATGCCTTAAGCATGCTTGGTTACACATTTTGAGTAATATCCATCCCAAGTTTTACTTGCAAGCTTTACTTTCTTTTACTTTACCAAAGTTCTTTACTTTATTTATAGATTGCATAAAGAGTATAAAACTTGGCCCATCTAGTTAGACTTAGATGTCATTCTATGGCATGAGATTGAGATTAGCATCCCACCTTAGTGAACACTCTTAACTTAGTAGTTAGAGATAAACCCAAAAACTTGATCACTTTAGATGGGAATACTTGGTGAAAATGCTTATGAAAACCTTGGAATGATGAGTCATTCTATTGAGATGTTCTGACATGTGTTGAGAGACACAACTGGCATGAGCCTTATCCCTTTATAAAAACTGATGGTTGGGTTCGGATGCGATACCATTCCAATTTTACCGTACAACCACAATACCTGAATTGGGTAAGGCTTAGCCGGAAGTTTATATGCATTAGTATGGGTTCCCTCATGGGAGAGGTCTGAGCCGAGGCTACCTCTCGATGTTGTCCACCTATGCAGTGCCTAGGATGGCAGATGGCCATGGATGGAAGGCCAAGCTCATAGGAGAGGTGCTTGTACTAGGGTGTGGAATTTAAAGGTTATGATTGATTATCCGCATATTAAATATGATGATTCAGGGATATCCTTGACGGATGTATCGAATTTTGTGGTGAAAGTGTACCACCTTTGTAGAGTGTCAAACTATTCGAATAGCCATGTCCGCGCTCATGGACTGTTGGATTGGCCATACTGTTTCGTTGTCAGATGTTTTCAAAATGACTTATGAAATGAATTGTGACTTTGACTTGACCACAACAGGGTTTTGAATATGAAAACTAAGTTCCCAACTTAAGTGCTTTAAAACTTTATTTTATCTTTCTTTACTTATGAACTCAGCTTAGGTTTCAAATTAACCTTTGCAAATAAACTTAGAGCTTAGCATTCCTACCAGAACTACCTTACCTGTTAGTGATAGTTTGCGAGTACTTAAAGCGTACTCATAGCTTTGTCCCTGGATATTCCTGTGGCCAGACTATGAAGAGGACTATCAGGAGGAAGGACCGCAGGACGGCTACGACAACTAGGACTATCTCCCATTGTCAGCATTGCCTGTGACACTGAAGATGGTCCCCACCGCTATGCTTATTATTTTATTCCGCTGCTTGTTGTACTAAGGCAGGATCATGAGATCCTTTATTTGTGTAAGACCTTATTATCTCTTGTAATGGATGATGTACTATGATATCCAATCTGTTATGTCTCGCAAAAATGGTAATCCTAGGATTGCGATGTATGGCATAACAGGCATCTGGGATTAAAAATCCGGGTGTTGACAGCTCCCCGTGGGAAGAAGAAGAAGACCCAGGTGGCGGTGACAAAGGCCGCGGAAAAAAATAAACATGTCACCGGCTTCTGGATCCTGCTCTGGCCACTCCAGGTCACAGTCTCACACCAGGTAGCCGCAGGAAGAAGCAGGTGTCGAGGTCTTTCAAGGACGGGCTGCATTTCCCCATCGGCCGGATCGGGCGCTACCTCAAGGAGGGTCGGTACTCCCAGCGCATAGGCTTCAGGGCTCCCGTGTACCTCGCGGCCGTTCTCGAGTACCTCACCGCCGAGGTGCTAGAGCTCATCGGGCAAGCCGCGAAGGATAGCAAGAAGATCCGCATCATCTCGAGGCACATGATGCTCAGTGTCATGCGCGACGACAAGCTCAGCAAGCTGCTGGCCGGCGTTTCCATCGTGCATAGCAGCATGCTGCCCAACATCCATGAGTCCCTTCTTGGCGATTGTACCACGGAGGACACAACCAAGTTGCCCGCGGAGGATGCTGCCAAGTCGCCTGAGAAGACCGCGGAGTCCCCCTAGAAGTCGTTAAGTTGTACTACTGCTACTACTCTGTATGAGTTTGGGTTTGCTCTGTTTGCAGTTTGGTTAATAATCAGTGTCAATGTAATATTCAGATCTGTGATGCTAAGAAAACGCTTGTGAGGGTTCTCAAAAAAATGATGTTTTCCTAATCTTATCATATACTCCATTTATTTAATATTACTTAGCATATTAGGTTTAGTCAAAGTCAAATGTTACAAAGTTTGACCAACTATATACAATATTAAAAAGTATACTTGTTGAAAAAACTCAATATACAGTAAACAATGTCATCGCTGTGACTTTCGAACTATCAGGAAAGAACATTCAACTCTCAATTTTCAGACAGATGACAAGCGAGGTTATTATTGTTCGTAAAGAAAGTCTGAAGAATATGGATCTCAATGCCACAATACAGGTTTTCAAACATATATAGTAGACCAACATGTTGTACTAACGATACCCATGTTTTATGTGCTTTCAAACTTCCTATCTAACTCTACCAACTTGAATGACTTTATCCCAATTAATCGAAATTATATTAGGTCGAATTTGAACTACAAGTAAATTGTACGTTGCTTTGAAAGTTTTATCAAAAAGCTTTTGGAGGTACCCTTCGGGGGAGGGGGTGGATTAATATATCAGAAACCACTTCGAGTTTTGATGATAGGTTCAACTTCTTTCTAAGATTTTTCATCTTGACAATTTAACAAGATTATGTTAAATTTGAGCTACAAGTAAGCGTGATAGATTACTCTTGAATTAAGTGTATTTTTGGAGGTAGATGGGTGCATCTTCTTGTAGTAACCAATGTCGTCGATGTGAGTTTCCAACTATCAGGAAAGACCATTCTCAATCTTCCATGTGATGTCGAGATTATTCTCTCTCATAAAGGAAGTTCGAAGAATATCGATCTAAATGCTAGAAGCCAAGTTTTCACACATATTTATATAGTGGACCAACATATTGTACTTATGATTTCCTATGTTTTATAAATTCTCAAACTCGCTACCTAACTCCACCCACTTGAATGACCTTATGTCGATTTATCAAAATTAGGTCAAATTTGAACTACTACAAGTAAATTGTACATTACTGTGAAAGTTTTACGAAAAAGCTTTTGAAGGTACCCCTTGGGGGGTCCAATTAATATATGAGTAACAATCCAACGAGATTTTCGATGACAAATTCAACTTCTTGCTAAGACTTTTGCATCTGTCAGTTTAACAAAATTAGGCCAAACTTTAGCTACAAGTAAGCGCAATAGATTCCTCTTGATTTAAAAGTCTTTTTGGAGGTAGATATAGGTGCATCTTCTTGTAGTAAACAATTCCACTAGTGTGAGTTTCCAACTATCTTAGGAAAGAACATTTTAATTTTTTGAGTGATGACTAGATTGTTCTTTCCTGTAAATAAAGTCCAAAGATTATGGATCTGAATGCCACAAGCCAAGTTTTCACATATATATAGTGGACCAACATGATGCACTTACGATTTCCCATGTTTTATGAGTTCTCAAACTTCCTAGCTAACTTCACCTGCTTGAATGATTTTATGTCGATTTATCGAAATTAGGTAAAATTTGGACTACTATAGGTAAATTGTAGGTTTCTTTGAAAGTTTTACAAAAAAGCTCTTGGAAGTACCCATCGGGGGGTCAATTAATATATATCAAAAACCATCAGGAGTTTTGATGATATGTTCATCTTCTTGCTAAGATTTTGCATTAGGTCAAAATTTGCTAACCGTTTCATGGAATTAGGTTAAACTTTGCTAACCGATTAACTTTGAACATTGACCGTCGGATCAAGACTAGCAAATCCAAATATTGCTAACCGTTCGATCTTCTTTCCATTCTTAGCATCTTGAAAGATTCTACAGGTAGGCTTTAGCACGATGAAAGCTATTATCCGCAAACCTCAAAACACACACTTCATTGCTCAATTTTAGGGTCCTTGTGCTAAATGCATGGACTTTGGATGCAATTTTAATTTTTATGGGGTCCTTCATGTAATTTGTACTTCCACAGATCGTGTTAACTCTCAAGCACCTCGCTCCTACAAGACCTACCATTAGTTCAGCCATTCGCAGTTCTTCTTATCTTATCTTTATCTTGTCTTATCTCTTACAATACCATACCACCACTGTATAGTGTACGAATTAACTTTGAAAATTGACTGTTGGATCAAGACTGGCACATCCAAACATTGCTAACTGTTCGATCTTCTATTCTCCCTTAGCATCTAGAAAGATTCTATTGATAGTCTTTAGCACGATGAACGCTAGTATGCGCAAACCTCAAAACACACACACTTCATTGCTGAGTTTTAGGGCCATTGTGTTAAATGCATAAATTTGAACTACAAGTAATAAATTATAGGTTGGTTTGAAAGTTCTATGAAAAAATCTTTTGGGGGTACCCATTGAGCGGTCAATTAATATATATCAGTCGATGACTGGTTCGACTTCTAGCTACTAAGATTTTGCATCTTGAAAATTTAGAACCCCTTTAGAAAACGATCATATGAAATAAGGAGAGAGGGGAAATATTTTTCTATTCTCAATTGTTAACCCACAAGCTTGAGGTGCACCTTAGGCTTAAAGATAATTTTATAGTTTCCACTATGTATAAGGTGAACCTTAGCGGATACCACATAGTAGGCCTTATTAAGGTGTGCTTTTTCTCTACTACTATAATGGAGCAGTTTTGAATTGGATCCATAGCACCAATCCTGACTGTTGGGCTATTAGATCCAATGGTTCAGAGCCGCTAGATTCGTGTTGAATAGTACCTAGAGCAAACTCCACCATGTTCTAGAACCATCATGTCACCATGATAGTCTTAGGCATAATGAATGCTATGCACAAACCTCAAAACAAACTTCTCCATCATACTAGAATCTTCTCCCTTGTTTCTCTAGACCATGTTATCAAAAATTGCATGTATTAGGTAGCTAATAATCTTTGACTTCTACATGATGATAAAAAGTACAAGGACCAAATATACACGCATACTTTATAGACGTTGATCAAATTTATAATTCATTATACTTTACCAATTATAATTTTATATAATGATGATATATCATACATCTACTATCTGAGTCTCACGTGCAAGGCACATGCAATTTACTAGTTTACACAATGCTGGAGAAGTATATTTATTTGCTTAGACATATATTGACCTCTGTCCATGCATTGTACATGCTGACATAATTAAACGTTGGCAGGGGAAGAGGGCAGTAGCAAAGAGGAGTTGAAGGCGGTTCCATGTCAGATAAAAGTTATGATGGGTTCCTGACACGAGGTACTCCTGTGGCCTTAAAGTGTACACTCTACTAGTAGTAAATTTCAGGACCTATGCACGCAAAACAAATCATGTGTTTTCACTCTCCTTTGCTATGCTCCATCTTTCCTCCCCTTTCCCCTTGCACATCGGCCCGGCTGGTCTCTCTCCCCTCATCCACAACATGGCACTTTGCACATGTGCCTTGGTACGGCGGTTCTGTGTCTCAGGCGTGTTGGGCATCCGCATGTTGGGCAGCCGCGTGTTGGTGTGGAGTAGGGACAAGGAGTAGTACTACATAGGAAGGAAACCACTATGGTACTTGGCCGCACAAAAATTCAAACTTTTCCGGTTTTCGAAATTTTCACTAGCTTCCCAAACATCGGAAGAGAAGGTTATTCAAAAGATCGGCCATTGGCAATACTATACTTCTTAACTTATATGTATCTTGTATTATATCTTACAATACCATACCACTGCGTATAGTGTATGGATTAACTTTGAACATTGACCATTGGATCAAGACTAGCGAATCCAAACATTTCTAACCACTGGATCTTCTTTTCCATTCTTAGCATTTAGAAAGATTTTACTGATAGTCTTGAGCACGACGAACACTAGTATGGACAAACCTCAAAATACAGACTTAATTCATTGCTCAGTTTTAGGGTCCTTGTGCTAAATGCACGGACTTGGATACAATTTTCATTTTTTCATGTGGTCCTTGATGGAACTTGTACTTCCACCGACCATGTTAACTCTCAAGCACCTCGCTCTTACAAGACCTACCGTTAGATCGGCCATTTGCAGTACTTCTTATCTTATATTTATCTTGTCTTATCTCTTACACTCACCAAGTGCGATACAAGTAAGTGCGATAGATTGCTCTTGAATTAAATGTATTTTCGGAGGTAGATGGGTGCATCTTCTTGTAGTAAACAATGTCATCGGTGTGAGTTTCAAACTACCAAGAAAGAAAATTCTCAGTTTTTTGAGTGATGACGATATGATTTTGTTCCGTAAAGAAAGTCTGAAGAATATGGATCTCAATGCCATAAGACAAGTTTTTCTAGACATATTAAGTGGACAAACATGTTTTACTTATGATTCCCATGTTTTATGAGTTTTCAAAGTCCCTAGCTAATTAACTCTTCCCACTTGAATGACTTCATGCTGATTTACCGAAATTAGGTCAAACATAAACAAAAACTAAATTGTAGGTTGCTTTTAAAGATTTACGAAAAAACTTTTGGAGGTACCCATCCCGAGGTCAATTAATATATCAGAAACCACCTAGAGTTATGACAACAGGTTTAACTTCTTGCTAAGATTTTGCATCATGACTATTTAACAAAATTAGGACAAACTGGAGCTACAAGGAAGCGCGATAGATTTATCTTGAAATAAATGTCTTTTTAGAGGTAGATTGGTGCATTTTCTTGTAGTAAACAGTGTCGTTGTTGTGATTTTCCAACTATTAGGAAAGAACATTCAATTCTCAATTTTCCTAGTGATGACGAGCGAGGTTGTTCTTTTCCGTAAAGAAAAGTACAAAGAATTGGATATGAATGCCACAAGCCGTGTTTACCGACATATATAGTGGACCAACATGTTGTACCAACGATTCTCATGTTTTATGAGTTCTCAAACTTCTTAGCTAATTGTGGCCATTTGAATGACCTTATGTCCATTTATTGAAACTAGGTAAAAATTGAAACTACAAGTAAATTGTAGGTTGCTTTGAAAGTTTTACGAAAAAGATTTTGGAGGTACCCGTCGAGGGGTCACAATTAATATATCAGAAACCACCGAGAGTTTTGACGATAGGTTCAACTTATTGCTAAGATTTTGCATCTTGACAATTTAACAAAATTGGGTCAATATTGAGCTACAAGTAAGTGCGATAGATTACTCTTTAATTAAATGTCTTTCTGGAGGTAAATATGTGCATTTTCTTGTAGTAAACAATGCCGTCAGTGTGAGTTTCCAACTATCTCGGCAAAGAATATTCTCAATTTTTCAAGTTATGATGATAGATTTTCTTTCTCATAAAGAAAGTCTGAAGAATATGGATCTGAATACCACAAGCCTAGTTTTCAGACATATATAGTGGACCAACATGATGTACATACAATTTACCATGATTTATGATTTTTAAAATTTCCTAGCTAACTTTACCCACTTGAATTACTTTATGCTGATTTATCGAAATTAGCTAAATTTTGAACTACTACAGGTAAACTATAGGTTGCTTTGAAAGTTTAAAAAAAAGCTCTTGGAGGTACTCATCGGGGGGTCAATTAATATATCAAAAACCTCCAAGAGTTTTGACGAGAGGTTTAGCTTCTTGCTAAGATTTTGCATCTTGTTAGTTTAATGAAATTAGGTAAAACTTGAGCAACAAGGAAGTGCGATAGATTGTTTTTGCATTAAATGTCATTTCCAAGGTATATGGGTTCATCTTTTGGTAGTAAGAAGTGTCATCAGTGTGAGTGTCCAACTACCAAGAAAGAACATTCTCAATTTTCTCAGTGATGATGAGATTGTTCTTTTCTGTAATGCAAGTGCGAAGAATATTGGATTAGAATGCCACAAGCCAAGTTTTTAGACAAATATAGTGGATCAACAGAATGTCATACTTGCGATTCCTATGTTTTAAGTGTTTTCAATCTTCCTATCTATATAACTCCGCCCACTTGATTGACTTTATGTTGGTGTATCGAAATAAGATCGAAGTTGAACTACAAGTAATAAATTGTAGATTGCTTTGGATGTTTTATGAAAAAGGTTTTGGAGGTACCCATCAAGCGGTCAGTTAATATATCAGAAATCATAGAGAGTTTTGGTGACTGGTTCGACTTCTAGCTAAGATTTGAATCTTGAAAACTTTGAACCCCTTTTGAAAACGATCACATGAGAAATAAGGAGAGACGAGAAATGATTTTTCTATTTTCTATGGGAAACCCACAAGCTTGAGGTGCACCTTAGGCTTAAAGATAACTTTATTTTACCCCACAGTGTATAAGGTGGACCTTAATTAGTGTATGCCACATAGGCCTTAAGGTGTGCCTTTTTATACATTGCGGATGACCTTAGGGCATCACCTATGTATATGAAAAAACTTGTCGATAAGATGGCTCCTCGATACTACACCATAATAAGCTAATTAATTGCACCACTGCACAATGTACGTAGACAAACTTGTCCATAAGCTAGGACCCACATGTAACAGCTAACAACATACATTCTTGTGAATGAAATTAGTTTAATATTTCCATGTGTACTTAATATTATTATTTTGTGCATGTGTGGACAACCTCCACTATGTATATGGATAGCTCTTAAGGTGTGCTTTTTTGCTTATAGTGTAGTTTTTTGGACATAGTGGGAAAATGTAAATAATACAGTGTAGTATATTTATTTGCTTAGACATATGCTCACCTCTGTCCACACGTTGTACATGCTGAGAGAATAAAATGCAGGCAGGAGAAGAGGGTAGCAGTGAAGAGGAGTTGAAGGTTGTTCGATTTCAAAGAAAAGTTATGATGGGTTCCCGACACGAGGTACTCCTGCGGCCTTACAGTGTACACTCTAGTAGTAGTTAATTTTAGGACCTATCTACGCAAAACAAATTGTGTGTTTTCTCTCTCCTTTGTTGTCTGTCGCCATCCATCCTCCATCTCTCCTCCCCTTTCCCCTCGTGCACCAGCCTGACTGATCTCTACCTCATCCACAACATGGCGTTGAGCACGTGTGCTTCGGTACGGTGGATCTGTGTCTCTGGCGTGTTTAGTAGCCGAGTTGGTGTGGATTAGGAGTAGTACATAGGAAGGAAACCACTTTGCTCCTTGGCGGCAAAAAAATCAAACTTTTCTGGTTTTCGAAATTTTCACTTGCTTCCCAAACATTAGGATGGAAGATCATCCAAAAGATTGGCCATTCACAGTACTTCATATCTGATCTTTATCTTGTCTTGTCTCTTACAATACCATACCACTATTTAGTGTATGAATAACTTTGAACATTGACCGTTGGATGAAGACTAGAAAATCCTAACATTGCTAATTGTTGGATCTTCTTTTCCATTCTTAGCATCTAGAAAGATTCTACTTATATAGTCTTTAGCATGATGAACGCCAGTATATGTGCAAACCTCAAAACACACTTTGTTGCTAAGTTTCAGGGTCCTTGTGCTAAATCCATGGAATTCATTTGATGTAATTTTCATTTTTTATGAGGTCCTTGATGTATCTTGTAATTCCACCGACCATGTTAACTAAAGCACCTCTCTCCTATGGGACCTACCACGGTTTAAAAAATGCAATTGCCCCAATTATCACAAAGTGGACCACAGTTTCTTATACGTAATACCTAAGTTTTTAATACTAGTATTTTTTAAGCTTCCTAGTTAACTTCGCACAATTTAGTGACTTCTTGTTGATTTTTAAAAAAAAGGTCAAACTTGAGCTACAAGTAAGCGCAATAGATTGCTCTTGATGAATTAAATGTCTTTTAGGAGGTAGATTGGTGCATCTTCTTATACTAAACAATGTCGTCACTATGAGTTTCTAACTATTATGAAAGAAAATTCTCAGTTTTCTAAGTGATGACGAGATTGTTCCTTTCCATAAAGAAATATGGATCTCAATGCCATAAGCCAAGCTTCTAAACATATTAAGTATGGACCAACAAGTTTTACTTACGATTCCCATGATTTATGAGTTTTCAAACTCCCAAGCTAATTTACTCTACCCACTTGAATGACTTTATGCCGATTAATCGGAATTAGGTCAAATTTGAACTAAAACTAAATTGTAGGTTGCTTTGAAAGTTTTACGAAAAATCTTTTGGAGGTACATATAGAGGGGTTAACGAATATATCATAAACCACCGAGAATTTTGACAACAGGTTTAACCTAAGCTTTTGCCTTTAACACAATGCAACCATGCCTAGAGCTCAAAACACACTTCTCTAACCATTCTACAATCTTTTATGCTTAAAATATTCCAATTTTCCTTTTTTAATATAACTGCCATTGTTTTATTTTTTCTTATCTTGTGACGAGACTATATTTTTACAAATAGTCATTTTTGTTTTGCATATGGAGGTAAAAACGAGGTACTTAATTAGAAGAGACATCTTTCGAATGATATGTCACAGTTTCATCATACGAGTTCTCTCGGGAAGGCACATGTAACTTAGTAGTATGGCTTAGAATGCTACCACCCCAATTTCACACAAAGTGGACCATGTTTTATGAAGAATCCCCAAGTTTTTTAAATTTCGAATAGCTGGGCTACATGGGACGTGATCTTAATTAAAGGTATGGATGGGAGTTTCTCTAAATAGTGGTGCGAATTATTTGCGGGGAAGAGGGGTGCGAAGTAGAATATAAATGGAAATTACCACCATCATAAGGTACAATAAAGGGTCTCCCCTTCGATCGAACAAAATAAGCCAACCCTCTCTCTATCGCTCTGACATCCTTTATTGAACAGAATATGCCTCGAGAGGTCCAGAAGCTGTATGAAAAAATCGGTGGGTACAAGTGTATAGGGAGACCCATAACATTCCTTGTCTAGAAAAAAACAAAAAATTGAGGATAAGGCCTCTCACCTTACATTAAGTACCCTAGCACGACAAATCAACTGTGTATGCACCCTTGTTTGTTCTACAACTCCACAACAATAGCTGCCAGTTGTATCTCGGGGTTTCATGTTAATTCTGTATGATGTATATTTGTTATGTGGGTTTGCGTTTATGTGATAAAATTATCATGTCATTAACCACTTATTTGTAAACCTTTCTTGCGAAAACTTTTAAATAAACCCTTCCACCCTTATTTGCTAAAAAAGGCTTATATTGTGGAACAAGTATAGTATATTTGAAGTTGCTGCTGTTGTGTGTGGGTCCGTTTGTGCGTGTGGGTGTGTTATGATCGTTTGCATCAATATTTGTTTTGCCTCATTTTTTGTGTGGAGATTTGCCTCATCTAATTTGTGTTACTACTAATTAATTAGCCCTTGGCAATAGCTGCTCAGTATAAAGAGAAAAGTATCCGGTGAAAACCAACTTTCAGTTGAAACTAGTGAAAACCACTTAAAATGATGTTTATATTTTCTAAAAAAATCAAAAAATATGCATTCTATTTGTGTGAGAGTTCTATAGACATGTAAAATTTCAATTTGAAATTCAAAATTATTTAGGAGCTTTGAAAATGCCAAATTGAGCAATCAGTAGTAGAATACAGTAAACTCTACCATTCATTGCTGAATTTGTCTTTGATATGACCGTGAAATGAATATAGTCAGAACTTGCAAATTTTCATGATTGTATAACATCATCCTCCCAACATGATGTAATTTATCTCATAATTTTTTGAAAATCCTAAGTATGATATCATTCTTCTTCGAGATTCCTGAACATTGGGAGTATGGCCATGGATGATTAGTTGAGGTGTTGGATTGAGGGAGTACGACCCTGGATTCCTGAACAGAGAGGGAGTACATGAACCATGAACAAATTCAAAACCAAATTAAAGCGGTAAAATCTCCCGCCTATCTGGACCTCCTTCGTGCCCCAAAATTTTAGATACATTGAAATTCCCATTCGACCCCTAGTGAATTAGGTGGGTGGGGGATTCACTCTTAATTTTCCCAGTATAGTACTACTAGTACCTCTAAACCCTACCCCCTCTCTCCTCCAAGAATATGTCACCGGACAAAACATCGCCACTGCACTTTAGACAGTGTACCCACCTCACCTAATATGCTCAACGAACCCTCTTGTCCGGCGTGCTGAGCACATCATCGACCGCCCCGGATCTGCTCCATGAACACTGTAGTCTAGCGCTCTGCTCGTATCCTCTCCCGCCGAAGTTCTGCTTCCCCGTCATCGACACCAACTATGATCACACCTTCGGCGACCTCGACGTGACCCGTGAGGATGCGAAGGAGGCCTAGATGCTGCCTCGACCGATGTAACTAGATCTCACTACGTGATTTTCTTTGTTGGAAATGTATCGTATTCATGCTAAATTTCCTAACTAACAGGTTCCTTACTTGATATACATGTAATGTACTAAATTAACCCATTGTGGTTAGGCTTAAACACCACAGAATGAACTATTTTATGTATATTTGTTTGTCAATTTTTAGTCACTTAACATATTTTTTTACATTCTCTGCTATACCTGTCCACATGAGATATGATTATGTAATATCTCTCTCATGTTATTGTCCTTCTACCCTATACTACACATTTATATACGTCATATTATTTGACCATTATGTAATGTCGATATGATTCCTCTTAACATTTGGCTCTAACTTTTTGCTATTATTATGCCAGGAGCAGCTTCAGTTTGCACACAATATAATAGAATGAATGGCTCCTATAATCTCATAAGACCCCATAACTTTTGTTTCCCTTCACGCCAACGTATATCATGTTGGAACGTATTTGTATTTACAGTTAGCCTTACCTTTATGCAAATGAGAAACAATGGAGTATATAGTCCGTCAGTCCACAAGAGGCACCATAGAACTCGTGTAACACGTACTGTAAGCCCCCACCCGAAGTTTGGCAGCCAAAGTTTTGGTCCTTGCCACATTTTTTGCTTCAATTTACCATTTGTCTATCTTGTTTTCATTTTTTGCCAAAAATTGGCGTCAAACATTTTAGCCCCACTATGGTATCCATTTGTTCCATGTGCTTCGTTCAATTTCCTAGATATGTAGCGGCTGGGTGTATTGCATCTGAGTTTGCTGATAATAAGATTAAGGCTACACTAGCGATTAGATCCTGTATAATACACATGTATCATAAGGAACTCTATGCACTTCATCTCACTCTTGTATCTACTGTGTATCATAGTTACATGAACATGCTATTTTAATACGAGGCACATGATTGTTCAGTTTGTTGTTCTCTGGCCGCCAAACCGTTGAAATTATCTGGATGTTCATGAATAACCCAATGTATGATTGCTTGTTTCATTGTTTGTCTAAAATGATCTGGCTAGTATATTCGAGGCACGCAATTTTTGTGTTCTTGTTGACTGAGGTACTCTTTTTTTGTCTATGATTATATAAGTGGAAGATTTTGTTGTGCAGTTCCTGGCTAGTTTATATATGAGAAACATAATGGCTTAGTTTTCATATTCATTTTATTCACGTTCTACACATTCTAGTTTGATCAGTTTGCATTAGGTACTTTGGTTGATTGCTCACACTGTTATTCGAAATGAACTTGTAGTTTGTTTCCCAAGTCTACGGTTTAAGTAACTTATTTTGTCTTGGTCTCGGCCATCTTCTATTAGAGCAGTCATTTCACAAAGCAGCACGTGCTCGCATTGCTCCATGTCACCAACTCGTTTTGTTATTCAAGAAAAAATATATGTATGAGCCACCACTATTAGTTGCTTCCTTCCTTATATATAACCATATTGACACATTTAAGATTCATGGTGGTGTGATTGCATGGTAATGCTGTTATAACTTTTTTGTTTGTTTGTTTCAGGCTGCAAATAACCCTCTGAATGCCGAACAAAGACCCGCTTCTCGAAGTTTAGATTTTGTTTCACATAGCAGCAGTGACAATATCTATTGCTCATGGCACACCGCTTCGACTGTTCCTCTTATTCTAGCCAAAAGATTATTTGAGGATGCCCTCCAAGATGCACTTGATATTGTTGAGCAAGAAGCCAACAAAACAGATTTAGTAATCACCATCGCACGCAAAGACTTATATGAATTGAAAAATAGGCAACCTTTGACATAGAACATACTTAATAATCTCATCTGCAGCTCTCATGGGAAGCCAGTTGTTGCATCTCTCATGATGCAAGCTCCATAGAGACCTTTTTTGTAACACCAGTCATGGTGTTTTTTAGTTGTCCAGACTCTGATGCAACTTTTATACTTCATTTTATTACTTTGAAGTTTACTGAGGTTGTAATAATGTACTATAATTCGTAGTTGTAAGTTGTTTGAGGATTGTTACAAACCGAGCATCTATCAGAATTACTACAGGTACATGAAAAAATAGTGAAATTATAAGACCTACAACACACGATATTCTAGAAATAGGGAGAACATTCATTGTATTATATGGGCACCATAGAACTTGCATAATTCATAGACGTTCACTCAACAAAGTGAACAGACAAAGAGATGACCTAAAGAGCATGCATCAGGAATAGGCCCACATGATCCATCAATCTGATGGATAGTCGTTCTAGTAATCATAGTGGGTGGTACCATCCTTGCCATAAGGCGGCACCATCTGTAGCTTAGAATGCTCGATGATTCTGCAATACTCTGCCAGCAATCGATCGAGTTCAAAAGGATGGTCATTGATCCATAATCCTCCTACTCCATACCCATATACAACCCTTAGCTCCTCTTCCCACGCAAGAGCCTCAAAGTTGTAAGATCTAATCTCGGATAGGTCTGCATAGTATATGCTATCGACCTGCACCGTGAATACCCTACGTTGTCGATGAAGATGCACCGATTGTTAGCAATGAAGAGAGCACGACTTTCGATGCCTCAGACTAGCTGAAGGACATGGTTCTGGGTATCAACACGCTAAACAACTAGCATGCTTCCGTATACTAGTCCACTCACAATGAACAACAACACCCCATCGGACTCGACGAGGTAAAAGTGATTCTCTAGGAACTTGAAGCCTGGAACAGGGCTTGCAATGGTGGGGTGCATCTCCAGTGCTCGTGGGGAGTGATGTAGCTAGACATCTCCATGAGCAGCACCACACATAGTCGAGAGGACAAACTTGTATCTGTCTGTGACGAAAACATCACCGCCGTAAGAAGTCATGATCCAGAGTTCCCCAAAGTCATACGGCAAGTACCACCCTTCACCAAAGACCGGGTGAATCCCTTCCTTCGTTCCCTCATCCACCCACCGAATGGGGGTGTTCTGATGGTTTGATGTAAACACCACCAACAACAGGAACATTATCACAATGACTTAAGCCACCTGCTCGGTCGGTCTCTCCGCCCTCAGGCACTTGATAGCTCTCGATAAGGGGTTGTACAACCAGGTCTTGTACGGATGCACCCTTTGTCGAAGCACAAGGAGGCCGTGGGTTGTGCTACCGACATAAAAGTACTTTCTAGAGAGAGAGAGATAGAGAGAGAGGAGAAATAGAGATTTAGTCAAGGTAAACCTTGGAGCAAAACCCTTGGTAATAAGTAGATGAATAAACAGAACTTAAAAAACAGATAATATAGGAGGTGAATGCAAAAAAAGGATTGCATATATACAGATGAATATCAGGAAAGCAGCTGCGAACAACCCGACTAATCTTCTTCTAAAGGTCAAAGCTAGTTCTCAAATTCAGAAACGTGATGGCGTGTCGTCTACCAGATACTCATCTGACAACTGCTACTCTAGAATAATCCAGTTGGCTAGCATAAAGCGCTCCTCTATGAAGCCGCACTAGGCACTGCAGACTGCCTGGAATGTGGCGTAGTAGTTGAAGTCGTCCGTCGAAAGGAATGTGTCACCTATCTTCTGGACGAGTCCCTCAGGGAGACTAGTCCACGGATAGTGCTGCTGCTTCTTATCGGCCATGGATGATGGCATTCGTGTGGTCTCGGTCCCATCGACTAGGCAGGAAGCGGTTCTAGAGACACACATTTAAACAAAGGCCTAGAAAAGCCAAGCGAAGCATGTGGAAATGAGACGACAACATTTACACAACAACTGCAACCGCGTTTCATCAAACTGGAATGGGCACGCTCATGTGCATGCGCACTAATTATGTGAAAATGGATGTGGACACCAGCGTACGACTCCTAGGAGCACGTGAATGTGTAGGATGATACTAGTAGTAGTAGTATTATAACCTCATTTTATTTAATTATCCCCAAATCTAAGAAGAAAACGTGCACTCCCTGGTCGCTCAGAGCACATGCAAAGCTAAGTTGCCAGGGCATTTTCCATTTTTTGCATGGAATTTTCCATTTTCTTTCATTTTTTTTCATTTTGGCTATATAGTTGGATGCTCACCGTTTGGCCGGATGGGGTATATGCTCCGTGGAGCTAAAAACCTCATGTTCGCTCAATATCACGGTTCTTAATTATTTGTATAGTCTCAATTGCTAGGCCGGAGGGCCAAATTGGAAGTACCAAGACATCCTACTAATGCTCCTAGTTTTGCTCAATTACTCCTCTAGTTGACCAAAAATATGAACCACCACATCCTATTAATGCTTCTAGACGCTCATGTTTTTAAAACGGGAGTGCATGCATTGGCTTCCATGTTTTCAATTATATGCGGTGGCCATGTGCATTGCCTGGATTTTAGGAATACTACTGCATGAAATAACTAGTGATAAAGAAAATAGGTGAAGTGAATTCTCTGAACTAAGTATTAAGGGAATACTATGTATTTGGTTTTGCTCTCTGGCCTAGTAATACCGAACACAGAGAGTACTCAAGTGTGGTTATGGATGATCAGTTGATCTGACTCTCGGCCATGAATTCCTGACCAGAAAGCCGTACGTTCTACCATCTTTTTTGTTACTACTACTACTAGTAGTACATGGACGCTAGCCAAATTCAAAATCTCAATCGAGAGGCAAAATCGCACACCTCAACTTTGAAGCATTTAACTCCTAACTGTTTTAAAAACTTTGAGGAAAAATCTCCCACCGAGGGAGTACCATTTTTATATTATTATTAGATGGATGCTAGCCAAAATTATAATCTCAATCGAGCAGAAAAACCACATACCTACTTTGAAGAATTTCCCGCTCCTCCATTTCAAAAACTTTGAGGAAAAATCTCTCATCGGGGGAGTACCATTTACGTATTATTATTGGATGGATGCTAGCCAAATTTAAAATCTCAATTGAGTGGCTTTACCACACAACAACTTTGAAGCATTTCCTGCCCCTCCATTTCAAAAACTTTGAGGCAAAATCTCCCACCGGGGAAGTACCATTTTTGTATTATTATTAGATGGAAGCTAGCCAAATTGAAAATATCAATCGAGCGGTTAAACCACACACCGACTTTCAAACATTTCCCGCCCCTCTGTTTCAAAAACTTTGAGGAAAAATCTCCCACCGGGGGAGTACCATTTTTCTATTATTATTAAATGGATGGTCGCCAAATTCAAAATCTCAATCGAGTGGCAAAACTACACAACGACCTTGAAGCATTTCGTTCCCCTCATTTCAAAAACTTTTTCCTTCAAAATTCACATTCTACCCATTGTTCAGACACCCTATGGGCAAGCTAAAGTCATAGCTTGGGGGCACGATCATAATTATTTTTTTGTTCACCTCCTTAGTCCCAATTCATGCATTTTTTCCAACTAGTATTCCCAAAAATCCCAGGCTACTCTTCCACACCATCACCTTCATGACCACCATGGGCACCGGCCGGCGGCAATTCCTAGGCGGCCAGAGCCGCTTGAGCTACGGTCTCGTGCACCATCATAGAGCCACTTCATCGATGCTGACCCACCCTATCTAGTTCATCGGGTCTCTCTTCCACTTCACCGGAGCTGCGGTGTCATTCACCATGCCGATGGCGTCATCGATCGCCCAAGCTCTGCTTACTGGCCGCCGAAAGCTACCCAGTTGTATCAGATCTTCCTCACCCATGTCCATCGGACGTAATCTAGTTCAAGGAGTTCCATGTCCATCGCTCTAAACCAGTTGCACTGTCGTCACCGTTCACTACACCGGATCTGCCTCAATGATGCTCTCATCCACCATGCTCAAGCCGGCATCGACCGCCCAAGATTTGCTTCACTGACGCCAATAGCCACTACAACCGCAATACCCTCGCTGACCTAGATGTCACCCACACGGTACCGACGATTCTTAGACGCCTCTCCAACCTAGGTTAGCCAAATCTCCAACCCATTTTTGTTTTGTTAGCAGTATAGCGGGTTCAAGCCTATCGCAATGAAATCCATTTTTGTAATCGTGCTAGTACATACAAGTCACTAGGCACGCATGTTCTTCGTGCTAGAACATACAAGGTCATTAGACATGTTGGTCTGCATTCGCTCCTCTACAAATTTCAAGTCATGCACATGTTTGTTATTTTGTCATGCACATGTTCTTAGCTAACAGTAATTTCCTGCTATTGTGTAGTTCTTGCAAAATGTAAAACTAGTGGAAATATTAGTGTGGATTCCCTTCTCCATAGTTACTGAATCTATCTAGTTCGTCCTGTGCTAAGTTCATGCTATTATTTCCTCCTTGGCATCGTTCTGCTATAATTTTTTTCTTGCCATCTGGTTCTTCAAAAGCTACAACACTAACTATTTTATTTTTCTTGCATAGATCTCGGAATGGAACAACGAACATGTTGGTTTGCATAGCCTATTCTACAGGTTCAGAAGTGACGCCATTATTTCCTTACATGGTGCTGGTTCGTCCTAATAAACGGCATAAATGTCCTCTACTATGTAGTTCACTCATGGTTTGCATTCCTGCCTTAGAAGTTCTCTTATGATGTCATTATAATTTCTATCAAGTTGATTCTTAGCTATGATAGTAACTGCATGCCATTGTGTAGCTCACCACAAATTTTGAGTCACCCAATGTCTCTTGCATTCCAAGAGATACCCCTGCTTCCATATATATTTGCTGAAATGACCTGGCTAGTTTATATTTGCTGAAATTCTAAGAAACACTTTATTTGATTGCTCATTTCATTGTAGGCACACTTGTCTAATGATTGTTTTTCTTGTTCTATAGGTTCATGAGTGACGCTATTATATCTTGTATCTGGTTCTGGTTCATCCTAAGCAATGACATAACTATCCTCTACTATATATAGTTCATTTGTGGTTTGCATTCCTGCTCTACACGTTCTTGTATGATGTGATTACAATTTCTATCTGGTTCATTCTTAGCTACGAAAGTAACTGCATGCCATTGTGTAGCTCAGCACAAATTCCGAGTCACCCAGTGTCTCTTGCATTCTAGGGTATACAACTGCTTCCATATATATATTTGTTGAAATAACCTAGCTAGTTTATATTTGTTGAAATTCTAAGCCACACACACACATTTTTGATTTCTCATTTCATGGTAGGCACACTTGTTTAATGTGTGCTTGCTTGTCCTGTCAATAATTGAACCATTGACCAGTTGTAAACTCTAGTTCACAACTCTTGTCATATCAGTCAAATGAGTAGTTTGTCTTGTTTGATGTATTAACTTATTATTACTTAGTTTCAAACTGAAATTATTGGTATCACCACCAAAGAGGGGGTTGCAAGATCATGTCTCCTACAATGTAGTTGTCACCCTCAAAGGGAAATGTAGGTGATAGATTGAGAAAGCAAATTGAGGACGCTTCTATCAACTTGATTATCAACTGAAATGCCGAATTTCCTTTCCCTTGAGTTGATAATATGTAATATTTTTAAGAAGTTTGCAGCTGATGTAATATCTACATAACTCGCATAGGCCATGTGGGCACTTAGTTGACACCATCCATGTATGGTGGTAGGCGGTACCATAACTACGCCAGCCAGGTCCATTAGGGAACAGTATTGGGCTTTGTTATTGGCCCGTCTTATATTGGGCCGACCATGAACAGTAAAAGACACTCAGTAATTATACACCTTTTGTTATATTGGCATGGGCTTCAAAAAAGCTGAAACTATATAAGTCCATGAACGTAATGGGCCTACCCACAAGTGGCAAGTAGTAACAGTAACATGCTAGAATAGTAACAGGCCATAACAGTAACAACCTAGAGCACTAGCAGGCCAGAACAGCTGCAAGCCACCACAGTAACGGAACAAAACAATAACGGGCCAAAGCGGTAACAGGCCAGAACAGTAACATACCACAACAGTGATAGGCCACAATAGTAATAGGCTACAACAGTGGCAGGCCAGAACAGTAGCATGCCATAATAGTAATGGACCACAACAGTAATGGACCAGAATAGTAAAGGGCCAGAATAGTAACGAGCTAGAACAGTAATAGGCCAAAAAATTGTACCAGACAAGAGCAGTACTAGGTCAAAAAAATTACCAGGCTAGAATAGTAACAGACCTCATGTGGGCCTGAACAGTTGACGGATGGAACAGTAAAAGACCAGAACAGTAATGGACCTTCTCAAACATGGGCCATTTGTAGGCGGCCCACGACGAGCTGTGAGAAAAGTGACGGGCCCACCGTAGGCCTTAATTGTATCGGACCGACTTGATGTAGGTTGCTAACGGGTCGCACAGTATTCGACCAATGTGAGCCTTCTGCACGCCGAAATAGTATCGGGTCCAAAAGTTCGTGGGCCGCAGCTGGCTGCATTAATGGGCCCAATTTAAATAGTGAAAGACGAAACAATAAAGGGCTATAATCTTATTGGGTTGTCCTCATGGGCTGAACCACTTAATAAATAGCAGGCCTTGGCTGGGACAGGCTTCTACCATGGTTTTTGTGACCATTAACGGTGTTTGCCAAGTGCTGGTTTGTATGACGTCAGCAGTCAACGCGGCTGGCAAATAGATCTACGACAGAACAAGTTTTCGTGGCTTAAGGGTGCGATCTGCCATGGTCGAAAAAAACCATGGCAGATTCTTTTGTGATGGGGCTTTTAACACGAAGGCCATCCATCGTAGAAGACTTTTTAACCACGAAAAACAGGCCTTCAACCACGAAAATTGTCCATTGTAAAAGCTAACTTTTCTTGTAGTGTGCTGCGGTGTCGGGGCAACATCCAATGCTACTGTCGGGTTGTCATCTCCTCATTGGTGCATGTTTGAATCCCGCGTCCCCTTCATGGGGCTCACAGGGGCTCATACCTATCATGAGCGAAATCCTGGCTGAAGGTCTCCTTCACGAGGGTGTCCGGGGAAGCCTTTGGCTCCAGGCCTTGCGAGGTGTGTTACCAACCTGAGTAGCAGCCTAGCCTCCGAAGGATCAGGGTACCCCTAGGCCATTGGTCCGATAGTACCCCCGGGCGCTTGGCTTGCATGCTCTACCCACCCGGGCGAAAGGTCAAGGGGCCCATGTGCGGCTGGCGCTGTGGAAAACACGTGCCGCGTCGAAGCGCCCCGTCTTTGCAGGCATCATGGCCTACTGTTGGGTAGTGCGAGCTGAATCCTAGAACTGCTTGTGAACGAATCTCACCCTGGAATCGTGCTGACTTTGTCTTGAAAAGCAATGTCTCAACTTGCCTTCATCACTTCGCCCCAGAAGTCTCCACTACTCCCCCCTACGCGACTCCCTTTGACTGTGATATGTCTCATCGAGGGAACTCCAACCAGGTCGAGGAAGAAGCCGGTCGCCGTTGAACTTGCTGCATGATATGTCTCATTGGGGGAACTCCAACCATGTCGAGGAAGAAGCCGGTCGCTGTTGAACCACTAGGTGGAGGATGATGAGGCCAAGATGGATGGGGCACTAGTACCGTCCATCATTCGTCAGAGCACCGAGATCGACTGATTCCAATTGCAGCTTGCCTCGGCTTGGAACGAATGGCGGGGTGACCCAGGTGTGGCCCGGATCCGAGGACCAGGCAAGCCTTGTCGACTCAGCCCATCCCTTCTTCTACCAAGCCATCATCGCGGGGCTGGTACACCTGCTCCCCCTTTCTTCATGGAGATCTTGGAGCACTACCAGATCTCGGCTCTACACCTCCAGGCCAACTTCGTCATCACCCTGTCCATCTTCGCCTTATGGTGTGAGATGTTAATCAGGCTAAATCTCTCTGTGGCGTTGATCCAATAGCTCTCTTATGGCGTTCCCCTCACCTCTACGATGCACATCACTAGATGTGTCTCCATTCTGAGGGAAGGCCCATCATTGCTCACCATAGGCTGGACGAAGTGGGTGGAGGCTTGCCACAAGCGCTGGCTCTTCCTGGATACCTTGGACGACAATCGCCTCCTCCACCTCCTCTCTATGCCAGCCAGGAAGATTTGGAGCTGGTGGTAGGCAATGAACCTGGAGGGGGACAAGCTCGAAGCCCTCAACGAGTGCTCTGAGTGCTGTTGGCCTGACTAGGCCTTTGGTGGCAATGGAGTTCCTTCGCCGCTACGTCGCCCTGCTTCAGAGGCACGGTAAGGACCTCTAGGACCTAGAGGCGGAGGACCACATGACTCTAGGGGAGGGCATCACGGATGACTCCACCATGGAGAAGTTTCTCCACGAACTACTCCATACGGCTATCGTGCTGAAGCTTCCTGCTGGGGCCTTGCCACTCTACTCCGACCCTCGAAGGCCGACATGCTTGTGTCGCTTCCCTAATTCAATGAGTGGGGGATCCTACCTCCCAGTCACAAGGAGAAATGCGAGAATACACTGGGCCCCATCTCGCCGTATGCCACTTCTGAAGGGAGTGTGCGGGAGGGCGCCGACGTGATGAGGGGTGATGTGGGCAAGGGTGATTCTTAGGCCACGCCCAGCAGGGACCACGCTAGCATGCTGGCCCCTGCGAAGCCTGCCGCAAAGGCGAGTTCTTTGGCAAAGGCCATTGTCTGGGAGACAAGGGCCAGGACTCCGGTGCAATCTTCGTTGCCCCCGACGCAAAGCAAGGGCATTGGGGCTCGAGCTTATTGGCTTTGGGAGCTGCCATGTAAGGCCCAATGTGTGCCTTCATTTCCTGCTTCTTTCCAATGATGGGCCTCCATGGAAGCAGTGGACGGTGAAGAAGAGCTCCTCAAAGAGAATCCGTTCGGTGGAGCGCTTGGATGGACCCTCCCCCCGCATGTGGATTAGTCCACTAAGGAGGTGGTGCTGAAGTCGGAAAACACCACTATTCCGCCGGACTCGCCCGACGGGGCTGCTGACAAGGTTGTCGCCATGGGTCCTCCTACCGATGGTTCTATTTCCCACGGTCGTCCTCGCAGAGGGAGGTGGCCATTCATAAAGTGCAGGCCGAGGAACCGTGTGGCGCTGGACAGGGATTTTAAGGTGCTTGCTGATGGGGTTCGTTGCATAGAAAACAAAAAATCCTACGGTTTGCAACTCCCAAGATAGAATATAGGTAATAATTCGTAACGGTTACATATGGACTCACCCTCGTAGACCGTAAGCGGGATAACGTTCCTACAAACAAACGTGGTTGATGTAGATGGTACACGACCATCCTCAAGGACATGCAGACAATTAGCGCCGCAGATGGGCAGGACCTCCTTAATTGGTCACACGTTTGGTGTGCCGATGACTCCCGATCCCTTGCACCAGCCGTGCACCGGAAGTAGCGGATCCCTGGGAACTCCAACAACGCTACTCCATGGTAGTGGTGGTGGAGGGGAAGGTTTAGAGCAGGGCTTCGCCGAGCACCTTTTCTAGTGGCAATGGACAAGGCAATCAAGGGAGAAGATGCCAACCTTGGGGCATATGAGAGAGCTTGTGAGAGAGTGTGTGTAGAGGAGGAGGAGGTCACCCCCTTTTATAGGCGCCATGGGGCTGCCCCTTCCCCTAGTCTCATTCAATCTCCATTAAACCACTTTAATTCCTTTAAAGGTCTATCCATTAAAGTACTTTACTTCCCTTAAAGTTCTTTCCATTAAACCCCTTTAATTACACTAAAGCACTTTAATTCCCTTAATGGTCTTTCCATTAAAGAACTTTAGTTCCATTTTAATGCAACTCGATTTAATGAACACTCCATTAATGAGTACTTCATTTAATGAACAAATTAACATTTTGAACCCTTGCTTTATTTCGATACCCTGAAACTATTTCGGCAGATTCGACAAAACAATTTTCTGATGCAGAACAATTTTCTACGATGTCCATTGACTTCCCCTGTGTTCCCTATCCGCTCAAATGCGTCGGTTAAACTTAAGTGTGTCTCCATATGGGTTCAAGAACTATGTAGACATGATCGACACTTTCTCCGATCAGTAATCATTAGCGGGACATGGAGATCCATAACGACTCCTACTAGTTCAGGGAAAATCAGATGATTGTATGATCCTCTTTCGCTGCAAACAAATTCCTTTTGTATCGCGATATGTTACTTGTATGATATTCTATCACTCGGTATAATATATACCTTGTTTAATCTCATTCCGGACAAGTACTCTTTTTCTCGTTCTCGTGATATGACATTCTACTGATCAAATCACGTGCTTGCAAGGTTGTGTCAATGTGATATCATCGAGAGGGCCTTGAGCATATCTCTCTGTCATCCGGATAGAAATATCCCAATCTTGATCCACGAGCCTCAACTGACACTTTCCAAATACCTAACGACACCTTTATAATCACCCTATTACGATGTGACGTTTGATGTAATCAAAGTATTCTTCTAGTGAAAGTGATTTACATGATCTCATGGTCTAAGGACATTGAGATACGATGAATGTGATAGAAATTTAAACTCGCTGACGTGATCATATTGCTACATCTACTGCAGGTGACTGTTCATCATATCATTCTCTAATGATATGACCCTATTATTAACAACACCCAATATTCATGGAAACCTTTGATCATTTGTTAATGAACAAGGTAGTATACAGAGAGGCTTTACTAGGAACCTTATCTGTTTATAATTCACACATGTATTAACGTTTCCTTATTAATACAATTCTAGCATAAAAAATAAACATTTGTTATAAACCTGGAATAGCATAATAACCACTTTAGTATTGCCTCTCGGGCATATTCCTTTAAGTCTCCTACTTGCACTGGAGTTAATAATATAGTTTACATAGTCATGAATCTAACACCCATAGAGTGCTGGTGTTGATCATGTTTTTCCCTCGGGAGAGCTTTAATCAACAGATCTACAACATTCAGATCCGTATCTACTTTGCAAATCTCTACATCACCATCCTGAACATGTTCTCGAATGGAGTTAAAATGATGCTTTATCTAGTTGGAATTCTTGTGAGACCTTGGTTCCTTAGCATTGGCTATGGAACCATTGTTATCACAATATATAACCATAGGATCCAAAGCACTTGGAACCACACCTAGTTCGGAAATGAACTGCTTCATCAAAACTGCTTCTGCCACTGCTTCGGAAGCAGAGATATATTTCGGCTCCATTGTATATCTCGCAATCACTGGTTTCTTGGAGTTCCTCCAACTCACGCTGCACCATACATCAAAAATACATATCCGGATTGTGACTTAGAGTCATGCGGATCGGTGTCAAAGCTAGGATCAACGTAACACCTTGCGACGAGCTCTTCTTCACCTCCATGAATGAGAAACATGTCTTTAGTTCTTCTTAAGTACTTAAAGACATCCTTGACTGCCTTCCAGTGTTCTGAACCTGGATCATATTGGTACCTAAGAGAACCTATGGATGAGGCATAGGGGGCACAGTCCGTTATTTCGCTATCTGTTGTTGTCACTGGACTTTGAGTCTTACTCAAAACCGTTCCAACATCGGTAAGAACCCCTTCTAACTTCCGTCCATTTTGAACTTCTTCAAAATCTTGTCAAGGTATGTACTCTATGACAATCCTATTAAGCGTCTTGATCTATCTCTATAGATCTTGATGCCTAATATGTATGCATCTTCACCAAGATCTTTCATCAAAACTTACTATTTAAGTAATCCTTTACGCTTTTCATAAGTTCTATGTCATTTCCAATCAACAATATGTCATCCACATACAATATTAGAAATACAATAGAGCTCCCCCTCACTTTCTTGTAAATACAAGCTTCTATGATGGTTGGGACAAATCCAAAACATTTGATTACTTCATCAAATCATAGATTCCAACTTTGGGATGCTTGCTTCAGTCCATAAATGGATCGCTAAAGTTTGCATACCTTGTTAGCATCCTTAGGATCGACAAAACCTTTTGGTTGTATCATATACAACTTTTCCTCAATGTTTCCATTAAGGAACGTTGTCTTGACATCCATCTGCCATATTTCATAATTGAAAAAGCAGCAATTGCTAACATAATCCTAACAGACTTTAGCATCACTACCAGGGAAAAAGTCTCATCATAGTCAAATCCTTGAATTTGTTACAACCCTTTCGCGACAAGTCGAGCTTTATAGATGGTCACATTACCGTCATCGTCCATATTCTTTTTGAAAATCCATTTATTCCCAATGGCCTTTCGATCGTGAGGTAAGTCTACCAAAGTCTAAACTTGGTTATCATACATGGATTCCTTCTCGGAATGCATGGCTTCTAGACTTTTGTTGGAATCTGGGCTCATCATCACTTCATCATACGCCGTAGGGTCATCACTTCCATCTATCATGAAAGAGAGGACTAGATCACCGTATAGTTTTAGAGCTGTACGTATCCTACCCGACCTGTGAGGTTTGGTAGTACTCTGTCTTGGAGTTTCATGAGGAGGGGTGGGTACCTCATCATCATTTCCTTCTTCCATGGGTGGAGTTGACACTAGAATAGATTCCGGTGCTGCGCTACATGCCACATTTCGAAGAGAAGGTTCAGTAACCTCATTGATTTCTACCTTCCTACTACTTACACCTTTCAAGAGAAACTCTGTTTCTAGAAAGGATCCATTCTTGGCGATAAACACTTTGCCTTCGGATCAGTGATAGAAGGTGTACCCAATTGTTTCTTTTAGGTATCCTATAAAGATGCATTTTTCTGCTTTGGGTTCGAGCTTATCAGGTTGAAGTTTCTTCATATAAGCATTGCATCCACAAACTTTTAGAAATGACAGCTTATGTTTATTACCAAACCATAATTCATATGTTGTCGTTTCAACAGATTTTGATGGTGCCCTATTTAAATTGAATGCGGCAGTCTGTAATGCACGACCCCAAAATGACAATGGAAAATCTTTAAGGGACATCATAGATCGTACCATATCCAGTAAGGTTTGATTATGACGTTCGGATACACCATTACACTATGGTGTTCCGCGTGAGTGAGTTGTGAAACAATTCCAAATTGTCTCACATGTGTGCCAAACTCGTAACTAAGATACTCTCCTCCATGATCGGATTGTAGAAACTTGATCTTACGGTTATGATGATTTTCTACCCCACTCTGAAATTCTTTGAATATTTCAAATGGTTTAGACATGTGTTTCATTAAATAAATATACCCATATCTACTTAAATCATCCGTGAAGGTTACAAAATAACAATATCCGCCACGTGCTGACACACTCATCGGACCGCATACATCGGTATGTATTATTTCCAACAAGTCGGTCGCACATTTCATAGTTCCGGAGAATGGAGTTTTAGCCATCTTGCCCATAAGGCATGGTTCACATGTTTCAAATGATTCATAATCAAGTGATTCAAGCAGTCCATCAGAATGGAGCTTCTTCATGCGCTTTACACTAGTACGACCCAAACAGCAATGCCACAAATATGCAACAAAATCATCATTTAACTTAATTCTTTTGGCATTCACATTATGAATATGTGTACTGCTAATATCAAGATTCAAGACAAATAAACCATTCAACAAAGGTGTGTCACCATAAAAGATGTTATTCATATAAAAGGAACAACCATTGTTCTCCGATACATATGAATAACTGTCTTGCATTAAACATTATCTAGGCATGATGTTCATGCTCAACGCAGGCACATAATAAAAATTATTAAGGTTTATTGTCAATTCTGATGGTAGATGAAGTGGCAGCGTCCCGACGACAATCACATCAACCTTCGATCCATTGCCTACGCACATCGTCACTTCATCCTTAGCTAGTGGTCGACTATTCCTTAGTCCCTGTTTCGAGTTACATATATTAGCAACTAAACCAGTATCAAATACAAAGGTACTACTTCGACTACTAGTAAGGTACACATCAATAACAAGTATATCATATATACCTTTGTTCACTCCCGGCCTTCTTATCTGCAAAGTACTTGGGTAGGTTTGCTTCCAGTGACTAGCCTCCTTGCAGTAAAAGAACTCAGTATCAGGCTTAGGGCCTCCCTTGGTTTTCTTCTCACGCGCAGCAATAGACTTGTCGTCATTCTTGAAGTTACCTTTGGGATTTCCCTTTTCTTAAGAGTTGGTAATCTTATTACCCATCAACTCGTGATGCCTTTCTTTATGTCTACTTTGGCAGCCATTAGCATGGTAGCGAGTTCAGTGAGTGATCTAATCGCATCACTCATCTTGTAATTCAGCACAAACTCTTCGTAACTAGTTAGGAGCGACTACAGAACTCTATCTGTCGCAAGCTCAACTAGGATATCACATCCTAGTTACTTAAGTCATTGAACATAGCATATCATCATCATGACGTGCTTGTTCACAGAGTTGTGTGCCTTCATCTTTGCACTAAAGAACTTGCCAGAAATCATATATTTCTTAGCACAGATCTGGCCCTCGAACATAGTTTGGGTTCCTTCACAATAGCATCAACATTGCTAAGTTCAAAGTGCTTTTGGAGTTTAGGCTCGAGCGACCGAAGGATCACACACCGCACAATAGTGTAGTCATCATTCTTTGTGCCATACACATTGTGCTCATTCTAAGATGTAGTATTTGCAGGAGCGTCACCTAGCGGACCATCCAGCACATAGGACTTCTTTATTCCTATGAGAAAAATCCTCAAGTTTCGATACTAGTTAGTGAAATTAGACCCATTATCTAGCCATTTTCCTTTCTAAAGGAATGCATTGAAATTGAATGCATGGGGTGCCATGATCTACAAAGTATTTGCAAAGACTATTTAGACTAGGTTTATAACAGATAGAGTTCAACCTAATTCAAAATTACTTATGTGAACTCCCACTCAAAATGACATCCATCTAGTCATTTTAGTGATTACACGAACCAAATTCATTACGCCACTATCGATTATCACGAGTGGTGGCGCAGCTACAATAGTGAGCATCGTATGGGTCATCATATCTCCATATGACTTGTGCTTTACATTTAGGTTCATGTTGCGAGGCCATGTTTGTACATGCTAGGCTCGTCAAGTATGAACCTTAGTATTGGCGTGTTTAAATGTATCTTACACTCGTTGTATGCGAACGTAAAATCTATCACACCCGATCATCATGTGGTGCTTCGAGACCACGAACTTTATTAACGGTGCATACTAAGGAAGAACATATTATTAACTTCATATTTAGTGGGAGGGGTCATCTTATAGTGCTACTAAGGCAATCAAATACTACCTAGGCGATCAAATGAACGCAAAAATAAGATGCATCAAAGGATAAACATCACATGCATATATAATGTGATATGATATGGTCCTTCTCGCATTCGATCTCCATCTCGTGCATCATGTCATGATCTCCATCATTCCACCGGTGTGTCACCAAGGTCAATGGTGCCACCATCAAGGTTGTTCTCCAATAATCTAATTACATGGATTTCCATTTTTTGGCACACATGCCATAAAATAAAATAACAACCATATGGCTCTTGTTGGTTGTTTTACAATAAAACACATTGCATACAACAACATTTGTATCATATACCATATCACATCATATGCCCTGCAAAAACAAGTTAGACGCCTCTAATTTATTTTTGCATATTTTACGCGGATGTGGGCTTTCTAGGATAGAAACATTCTACCTATGAACTTCAGTTGCAACGGTGCTAATCAAGTTATTAAGCAGACCATTGTAAATCAGATATCAACTATAGTGGGAGAGACATACACTCGCTAGACACTTATGCAAAATGAGTTGCATGTCAAGCATGAAACATGTCTCATGTGCAAGGACATGTAAAGTTTGTCGGGGCTGCTTCATCCCACTATGCCACCAATATCCGAAATACAAGAGATTTACAATAAGACTTATCAATGCCCACATCTCCATGTGTTCTAACCGCACAAAGCATCTAAGCACAGACCTAGATCTGATACCACTGATGGGATTCGTTGCATAGAAAAAAATCCTATAGTTTGCAACTACCAAGATCGAATCCGTGATACTTTGTAACAGTTACAGATGGACTCGCGCTCGTAGACCGTAAGTGGGATAATGTTCCCGCAAACAAAAGTGGTTGATTTAGATGGTACACGACTATCCTCAAGGACACGTAGACGATTAGCGCCATAGAAGGGTAGCGCCTCCATAATCGTTCACACGTTCGGTGTGCCGATGACTCCCGATTCCTTGCACTAGCCGGACACCGGAAGTAGCGGATCGCCGGGAACTCCAACAACACTCCATGGTATTGGTGGTGGAGGGGAAGGTTTAGAGCAGGGCTTTGCCGAGCACCTTTTCTAGTGGCAATGGACAAGGAAAGCAAGGGGAGAAGATGCCAACCTTAGGGCATATGAGAGAGATTGAGAGAGAGTGTGTGGAGAGGAGGAGGAGGAGGCCACCTCCTTTTATAGGCACCATGGGACTGCCCCCTCCCCTACTATCATTCAATACCCATTAAAGAACTGTAATTCCTTTAAAGGTCTATCCACTAAAGCACTCTAATTCCCTTAAAGGTCTTTCCATTGAAGCACTTTAATTCCATTAACACACTTTAATTTCCTTAAAGGTCTTTCCATTAAAGCACTTCAATTCCATTGTAATGCAACTTCATTTAATGAGTACTTCATTTAATGAACACATTTAACATTTTGATCCCTTGCTTTGTTTTGGTACCTCGAAACTATTTCGACAAATTTGACAGAACAATTTTCTGCAATAGAACAATTTTCTGTGATGTCCATTGACTTCCCATGTGTTCCCTATCCGATCAAACGTGTCGGTTAACCTTAATTCTGTCTCCCTACGGGTTCAATAACTATGTAGACATGGTCAAGACTTTCTCCAATCAATAATCATTAGCAGGACCTAGATATCCATAACAACTCCCACTAGTTTGACAAAATCAGATGATTGTCTAAACCTCTTTCGCTGCAATCAAATTACTTTTGTATTGTGATATATTAATTGTCCGAGATTCGATCACTCGGTATCATCTATACCTTGTTTAATCTTGTTCCCAACGAGTACTCTTTTTCTCGTTCCTGTGATATGACATTCTAGTGATCAAATCACTTGCTCGCATGGCTATGTCAATGTGATATCACTGAGAGGGCCATGAGTATATCTCTCCATCATCCGGATGGACAAATTCCAATCTTGATCCACGATCTTCAAATGACACTTTCCAAATACCTGACGACACCTTTATAATCACCTTGTTATGGTGTGACGTTTGATGTAATCAAAGTACTCTTCCAGTGAAAGTGATTGACATGATCTCATGGTCTTAGGTCATTGAATTACTACGAATGTGATAGAAATTTAAACTTGATGATGTGATCGTACTGCTACATCTGTTGCATGATATGACCCTATTATTAACAACATACAATGGTCATGATCAGGAAACCTTTGATCATCTATTAATCAACAAGCTAGTATAAAGAGAGGCTTTACTAGGAACCTTATCTATTTATAATTCACACATGTCTTAACATTTCCTTATTAATACAATTCTAGAATGAAAAATAAACATCTATTATAAACCTGGAATAGCATAATAAACACTTTATTAATGCCTCTCGGGCATATTCCTTTCACTTGTTACTAGTCCCCACTGGTGACTGCCCTTTTCACGACCAACGGGGTCAGCTCCAGCACCAGCCCCCGGCCCCATCCGTCAAGGAAGTGCTCACAGGGACGATCAGAACCCTGTCTGCCAAGGGCCAGCCCTTGCCCTACCTTTGACTTATAGGGGGCCCTGACGAATCCTTGGCGCTGGTTCTCACGATGCTAGTGTCTTCCGGTTCTACCCGAGCCGAGTGTCTAGGCGAGGTCGTCGTCGGTGTTTGCACTGGGTTAGATCAGCTCTTGGCAGAGGCCGTGGAGCAGGGCCGCTGGTTGGCTCGGGACTAGGACCGGCTTTGTGCGGCTAAGGAACTAGCGGCAGTGGAGTGAGAGAAAGTGCGCCTCTAGGTTGCCGATGCGCTTCAGCGTGCCTCAGCCAAGGCAGTGGGGATTGTTCTCGAGACCCAAGGGTCAAGCCTCCTTACGAGTGGAGGCGCTAGCTGCTCATGAGGAGGATATCTCTTCTTGCGAGGTGGAGTCGCCAACCTCTAGAAGGAACTTGACTCCCTTAATCATGAGGCTGCCGTGGGGCTGGAGAAATCCCAACGCTCCCTTATCGACGCGCAAGAGGAGAATTTGTGCCTCCGCCAGGCTCTTAAAGTCACTGAGAAGTCTTGTGACAACTCGTCTCACGAGGACCCTCAAGGGTGCGGTCGACGCGGTGAATAAGGACATTCCTGCTACTGCCGAGCCTCATGAGAAGGGTAAACGCTAGCTCGCAAAGTTCTCGAGGGACAGAAGGAGTCCTTCCTTGCCTTTGCAAGGCAGGGCACTTCCCTCCTTCCTGCCTTCGAGGCCTAGGTGTTTGACACGCCAGAGCTCTCTGTTGGCGGAGAGGTCGAGGTCTTCCTCGAGGTTACCGGGAGAATCCTTGCTCTCCTGGATAAGGCCGCGTGGGGTTTGAATGAGTTCATCACGGGCGAGCACTAGGATATGTTGACCGTCTTGGGGAAGTTCCTAATCTCCAACCTCCTACTGCATGCGCCCGGGCTTGATTATTCTTGCATTGTCCGTCCTGTAGAGCCTTTTTATGGTGCTACCCCAAAGATCGAGGCTAGTCATCAGGCGAGGGTTGCCGATCTTGTGGGATTCCTGATCCGAGCACTTCCCCGCAAAGTGGATGACAAGGAGGACAGCGAGGCGAGTTGCTCGGGGATCTTTGCTGCTGATGACCTGGATGTCGATACACAGGACACCGACGCTGAGAATGCTGAAGCCCATGGCACCAATTGCCCTAGCTGGCGAGGCCTGATCTTTGTTTGTGTGGTGCCCGTGGGGCCCTTGAAACTTATTACCTCTCATGAGGACAGTAAGGGTATTGGACTTGGAGTAAGCCTGCTTTGCCTGCATTTATGACTGTGAGTTTGTCATGTGGTCCCTCGAGAAGGTGACTGCATGCTGTCCCATTGACCCCACGAAGAGGTGGCCTTAGGCTTCGTGTTGTTTTGGACGCATGAGGAGGGTATCCTCATGGACTCCCCTGATCCCCTCTCGCCGAGAGGACGAGAGGGTCACGGGGCTTGTACTTGTCCTATAGGTTCCTCCGGGAGGATACATGTAGGCTCTGTACGTTTGGTTTTGTCCCGTAGGCCCCCATGGGGGTGGCCGTAGGACTAGTACTTTACCTGTATAGTTCGTCGGAGAGGTAACCGTAGGTTCTTTATGTATAGTTTTGACCCGTAACTTCCTCGTGGAGGTAGCCGTAGGAATGGTACTTTCCCTGTATAGTCCCTCGGGGAGGCAACCGTAGGTTCTGTATGCAGAGTGTTCTACCTATGTGTATCATGTGAGGGTTATCAAGCACCAAGGACCGTGGGTGAGGTGAATTATCGTTGGAGCTAGTCCATAAGTTCAAAGATCCACACTTTAGGTCTCGGAGTTGACCCCGAGTAGCCTTGGTGATAGACATCATGTCTAGCCCCCGCTCGCGTGGTGCACGGAACGCAGGAACACTGGAGACACGAAGACACAATAAAGCAGCAACAACAAAACATCAAAAAATAGGAGACTCTTCATGAGTGTTCATATAACAGAGGAGGGAGGTGTTCATTACCACTACTAAGGTGGGAAGACCTCAGGGGTAGAACTTGCGCAGGTGCTAGATGTTCCATGTGTTCGGGATTGGGACCCCTTCTTCAGTTTCCAGAAGGACTGCCCCTAGTCTCGAGACGTGGGCGACACTAAATGTCCCATCCCACATCAGGGAGAGCTTGTGGAGGCCCTCGCGATAGAGAAACTGTCGAAGGACCAGGTCTCACACCTCTAGGGTGCAGGCACGTATGTTGCGGAAGTGATAGAGGTGGAGCGCTTGCTGATATCTGGCACCCCACACGTTGACCTTGTAGTGGGATTCCTCGATCAGGTTGAGGTCATCCTGGTAGAGCTCCTCTTGCACCGTCTTGTTGAAGGAAAGGACTCGTGGAGAGCCATGCCTAAGCTCTACGGGGATGACAGCCTCAGCTCCATAATTGAGAAATAAAGGGGTATGTCCAGTCGACTTGGTTGTGGTGGTGCGGATGGACCACAATATGCCCAGGAGCGTGTAGATCCAACCTTGAGCACACTCCTTGAGATTGCGGAGGAAACTCTTAGTCTTGAGGCCCCTTAACACCTCGGTGTTGGCCAGTTCAGCCTGTGCATTGCTGTGTTGATGGGCAACGGTGGCGTAGCATATCTTTCTGCCGAGATCGATGCAATAGGACTTGAACAACCCGCTAGTGAATTGGTTGTCTTTCTCGATGATGATGCGGTTAGGCAGACCTACAGCACACCAAACCTTGTATGAACTTGACCTCCGATCTTGCCGGGATTGTTCGGAGAGCCACCACTTCTCCCCACTTAGTGAACTTGTCGATGGCAACGTAGAGGTAGTGGTAGCCCACGGTTGCTCTAGGGAAAGGCCCCAGGATATCCAACCCCCAAACCGCGAATGAACATGAGAGTGGGATGGTTTGCAGCTGCTGAGCGGGCTAGTGAATCTTCTTCACATGGAGCTAGTGGGCCTCACATGACTTGACTATTTGGTGCCGTCATCGAGTGTCGTGAGCGAGTAGAAACCTCTATGGAAGGCCTTCCCCGTGAGGGTATGAGGAGAGGCGCGGTGGCCGCGTTGCCCAGCGTGCATGTCGGCCAGCAGTTCACAACCTTCCTTGGTCAGGTTACACTGCAGGGTGACACTGTTGGGTGAGCGAGAGTAAATGTCGCTATCCACGAGACAATACTTCTTGGCACGAAGAAGGAGACACTCGACCATGTCTTTGCTGTCGGGAAGGGTGTCACCCTTTAAGTAGGCCTTGAGCTCTGTGATCCAGTATGTCTCTTTAGCTGCCAGTGCCAAGATGAGTCGATCGCCGGAGTGCAAGCTATAGTCCAGGGCGCCCACTGGAGGTAGGGGAGGCAGATCCTCGGGAACAGAGCCCTCACCACTGGCTGGTGGTGCCGCAGATGGATTGAACATCCTCTCCTCAAAGACTCCCAACCATTGGGTTCTCGGCAATATGCACATTTGGCGATCTCATGAGCCTATTGGTTGTCTCCCTGAGGGATGTGGATTAGGTCCATGCCAAGGAAATGCTTCTCCAGCTCCGCACCTCCTCCAGGTAGGCCATCATGTTCTTGTCTTTGGGCTTGTAACTCTTATTGGATAAGTCAACAAGGATCAAGGAGTCTCCCTGGACGGTGATGCGCTTGATGCCAAGGGTGATGGTTGCCATGAGGCCTACGATGAGGTCCTCATATTCAGCGATGTTGTTGGAGTGTTTGACTTCGTCCCTGAAGCATAGTTGTATATAATAGAATAGCCTATTGCTAGTCGGGGACGTGAGCACCACGGCTACCCCTGCGCTGTCGATGTTGAATGCCCCATCAAAGTTCACCAACCAGTGGCCTGTGGCCAACTTCCTGGGTAGCCGAGTCATTTTCTCCTCGGCCTCTCCTACACCCGGATCTGTCCACTCGGCTGTGAACTCTGCTAGAGCCCGTACCTTGACTGCGGGTGCGTATTCAAGGTCAGCTCGAAGGGTTGTAACTCGATATGACCACTCCACCACTCTCCCCGTGGTGTTGGGGTTGTGCAGGATGGTCTCCAGAGGGAACTTCGTGACCACCCTGATGTGATGACCATAGAAGTAGTGGCGCAACTTGCGATAATATATGAAGAGTGCGTATAGGAACTACTTATGCATCAGGTACCGCTCATAGGCATCCCAAAGCACCATGCTGATGAAGTAGGTTGTTCGTTGCATGAGCCGTGTAGCCTTGTTCGAGGGCGTGGGGGTGGCTTTCGCAAGGACCTTCCCTCTCAAGCCCCCTGGGCGCTCACAATCTCCATAGCCACCACGGCCGGCCCAACCCTAGGTCCTTGAGAGGAGTGTGGGAATCGGGCCATCCTTTATCCTCGACAGGCTTCTCATGCTTCTCGACGAGGATGGCACTCGCCGTCTGCGGCGTGGCCGCCAAGTACAGCAGCAGAGTCTTGCAGGCTCGTGGAGCTACCCTGATGGGTGTGCTCGAGAGGTACCTCTTGAGGTCTTAGGAAGCCAACGTGGCCTCGAGAGTCCATTGGAACTTGTTGGAGCGCTTCATGATCTTGAAGAATGGTAGGGATCTCTCGCCCAACTTGGAGATGAACCTCCCAAGCGCTTCCATGCATCTCGCTAGGCACTGCATGTCCTCGATGGCCCGGATTTTGTTGGGGTTTGCCTCAATGCCTCTGTGCGATATCAGGAAGCCCAGGAGCTTTCCCGACGGGACTCCGAACATGCACTTGGCGGGGTTGAGCTTGTTGTTTACGCTTTTCAAGTTTGTGAATGTCTCTTCGAGGTCATCTACTAGTGTGTCCTTCTCGCTAGTCTTTACCACTATGTCGTTGACATAGGCTTCTGCCTTCCTTCCCATCTACGCCCCTAGGTCCATGTGCATTAGCCTCTGGAAGGTTGCACCGACATTCTTGAGGCCGAACAGCATGTAGGTGTAGCAGAATACCCCTAAAGGGGTGATGAATGTTGTTTTCAGTAGAATCATGAATAAAATTAATAATATAACTTTCACATAAAACATTCTTATCATGAGCCACATGCATAAAATAATTATTACTCTCCCTATAAACATAATCATTCTTATTAATTATAGTGGGAGGAAATTCAACAAAATTGCTATCATTATTATTCTCATCACCATAATCACCAAATATAGGAGGCATATTGTAATCATAATTAATTTCCTAATCAATAGTAGGTGAACTAAAACTATCATATTCATCATTGTAATCATCATATATTGGAGGTTTGGTATCATCATAAGCAATAGAATAGCTATCTTCCAAAGCTGGGGAACTAAAAAGATCATTTTCATAAAAACAAGCTTCCCCAAGCTTAGACTGTTCCATTGCATTAGTAATAATGGTGTCCAAGGAATTCATACTAACAACATTGCTATTGGCATGCAAATAAAGTTCCATAGGTTTTTTAATTTTCTCTTCAAACACTTCATGTCCTAACTCAAGATAAATACTATAAAGCTCCCTAATTTTTCTGTTGTTTTCCATTAAGCCTAACTAGTGAAAACAAGAAACAAAAATAAAAAATTGCAGAATCTAAAGGAAATAACTTCAAGCACTCACACCGGAGGATGTGAGTACCTTTTACCTTACCTCCCCGGCAACGGCGCCAGAAAATAGGCGTTTGCCGTGGGAGGTTCTTCTTCTTTAATCCTCCGGTGTGAATACCTTTTACCTTACCTCCCCGGCAATGGCGCTAGAAAATAGCTTGATGTCTACGCACTTCTATTCTTGTAGACAGTTGTTGGGCCTCCAAGTGCAGAGGTTTGTAGAACGGCAGCAAGTTTTCCCTTAAGTGGATCACCCAAGGTTTATCGAACTCAGGGAGGAAGTGGTCAAAGGTATCCCCTCTCAAGCAACCCTGCAATCAAGATACAAGAAGTCTCTTGTGTCCCCAACACACCCAATACACTTGTCAGGTGTATAGGTGCACTAGTTCGGTGAAGAGATGGTGAAATACAAGTGGTATGGATAATTGTAAGTGGTAACAGTGCGAGAAAAGAGCTTGATGGCATGGAAGATACTAAAGGCAAACTAAAATAAAGATGGAAGCAAGCAAACATGTAACAGATCTAATAGCAAACGGTGTATCAATGCTTAGAAACAAGGCCTAGGATCATACTTTCACTAGTGAACACTCTCATATAGATATCTTCTCTTTATGATACTACTCTTAACTACTCTCCGGTTGAACACTCTAATAGATGGTAGGGCTATAACAACACACCTCAAAGTCCATATTTCCCATCTAGAAACCCCGCACTGTCACCTTGAGTACTAGATGAGTCCAACAAACACCACAATTTCATAAAGACATCCAACTCCAAATATAACTCATAACAAGTATTTGTAATCCCTAGCCTAAGTTCCCCATGGTGAGCACGCTATCACTTTCACACACATGGGGAGAGCAGAGATTCATTAAAGCACTTGAGTAGCAAGGTAGATCTATAGATTACAAGCTCATGATCTCAATATGATCATGCATAGAGAGAGAGATGAACACATAGCTACCGGTAGAACCCTTAGCCTCGAGAGAGAACTACTCCCTCCTCATCATGGGAATAAGCAATGGTGATGGAGATGGTGGTGGAGATAGATGGAGATGGCTCCGGGGGCACTTCCCCGTCCTGGCAGGGTGCCGGAACAGAGACTTTCTGTCCCCTGAATCTCCCCTTCGGTGGCGGCGGTGCTGCGGAACTTTTCATGGATTTCTGATTGACCACCTAGGGTTTATGCCTCGGGAGGCTTCTTATAGGCCAGAGGGAATGGTCGGTGGGCGGCCAGGGGGCCCACACCATGCCCTGGCGCGGCCTAGGTGGACCCGCACCATGGGGTGGTGTGGCCACCCTATGGCCCCTCTCCGGCTCTCCTTCTGGCTCTGTGAGTCTTTCGGGAAAATAGTAAGTTTGGCTTTTGTCCCGTTCAATTCCGAGAATATTCATTTTCTGACTTTCCTATAACCAAAAACAGCAGAAAACAGGCAACTGGCACTATGGCATCTTGTTAATAGGTTCGTCCAAGAAATCATATGAAAATTACTCCAAAGTGTGGAAAAAACACAAGAAAGTAGATAAAACCAAGCATGGAACATCAAAAATTATAGATACATTTGAAATGTATCAACAACCCGGAGGAGGCGGAGGCCAACTTCACCATGGAGAGGCAACTCCTCCTGCAGGAGGCCATCGAGCTGGTAATGGCCAAGAAGCAGATCGACATTACCCGGCGTGAGTACGACCGTGCCCATGGTCACACTCCGGCTACCGCGGAGCAGAGCCGGTGTGGGGAAGTGCGGCGCCCGGGCGGCGAGCTAGGCGACAGGATGGACAGGGTGGACAGGCGGATCTGCGACCTATTCTTGTATGGCCTACCTATAGCACACCCATCAAGAACCAACGCGCGGCTCGAGCCACGGCAGACGAGCTACCTAGCATGGAGGGCGAGGAGCGAGACCGACAACAAGCCCGGGTGCAGGAGCTCCTCTGAATCGCGGATGTGCAGGGTGATGCCATCCGAAAGATGCACGAGGACCCTTGCTGCTCCAGGGGAAGCAAGCCGCCCAACAACTGCAGGGGCGCACCCCGTGATAACCAGCAGGCGTCCTCTCCTCCGGCTAGATCCCGTAGCCGTCGCCGCAACTCTGGCAACAGAGGCCAGCCGCGTCAGGAGCAGATGGTGAACAGCAACCCAACACCTCCCCCTCCACCAACCGGAGTGCCACGACCTGTCGGTTCCCGTCTCTCGGGTCGGGTAGAAGCGACCAACCCGGAGCATCTAGATGCCCATGACCGCATCGAGCTCCTAGCTTAAGGGCGCGTCACGGAAGAGGAAGATTCCATCGGGCCGGTTTGTTTCGGACCTCGCATCCGGAACGAGCCGTTTCCGGATAAGTTCACCCTTCCCAGGGATACACCCAAGTATGACAGTGGCATGAAGCCAGAGAACTGGCTGACCAACTACGCCACGGCAGTGGGCATCGCCCATGGGAAAAGGAGCATAGAAGTGCGCTACGTCCCCCTCATGCTAACCGGGTGAACGAGGACATGGCTCAACAACCTCGCGCCCAACAACATCAACGCCTGGCTAGATTTTGAGAAGGTGTTTGTCCGCAACATCAACGGGCTTGGCCTTGTGCATCCAAGGCAACCGCGAGTCGGACCGCGATTACCTCGCCAGGTGGACCTAGCTGCGCAACACCTGCGAGGGCATCCTGGAGAGCCAGGCGATCGGGTTCTTCATCGAGGGGTGCCGAGAAGGCACCATGCTTCGCCACCGGCTACTGTGTGACGAGCCGAAAACCATGGCTGAGCTCATGATGGTTGTGGAACAGTACACCACGGCTGACGCCGCAATGAAGAAACCTCTTCGGGTGAGTGCTGACAGGCGTCCGACTCCCTCGGAGCCGGCTTGTGACCGACCAAGCAACCCGACTGGTGAAGCCAGATCCTCCAGGCGCCATGACAACGACAACTAGTTCCACGGGGATCGCCAAGCCGACAACAGAAGCCTCGCTACCATGCACGGTAGGTCAATGTTGTGGAGGGCGCGCCCGACGCATCGACTGGCGACGCAAGAAGGCAAAATCCGCAGCTCACCTTCGACCAAATGTTGACGGCCCATGTAAGTGGCATAGCGGACCCTTCAAGCTGGATATCATCTCCGAGACCGAGGAGAGCTTTCGGCGCGAGCCGGTATGGTTCGAGGTGGTGAACCTGTCGAGTTCCTACCATGCTCTCCTCGGGCGCCTAGCCCTCTCCAAGTTCATGGCCATCCCCCACTACACATACCTCAAGACGAAAATGTTGTGGCCAAATGGCGTGATCATCATCCCCGGCTGCTTTAGGCGGTCGATGGAGTGCGCCTCAGCCGGCTCCAAGCTGGCCGAGGCCCTCATCATAGCCAAGGAGAAGCGCAAGATCATGTGCAACGTGGACGTGGCCCAGGAAGAGATGCCGGCTAGTAGTAAGCCAGTTGGAGATGTGTCTTTCCATCCGGCCAAGGAGACTAAGATGATCCTGCTCGATCCCTCCGACCCGACCAAATTGGTCACCATTGGTGCCAACTTGGACAGCAAATAGGAAGGCGCACTCGTCGACTTCCTCCGTGAGAATTGGGACATCTTCGCATGGTCACCCAAGGACATGCCAGGTGTGCCGAGGGAGTTCGTTGAGCACTCGCTTCACGTATGGCTGGATGCCAAGACGTTCAAGCAGCCCTTGCGCCGGTTCACAGAAGAGAAGAGGAAGATCATTGGTGACGAGATCACCCGGCTCCTTGCAGCAAGGTTCATCATGGAACTGTACCACCCGGACTGGCTGGCCAACCCAGTCCTGATGTTGAAGAAAAACAAGACTTGGTGTGCAACTTGTTATCCTTTTTGGATTGTTACTTCGACTACAATCAGATCCGGCTAAACCCAGCTGACCAGATAAAGACATTGTTCATCACCCCGTACGGGGCTTTCTGCTATGTAACAATGCCTTTCGGTCTGTAGAATGCAGGCACTACCTATCAACGCTATATGCAGAAATTCTTACACTCGCAGATTGGCCGAAACGTTCATGCCTACATGGACGACATCGTCATCAAGACAAAGGAGAAACACACCCTCCTCGAGGACTTGGGAGAAACGTTTGGCAACCTCTACCGATACCAGATGAAGCTAAACCCGGAGAAGTGCATCTTCGGTGTCTCGTCCGGTCAGCTACTTAGTTTCCTCATTTCACAACGAGTGATCGAGGCAAACCTGGAGAACATTTCAGCTAACGAGAGAATGCAGCCGCCCAAGAGCTTGCTTGGAGTCTAGATGTTTACCGGATGCCTGGCCTCCCTCAGTCGTTTCGTCAGCCGGCTGGGGGAGAAGGCACTTCTGTTGTACCAGCCGATGAAGAACACGGATAAGTTCTCCTGGACCTCGCAGGCCGACGCCGCCTTTCATGACCTCAAGCGCATGCTATCCACAGCTCCGGCTCTAGCCACGGCGGCTAGCAAGGAATCGATGTTGCTCTATATAGCAGCCATCAGTTGGGTCGTTAGCGTCGTCCTGGTTGTGGAGCGCCCCGAGGAAGGCAAGGCTCGGCCGGTTCAGTGACCCGTCTACTACCTCAGCGAGGTCCTTTTCCTCTCCAAGAAGAACTACCCCCACTACTAGAAGATGTGCTACTGCGTGTACCTAGCCTGCAAGAAGCTCAAGCACTACTTCTAGGAACATCCGATTAAGGTGGTGTGCACCGCCCCCCTTTCAAAAATGATCGGCAACAAGGATGCCACCGGCCGAGTCGCCAAGTGGGCCATCGAGCTAGGAGCCTACTCCATCCAGTACAAGCCAAGGTTGACGATCAAGTCGCAGGCCCTGGCGGACTTCCTCGTCGACTGGACTGAATCCCAATACCTCCCCCTGTTCTTGATTCGGACCACTGGAGGATGCACTTCGATGGCTCGAAGATGCTTGGGGGCTTGGGATCTGGCATCATCCTCACCTCGCCCAAGGGAGACCGACTGGAGTATGTTCTCAAGATCCACTTCAAGGCCTCCAACAACGTCGCCGAGTACGAGGCGCTGGTGCATGGCCTCCAGCTCGCCAGGGAGATTGGCATCAACCAGATCCTTTTCTTCGGCAACTCAGATCTGGTGGTGCATCAGGTATCCGGGGAATGGGACGCCCATGACGCAAACATGGCCCTCTACCGGTTCCATGTGCAAAAGTTCAGTGCCTGCTTCGACGAATGTGAGTTCCATCACGTCGCTTGCGTCAACATTGAGGCAGCTGATTCGCTCGCCCGAATCGGATCCACCAGGAAGGCGATCCCTCCATGGGTCTCCTTGGAGCATTTGCGCAAGCCCTCCATCAACCCATCTCCCGATTCGGATGCTATTATCTGGGCCGGAAGCACGCCGGCTAATGGCCTGGCGGACGTAGAACTGGCAGAACCTACGAAGAAAATGGCTCGCACCGACTCCGGCATGTCCAAGCCTTCCGGCTCGAAAGACCTAGGGGCTGCCGACTCATCAAGTGGCTCTGGGGCTGCTGTTCTGGATACTTCATCCGGATGACCCACTGACATATCTCAGCTGAAGAATGAGATCGTCCTATGGCACCCCGCGAAACCACTACTAGAAAATCGTTGTGTTTTTGTGCATTGCATCATCATGGCCGCATGCTCATGTCATCATGCCACTTTGCATTTGAGCATCGTCATCATCATGCATGATTGTTTCAAAACTATTTTCTAAAAAAAACCTATATTTGTTTTCTAAATATCTCTTGTCTTTATTTCAAATTAAAAACACCGGTCTCTTCCAGATATTTTATTTGTCTAAAAATAGATTACAAAAGTCTTTTAAATAAATAAATAAATAAAACTTGTTTTATTTTTGGGAGGCAGCCAGCCAGGCCCGAAAGCCCGGCCGGCCACCTCCAAGCCCTAAACTAAAATCCTATCCTAACCCTAAACCGCCCACCTAGCCCTAATCCCTCACAACTCCCTCCTACCCGCCACACAGCCGCCACCCCCTGGCACAGCGCACGCCCCCGCCCACCCCTTGCCGACCACCTAGGGATCCTGGCCCTATCCCGCGTCCCCACCTGCACCGTCCCGCACGCAGCGCACAAAGCCACCCAGCCTCGCGTGTCCCCCTGGACCCACACGACACCGTCCGACCCACCCTCATCTCCACCTCACTGACCCGACCCTGCACCCCGGTTCACACCCCCACCACTACCGCTCCCGTCCGACACGCGCGGGCCACCTGACGCGACCCCCACCAACCTCTCACTCCCACGTCACCCCACCCCGTGCCCCGCTCTTCCTCACCCGCAGCAGCCGCCGCCGCCGCTCTCTCCCCCGCGGCCGCCTCCTGCCGAGCTCGGCTAGCCGCATCTATCGTCCGCCGGCCCTGCGCCTCCTCACCAGAGCCCCGACCGCTGTCTGCTCGGACCCCGTCGAGCACCCTGCCGTCGTCAGCGGCCACCGCCACCATGGCCCCATCTCCCTCGCCGGAGCGCTGCCGCCCCTCTCCCCGGCCAGCGCCGCCTAGGGCTCCTCCTTGCTGAGCCTCCTCCTGCGTGCCCTGCCGCTAGAGATTCTGCCCCGAGCAGGGCCCCGGGTCCCCCGTCACCGCGTTGCCTCTCCATGCGCCTCCTCCGGGACTCTGGAAGCCGGCGTCGGCCGCGTGGCTCGACCTCGCCAGCCCGCAGGCGCCTCCACCCCCGTCCCCGTTGTGGCCTCCTCGTCTGCACTCTCTGTCTCCATCTGCGCGATGACGTCGTCCCCGCCGTTTCCCTGGAGCTTGCTGCCTCCCTCTGCAGGCGCCGTCCTGCTCTGGCCCGCAGCCGTGTGCCCCAGCGCGTCCTTGCTGAGCGGCCTCTACATCCTCCGGCCGCCCTCGTCCCTCATGACCTGCCTCTGCTCCGCGCGCCCGCATCGCCGCCCCGAACTTCTTCTCGGTCGCCGATGCGAGCACCGCCGGCCGCGTCGCCAGCGCGTTCCTCTACCTCTGCCGCTGCGAGCATCGATGTCCTCCGCCCCATCATCTCCCAGTCACATCGCCGGCCTCACCCTGCCCTTCTCGGTGACGCCCCTGCTCGAACGTTACAGTGCCATCCAAGGCCCCGCTCGAGTTCGGCACGTGCTTGCTTCCATGCGTGATGGTTCTAGCGGGGAGATGGGTGTTTGCTGCTACCTTTGCCCGTGTTGGTGATGTGTTGATACGGGTGTGTCCCAGATAAGATGAGGAGCATGCCATCTCTGCATCGGTATCGGCAAGATCTGCTGCGCTTTTTTGTCAATCCAAAGATAGTCAACATGGAACGCGATGGACAAGATCGACAAGGTCTCCCTCCTGAAACACCAAGTTCTCCGTCACGGACCACCATGATCTCCTTCTCGGATTCGATGGCCGAAACCCCCGAAGGCCTGATCCGAAGACCGGACCCTGGCGTGCCAAGTTCTTTGACCCCGAGGACCGATCCATAGATGCGACAAGTACTTCTTCCCGGTTCCGATGCCCGAGAACCCGGATGCCAAGGTCGTCGACACGGATACGCCAAGTACTTCCTCGAGGACGCCAAGTTCTTCACCTCGAATGCCAAGACCGAACCAACATGCGGATGCGACAAGATCTACCTCTCGTTTGTCTGAAGACCGATCCCGCCAACCCTTTCGAATCTCGGACCCCGGCACCCCAGTACCTTCGACCCCTAACATGTGTGACTCCTTTTTCCGAGACCCCCTATTTTATGAATGACATTTATCTTGTTGCATCATTAAATTGTTCATACATGCATACATAATTTGTGGGTGCGGGTTATTCCATCGATGCACCTAATAATTAAACATGGAGACTATATGAGGGCTTTTCTAGTCTTATATCGCCTCCATTTAAATTGGTGTAGCGAACCGATGCCATGTTTCGCCCTGTTATTACAACATTTAAATTGCGGGGTTCTAAATAACTTGAACTGTTTAATTAAATGTCGGGAACCCGGTTCCGCTTAATACTGCCTAATTGCACCGCATTTGCATCATATAATAATCATGCCGGATCTTCTGCCATAGTATTAAATATTGCATCTGGTGTTTCTTCTAGTGTTTGCCTCTTTGCGGATTAGGCCGATGAGTTGATGCGAGTATCGACAAGTTCTTCGGATATGATCCTTCGATAGTGTTTCCCAGGCGAGCATCTCTCCCCTTCTACCTATTTTCCATTTATAGTCTTTATTTCCTCCTGTTGATCTATTGCTATCCGTGTCGCGATGCTTTAGTTTCCGTACCCCAGTTATATCCCATGCAGCCTCTATATTGCCTTGGGCACCTCCTATTACCCATGTTTGGTAGATAGTTGGCCTTGCGATTCGTAGTCGCTTGCTCAGGTGCGATCTCATGTTATCGAATACCACAGTTGTTGGAATGCTGGCAGATGTTTATTGGTGGAGATGCTTAGTGGTGGAGATGATCATGACTTTAAATACAACTATTAAATTGCTAGATATAACTACTGCAGAGGCACCGGTGGGTAATAGTCAATATTTGGTTCTTGACCGCTCACTAGTGTCCCCTAGGACCCAAGTTCTTGACACCTGTTCCAAGATTGAGCGCGCTAACCACAGGTGGGGTGTGTGGGCACCCCCATCGGCTTACTACCTAATTTCAAAGCATTGTACCGGGGGCCACAAGTAGTTTGGGGCTTTATTACTATTCTGTACTTATGCCATGTTTACCGTTTTAGTTAATTTGTGCATGGAGCACCTGTACTGTTTTGGATCGCGCCACGTTTTCGTGGTATCAACAAGCCCAGTCCCCTTTTTCGGGTTCCCAGTCGTTTACAGCCGTCGTCGCAAACCCTGGGTCTGTCTCAGAGCCGGCCGACTTTGTTACGGGTAGCTTAGTGGGTTGGCCCCCATGTACTTACTTTGGGTCTAGGAAACGTCATGACTTAGGCTCCGCCGAAATATCGATGGGTGTATGTTAATTGATTTGGCAAAAAGGGTCGAAGTGTGTGTGGATACTTTGGTGCACCCCTGCTGGGTTAAATCTTTTCGAAAAGCCGTGTCCGCGGTTATGGACGACTTGGAGCACAGTTTCTCGATCATAGACAACTATAACTAAAGTTTACTGTTATAATTTGACTTGTATGTGAGAAGACTAGTAAGTGGGATTACTGCCTTGGAAAGATTAAATAAAATTGCCAACCGTGTGAGTTTCCTCGGCTTGACTTCCTCGTTTGGTCTCGAGGGGGAATACAAGGATGGGTATGTTTGGTGTTAGTATCAGGATGGATCCGAATAGGTCTTTCTTATCCCTCTTTAATAGCTGCCAGTTTTACTGAGTCTCTATAGGTTGTTTAGTGCATGTTGCGCTGCTGCTTCAGTCCACCATACCTATGTAGGCGAGAGCCGACGAATTCTAGCCTCGCCATGTGCTGGCCTCAATACTGACGCTCCTCTTTTTCCTTTGCCCTTTGCCGGCCCCCCTTTTGTTTTAGCAGGTTGAGATCGCCGTCGTTAGCAGGGTTACCCTTCCGGCTTGGCCTGGGCAGGGTTATGGACGCCATTGGTTATTCTTCAGGGCTCTTAGCCCCATTTGCATCTTGTCTGTAGTCGGACGCTCTATCGTTTTAAAGGTGATTTGGATCTTTGTATATTATATCTGTATTGTTGACTCATGGAGTCGCTGATGTATATGTATGTTCTACGGGTCCCATCGAGGACTGTTGTGTAATGGTATTACCTCGTTTTCCACCCGCACGAAAGTGCCTGGTGGGCGTCCTTGAATCGTTTCTATGCGGGTTTGGAGCAAAAGGGCTAAAACTTGCATAGGGCCGATTCGAGGGTGTTACACGTCCTCACCATCCGGGAGATACCGTCCTGGGCGTAGCCCTTCATGAACTACATCGCCAGTGGAGAACTTCCGGATGACGATGTGGAGGCCAGGCAATCCGGCAATGCGCGCATACGTACACTCTCATCCACGAAGTGGAGTTGTACAAATGTAGTGTACCCAGCATCTCCTAGCAGTGTGTTGACATGGACACAGGCTACCGGCTACTGAAGGACATCCACCAGTGCGAGTGCGGGCATCATGCTTCATCCCGGGCAATAGTCTGCAAGGCTTTCCGCCATGGCTTCTATTGGCCCATCGCCCTCGAGGATGCCGAGCAGCTGGTCTGCGCGTGCAACGGATGCCAACGCTTCGGGCAGCTCAGGCACATGCTGGCTGTGGTACTCACGACCATACCGATTACCTAGCCCTTCACCGTGGGGCCTCAACATGGTCGGTCCCTTCAAGCGAGCGCGTGCGGGCATGACCCACCTGCTGGTGGTGGTGGACAAGTTAATGAAGTGGATAGAGGCCAAACCGATCCGGAAGCTAGACGGGGCGATAGTCATCACCTTCTTCACGGACATCATCAACCGGTTCGACTACCCCAACAGCATCATCACCGACAATGGCACGAACTTCGCCAAGGGGGCCTTCGCTCAGTTCTGCAGCAACAAGGGCATCCGGCTAGACCTCGCTTTCGTCGTGCACCCGCAATCCAACGGGCAGGTCGAAAGGGCAAATGGCCTAGTGCTAGCCGGCAACAAGCCGTGTCTCATCGAGCCCTTGGAGCGATCGCCCGGATGCTGGATCGAGGAACTTCCAGCTGTGCTGTGGAGCCTCCGCATCACGCCGAATAGATCAACAAGCTTCACCCGATTCTTCCTCGTCTACGGCTCGGAAGCCGTCCTCTCCGCGGACATCGAGTTCGACTCACCGTCCTCTCAAGGAGGCTCGCGAGCTAGCACTGTCCAGATCGGCACTATACCAGTAGCGCCTACGCCACTACCATTCGAGCCGGATCCGGCCCGTCGCGTTCCGCGAGGGCGATCTGGTTCTCCGGCTGGTGCAAGACAGGAAGGGCATGCACAAGCTATCACTGCCCTGGGAGGGCCCTTTCATCATCAGTCGGGCGCTGCACAACAACTCCTATTACCTCATCGACACGTAGCAACCGTGCAAGAACAAGATGGACAAGTCGAACGAGGAGACAAAACGCCCCTGGAACACGGCCCTGCTCCGCCCATTTTACACCTAGTTGTCGGACAGTGTATGTATCCCACGAACTCTATGAATGAAAATGCGGAACCCCGAGAGATACTCAGGGGATCCTTGCTAGAAATTTGTGTGTATTTGTTTTCGGTTTAGTTTTTCCAGGTCCGAAATCCCTACCTGGGGGCTCACCGGCTGGCCTGGCATGCTAAATCCACAAACCGGCTGACTAGTGTGTGATGATGTTAGAGGCCCACTCTTCGTCTTAGCTACTGACCGCAAGTCGGCTGTCCGGCTAGCAAGAGCAAAATCCCGAGGCATCCCACGTGAAAAACAGGTAGGATATACGACGGATCGGGCGTTCCAGCCTTGCGCCTTGTTTGAGATGATCTGGCTACTAAGCCCCCAGTACCGTGCGCAATGTATTATCAGCTCCCATCGATTCCGGCTGCCCGACAAGGATGCAGCGTAAACAACAGAGCACACGGGAAAGTGACTATGTGTCCAGAGAAACAAAAGCTAGTTTTCGAAAACCAAAGTTGTCCTCCGGTTAAAAAGCACTAACTTAACCGACTAACCTATTATCAAATGGGCCTATATGTGTGTTTTTCTTGTACGACTACATCGAGTTGGGCTTCAAAAAGGAAAGAATATTCAAAGTCCTTGCCTTCATCAAGCGCTCCGAATCTCGGGGGCTACACCCACTGGGTGCACTCGCGCCCCCCAGTGGAATCATATAGTTCCAACCGGCTAAAGGAGTTTAGCCGGATATTTGGAGCCCAGGTGAGGGAAAGGGCAGGAAAAGAAAGAAGATTCGAAGCACCTGGCTTCGCCAACTACTCCGAATCTCAGGGGCTACACCTAGTGGGTGCACTGGCGTGCCCCCACTGCTGGTCGTGGTGCTTGGCTGGTCCGGGCAAGGTCGAGGTAACCGGCTAGAGGCGTCTAGCCGGAAGAAATTAAGAACTTGAAGGAAATAAAGAATAAGAGTCGAAGCATCTGGCTTTGCCAGCTACTCCGAATCTCGGGGGCTACACCCAGTGGGTGCGCTGGCGCGTCCCCACTAGATTTGAAGTTCACCCGACTAAAGGCGTTTAGTCGGGCGAAAGAAGCCAAACAAGTGTAACCGGCAAACGATAAAAAAATTTGAGGCATGCAGAAATCACAAGGAAAAGAGAAGCAAGCAAACAATATGATTGGATAAAAAGGGAGGCGAAGCTCCCATAGGTTCACCTGGCGTCAGACACAGCCGGCACAAACGACAGAGTTCAACAAGACAAAATATACAAGTGCACCCGACATCCCGGGGATCATATCTAAGCAGCGGGGCCCTTGCCGTGAGGTGGGTCCTGACCAGAGGCGGGTTCGTGAGGCGGAGGAAGCGCGCTGGCTGTCCCGGATCCAACGTCTCCGCCAGTCGGATGCGAAAAAGATTCGGCTCCCGCATCCGGCGTCCCGACGGACTCCGAATTGGTGATGACCTCATCGACGTCGGTGTAGTCGGCAATGTTGATGGCGGAGGCATGGAGCTCCGGATGGGCTCAGCGGATGGTGGCGAGGTCAGCACTGGCATGGAAGCCTCCGTCGATCTTCTTGACGCGGGTGTCTTTGTACCAAGAGAGGATCAATGCCAAGGCCATCTCCGCTCCGGCTCGCACCGCCAAGTCCTGCAGCCGCTCGACCATAGCTGCCACCTTCGTCGCCTTGGCCACCAGCTGGGCGATCATCTTTGGAGCCGCCGTGTCCGGCCACAGGAACTCGAAGATCGCGTGAGCCGCTTTGCGCAGCGCAACGGCCTCCTCACCGAGAAGAGCGATGAGCTTCTGGAAAGTAGGCTATTCTCCTGCAGCCGGTTGTACGCCAGCAGGTTTACCCCTGGATAAAAGGCTATCAGAAAAACGAAAGTCAGGTCCTGCTACCAGATCCGGACAAATAAAGCTAGTCTGAAAATACTTACCCTTAGTGGTGCGCCCGATCTGCATCAACTCCTCGAGCAGGGCCTTCTCCCGGTCCGCCAGCCGTTTGATCTCCTTCTCCTTTTCCTTGTTCTGGGCGTCGAGGACATCAAAGGCCTGGGCCTGGCTGGCGAGGGCGGAGTCGCCCTCCTTGAGGGTGGCCCTTAGTGCATCCATCTGGGCACATACGATGATGGCTGCGAGGAACCGGCTATCAGCAAAAAAATGAAGAGAGAAGAGGAGGACGAGAGTATCTGGCTAATGAAACCGAGTGAAAAGACTTACTCTAGGACGTTCTGTTGGCAGCGGCCAGTTTCTATTCCAAGGTCCGGTTACCCCTGGACGCGGCTTCTAGCAGCCGGATCTCCTTCACCTCCAGCTCGAGGGTGGCAGCCAGATCCACCAACAAGGCAGCAGAAGAAGCATCGTCATCAACATCGTTGACGGTGAGCGACTCATTTGCCTCTAGCACCCCCGTTTGCCACTCTTCCCCCGGCTCGTCATCGGAGTTGTCGTCGGCAACGACCACGAGCTCCTTGCCGGTGGAGGCCCTCCACGCCCCCGCAAGAGAACTACCTCCACTTTGTGGGGTTGCTGCAGCCGTTTCCCGCTGCACCACCATGGTCGGCGGAGCACCTTCGGCACCGACTGCGGTAGCCGGATCAGCAGGAGGCGGAGGCAGAGGAGGGGCCCTAGGCGAAGGAGTGGGGGCAGCGCCAATGGCAGCAGAGGATGACACGGTGTATGGCGCATGGGGTGGCGAGCCAATGGGCGCTCGCGCTAGGCTCGCCGCACCGAAGGAAACCAACGAACTGAAAGGCAAAAGACATAGAAGAGAAGCAAGTAAGAAAAAGCAAAGGACAGGAAAGGTCATGCAAAAAGAAAAAGAGAAGAGGCGCAAGGTCAAAAGGACAACTCACCCCAGCACCACGGGTGGCGGCGCCTTCTTCCGGGCAAGCCAGCTATGGGGGAGAGCGCTGGTACGGCTCCTCTTGGGGGTCGGATCCTCCATGGTGGGCTGGCTGGACCCGCTCCCCCGAGCACCGGACCGGCTGGAGCCGCTCCCTCTCGCACCGGACCGGCTGGAGTAGCCATCCACCGTGCTGCGCCGAGTCTGTTTGGGAGTCGGCACAACCTCCTCCTCCTCATCGACCTGCGCATGAGGGTCGTGCGTTCACTCGTCGTTCCGGCTAGGGAAGACGTCGCCGTCCATGTCTGACTCCTCACCAGACCGCCGTGCGCGCGGCTCGGGACGGTCAGGCGTGAAGTTCTGGCGGGGAGCCTCGCCCTCCTCCCGGATGATGTAGGGAAAGAGCTGTCAAGAAGAAAGAAGACATGATTAGATGGATAGCAAGAGGGACCAAAAAGATAAAAGAAAGGACCGGCTGACAAGGAACTTACCAGGTGTGCATGGTTGTTGCGACTGAAGGGGACCAGCCCAAACTTCTAGTTCTTCGGCAGCCACTCCTTGGTGATTGTCCACACCCACTCCTTAAGGTTGTGGTAGTGGGGATCACGGCGGGTTAGCTAGGTCGGGTCCAGCCGGCCGGAGTAATAGCACATCTTGTGTGCGTGTTGCTGCAACGGCATCTTGTGTGCGTGATGTCCAGGCCGGTCAAGCTGGCGGTGATGAGGGAGCGCATCTGCTGTAGAATCACGTCCGACTCCGCCTTGTCCCCATGAATCTTCAGGTCCTAGTTCTGCTAGCTAGATTCCACATCCTAGAAAGCCGGCAGATTGATTCGGTCGATGTTAGTAATGTTGTTGATGTAGAAATACAATTGCTGCCATAGTGGCACTGTGTCCTGCAGCCAGAACTTCGGGTAGCCAGTCTAGGTCCGGGAGTAGATGGAGGCGCCACCGCATGTCATCAGCGGTAATTGGGTAAACTGCACCTGCGGCCGCATGCGGAACAGCCAGCAGAACAACCCGAGATCCGGCTGGATCCTGAGGTAGCTCTCGCAGAACGCAGAGAAGTGCGCCAGCGTGCCGATTGTGTTGGCGCCGAGGTGGTGGAGGCAAAAGTCGAAGAAGACAAGGAAGGTGAGGAAGAACAGGTGCATCGGTTGTGTGAAGCCGCGGGCAAGGTGCGAGAGGAAGATGACCTGCTCCCCTTCTGCCGGGTGCGGCGACTCCTCCCGCGGCGGCGCCAGACGCACCTTCACCTTCGACTCCGGCGGAAGAACGCGGGTGGCGCGGTACTTCTCAATGTGCTCCTCTGTTACGGAGGAACCGCACTAGGCACGATGCTCCGAGCCATCGCGGGCTCGCTAGCCGTAGTGCTGGGAGCGGAGTGGCGGTGGCTCGTGTCAACGGCGGCACTAAACGGGTAGCACAGCGAACTTTGGCGACAATAACTCGCAAGCCAGAGGCGAGAAGGCAAGGGCGCAAGGAGAGGATTGGGAAGGTAGAGAGCGAAAGGGGGAACTGCCTCCCCCAGGCGACCTTTTAAGGGCCGGGGAGGGAAACCAATCGGGTCACGCCCCACCCCCATCACCGCCTCACATCCCATGTGCAGGCTCTAAGTGCGCAGAAGATCTAGGAGCGAGAACCGAAGCGCCAAACGGCAGTTTCGCGAGGCGACGCGTGACGAGACGTTACGCTGCGTGCTGTAGTGCAATGATGGCGCGTGCGCGCATGGCCGACGTCAGCGCTGACGGCACGGGTAGCGCAACCACCAGGCGTAGCCAGTCACAAATTTCAAACTCAGGAGCGAGCGCGCGCAAATTTCACCTAAGGGTGAAATATACACCCACTTCGGGGCTAGTGTCGGGGGGATGACTCCCGGATACCCCAACTAGACAAGATCCACGGCAGGCGGTTCGTGTCCGACTACCTCCCAATAGCCGAACCCGAACACTTTGTACCGACTAGCATGCAGTAGCCGGAACCAGGAGGAGCGGCAAGGCTCAAGACCGGCTACATTAGCGTAGCCGGACACAATCAAGAGGACACAGTGAAGTGTTGCACACTGTGCAGTACTCCCTGGTACAATGACAAGACCCGCAACTACACGGCCATACCGAAGACTTTGCTAGGTGACACGCGCATAGTGGCCAGACGCTGACGATAGGCTCGCACGGCATTCACTGTACCCACGACGACCCCTATCACGTGTACCTTGATGGGATGTAGATGACCAGTCGGCTGGGACCTGCCTATGGGGCCCGCCAGCCGGACTGGCTAGTGAGACCTTTGCCCCTCTACCTATATAAGGAGGGGCAAGGCTCTCGTAGAAAGGGTTGGTCTTAGTGCATTTAAAGAGGTAGATAGAAGATACAGCTCAAGGAGCGGTTGTATCCCGTATACTACTGATAGTCAGATCGGTAGGAGTAGGAGTTTTACCTCACCACGAGGGCTCCAAACCTAGGTACTTCTTGTGTCCCGTTACACTTACTCGTATCCAATCCCGCCTGCGGACGCCGTTGAGAGCTTCCCTGCTAGTCCCCACACCTCTATCTAACCTTTTCAGGTACTGCCGTTCCCAATACAATGACACCATCTTTTAACTTTTTTCCTTAAACAATCTAGCGTTTTCATAGGCTTCACTTCAAAACACATCTAAAGCATGCATATCTAATAAACTATTTTCCCCTGCTGCTTTGAGATCATAATTTAGATTCTTGATTTCCCAAAAATCTTGGTGTTCGAGTTCTAATGGTATATGACATGCCTTACCGTACACCATCTTATAAGGCGTCATACCCATTGGACTTTTAAAAGCAGTATGGTATGCCCATAGAGTGTCGTTTAACTTGTATGATGATGGTCTTCAGTTCTCTATTTGAGTGTTCCACTTGTCCACTTGTTTGGGGATGATATGGTGAAGCAACACAGTGAGTTACTCTATACTTGCTAAGGATTTTCCTGAAAGTCCCTTTCATAAAATGAGAACCACCATCAGTAATTAAAAATCTAGGAACTCCAAACCTGGGGAATATGGTGTCCTTGATCATCTTCACTGAGGTAGTTGCATCTGCATGATTCGTTGGGGTAGCTTCAACCCATTTAGTAACATAGTAAATAGCAACAAGAATATGAGTATAGCCTTAGACTCTACAAATGGTCCCATATAATCCATTCCCCATACATCAAAGGGTTCAATTATAAGACTATAATTCATTGCCATTTCTTGTCTCCTACCTATATTACCTCTTCTTTGGCAAGCATCGCAATATTCCACATACATGTGTGCATCTTTGCACAAGGTGGGCCAATAGAATCCGGATTGAAGTACCTTTGCAGCAGTTCTTTTACCTACATGATGCCCTCCATATGGACTGTCATGACAAGCCTTTAATATAGCATTCATTCGTAATTAGGAACACACTTCCGAATCATTCCGTCAAGTCCATGGCGATATAAATATGGATCATCCCAAAAATAAAAATTAAGATCATTAAAGAATTTCATTCTTTGATTTCTTGTCATACCGATTGGTAAATTTTTTGTTGCTAGATAGTTAGAATAATCTACATACCATGTATCAGCGATATCCACCTTTGCTAAATATTCTCCTAGAAATGATTCATTAATAGGTACGGGGTCATTAATTATTCCCTCCATTCTAGAGAGATGATCTGCTACCAGATTATCCTTACCCCTCATATCTACTATTTGAAAATCGTACTCTTGTTGTAATAAAACCCACCTAATCAACCTAGGCTTAGCATCCCTTTTCACAAGCAGGTGACGCAAAGCTTGGTGATCCGTATGAATTATTACCTTAGAATTAATTATGTAAGATCAAAATTTGTCACAAGCAAAAATTATAGCTAGAAACTCTTTTTTTGTAGTAGCATAATGTTTCTGAATCTTATTAAGAGGTCTACTAGCATATGTGCCATAAGGACAAGTAAAAGTTGTTTTCTCTTGATCTTCCGGCTGTATGGCAATTTGAGAATATCTAGAATAACCATCAAGAAAATAAAAATAAGAATTATTACTAAGTCTTTCTATAATTTTATCTATGAAAGGTATAGGTTTATGATTCTTTTATGTTTCACGGTTTAATTTCCTAAAGTCAATGCACATACGACATCCTACAATCGTTCTCACAGGAACTAGCTCACCCTCCTCATTCATAGCATCATCAAGACCTCCTTGTCTTGGTATGCAATGATCTAGGCTAACCCACTTACTGTCAGAAATAGGATATATTATACCAACATCAAGTAAGCGTATAACTTCTTTTCTTAGTACTTCCTTCATCTTAGGATTAAGCCTTCTACTACGGGTTCAGCATTATCAAGCATGGTAATCTTATGTGCTACAATAGATGGATATATTCCTTTAATATCACTCAATATATATCTGAAAGCTTCACGATGCTTAACCAAAACTGAAATGAGTTTATTCGTTTCATTTTCTGATATATTCTTGCTAATAATAACAGGACATTTATTTTCATTATCTAAAAATTCATACCTCATATTGTCTGGAAGTTTTTTCAATTCTATTGGTGGAGGTTCTTCATCACTCGTTCTTACCAGTTCTTCATGGTCATGTGGATTTTGTGTTTCCGGTATGGAACCAAGGTAATCATCCATGTCTTCTTTCTTCTCATCATCCGGTGCTTCTTCCCAATTAATCAAACTCCTTTCTAGTTCATCTTGTGGAGTACTGAAATGGATTGCTACTAGCTCGGCAATCGTCTTTTCTTCCTTGATATCCTCCACTTTGTATGGCCTCTTTTTAGTTTGGCGAAGTGGAATGTCATTTCTTCTTCCCCAAACTTCAGTGAAATGGTTTCCTTCTGATTATCAACTCGTGCTTTGGTGATGGAAATAAAAGGCCTGCCTAAAAGAATATGGCAAAAAGAATCTCGAGGCATATCAACAATATGAAAATCAAGGGGGTACATGAGTGAGCCAATAAAGACGTATATATTTATGATTACGCCTTCCAGTTTTACATTGGTTTTATTAGACAATTTGACAATAGTGTCTACTGGTTTAACATCTGGATTATTTAATTTATAGCAAAGTTGTTGATAGAGTGATGACGGCATAATATTTATGGTGGAAATTGGTTCACAAATTCCATATAAGAAAGTTTCTCCACAATATATATGGGTCATAGGTTTTGATGTTTCGTTACCTCTAACCTTACCTCGGATGAATTCTGAAGTTTCATGGTCTAGCTTAACCACTTCATCTTCCACTATTCGTGCCTCCATAAGGTCTTTTATTATAACATTATTCATATTTGTTGTTTCGGAGTTCCTTTCTGGTTTCTTCAGTCTCCTCTTTATTTGTTCTTCCTCTTTTCGTATCTTTTCAAAGGTTCCCCGTATAGGTATCAAGGAGAACTCTTCCATTAGTGCTCTTGCACGGTTCTTTTCTTCGAGAGGTTTACGAGGTTCCCATTCTATAGGTACCTGCAAATACCCTGCAAAATTTTTAATAATTTTCTTTACTGAGTAAGAATCAATACCGAGGGTCTTAATCATTGTATCTATCCTCTCATCTGCAAGGAAATCATTAATGCAAGCATATTCTGAAAAACTATTTGTAATTGTTTCCTTATCTTTAGAATTTTCATTTGCTTCTTTCATTTTTATTATTAGATTCCAAGCCTCATCATAAGTATAAGATAGAACACTACCATTTGAAGAAGTATTTAGATTCGTCCTATTTCCAATATTTAGCCCTCCATAAAATGTATGAGTTGTTAACCAATCAGGTAAACGATGATGGGGGGAAATTATCTAGGTAACTTTTATACCTTAGATATCCTTCATATAATCCCTCACTAAGATTATTTTTGAAACTAATAATAATATCTCTCATCGTGTGAGCTTTACTTTCAGAATAATATTTTGATATGAACTTGGTTGTCAATTCCTCCCAAGTCCTTGGTGCATCCTCACAAAAAGAGCTGTACCAGTCGCAAACATTATTAGAGAGAGTTTGTCTAAGCAACTGGATTTTAACCATATCAAGATTACAGTCATGGAAAATAAAGGAACTCAAAATGTCTTCAAAGAATTGTAAGTGTCCATATGGACTTTCTTCATTGGTTCCTGCAAATTTCTTAGAATGTAATAACTCAAATAATAAAGAATGGATTTCGACTCCATCCAGATTTATGCTTTTATTGATAGTTATAAAAGCGTCTATGGGTAAACCCATTTTCCTTACTTCCTCAAGCTGATTTAAATGCTGAGTATTGTCCATTATTGCGGTCCTGCAACTTCAAGTAAAAATTAGTACAACGAAAGTAAATAACTAAAAGTAAAGTGACTTACAGCGCTAAGCTCCCCGGCAACAGCGCCAGAAAATAGCTAGATGACTGCAAGTGCACAGATCATTTGTAGCTAGTTTTGAAATAAAGATATCGTTCCCACAGGGAGCAGTAGGCGAAAGACTAAAATGCTTTTAACTATAACTAAATGGAGTACTTATGAAATAACTTTAGGGTGTAGGATAAATAGAATTGTTTTTTGGTTTTTGGTTGAACAAGTTAATTTAAAGTAAAGCAAAACTTAATGCAGAAAGTAAGAATCGCATGTGTAATAGAACTTTGGAACTCCCTCTTAGGGAGTAGCGGATACACCACTAGCAATCTAGACTAAGTAATCGAGAGTATTATAACAAATATTCTCATAGTGTGTATGTATGTGGGAGGAGCTCCATAGATGGATGATCTGCTAGCAACCGTTGTACATATCATCCTCATAACCACAGCAGACAGTAATCGACAACCATCGCATTACCGTGCTATTAAGGGATCTCTCCCATGGCATGGACATGGCTTGATGAGTTCTCCTTGAATCCCCAAGTTAGTACACAAGGAATAACAACAACTTTATAGTCACAGTAAGAGCTATCATCCCTCCATCAAGTCCCCGTGAGAGGAAAATATCAAGAAGGTGCACTTCTCATTAATATCAAGATGAAGACAATTAACACATACACATGATGATGTATAACATAATAATCTCTATCTCATCTCAGTCATATGCTAGGGTCTCTCCATCTCCCCAAGAACTAAGGATCTAATCAGACATTGAGGCAATCAACATCATGGAAATAGTAATGAGAACAATCATAGCTGAATAATACTTGTATAAATCCACAACGAGTATAGGAATTACAACAGGATCTAGACGAGATGTAGATGGGATGGATGAGGATGGTGGTGATGCAGCGGTGGCTGATGAGGATCGATGCCTTAGCCTCCTGGATCTGCGCAGGGTGAAGATGGATCCCTGGCGGACGAGTTCCCGCTCCAGATGCCTTCTAGAGGTGAGGTTTTTGTGATTTCTGTGTGTTCTGTATGTCGTCTCTCTGAACCAATTGAACGGGGTGAAACTATTTGACGAGGCGGAGGCGGCGCTAGCTATATGGCCGGAGCTATACGGCGGGAATATTTCCTCCGCCCATATATTTGGTCATTACGCTCTCTGTCTCCTCTATCCGCTTCGGGTTTTCTTCTGGTATTATTAATATTTCCCAAATAAGCAATTTACGTTGTTTTTGACTCCTTTTCTCCTCAGTACAACTGCTTCAATAATTGTATCCATTGGATCCATCATCTGTCATGATCTTGGTGAAAACAAACATAAAATGTGCGTGCGAATGCCGTAAAATACCAAGATCCTACATCTACAATGCAAAATAATAATATAAAAAATGATGCAAATATGCACTCATTAGTGCACACCATCGATATGACGCCCACCACACACGTGGACATAGGATGGTCTTCGATGTCGAAGGAGACCGGTTGTTGTGACTACCTAAGTTGTGAAGTGGTAGCGCTAGGCCTTGCCGCCACGAGCTCATGGGAGAGTTGCTTGAAGTGCCACCCGGACGTGGGGGCCTAGGAGCCGCCCAATATGAAAGCAACGATGCTCGGTCCTCCCACATAGAGTCCGAAGCGCCCCGGCCACCCGTGGCAGAGGCCACAAGGACCGATCATGCATGTTAGGGGAGGACACAAGGCCTACATTGCCGAGGAGCTCGACGACGCGAGCATGCCATGTCGCCCTTTTAGCCGCCACAAGGGCTTGGCGTAGAAGCCTTCGTTCTTTGAGTAGCACGGCTCCCGGTGTAGGGGTGCCCTATCCCCACTCAGCCCGTGCTTCAGTGCATGGTGACTTGCCGTCACGGTTGAAGGGGACCGTGGAAGCATGCTTCAGCCCTCTACCTGGCACGCCAAATGTCGGATACTAGCATCCCGTGAAGGAAGAAGGGGTCTGACAAACCCTGAGTTCGTGAGGGGGATGAACACGCGTTCGGGTCTGGCTGGCGGTGACGATGATTGTCGTGGTATTGCCGACGAGTATGCCATGGAAGGGTCCTCACAGTGCGTGCTTAGAGACGTGGGGTAAGGCGGAGAGTTTGCGGGTATGAGGTAACACAGCTTACATAGGTTCAAGTCCCACAACGGTGGCAGAACTCTACTCCTGCTATAAATCACTATAATGGCAATACGCCGAGTTACAAAGATAGGTTCGCTGTGCGAGGTGTTGCATGTTGTACGTAGCAATCTGATAGGTTGTCCCCTAAAGGCTCCCACATGTTTGGTTTATAAAGGCACCAGAACCTAGGGTTACAAGGAAAGGACCTTGCAGGACAAGGTAAAGAGTCCTACGCTAATATGAACTAGTCTTTCGTGTCTTATACTCCAAGACTCCGAGTACGTCGGTGAGTCCTATGTAGCCTTCCTTTATCCGACATGGGCCTCCCTTTTGGATCCGTCTAACTGGGCCGCCCAGCAGGCCATAGGCCCATCAACCAACGGTGGGCCACCCGGTTAGCCGGATTAGACACATGCTATGGCGATACCCATTTAGCATATGCCCAACAGTATCCCTCGGAGGACTTTGATATCTTGCGCCGTCTTGTGAACTGATCTTGAATCCTCCATCTATGTGATACAAGAAATCTGTCAAGCAATATCTCAAAGGTGTCCCTAAGAACCCTGCAATCTTCTTGATACATTGCACATGTATCTATAATTTTTGATGTTCCATGCTTGGCTTTATCTACTTTCTTATGTTTCGTCCACACTTTGCAGTACTTTTCATATGATTTCTTGGACTAACCTATTAACAAGATGCCACAGGGCAAGTTGCCTGTTTTTTGCTGTTTTTGATTCCAGGAAAGTCAGAAAATGAATATTCTCAGAATTGGACGGGACAAAAGCCAAAGTTCCTATTTTACCGGAAGACTCACCGAGCTAAAATACGAGACGGAGGAGGGTCAGGGCCTGGCCACACCATATGGTGGCGCAGGCTAGCCCTAGCCACGCCACCAGGTGGTGTGGGCCCCCTAGCACTCCACCGACCTTGCCTCTTCGCCTATAAGATGCCTCCCGATGCATAAACCCTAGATCGTCAACCAGAAATCCACTAAAAGTTCCACAGCGCCGCCGCCACCGAAGGGGAGGTTCGGGGGACAGAATATCTCTGTTCCGGCACCCTGCTGGAACAGGGAAGTGCCCCCAGAGCCATCTCCATCGATCTCCACCACCATCTCCATCACCATTATTGATTCCCATAATGAGGAGGGAGTAGTTCTCTCTCTAGGCTAAGGGTTCTACCGGTAGCTATGTGTTCATCTCTCTATCTATGCATGATCTTGTTGTGGTCATGAGCTTTGTAATCAAGTAGAGCTACCTTGCTACTCAAGTGCTTTAATAGATCTCTGCTCTCCCCATGTGTGTGAAAGTGACAGCGTGCTCACCATGGTGGCACTTAGGCTAGAGATTACAAATACTTGTTATGAGTTATATTTGGAGTTGGATATCTTTATGAAATTGTGGTGTTTGTTGGACTCATCTAGTACTCAAGGTGACAGTGTGGGGTTTTCTAGATGGGAAAGGCTTACTTTGAGGTGTGCTGTTATAGCCCTACCGTTGATTAGAGTGTTCAACCGGAGAGTAGTTAAGACTAGTATCATGAAGAGAATATATTTATATGAGAGTGTTCACTAGCGAAAGTATGATCCCTAGGCCTTGTTTCTAAGCATTGATACACCATTTGCTATTAGATCTGTTACATGTTTGCTTGTTTTCATCTTTATTTCAGTTTTCCTTTAGTCTTTTCCACGCCATCAAGCTATCTTCTATCACCGTATTTCACTATCTCTTCACCGAACTAGTGCACCTATACACCTGAAAAGTGTATTGGGTGTGTTGGGGACACAAGCAACTTCTTGTATCTTGATTGCAGGGTTGCTTGAGAGGGAATACCTTTGACCACTTCCTCCCTGAGTTCGATAAACCTTAGGTGATCCACTTAAGGGAAAACTTGCTGTTGTTCTACAAACCTCTGCACTTGGAGGCCCAACAACTATCTACAAGAATAGAAGTGCGTAGACATCAAGCTATTTTCTGGCGTCATTGCCGGGCAGGAAAGTAAAAGGTATTCACACCGGAGGATTAAATAAGAAGAACCTCCCACTGCAAACGCCTATTTTCTGGCGCCATTGCCGGGGAGGTAAGGTAAAAGGTACTCACATCCTCCGGTGTGAGTGCTCGAAGTTATTTCCTTTAGATTCTGCAATTTTTTCATTTTGTTTCTTGTTTTCACTAGTTAGGCTTCATGGAAAACAACAAAAAAATTAGAGAGCTTTATAGTATTTATCTTGAGTTAGGACATGAAGTGTTTGAAGAGAAAATTAAAATACCTATGGAACTTTATTTGCATGCTAATAGCCATGTTATTAGTATGAATTCATTGAACACCATTATTGCTAATGCTATGGAAAAGTCTAAGCTTGGGGAAGCTGGTTTTGATGAGTATGATATTTTTAGTCCCCCAAGCATGGAGGAGAAAATTTACTTTGATGATACTATGCCTCCAATATATGATGATTACAATGATGAATATGATATTTTCAGTCCACCTACTATTGAGGAGAAAATTAATTATGATTACAACATGCCTCCTATATTTGATGATTATGGTGATGAGAATAATAATGATAGCTATTTTGTTGAATTTTCTCCCACTACAATTAATAAGAATGACTATGCTTATGTGGAGAGTATTAATTCTTTTATGCATGTGGCTCATGAAAAGAATGTTTTATGTGATATTTATAGTGTTAATTTCATTCATGATGCTACTGAAAGTTATTATGAGAGAAGGAAACATGGTTTTATGCATCTCAATAATATTAAGTTTCCCCTCTTTATGTTGAAAGTCTTGAAGTTGGACTTGTTTTGCTTTTCAATGCTTGTTGCTTTGTGCTTTCAGGACTTGTTTCTTTACAAGATTCCTATGCATAGGAAGTGGGTTAGACTTAAATGTGTTTTGAATTTGCTTCTTGATGCTCTCTTTTACTTCAACTCATATTTCTTATGTGAGCATCTTCTCAAACTATCATGCCTAACTTAAAGGCGTTAACAAAAGTACTTATTGGGAGATAACCCAAAAGTTTTAGTTGAGTCTTGGAAGTTATTACCTCAGTAATAACCGCTCATTATCCTTTTTTTTATTTTCTTTTTGTGCCCAGAGTAACCTCTAATGGGAGTGCAGTAATGATTGCGAAAGTTGATGTCCCGAAACAATTTTTGTGCTTCACCGTAAAAAATCGTGAGAGTTCTCGGTACGTCGGATTGAGCTGTAATTTTTTGTGCTTCTGCCCCAGGTTGGTATCTAACTTTCGTTAGTTTAGCCCTTTTTTATTTGAGCAAGAGAAGGTCTTCGAAAAAATTCGTCTTTACCTGCTGGTCTGTTTTGACAGATTTCTGCCATTTTCTGCATTTGCTTCTTGTTGGTTCCTTTTTGAGTTCTTTTGGGGAATTGAGCTTTTTGAGGGAAGTGCTACAGTAGATTGTGTTTTAATGTAAGTTTTATTGGTGTGGAACTGAACCTTAAGTCTTATTTATCTTGAGTACACTAATGTTGCTAATAAAGATTGTGTGAAGTTTTGTATGAAGGAAAAATTTCAGGTGTATGGAAGGAATGAGTAATGAGATGAAGGATGGACTAACACTCAAGCTTGGGGATGCCAAGCGTGTCACCCCAAGAAATATTCAAGAAGTACAAGCATCAAATCTTGGGGATGCCCAAGGCATCCTCCTCTTCATCAATAAAAATCCCAGGTTTCTTCCAAACACTTTATTTTTATTGTTTCATGCACAATTGTGTTGTTCTTGGAGCGTCTTCTTTTTCGTTTTTGTTTTGTTTTTTCGTTTGATTGGTTTGCTTAGTTTTCTAGATAAATTGGTTGGACCCCCTCTTTCATACATTGGTTTGCAAATAGTTTGGTTGGTTTGGAAAAGAGTAGGAAAGTTCATACTTATGTGGTAAAGAGAGTTTGTTTTTGACTGTGGCCTATGCTTTGTCATGCCATGCTTGATATTGTTTTGTTTTATGCTTAGTATTCTCTGCTGTAGCATGACTTGTTATAAACAATTGAGATTGCTTAATGTGTCTTGGATGAATCATGCGTTGTTTTAGCATATTAAAGCATAGCATAGTGGTATTCTCCTTTGATGCTTTATTTGGGTTGACTTGGCGCATGTTCACACCATGTTATGACTATCCAAAGTCACCATAGACTTTATGATCCTTTAGTTTTCAACTTGTAGTATCACTTTATGCTTTGATCAATGATGTTTTGTCGCTGTACATGATTATGGCCATTATTGCTCTCTTAGTTTGTCGCTCACAGTCTTTTGCTAGCCTCCACAACCAAGTATGAGTTCAACTCATGCATCCAACTCCCTAAACCAAGTTATTCCAAAGAGTCCACCATACCTACCTGGTAGCTTATACTATTCCAAGTATATTCATTCTTTTGTTTACCTTCCAAATTAAACTTGTTATGAGAAACTAGTGATTAAAGCTCTCACGAACTTGATGGCACACTTTACTATTTTGCATCTAATAAACTTGAACCATTGGGTCCTTCTTTGTTGCGTATATGCTTGCGCTTTATAAGTTGAAATTAGCAGAACCATGTACCATGGGGAACGCTTTCAACATTGCACTTGTACTTTGTACCCTATTGATATGATGTTCTTTTGCTTACGGATCCTGGCGGTGTGAAATAAAAGTGGAACTTGTAAGATCATGGAGTTTGTATGTGTGTTAGAGAAACGCCTGGGACGCTAGCCTAATCCATGCCTAATCATGGTGGAAACTTGCAGCATCACCATAATGAGCACTCTATGAAGCATCCTCAATAAAAACCTATGCAAATAGCAAATAAAAAGATCGCTGAGATGCTCATTGTCTGCTTGCCTTGTCATTTTGATTATGGGAAAGCTCCCGTATCATGTGCAAGGGGTACCTCATTGGCGGTTCTTTATGATACATATGTACTTACAATGACAAGATCTTACTTGTGACTAAAGTTGAGTAGCATGAGGTTCGGTCTTCGTAAGTAAGGGGCATGAGATTTCAGTGTATAACTTGTCAAGCATATCCTCTTAGTTGTGTCAATTTAACCTTAATCACTTCAAGATGCTTATGATAGGGGCAATGAGAGATGAAAACTACAAGTACCATAATTTTTGAAAGCTCTTTATGAGACTTGAATCCCTAATTCCTTTTACAAAGGCCTTTCTTCCACCATTATATTGAGTCTCCACCTTCTACCTTTATGCACCTACTTTGAGAGCATAGTGGCCATTCTTAGTTCTATGTGCATTGTCCCAATACTAGTTGATTGATGCATAATTTTCTATTGCTTGTTTTAAACTATTGTATATAGTCACTCTTATGAACTTTGAAGGTGTCCTATGCATTTATATTTGCTACTCTATTGAGGGACAAGTTGAATGCTATTATGCCAGGTTTTATTTATGTGAAACAAACAAACGTCTTGCAAAGCATTGTTATTCATGAATCTTTTGTTTGTGCCTTTTCATTTTGCATCATAGTTTCTTTGTCTTATTGCTAGAACTTTGTCTTTCATGCTATGATTGAAGTACTATGGTCCCAGCTTTGAATGTTTTGCAAATACTTTGATCAAGTATTTGATGGTGCATGTCACCTCAAAAATTATTCTTTCTTTTTATCACTTACCTACTCGAGGACGAGTAGGAGTTAAGCTTGGGGATGTTGATACATTGCAAATGTATCTATAATTTTTTATGTTCCATGCTTGGTTTTATCTACTTTCTTATGTTTTGTCCACACATTGCAGTACTTTTCATATGGTTTCTTGGACTAACCTATTAACAAGATGCCATAGTGCCAGTTGCCTGTTTTCTGCGGTTTTTGGTTCCAGGAAAGTCAGAAAATGAATATTCTTAGAATTGGACGGGACAAAAGTCAAAGTTCCTATTTTACCGGAAGACTCACGGAGCAAAAATACGAGACGGGGGAGGGCCAGGGCCTGGCCACACCATATGGTGGCGCGGGCTAGCCCTGGCTACGCCACCAGGTGGTGTGGGTCCCCTGGCACTCCAGCGACCTTGCCTCTTTGCCTATAAGAAGCCTCCTGATGCATCAACCCTAGATCGTCAACCAGAAATCCACGAAAAGTTCCGTAGCGCCGCCGCCACCGAAGGGGAGATTCGGGGGACAGAAAGTCTCTATTCCGGAACCCTGCCGGGACAGGGAAGTGCCCCCGGAGCCATCTCCATCGATCTCCACGACCATCTCCATCACCATTGCTGATTCCCATGACGAGGAGGGAGTAGTTCTCTCTCTAGGCTAAGGGTTCTACCGGTAGCTATGTGTTCATCTCTCTATCTATGCATGATCTTGTTGTGGTCATGAGCTTTGTAATCAAGTAGAGCTACCTTGCTACTCAAGTGCTTTAATAGATCTCTGCTCTCCCCATGTGTGTGAAAGTGACAGCGTGCTCACCATGGTGGCACTTAGGCTAGAGATTACAAATACTTGTTATGAGTTATATTTGGAGTTGGATATCTTTATGAAATTGTGGTGTTTGTTGGACTCATCTAGTACTCAAGGTGACAGTGTGCGGTTTTCTAGATGGGAAATGCTTACTTTGAGGTGTGTTGTTATAGCCCTACCGTTGATTAGAGTGTTCAACTAGAGAGTAGTTAAGAGTAGTATCATGAAGATAATATATTTATATGAGAGTGTTCACTAGCGAAAGTATGATCCCTAGGCCTTGTTTCTAAGCATTGATACACCGTTTGCTATTAGATCTGTTACATGTTTGCTTGTTTCCATATTTATTTCAGTTTGCCTTTAGTCTTTTCCACGCCATCAAGCTATCTTCTATCACCGTATTTCACTATCTCTTCGCCGAACTAGTGCACCTATACACCTGACAAGTGTATTGGGTGTGTTGGGGACACAAGAGACTTCTTGTATCTTGATTGAAAGGGTTGCTTAAGAGGGAATACCTTTGACCACTTCCTCCCTGAGTTCGATAAACCTTGGGTGATCCACTTAAGGGAAAACTTGCTGCTGTTCTAGAAACCTCTGCATTTGGAGGCCCAACAACTGTCTACAAGAATAGAAGTGCATAGACATCACTTCTCTGGCTTCATAATGTAGCCAAAGATTCCTTGAGTCTTCATTTCCAGAGCTGGATATTTTCTGCCTTCGATGGAATCTTCAGATGTGACCCTTCACTTCAAGTATCAAGAGGATGAGTAGGGTACAGCCTACGCTACCTCAAAACTCACAGAAGCCAGGGAATTAATGATTAGCTGTTTTTACGCACGCGAAATCCGAAACGGTAAAGCGGCAAAGACGAAGGACATGGCGAAATTACCGCGCACGTTCGTCTCCATGTCGGCAATGCTCCATCCATTGGATCCCTTTGCACAGATCTTGACGCCGGGCCTATATATTTTGACTGCGGCTAGGTTATTTTCTTTTACCCGCATTCGCTCTTGCGTCTTCGTCTTCCTCCAGCTGCGAGCATGTTCGTGATCCTCCTTGGAAAACCCTAGCTAGAGCTTCCCCTTTCCCCACTCACTTCCCAACAGTGCAATGGCCTCCAGCAACTCTACCCTTCGACAACGGCGACTCCCGAGGCTACAACAGAGCCATCTCAGGGAGTGACAGTCCCACCGGAGGGGGTCATCGTCCCTATCACCGCCGTGGTGGAAACCACCGGCGACAACCAAGAACGGGCGGTGCTAGAAGCCGGTGAGGAGGAAAATGACTCCTACAAGGGAGTGTGGAGGGGCTCCGACCTCTCCGCCGAAGATTTGCAAGAACTCGTCACCGTGGGGTATCTCCTCCCGGCAGAGGGTTTGGTCTGGTGGCCGGCGAGGTGGCTCCTTCTCCCTAATCCAGAGAGAAGGTGTACCTCAAAGCCCAGCTGGTACGAGCCGTAAGTCTGCCAGTCTCTGACTTCTTCCTGGACGTCCTCCGGCACTTCCGGGTACTTCCCCACAACCTCTCTCCTAACAGCATCCTTGTCCTTAGCAACTTTGTAGCTTTGTTCAAAGGATATGTAGGAATCAAACCTAGATTAGATCTGTTTGTATACTTATTCACCGTCAAGAGAGAGTCTGTAGAGTCCAAGGACAAATTGCAGACTTGTGGAACCATTAGATTAAAGATTCGGCCTAGCCAGCGCTTCCCCGACATTGTAGGGCATGAATCATGCAAGAACTGACAGCGTACATATTTCTACGGCCTAGATATTCCCCTGCCTGACCGTCTTGAGACGTATCCCGACTTTGTTGATGGAGCCGCCGCTAAAGTGCCTGCCTAGAGGACCCCTAGCCTCCCTTCCGTCCGACAATGAGGCCAACCGTGCCATAAGGCGGATTGAATGGCTCATGGATGCAGGTCTGACGGGCTTGGACCTAGCCATGTGATGGTTTGTTAGGCGGATCCAGCCTCTGCAGCATTGCACTGAGTTGAGATGCAAGTAATCCTAGGACAGAAGGGATCCCATGCGAATTTCGCAGGATAACTTCTCTACGGACTCTGCCAAGCCCGGCTTAAGGACATCGTCAAGGTGAAGGATAGGAAGCATGGCTTCAAGATCACATATGATATGTTCGACTGCGACAAATTTCCAGAGGTAGCTTTTGTTTCCTTTGTTGCTCGTTATATACTCTAAGGTTTTTCCGACTTGAAGTCGTCAGTCTAAAACTTCTTTGTTTCCTAGCTGGTGACCTTGGTGGAAGATCAGATTTCCTCCTAGGTCAATGATCGCAAGCTGAAGGATATCTAGGTGGTGTCCGACGATGACACCCCCAAGGATCACCTAGCTCCGGCAGCGCAAAAGCGGAAGAGCTCAACCTCTGACACTGTTGCCAAGGCCAAGAAGAAGAAGAAATCGTAGAGTGGAGTCTCCAGATGATCCACTGCCGCCTTAGAGGCGGAGAAGAACAGATCCACCAGCATTCCCCTAACCAAGGCTCCTGCCGTGGAGTAAGTGTATATATTCTCTGGCTTGTATTTTTTAACTCGCACCTTATTCAACTCCTGTAATTATACTTTGTGCGTTTCAGGAGGAAAGCCGATGTTAGCTTGAAGCGATCCTCCAAAGATGCTGGAGGGTCAAAAAACATTCGTGATATGTTGACCAGGGATGTGGCCGCCAAGCCCTCTCCTGCTACTACTCCCCCCACTCCTGCCGCCAAGCTCTCTACTGGCCCCGCTGGGCCTTCGTCCCCCGTCATCCCTGAGATCTCTGCCATGGAGATAGATGTCAATCCAATCTTTGATATCTCAGGCTCTATCAAGGTGGACATCACTCCTAGCAGTCAGGAAACACAGGAGAGTGCCTCCTCCAAAGTGGCTGAAGCTTCGGCTAAGGATGCCACCGAAAAAGGAAAAGAGCTGTCAAATGAGGTACATGCAGTAGTGGCAGCAGCAACTGACAAGGCGGGAGCTTCTGCACCTTCAACTGTCATAGCAACACGACAGTCGGCCAGAGCTTCATCTACGCCTCTGGCTCCTACTACGCCACTTCCTTCAGTGCCTCCAACTTTGAACTTGGACGATCTTATCCAGCAGGCGGGGGTTCTCATATTGTTCTTGTTTTGCTGTCTTCCAGAACTTATTACCAAGGCCAAGGGCATCGTCGATCAATCTAAGCATATTTAAGATCTTGACGATGAAAACAAAATCTTGAAGAAAGACGTGCCTGATGCTGTCAAGGGTCATGAGGAGGCGATGAAGGCTATGCAAGAGTCTGTTGACGCCGAGATGCAGCGCCTGAAGGAAGAAATTTAGCACCTCAAGGAGCAAAATCAAATGCCGAAGAGCAAAACTCTCGGAGCCTTGAGGCATACAAGAAGCTTTAGGACGAGCATGGCATCTTGGCGGAGAGAATATCATTTTGCGGCCCGAAAGTTGGGTCGCCCAGGTAACACGGTACACAAGTTGATTTATATCACCGCGATTCGAAAAGTTGGGGTGCCAATTGCTGAGAGGGGTCTTTCGAGTGAATGATGGCCAAACACAATATTTTCAAATCGTGCCCATTAAGTCAGGATATTCCATTACACTAGTTCCTGTTGTGCCCCTTCTTCGTCGGTCACTCTTCTTAGCCACCCTGCACGTGTTGTAGGGCAAATCCATTACTGTACTTTCCTAACTCTCGACACTAAATCTTGCTGCGACGAGGGCGGTCCCTTTTCTTCCCTTCCCCAACCCTAAATCTGCCAGCGGTGGAGGAACTTTTTCTCCCTCCACCGAGACTGAATCCGACTGCGGCGGCCCAGCATGTCTTGCAAGGCGAAGGTTGTAGCTACATCGCCGACTGATTCGGGTCCGTCGGGGCCCAAGTATAGGGCTCAACGCGTAGCAGCGGTGAGGTCTTCATCCCTGGTTAGCGAGGAGGCCAGCAAGGATTCTGCCCCCAAGGTACCTACAAGCAGTGGGTTGAAGAGAAAAGCAAGGCCGGCGGCGGATTGTTCGGCTTTGGTAGGCAGATGCAGCACCCAGATCTCGAAGAAAAAACCCAGGAGAAGAGCGAGAGGTGAATTTTTCTTATCTGTGCCTTCTCTTGCAAGTAGTTTAGTTACGTCATAATAGAATCGAATGAACTGAAATGTTCCCCTTTTTAATCAAATTAGGCACAACTTTGATATAAGGGACCTATATGAGTTCACAGTTCATGTTTAGCAATACACTGCAAAACTTGATTTTGGTTGCGAGAGGGATGTGTTTGGGCAAGATGTGCATCTGCTTGTGAATTGCAAAGAGGTTGTGTCTATTTCGTAGCTGGTAGATATGCTTACCACTAGAATTCCCTAGGGTTCTAGATAGAGGACAAAATTGGTGTGGCGCAACATGAATGATACCTATCAGAAAATTGAGCACTCCCATGAGCTTTAAATGGTTTGGGAGTGTTGTGTAGCTGATCGTAAGGTGAAAGTTGAAGCGATAATTGATGATATGTATGCAGACGCTGGAGACCTTGCTGCCAGAGCTTCTACTCCTAGAGAATACGGACCAATAGATGCTGATCTAGATAAGTTCAGTATACGCATAGAGGTGGATTCATACATGGCAAAACTTGAAGAGGGAGTTAATAAGCCAGTTTCCTCATGTATTGTGGAGATCACTATCGATTCCAAAAACATAACTCTTGATGAAATGAGAGAGATGATCGGTAAGGAAATCAGTGTTGGCCCTAAGCATATGGCAAAAATCTGGTGGTGGCATCATAAGAAGCAGCAATTCATAGATGTTTTGGATACTAAAGATCTTATGTAGATTATGCGACGAAAGAAGCAAACCAGGAAGGTGTTCTTTCTTGGTACCATTTCTGATGTTGTTGAATATGTTATGGTGGATGTAGATGCCCCTATAGTGGCTAAACAGAATGAGGTGGTCGACGTTGATGAGATCTGATGAGAGCTGCTACCCTAGGCTTATCATATGGACCATGGGGTTCCCCTGCCTGTATTTGTAATATTGACTGATGTTGCATTTAGAGCATGTTTTTGTGATTATGTTTGTTGAGAGATTGTGATATAATGTTGTGCAAGCTGTTGAGATTTTCGGACATGTCACTCACTGAAACCATCGTTGTTGTAATAAGACATAAGTACATTGCAGTTGACATGATTATGTTTCTTAAGATGACGTACCGTACTTGTTTCTGTTATTATGTTTGTTGGGACATTGTAATGTAATGTTTTGTGAAACCATGACTGGACAAGTGACGCATAAATACATTGTGGTTGACATGATTATGTTTCTTGAGATGATGTACTATACTTGTTTCTGATATTTTGTTTGTTGAGAGATTGTAATGTAATGTTTTGCGAAACCATGACAGGACAAGTGATGTGTAAGTACCTTGTAGTCGACATGATTTTGTTTCTTGAGTTGATGTAATATACTTGTTTCTTTGATTACGTTTGTTGAGAGATTGTAATGTGATGTTTTGTGAAACCATGATGTTATTATGTTTGTTGAGAGATTGTAATGTAATGTTTTGTGAAACCATGACTGAAAAAGTGATGCATAAGTACCTTGTAGTTGACATGATTTCGGTTCTTTAGATGATGTAATATACTGGTATGTTTTTGTTAGGCAATGAAATTGGGATGGAGGGAGTGCAGGTTTAATATTTGAAATGAGAATGTGTGAAGAGAATTCATATTAGGCAGGAGACAGTAATCCAAGGAAAGGGCATGGTATCCATTAAACAATTTTAACATGCCAATTTAGTCATTGTTGCAGCGGTAGAAGGGCTGCTCTCTCTCTCTCTCTCTCTCTCTCTCTCTCTCTCTCTCTCTCTCTCTCTCTCTCTCTCTCTCTCTCTCTCTCTCTCTCTCTCCGACGCTGACGTCGTCACCGTCGCCTGCAATGACGCATTCGCCATGCCTTCCTTGAATAGCGAGGACGACAAGTCGAGCAATGATAGCCTTCTCTCCGACATCAAGTATTCCTTCCACGATGTGAGTACCTCTGTTTTCTCAGGCTAGGGTTAGGCAATGGTAAATCTCTCGATCTGAGCTCCATATGTGCATGCAATCGTGTTTGATTCAGCTTTGCGTTTACCTATAGGTACCATGGACAATCTACGACTCCGAATGGGAGGGCCTAGATCTCGATGGAGAAGTGCCATGTGACCATGGGCTAAAACTGAGGAGATATGTTGCATTCGAAGGCAGTAACACTGGGAGAAGGTTTTTGGGCTGTACAAATCAGGTTTGTTTACATTATGTGCAATTGTGACAAGAAGTAAAATTTATCATGCATGTTCATAACACTATAGTGTGTGTTTTTTTAGGTTGGCCCGGTGTGTAAAGCAGTAGAGTGGGTGGATCTTGAGTGGCCATATGCACTTAAGAAATGTTTGGCATAATTATGGGAGATGTATGAGTTGGAAAGGTCGGGGAGATTTACTGATGTAAGTGATGCAGCTGAAAAAAATTACAAGCTGCCAGAGTCATTTCATGTGTATTCTTTTCACAATCCGCCTATGGATCCACCAGTGTCATTGAAATTTCTATTATCTTAAGAGACCACACATGGATGCACCAGTGGCATTGCATGTGTGTTCTTTTTACTAACAACAACCAGAGTCATTGCATGTGTGTTCTTTTCACATACCACATATGGATGCACCAGTGTCATTGCATGTGTGCTCTTTTGACAATACACCTATGGATCCACCAGTGTCCTTGCATGTGTGCTCTTTTTACAAACAACAACGAGAGTCATTGCATGTGTGTTCTCTTCATAGATCACATATGGAGCCACCAGTGTCATTGAAAAGTGTGTTCTTTTTACTAACAACAACCAGAGTCATTTAATGTGTGTTCTTTTCACATACCACATATGGATCCACCAGCGTCATTGCAATGTATGTTCTCTTAAGAGACCACACATGGATCCACCAGTGTCATTGCATGTTTGTTCTTTATACTAACAGCCAGAATTATTGCATGTGTGTTCTTTTCACATACCACATATGGATCCACCAGTGTCAATGCATGCGTGCTCTTCTTACTAACAACAGCTAGAGTCATTGGATGTGTGTTCTCTTCAGAGACCACACATGGATCCACCAGTGTCATTGCATGTGTGTTCTTTTCACATACCACAACTGGAGTCATTTCATGTGTGTTCTTTTCACATACCACATATGGATCCACCAATGTCATTGAAATGTGTGTTCTCTTCAGAGACCACACATGGATCAACTAGTGTAATTGCATGTGTGTTCCTTTTACTAACAACAACCATAGTCATTGCATGTGTGTTCTTTTCACATACCACATATGGATCCACTAGTGTCATTGCATGTGTGCTCTTTTCACAATCCACCTATGGATCCACCAGTGTCATTGCATGTTTGCTCTTTTTACTAACAACAACCAGAGTCATTACATGTGTGTTGTTTTCACATACCACATATGGATCCAGTAGTGTCATTGAAATGTGTGTTACTTTTACTAACAACAACCAGAGTCATTTCCTGTGTGTTCTTTTCACATACCACATATGGATCCACCAGTGTCATTGCATGTGTGTTCTCTTCAGAGACCACACATGGATCCACCAGTGTCATTGCATGTGTGCTCTTTTTACTAACAACAGCCAGAGTGATTTCATGTGTGTTCTTTTCACATACCACATATGGATCCACCAGTGTCATTGAAATGTGTGCTCTCTTCAGAGACCACACATGGATCCACCAGTGTCATTGCATGTGTGTTCTTTTTACTAACAACAACTAGAGGCATTGCATGTGTGTTCTTTTCACATACCACATATGGATCTACTAGTGTCATTGAAATGTGTGCTCGTCTTACTAACAACAGCTAGAGTCATTGGATGTGTGTTCTCTTCAGAGACCACACATGGATCCACCAGTGTCATTGCATGTGTGTTCTTTTTACTATCAATAACCAAAGTCCTTGCATGTGTGTTCTTTTCACAATCCACATATGGATCCACCAGTGTCATTGCATGTGTGCTATTTTCACAATCCACCTATGGATCCACCAGTGTCTTTGCGTGTGTGCTCTTTTTACTAACAACAACCGGAGTCATTGCATGTGTGTTCTTTTTACATACCACATATGGATCCACCAGTGTCATTGCAATGTATGTTCTCTTAAGAGACCACACATGGATCCACCAGTGCCATTGCATGTGTGTTCTTTTTACTAACAACGGCGAGAATCATTGCATGTGTGTTCTTTTCACATACCACATATGGATCCACCAGTGTCATTGAACTGTGTGTTCTCTTCAGAGACCACACATGGATCCACCAGTGTCATTGCATGTGCGTTCTTTTTACTAACAACAACTAGAGTCATTACATATGTGTTCTTTTCACATAGCACATATGGATCCACCAGTGTCATTAAAACGTGTGCTCTTCTTACTAACAACAGCTAGAGTCATTGGATGTGTGTTCTCTTCAGAGACCACACATAGATCCACTAGTGTCATTGCATGTGTGTTCTTTTCACATACCACAACTGGAGTCATTTCATGTGTGTTCTTTTCACATACCACATATGGATCCACCAGTGTCATTGAAATGTGTGTTCTCTTCAGAGACCACACATGGACCCACCAGTGTAATTGCATGTGTGTTCTTTTTACAAACAACAACCAGGGTCATTGCATGTGTGTTCTTTTCACATACCAGATATGGATCCACCACTGTCATTGCATGTGTGCTCTTTTCACATACCACCTATGGATCCACCAGTGTCATTGAAATGTGTGTTCTTTTTACTAACAACAACCAGAGTCATTGCATGTGTGTTGTTTTCACATACCCCATCTGGATCGACCAGTGTCATTGCATGTGTGTTCTCTTCAGAGACCACACATGGATCCACCAGTGTCATTGCATGTGTGCTCTTTTTACTAACAATAGACAAAGTCATTTCATGTGTGTTCTTTTCACATACCACATATTGATCCATTAGTGTCATTGAGATGTGTGTTCTCTTCAGAGACCACACATGGATCCAACAGTGTCATTGCATGTGTGTTCTATTTACTAACTACAACTGGAGTCATTGCTTGTGTGTTCTTTTCACATACCACATATGGATCCACCAGTGTCATTGAAATCTGTGCTCTTCTTACTAACAATAGCTAGAGTCATTGGATGTGTGTTCTCTTCAGAGACCACACATGGATCCACCATTGTCATTTCATGTTTCTTCTTTTCACATACGACAACTGGAGTCAGTTCATGTGTGTTCTTTTCACAATCGGCCTATCGATCCACCAGTGTCATTGAAATGTGTGTTCTCTTCAGAGACCACACATGGATCCACTAGTGTCATTGCATGTGTGTTCTTTTTACTAACAAAACCCGAGTCAATGAATGTGTGTTCTTTTCACATACCACATATGGATCCACTAGTGTCATTGCATGTGTGCTCTTTTCACAATCCACCTATGGATCCACCAGTGTCATTGAAATTTCTATTATCTTCAGAGACCACACATGGATGCACCAGTGGCATTGCATGTGTGTTCTTTTTACTAACAACAACCAGAGTCATTGCATGTGTGTTCTTTTCACATACCACATATGGATGCACCAGTGTCATTGCATGTGTGCTCTTTTCACAATACACCTATGGATCCACCAGTGCCATTGCATGTGTGCTATTTTTACAAACAACAACGAGAGTCATTGCATGTGTGTTCTCTTCATAGATCACACATGGAGCCACCAGTGTCATTGAAAAGTGTGTTCTTTTTACTAACAACAACCAGAGTCATTTAATGTGTGTTCTTTTCACATACCACATATGGATCCACCAGCGTCATTGCAATGTATGTTCTCTTAAGAGACCACACATGGATCCACCAGTGTCATTGCATGTTTGTTCTTTATACTAACAGCCAGAATTATTGCATGTGTGTTCTTTTCACATACCACATATGGATCCACCAGTGTCAATGCATGCGTGCTCTTCTTATTAACAACAGCTAGAGTCATTGGATGTGTGTTCTCTTCAGAGACCACACATGGATCCACCAGTGTCATTGCATGTGTGTTCTTTTCACATACCACAACTGGAGTCATTTCATGTGTGTTCTTTTCACATACCACATATGGATCCACCAGTGTCATTGAAATGTGTGTTCTCTTCAGAGACCACACATGGATCCACTAGTGTAATTGCATGTGTGTTCTTTTTACTAACAACAACCATAGTCATTGCATGTGTGTTCTTTTCACATACCACATATGGATCCACTAGTGTCATTGCATGTGTGCTCTTTTCACAATCCACCTATGGATCCACCAGTGTCATTGCATGTTTGCTCTTTTTACTAACAACAACCAGAGTCATTACATGTGTGTTGTTTTCACATACCACATATGGATCCAGTAGTGTCATTGAAATGTGTGTTATTTTTACTAACAACAACCAGAGTCATTTCCTGTGTGTTCTTTTCACATACCACATATGGATCCACCAGTGTCATTGCATGTGTGTTCTCTTCAGAGACCACACATGGATCCACCAGTGTCATTGCATGTGTGCTCTTTTTACTAACAACAGCCAGAGTGATTTCATATGTGTTCTTTTCACATACCACATATGGATCCACCAGTGTCATTGAAATGTGTGCTCTCTTCAGAGACCACACATGGATCCACCAGTGTCATTGCATGTGTGTTCTTTTTACTAACAATAACTAGAGGCATTGTATGTGTGTTCTTTTCACATACCACATATGGATCTACTAGTGTCATTGAAATGTGTGCTCGTCTTACTAACAACAGCTAGAGTCATTGGATGTGTGTTCTCTTCAGAGACCACACATGGATCCACCTGTGTCATTGCATGTGTGTTCTTTTCACATACCACAACTGGAGTCATTTCATGTGTGTTCTTTTCACAATCCGCCTATGGATCCACCAGTGTCATTGAAATGCGTGTTCTCTTCAGAGACCACACATGGATCCACCAGTGTCATTGCATGTGTGTTCTTTTTACTAACAACAACCAGAGTCATTGCATGTGTGTTCTTTTCAATTTCCACATATGGATCCACCAGTGTCGTGTCATGTGTGCTATTTTCGCAATGCACCTATGGATCCACAAGTGTCATTGCATGTGTGCTCTTTTTACTAACAACAAACAGAGTCATTGCATGTGTGTTCTTTTCACATACGACATATGGATCCACCAGTGTCATTGCAATGTATGTTCTCTTAAGATACCACACATGGATCCACCAGTGCCATTGCATGTGTGTGCTTTTTACTAACATCAACGAGAATCATTGTATGTGTGTTCTTTTCGCATACCACATATGGATCCACCAGTGTCATTGCATGTGTGGTCTTCTTACAAACCACAGCTAGAGTCATTGGATGTGTGTTCTCTTTAGAGACCACACATGGATCCACTAGTGTCATTGCATGTGTGTTCTTTTCACATACCACAACTGGAGTCATTTCATGTGTGTTCTTTTCACATACCACATATGGTTCCACCAGTGTCATTGAAATGTGTGTCCTCTTTCGAGACCACACATGGATCCACCAGTGTAATTGCATGTGTATTCTTTTTACTAACAATAACCAGAGTCATTGCATGTGTGTTCTTTTCACATACCACATATGGATCCACCAGTGTCATTGCATGTGTGCTTATTTCACATACCACATATGGATCCACCAGGGTCATTGAAATGTGTGTTCTTTTTACTATCAACAACCAGATTCATTTAATGTGTGTTCTTTTCACATACCACATATAGATCCACCAGTGTCATTGAAATGTGTGTTATTTTTACTAACAACAACCAGAGTCATTTCATGTGTGTTCTTTTCACATACCACATATGGATCCACCAGTGTCATTGCATGTGTGTTCTCTTCAGAGACCATACATGGATCCACCAGTGTCATTGCATGTGTGCTCTTTTTACTAACAACAGCCAGAGTTATTTCATATGTGTTCTTTTCACATACCACATATGGATCCACCAGTGTGATTGAAATGTGTGCTCTCTTCAGAGACCACACATGGATCCACTAGTGTCATTGCATGTGTGTTCTTTTCACATACCACATATGGATCCACCAGTGTCAATGCATGCGTGCTCTTCTTACTAACAACAGCTAGAGTCATTGGATGTGTGTTCTCTTCAGAGACCACACATGGATCCACCAGTGTCATTGCATGTGTGTTCTTTTCACATACCACAACTGGAGTCATTTCATGTGTGTTCTTTTCACATACCACATATGAATCCACCAGTGTCATTGAAATGTGTGTTCTCTTCAGAGACCACACATGGATCCACTAGTGTAATTGCATGTGTGTTCTTTTTACTAACAACAACCATAGTCATTGCATGTGTGTTCTTTTCACATACCACATATGGATCCACTAGTGTCATTGCATGTGTGCTCTTTTCACAATCCACCTATGGATCCACCAGTGTCATTGCATGTTTGCTCTTTTTACTAACAACAACCAGAGTCATTACATGTGTGTTGTTTTCACATACCACATATGGATCCAGTAGTGTCATTGAAATGTGTGTTATTTTTACTAACAACAACCAGTCATTTCCTGTGTGTTCTTTTCACATACCACATATGGATCCACCAGTGTCATTGCATGTGTGTTCTCTTCAGAGACCACACATGGATCCACCAGTGTCATTGCATGTGTGCTCTTTTTACTAACAACAGCCAGAGTGATTTCATATGTGTTCTTTTCACATACCACATATGGATCCACCAGTGTCATTGAAATGTGTGCTCTCTTCAGAGACCACACATGGATCCACCAGTGTCATTGCATGTGTGTTCTTTTTACTAACAATAACTAGAGGCATTGTATGTGTGTTCTTTTCACATACCACATATGGATCTACTAGTGTCATTGAAATGTATGCTCGTCTTACTAACAACAGCTAGAGTCATTGGATGTGTGTTCTCTTCAGAGACCACACATGGATCCACCTGTGTCATTGCATGTGTGTTCTTTTCACATACCACAACTGGAGTCATTTCATGTGTGTTCTTTTCACAATCCGCCTATGGATCCACCAGTGTCATTGAAATGCGTGTTCTCTTCAGAGACCACACATGGATCCACCAGTGTCATTGCATGTGTGTTCTTTTTACTAACAACAACCAGAGTCATTGCATGTGTGTTCTTTTCAATTTCCACATATGGATCCACCAGTGTCGTGTCATGTGTGCTATTTTCGCAATGCACCTATGGATCCACAAGTGTCATTGCATGTGTGCTCTTTTTACTAACAACAAACAGAGTCATTGCATGTGTGTTCTTTTCACATACGACATATGGATCCACCAGTGTCATTGCAATGTATGTTCTCTTAAGATACCACACATGGATCCACCAGTGCCATTGCATGTGTGTGCTTTTTACTAACATCAACGAGAATCATTGTATGTGTGTTCTTTTCGCATACCACATATGGATCCACCAGTGTCATTGCATGTGTGGTCTTCTTACAAACCACAGCTAGAGTCATTGGATGTGTGTTCTCTTTAGAGACCACACATGGATCCACTAGTGTCATTGCATGTGTGTTCTTTTCACATACCACAACTGGAGTCATTTCATGTGTGTTCTTTTCACAAACCACATATGGTTCCACCAGTGTCATTGAAATGTGTGTCCTCTTTCGAGACCACACATGGATCCACCAGTGTAATTGCATGTGTATTCTTTTTACTAACAATAACCAGAGTCATTGCATGTGTGTTCTTTTCACATACCACATATGGATCCACCAGTGTCATTGCATGTGTGCTTATTTCACATACCACATATGGATCCACCAGGGTCATTGAAATGTGTGTTCTTTTTACTATCAACAACCAGATTCATTTAATGTGTGTTCTTTTCACATACCACATATAGATCCACCAGTGTCATTGAAATGTGTGTTATTTTTACTAACAACAACCAGAGTCATTTCATGTGTGTTCTTTTCACATACCACATATGGATCCACCAGTGTCATTGCATGTGTGTTCTCTTCAGAGACCATACATGGATCCACCAGTGTCATTGCATGTGTGCTCTTTTTACTAACAACAGCCAGAGTTATTTCATATGTGTTCTTTTCACATACCACATATGGATCCACCAGTGTGATTGAAATGTGTGCTCTCTTCAGAGACCACACATGGATCCACTAGTGTCATTGCATGTGTGTTCTTTTCACATACCACATATGGATCCACCAGTGTCAATGCATGCGTGCTCTTCTTACTAACAACAGCTAGAGTCATTGGATGTGTGTTCTCTTCAGAGACCACACATGGATCCACCAGTGTCATTGCATGTGTGTTCTTTTCACATACCACAACTGGAGTCATTTCATGTGTGTTCTTTTCACATACCACATATGAATCCACCAGTGTCATTGAAATGTGTGTTCTCTTCAGAGACCACACATGGATCCACTAGTGTAATTGCATGTGTGTTCTTTTTACTAACAACAACCATAGTCATTGCATGTGTGTTCTTTTCACATACCACATATGGATCCACTAGTGTCATTGCATGTGTGCTCTTTTCACAATCCACCTATGGATCCACCAGTGTCATTGCATGTTTGCTCTTTTTACTAACAACAACCAGAGTCATTACATGTGTGTTGTTTTCACATACCACATATGGATCCAGTAGTGTCATTGAAATGTGTGTTATTTTTACTAACAACAACCAGTCATTTCCTGTGTGTTCTTTTCACATACCACATATGGATCCACCAGTGTCATTGCATGTGTGTTCTCTTCAGAGACCACACATGGATCCACCAGTGTCATTGCATGTGTGCTCTTTTTACTAACAACAGCCAGAGTGATTTCATATGTGTTCTTTTCACATACCACATATGGATCCACCAGTGTCATTGAAATGTGTGCTCTCTTCAGAGACCACACATGGATCCACCAGTGTCATTGCATGTGTGTTCTTTTTACTAACAATAACTAGAGGCATTGTATGTGTGTTCTTTTCACATACCACATATGGATCTACTAGTGTCATTGAAATGTGTGCTCGTCTTACTAACAACAGCTAGAGTCATTGGATGTGTGTTCTCTTCAGAGACCACACATGGATCCACCTGTGTCATTGCATGTGTGTTCTTTTCACATACCACAACTGGAGTCATTTCATGTGTGTTCTTTTCACAATCCGCCTATGGATCCACCAGTGTCATTGAAATGCGTGTTCTCTTCAGAGACCACACATGGATCCACCAGTGTCATTGCATGTGTGTTCTTTTTACTAACAACAACCAGAGTCATTGCATGTGTGTTCTTTTCAATTTCCACATATGGATCCACCAGTGTCGTGTCATGTGTGCTATTTTCGCAATGCACCTATGGATCCACCAGTGTCATTGCATGTGTGATCTTTTTACTAACAACAAACAGAGTCATTGCATGTGTGTTCTTTTCAATTTCCACATATGGATCCACCAGTGTCGTGTCATGTGTGCTATTTTCACAATGCACCTATGGATCCACAAGTGTCATTGCATGTGTGCTCTTTTTACTAACAACAAACAGAGTCATTGCATGTGTGTTCTTTTCACATACGACATATGGATCCACCAGTGTCATTGCAATGTATGTTCTCTTAAGATACCACACATGGATCCACCAGTGCCATTGCATGTGTGTGCTTTTTACTAACAACAACAAGAATCATTGTATGTGTGTTCTTTTCGCATACCACATATGGATCCACCAGTGTCATTGCATGTGTTGTCTTCTTACAAACCACAGCTAGAGTCATTGGATGTGTGTTCTCTTTAGAGACCACACATGGATCCACTAGTGTCATTGCATGTGTGTTCTTTTCACATACCACAACTGGAGTCATTTCATGTGTGTTCTTTTCACATACCACATATGGTTCCACCAGTGTCATTGAAATGTGTGTCCTCTTTCGAGACCACACATGGATCCACCAGTGTAATTGCATGTGTATTCTTTTTACTAACAATAACCAGAGTCATTGCATGTGTGTTCTTTTCACATACCACATATGGATCCACCAGTGTCATTGCATGTGTGCTTATTTCACATACCACATATGGATCCACCAGGGTCATTGAAATGTGTGTTCTTTTTACTATCAACAACCAGATTCATTTAATGTGTGTTCTTTTGACATACCACATATAGATCCACCAGTGTCATTGAAATGTGTGTTATTTTTACTAACAACAACCAGAGTCATTTCATGTGTGTTCTATTCACATACCACATATGGATCCACCAGTGTCATTGCATGTGTGTTCTCTTCAGAGACCATACATGGATCCACCAGTGTCATTGCATGTGTGCTCTTTTTACTAACAACAGCCAGAGTTATTTCATATGTGTTCTTTTCACATACCACATATGGATCCACCAGTGTGATTGAAATGTGTGCTCTCTTCAGAGACCACACATGGATCCACTAGTGTCATTGCATGTGTGTTCTTTTTACTAACAACAACTGGAGGCATTGCATGTGTGTTCTTTTCACATACCACATATGGATCCACTAGTTTCATTGAAATGTGTGATCTTCTTACAAACAACAGCTAGAGTCATTGGATGTGTGTTCTCTTCAGAGACCACACATGGATCCACCAGTGTCATTGCATGTGTGTTCTTTTTACTATCAATAACCAAAGTCCTTGCATGTGTGTTCTTTTCACAATCCACATATGGATCCACCAGTGTCATTGCATGTGTGCTATTTTCACAATCCACCTATGGATCCACCAGTGTCTTTGCATGTGTGCTCTTTTACTAACAACAACCGGAGTCATTGCATGTGTGTTCTTTTTACATACCACATATGGATCCACCAGTGTCATTGCAATGTATGTTCTCTTAAGAGACCACACATGGATCCACCAATGCCATTGCATGTGTGTTCCTTTTACTAACAACGGCGAGAATCATTGCATGTGTGTTCTTTTCACATACCACATATGGATCCACCAGTGTCATTGAACTGTGTGTTCTCTTCAGAGACCACACATGGATCCACCAGTGTCATTGCATGTGCGTTCTTTTTACTAACAACAACTGGAGTCATTACATATGTGTTCTTTTCACATAGCACATATGGATCCACCAGTGTCATTAAAACGTGTGCTCTTCTTACTAACAACAGCTAGAGTCATTGGATGTGTGTTCTCTTCAGAGACCACACATAGATCCACTAGTGTCATTGCATGTGTGTTCTTTTCACATACCACAACTGGAGTCATTTCATGTGTGTTCTTTTCACATACCACATATGGATCCACCAGTGTCATTGAAATGTGTGTTCTCTTCAGAGACCACACATGGACCCACCAGTGTAATTCCATGTGTGTTCTTTTTACAAACAACAACCAGGGTCATTGCATGTGTGTTCTTTTCACATACCAGATATGGATCCACCACTGTCATTGCATGTGTGCTCTTTTCACATACCACCTATGGATCCACCAGTGTCATTGAAATGTGTGTTCTTTTTACTAACAACAACCAGAGTCATTGCATGTGTGTTGTTTTCACATACCCCATATGGATCGACCAGTGTCATTGCATGTGTGTTCTCTTCAGAGACCACACATGGATCCACCAGTGTCATTGCATGTGTGCTCTTTTTACTAACAATAGACAAAGTCATTTCATGTGTGTTCTTTTCACATACCACATATTGATCCACGAGTGTC